>OX392518.1:16060916-16672166 GCA_947623375.1 Apotomis capreana
CGGTCACTAAGCAGCTGGTGGTCTTCAAGGAACTGAAGAGGGCGGCTGCCCTTTGATAATGGACTCCATTATCTTCAAAAACATCCATGACCCAGGAGCAAATATTCGAGTTCTTCACACAAATATTAGCCCCGGCCGGGATTCGAACCCAGAACCACCCCCAGCGCTTGTCTACCAGGGCACCAGAAGCGTAGTGGCAGCCGGTTCTCAGCACAGACTTGGCAAACGAGTACCTATGTTGATAAGCCGTCAGTTGCATCTAGAGCCGGTACGGTTAACATCCAGGAAGAAATAATCGATTTCATCACACAAATATCAGCCCCGGCCGGGATTCGAACCCAGAACCACCAGCTCAGTAGGCAGGTGCAATACAAACTGCGACAACCGCCGATTTACTTGTAAAATCCTCCAGCCGCCGTCAGCACCCAGCGCTTGTCTACCACGGCACCAGAAGCGTAGTGGGAGCCGGTTCTCAGCACAGACGCGGCGAACGGGTACGTTGATATGCCGTCGCTAGCATCTAGAGCCGGAACGGATAACATCCATGACCCAGCAACAAATATTCAAGTTTATCACACAAATATTTGCCCAGACTGGGATTCGAACCCAGGACCGCCTGCTCAGTAGGCAAGTACACTACAAACTACGCTCATTTACTTGTAAAATCCTGCAGCCGCCGTCAGCACCCAGCGCTTATCTACCAGGGCACCAGAAGCGTAGTGGGAGCCGGTTCTCAGCACAGACGCGGCGAACGGGTACGTTGATATGCTGTCGGTAGCCTCCGGAACCGGAACGGTCCCAGCATCAAGGTTATCGGTAAAATTGCAGTCTCTTGTGCTCCGTACCCTGGTCCTTATTGGTGGGATCCTAACTGAAATCAATGTGAATAATTGTTAATGTTATGACGTTTTACTTTAGTAAAACCTGATTTACGCATGTTCGAAGTGAATTTAATCACTGTTAAATGAGCTTATATTACCTACTTCCTAGCTGCTTGCTACACGTAAAGGAGATAGGTATATAGAGTTTGTGTGCTACTTGGGTTGGGACTACCTCTTTTCAATATTTTTTGATGGAGAGCTTTAAAATATCAATAACTGCTATGTAGTCTTCCTGAAGGGATCACCTCTAGTGGAATAAAAATTCTTGTCATAAATTCGATTGTCATAACTCATTTCGCATAATGGCTTTCCTCATACATGTTATTTGTCATAAATTGTTATTTGCATAAAATTTTTACGTCATAATTGTTGTTCGGCAGGCTGTTCATAAGCATAATTTAGTATGGCACAAAATTTCAAATCATATTATTGAATGTCATAATAATTGATAGTACGAAGAAGAGCAACGCATAAATTATGGCTTTCATAATTATTAATGGCAATAGACATATAGTATAAGTTATATCACATGTACCAAAAATATAACATTTGAAATAATGATACAAAACTTACATGAGCAGAAAAACAAAAAGGGGGGACGGGGGGGGCGAAGCCCCCCACTAGGGGGGCTCGGGGGGCGAAGCCCCCCGCATTAAGAAATCCTTCTCCACACTGACCTCTTAGTTGTAGGTTAGGTTAGGTTAGAACTGTGAACCTATAAATACGAACATCGGCTAGAAAAGTAGGTTAGGTAAGGTTAGGTTAGTTGTAGGTTAGGTTAGAATTTTGAACCTACAAATACGAACATCGGCCAGAAAAGTAGGTTAGGTTAGGTTTGAAAGAACTGCGACCCCCTCAGAAATGAACTGCTGCCAAAAAACCAGGCTGATGTTGAAATAAAAAATTAGGAGCTTGATATTTATGTTCTTCAGTATTATGCGCCAATGCACGATATGCATAAGAACATTATGACGATTAATGATTATGATTCAGGTTGATAATGCTCCAAAATTATATGACATTCCTTACTTATGCGTAAAAACATTATGGTCATAAAATTTATGCGGATCAATTAATGACTATACACCTTATGCGCAAGGACTATTATGACAAAAGTGGTTATGCGAATCGACATTATGGCTTTAAAATTTATGCAACCCAATATGGAACCCTTCCTGAATCTATCTACTATGCTCTACGATCTGAGCCTATTTTTTATATCGTAGAGCATAGTGGATAGATTAATTAATGGGTTAGATTCTATTAGAACTGCGATCACAAGCCAGAACCAAACAGCCAAATTAAAGGTGGTTTTCCACCGGCGAGGCGTGGCGGGGCGTGGATGGGCGAGAATTGAAATCGCGCTGGCCTTTTTCCACTAAAAATTGTCATTAATAGCTATCGCGAGCCCGCGCGGGCTCGCGCGGGCCTTCGCGAGCCCTCGCGTGCCCTCGCGTGCCTGACCGAGCTCGCGGTTGACATTAAGGTCTTCGCACATTATAACAACTCAACGGCGACTCGATTCTATGCCAAATATTGAAATTTAAGCCCTATGTCATATTTACTAGTTTTAATTACAAAAAATGTACGACGCGTCGTCCACTACTAATATCATTTTTATCATTCTATCAAATAAATCAATTCACATTTATATCCTTAATCGGGGATCTAAAACAATCTAATATTGTTCTTATTTATTGACGATCTCTTATTTACCTACTGTCATCTTTTACAATACAAAAGTCAAATGAATATTTGTTTTATATCTATTTATTTTAGTTCTTAGATAGGTAAGTCATAAGTAGGTATAGTTTTGTGGGTTTGATAGCTATACTTAAGCGTAAAAAGAAAATCAAGACATAAACGGCAGCGGTAACGAACAACAAAACGCCTATCGATCGCGTGAAGCGGTTTTTCTGTTAATTAATTTATAATCTGACGAAAGCAAGACGGTTCATTTTTACACCAACAAATATTTCAATTCTCGTTCCGCGCATCCCCGCCAATTCATACTATTTCCACCGACCGAAGATGCGCTGGGAGGGGATTGAAAAAATGCAATACAAATAAAAATTCCCGCCCCGTCCCGTCACTCCACGCCTCGCCACGCTCGCACGCTCGTCTTCCCGCTTAGCCGGTGGAAAAATCTGATTTAATCTCTACCCTATATTAAAAGCAATAAGGTTCATTTTTACACAAACAAATATTTCAATTCAAGCCCGGCGCATCCACGCGTCGCCTTACTATTTCCACCGAAGATGCGCGTGGCGGGGATTGAAAATTTGCCGTACTAATTTCAATTCTCGCCCATCCACGCTCCGCCATGCCTCGCCGGTGGAAAACCACCTTAAGGATCGGGTTGAAAGTAATACCATAAAAAAAATAGTAATAATTAGTAGAGCAACTCGAGAAAAAGTTAGGTTTGCTCTACTTTCCCAACTAATAGGGTAAATCGAACTGTTTTCCTCCAATTTGCTCTATCGTTAGAACTAGTATAGCAAAATAAAAAAAAACAGTTCAATTTTGTCTATCCGTAAAACACGCAAACTAGAGGAAAAATGTACAATTTGCTTTATTAGTAGATACAGATCGTAGAGCATAGTGGATAGACTGATCTTGCTCGTCATATCGTACATAAGAGAAATAATAATATTAGCATCAAACTTACGAGTATCATCTATAATTTTATCTATCAAATTCAGTTTCATCCTGTTTGGTTTGGCTTTCCTTGTACTATTGTATGCATAATCATCTCCATTTAAAGAATTTCCGTCATCGGAATACTCTTCATAATTATAATGGAAATCTACAGTCGCAATAACACTGTTAACAGAAATCACAATCGCAAGATATCTAAACATATCAAACTATTCCACTGTAGTTTAAAAATAACTTAAGATTATATGCTAATATTTGCTAACACGCAAACGTATTCTATACAAGTGTTCGGTCGACTGCGAATCTGTGATATTTATGATGATTATACAAGATAAGGCAATAAAAATAAACATCTCTTCTATTGTTGTAGCATAGTATGGAACAATAGATTTCATACAATGGCTGCATGACGGAATCAGGTGCAAAAGGGTTTGGTCTTATCATTAACTTGAAGCGAATTGAGCTGGGGTATGTGCGCTTTGCACAATCCGTGTATTATTTTTGGTGTGACAAATTGACAACATTTCATTTATTAACCATGATTATAATCGATATTATCAAATAGAGGATAAAAAATTGAATATTACCATATTTTAACATTTTCTAAAATATATCAATTTGTGATTAAAAGAATCCTTTGAAAAGTTCCTCATTCTTAAATGGGCAAATTTTTATTTCGTTGTCGATTTCAATAAAATTTGGTGAGTTGGTAAAGTTGCTTATTCTGAACAAGGTAAGCCCAATTTCACGATATGTCCTACAAAGTTTTCCATTGAGTTACAAAAAATGTATGTTTTTTTTTACAAAATTTCGTATTTTTTACTACAATTTAGTACAAAATGAGGAGCTTGAAATGAAAAACAAATAATTCGACAGCAGAATAAACATTGGCCCATGGGTCAATTTCACTAATACATTTTGTGTAACTCAATGGAGAAAAATTTGTAGGACATATCATGAAATGTGGCATACCATGGTCAGAAGAAGCAACATTACCAACTCACCTAATTTTATTGAAATCTGATAAAAAAAGAATACGACAACAAAATAAAAATTTGCCCAAATAGCGTAATTGGTCACTAAGGCGTATTTCTAGTATGGACATTGTACGATTGTTCTTTTTGTAATTTGCGACTGTCATTTTTCCACGAGGTGACGTCATTTGAGTGCAGCGGGGCTACGATGGTTGCGTTTATCGCGCGATAAATAAGTGATAAAGCATCCGTCAAATTTTGTCAAAATGCGAGTGTGAGTGACAGATTGTTTGTCACTTATTTATCACGTGATAAACACAACTATCATAGGCCCCCTGATTCTTAGATGCCAAAACTAGTCGGTAACGGTATAATCAAATAAAAATAAGTCGCAAAAATTTCATTTTAGTGACAAGCTTTTATAGCCGACTGTACTTTTCTTTGGATATCAATCAAATGCTCACTGAGACGATTCTAAAGAGCCCAAGCTCGGTAGGATTGTTTTTTCTATTATAGCGAGTTCCTATGGCCACCTTCCGGCTCCATCATCAGATCAGCCCCATGGTACCATATTATTGTATTGTCATCAAAGTTAAGTAAGTATGCAAAATTTCAGCTCAATCGGATGTCGATATCTGCTTCAAAATTGAGTTGCAAGATTCCACCCGAACAAACATACTTACATACATACATACATTACATCAATTCAGACAGCTTAAGGCTGCAATAAAAAATAAGCTGCAGAGCTAACCGTCGGACCAGGAGGTATATTATATAGAAAAAAAAACATATATTGACATACTAGCTGCGCCGCGCGCCCGCTCATCCCACGGGAACACAGATTTTTTTCGGGATAAAAAGTAGCCTATGTGTTAATCCAGCGTGTCAGCTACCTTCATACCAAAATTTATCAAAATTTGTCCAGTCGTTTGAGCCTCAAGAAGTAACAAACATACACATTACTGAAACTCACAAACTTTCGCCTTTATGATATTAGTATGATTGTATCGATATACTCACGGATCCCACAGTCAAACTGAAAATAGTTTTATGACGAGACGAGAGCTACGAGTTAATATATAGACATATATAGACATTTGAATAAATATATAAGGGTAAGGCCGCGGGAGTTTACCAATGTGACATAGAAGTAACATAAAAAGATTTACGTTATGTTATCATAAAACGTAACATAAGTCGTTATAAAGCTTAGATCATACTGGAAAATATTCCCATTAAATAACGTAACTAAGAAAAAAAATCTAGTTATAAAATTATTAGCTTTATATTGCCTGTAAACAAAATTTTCATGGCACATTAAAATCAATATAATCAAACACGTGTGTGATGGAACTAATGAAACCCAAACCGCTCTAGTGTTTTAAAGCCTCTCATTTTGTACCAGGTGGCACTAATTTTACTATTTGTTCACTGCAGGTACCCAATACTAGTAACCAAACGACCGTATAACAATAAAACAGCTTTAGAATCAATGATTCTACTGTGACTTGAGGTCGAAAATAAATTATTTTCTTCTTAAAACAGTTTTTTTTTATTAAGATGTTGTTTTTATTGGAGCGGAGCGAGCGAAGCTCCCATGGATCGACTCGAATGGACTTTGTAACAATGCGCAGATCTCAGCGAGTTCTCAACCGATTTTAGAAATTTTTGTTTTAAAATGCACAAATTAAATTTCGCTAGCTCGTGACGAAGAGAAAATTTCGAAAAAAAAAAAACTCCGCTCCAATCTATGGTGCAAGCTTAGCCGGTGGCTGACTCTGCATCGACCTAGTTTATTTTATTATTATACAGGAGTTTTGATCGACTTTGTATATTTTCGTGTCATTAAAAATCTAATAAAATTCATTTAAGTTAGTATATTCTGTGTGCACTTCCCTTTACAACATTTATTCGTTATGTTACGTAGAAAATACGTAACATTTTGCAAAAATGTAACATATTCGTAACGAAAGTGTAACGTATTTAAAAAAAAAAGTGGATTTTCATGGTGAAATAAAGACATTTTTAATACAATAATACGTGTCACTTGCTTGAAAACCGTTACGCTATTGTTTAAAAAAAAACTGATTAAAAACAATCACTCCTTACCTTTAAAATCACACACGACACTTTGGGGGTACTTTCACGAAACTATGACTGTGTCTACTTTGAATTGCGTTTGTTGACAAACTGACGGATTTGGACTTGCTCATCGGTGTTGCCCTACTAGAATATGAGTTGCCAGTGCACGTAAACGTATTTTCGCCAAAAAATATTTAAAAACAAGCTACATAAAGCGTCACGAAAGTATTGTAACATAAGTGTGGAATGCTGATCCATTAAAATAATGTAAGATAAAAAATTAAAATGATTATATTATCATTATTCCGTAATCAGTAGAACTATCCTTATATCATAAATTTTAGTTTAAAACAAAAGTATGCCCATGAAAGTTGAAATATCATAAAAATAACAGAGCTTTTAGTACTCGTGGTCGAAAAATTTAACCAACTTTCGTTACGTTTTGGACCGAAATATATTTTTAGTATTTTTATAAAGGGGCTTATATTAATTATCTTACTTGCAACCATGAGAATTCCTATATCTACATATGATAAAAATACTTTTGAAACAGTAGGGGTTACCAATTTATTTTAATCAGCTGGGTAAATTTGAAACGGTCAAATTGGTAACTTTCCGCGGCCTTACCCATAAATAAAAAATGGTTGTCTGTAAAGTCGTGATGAGAGCCTGGTGACAGACGGACGGATGGACGGTCGAACAGTGGAGTCTTAGTTTAGTAGTAATATCTAGGAGTCCCGTTTTTACCCTTTGGGTACGGAACCCTAAAAATGAAGAACTGAATCTGACCAGATCGGCCAGAAATGTTGATGTTTGGGAAAACTAGCATAAGTCAATTCCAAATAAATTTATTTGATTTACGAATTCTCATTAAATAAAGCAAATATTTTCTACTAGCTAGTTGCTTCTTATGAAGATAATTCTATTCGTCTCTTTTTTGTGGATATAACGAGTTGACTGAGGTGATTTTATTAATTGCTTAGGCCTAATTTAATTGACATTGATAAGTATCGTATATAGCCATGTGAGCGATATATCGACCATATATTTCTATGACCGTGATATGGCCGTCGTCGGAATATATACAGTGTGATCAAACCAAATGGGTCCGTAGGGAGACGTCACAAACTATAAGAGATAGGGAACTGTTCTTAGGAACCATGGCGTCGATTTTAGATTTAATAAAAAAATGCATTTTCTTTTTATAAATCTCATACATAAACCGGTCAAAACCGCTGTAAAGAATGTTACAATACGACATGCGATTACTTACCGGACTTTAACCAGGTTGAATTCCCGGTTATGTCTAAGATTAATTAAAAAAATAGTGCAGTTTCTATTAATTCTAAAATCGACGCCATGATTCCTAAGACCAGATTTTCCTATCTCACCCCACCATTTGGATTTATCACCCTGTATAATTAAATAATTATGCACCTACTGATTGTTGCTATTACAGCTACAATCACGTAACAGGACGTACCATTACAATAACTAAGAGCTGTAGGGAGTGGCAGATTTGCGAAAGAATTTGAAAGAAGACCAGTTTGAGAAGCAGACATTTTAGGGAACGGACCGATCAACCCTGAGCCACTAGTTCGAAGGTTTTTTTTTAATAACTGCACAACATAGTGGCTCCAGGTAAGCAAAAGGGGAGCCCAAGTCGCAATGGCAACTGCCGAGAAACCAACGGTGCCAAGTCAGTTGACACTGCCATGCTGGCCCGAGAGACGCTTCTTCACGCTTCGTTTGAAGGGTCCCAAGTTATAAGAAGGAGGAAACACATGAGCCGGCAAGGAGTTCCATACCTATTTTAATAGTTCGGAAGGTGAAGGAATTGTCAAACTTCTTGGTACGTGTGGGAATATTCTCCAAGGTGAGGCGATGACATCGCAAACCGGCACGTGTGGTTCTACGACGGAAAGGGGAGGGTGGGATAAGAGAAAATAACTCTTCAGAACACTTGCCATGGTATAGGCGATAGCATACTTAGTATTTTGCGATAAGACTGTTTATTCAACATATTACGGCATTGTTTGATATGGGTTTCATAAACAACTTTGTTTATGCTCTATAGGGGCAATTATTCAACGGAAATTACCACACCATTTCCAAGTTCGAAAGTGGTGACATTGTAGTTCTGATTTTCAACTCGATATATTAAAGTTCAGACAAACTGTGTTTGTGTGCGTATACCTATTAATAAAATGTTAAATATATCGTCGGAATTCACTTAGTAATTCGATTATAATGTTGCGTAGACTTTTAAATTGTATTTTAAGCTTATTAGTTATAATTAGTTTTAGCGACATTGATTGTGGTGAGTATTACTGATAGTATTTTATTTTTGTTCGTTGAAAAAAACAGTATATATAACTATCTTTCAATTCTAAATATGTAGGCGTCATTTCTAAATATATCTACACCCTTAAAAACCTAGAAATTCCATAACGATGATCTAAAAATTTAATTTGAAATCCAAAATCGAAGAAACCAAGGAACCCATGACGGTTATTTTTAGGGTTCCGTAGTCAACTAGGAACCCTTATAGTTTCACCATGTCCCTCTGTCCGTCCATCCGCGGCTTAGCTCCGTGATCATTATTTCTAGAAATTATGGGAAAATTCATGAAAATGAGGCCTCATAAGTTTTTTCAATGAAAACTATTCGGTCGAGCCGTTTTTTAGTTATGGCAATTTTAAAATTTTCTTTAAAATGACGTAAGTGCCGCGCGGTGTCTTTATACTTCGAACGTTACACATATTAGTTATGTGACATACTGCATTAAAACATTCCGCTCAATCTAGCACGTATAATCGATAACTTCCAGAAGGTAATAAGTAACTAGGCGTTTACGACCTTTTTATAGAGTTCGAAATCTTTCTCGTAATTCAAACCTCGGGCTTAAAACCGCTCTTTTAAGCCCGTCTATTGTGAAGGATTTGCAACTACGGAACCCTACACTGAGCGTAGCCCGACATGGTCTTGGCCGGTTTTCGTTAAAAAGTGATAGTATCTATACTACACTAATTCGCTGCTTGTCAATAGAATAGAATAGAATAGATAGAATACTCTTTATTACACACCTCAAGAAGAAAGAAATACAAATACAGATAACATTTATTACAATAGAGGTAAACAATAGGCGATCTTATCGCTAAAAAGCGATCTATTCTAGAGAACCTTAGGGTAGCGGATTAATAAATGAAATGAGATAAGTGGCGATTCAAAAAGTAATCAACAAAACTACTAAAAATTATTAAAATAATGAATAAATAATAATAATAAATAAATATCAGACAACTTCACACAAATGGATCTAGTCCCAAATTAAGCTCAAGAAGGCTTGTGTTGTGGGTATTAGATGACGATATACATACTAATATAGATAAATATATACTTAAATACATAGAACAACCATGACCCAAGCACAAATATTCGAGTTCATCACACAAATATTTGCCCTGGCCTGGATTCGAATCCGGGACCGCCGGCTCAGTAGGCAAGTGCTTACAAACTGAGCCAACCGCGTTGTCAAATATACTGAAATTTATAATAATGTCAATTTACAGTACACATACAGAAGTCAGACCTAGAGTGCGAGTTCCCGCCCAAGTTCGAGGAGGACCTCACCCACCTACGGAGGAAGCGGCTCACTACAGATAACGGACTTGTATGCCTTGAGGATTACCCCTACACTGTCTCCGTGAGGTAAGCTCAGAGGGAATTAGGTACACACTGGTCCTCTGGAGTGTAAGTTGTGACTTGAAAAATAATTATAAATGTGGTTATTCCACAGAAGAAAACAGAATTATCTAATTCTGTTGAACATTGACAATAGCGCCATCTCTCTTGTCGTCCTAACACTAGCTGGAGGGGCGGGGGATGTTGCATACACGCACACCCTAGAAGTATGTAGTAAAAGTGCATAGCATGTAAAAATATGTTTTAACACTAATAGGGAACGCCTCAATACTTATGATAGGTACAAATTACTGTAGGTAATAGTTTTAAGTACTTATCGTTACTGAAAAAAATACTAAGTCGAGTTTTTTTCGCCGTTCTTTCTCAACAGTGGTGTCCTCTTGTGAAATGTCGGTGGACTCAGACATGTAAAAATGCCCTTGTGGCCTACTTGAAGAAGAAAGTTTTTTTTAATGGCTTTCACTTCTAGCTGTTTGGGCCAGAGGTATTTCGCCAATGATAACGTTAAGACATATCCCACATGAGGAGAATGGTCGGTAAAATTTTGGTTTTTGTGGGAGGATATATCATGTAGGGAACCTAAAACAAAAAGTTCATAATTTCATTAAAAATAGAGTAGAATAAAGGGCACTTTGGTGGAATGTAATGCTTAATTTCTTCACACAATGTATTACACGTGTAGTACATAGGTAGGTACCTACATTTCTGATTCCATCACGAAGGAAACTACGAGCATAACTCACTCTATTGCCATTCGGGTAACTTTCAGTGAATTGAAGTGACCACATCTCATTACATAAAGTTGGGGACACTCGAGTATAAAAATAAAATTACTGTAATGCTCCAATGTATATTTTATTTACTGCCAAAACTAATGAAACAAAGTGCCCCACGGTGTTACCCACACATCCCACGGGAACTCTAATTTTTTTCGGTGGCCTATGTGTTAATCCAGTGACAGCTACCTTCATACCAAATTTTATCGTCACTAGTCCAGCCGTTTCAGCATGACGAAGTTACAAACATACAAACGCACTCACAAACTTTCGCCTTAATATTAGCGTGTATTTGTTTCTAGATTACACGGTAAGCACTGGTGTGGTGGCGTTCTCGTCGACAGGCAGTGGGTGCTGACGGCGGGGCAGTGCTTCGACTAGTAAGTGGAGTCAGAACAAGCAGATGAACTGTCAAACCATATATAGTGAGTCGGTTTGTATGGTTTGACAGTGCATTTGCTTGGAAGAGTCAGCGTGGACTGACTATACCCTATTTAGTATTCCGTTACTGAACTGCTATGGTGACTAAAGAACTGTGGAAGAGCGGGGCTTCCTGTCACAGGTGTGCTATAGGAAGTCCTGGCCTTATACCTTTATTTGGGTCATTGTCAGTTCAAAAAACAAAAGTTGTCTCTTCGGTGGCCAATAGTTAGCAGCGTATGTGCATAGAAGTTATGTTTTTAACACGCAAGCCCACAGAAAGGGAAACGTCGTTTTAGTATGCTAATATAACTTTGATCGGAAAATTAGGCCTAAAAGTCCTTAACTTTGTACTTGTCCACCGAAAAGACGCGCACCTAAATCTGACAATGACCCATTTGTGCCTCTAGTTAGTCAAATAAATACTTTTTAATTTCATTACTTTACTTGACGTCCTATTTTTGTGTTACCCCTTATGGCTATGGGACAGACCAAATTTACACCGTTATTTTATCTCGATGCAGCTGCTCACCGCGTGGTGTTCTCTATAGCCCAGGTTTCATGCACCTCATTTTGGCCTTTAGCGTCTGAAGTAATTCAGATTTATCACTATTATTATTTATTAGGTAGTTCCTCTAGGCCTTCCTTTTCCAACATTCCCATTCACATTCGCCTTGATTACCACGATTAGGCACATACCTTCATACATTTCATCGGCATAATGGTTTGTTCATGAACTTTTCCATAGTGTGACGAAGGAAGAAGTGTCAGTCCGTGTGGGCTCAGTGTTCCGGGACTTCGGCGGCAAGATCCTCGCCGCGAAGGAGATCGTGAGACACCCGGAGTACAGGATGAACCAGTACTACCCGGAGCACAACTTGGCTCTGGTCAAGGTAAGCAAACAGGCTTGTTTCGTGATAGATCGGTATGAGGTATTAAGATCAGGGACTGGAAAGGCATTCATTTAGCAGGCATTAACTCACCACATACCGCGATTCACGATTCGCGTCACGTTCGCGATTCATATCCGACCGATTACTTATAATTTTTACTGCCCTATTAAAGAACTCTATTCTAAATTGCTCAGTACGTTTATTTGACATCATTTTTCTTTTACCAAGCCTTTTTCCGATAGTAAAATAAAGGATAAAAAAATAAATATAATCACATGTTTTTATTTTTTAAATATCCCAATTTATGATTAAAAATCCATTTTTAAATGTTCCTCATTCTAAAATTGCGTTGGCCACAAGTAATTGGTCACAGCGCAGAAAATCTTACAGTCGGACTATTACTAAGGCGGATTAGTATGCGAATTGAACCACAGTTCTTTTTGTAGGTCGCGACTGTCATTTTTCCACAAATTGACGTCATTTGAGTGCTGATTTTTAGACGACGCTGCTGTCACCTTGTTTGATTGGGTTCTGTGAGAATAGTTATGAAATTAGTTTAAACTTAACACTTTTTGAAAATTTCCCATAATCCTGTTCAAATATTTGAATTCTGATCCTTAGCTGAACCTGGCAGTGGCACTGGGCAGCCGCGTGCGGCCGGTATCGCTGCCCCCGGCGCACGGAGACGTGCCACGCAACTATGGCCACGTCGTGGTCACTGGCTACGGTTCCGTAAGCTTCTTATTATTTTATTTTACTAGAAGACAGTGGAATTAAGTCATCATCATCACCATCATCTGACGTTACAGCCGCGGGTGAGCCTTAGCCTGGTCTAGCAAATCTCTCCAGTCCGATCTATTCATGGCTTTCCTTCTCCAACTTATCACTCCTAAGATCTTGCTATCGACGCCGTCCAAACACCTGAGCTTGGGTCTGCCTCTACTTCTGCAACCTTCCGGTCAGCCTTCTAGAAGGCGTTTGGGCACTCTGGCCTCGTCCATTCGCAACACGTGCCCTGCCCATCGCAGGCGTCCGATCTTTATGGTCCTAATAACGTTTGGCTTATCGTACATTTGGTATATATAGCTCGTGGTCATAACGCGTTCGCCATCCTTTATCTTCCATCACAGCTCCGAAAATGTGCCTTAATATTTTACGCTCAAACACTAACAAGGAATTTTCGTCTTTTTTGCTTAGTACCCAACACTCGGAACCGCAGGTGAGTATGGGCCTTAGTAAGGTTTTGTACAGAAGAAGTGTTATGAAAGTATCTTAGCAGGCCGAATGAGGTCCGCGTGATGAAAATTGAAGAGAAAGGTCCAAAAACTCTGGCTTAACATATTCACTGAACTGCTGAACACTGCCAGGGAACAAACTCGTATGACGGTGAACGTATACATATACATCAGAGAAAGAGAGAGAGGTAAAAAGAGTGACTCCAGAGAAATTTTAATAAGAAGTACCTTAGGGGATTAGTTTTCCTTTTATATTCTTTGCTTGATAATAAAATGTTGTGCTTTAAAAAACCTAAGCATTAACTAAATCTTATTAAAATTAGGCGACTTTTATACTAATTACATAGGTATTTTTATTAGATGCGCTTACCTTGCTGCGTTGTTCTAACTATTCGATTAATTACAGACATCCGGCCAAATCCGGGAGGGTGAAAACCAGGAGCTCAGAAGAATGATAGTGCAAGACGTGTCGAGAGGGTCGTGCCGGCTGCTCTACGGGAACGACTACCGGCTGCAGGCGGACCATATGTGTCTACAGAGCACGGTGAAAGGCATCGCTTTATGTGCGGTATGTATTGTACTGTAGTGTAACAGACAGATGGCACAAGGTGTGCCGAGAGGGTCGTGCTGGCTGCTCTACGAGAACGACTAACAGGCTGCATGTGGATCATAATATATGTGTCTGCAGAGCACGATCAAGGGCATTGCGGTACGTGCGGTATGTGCTCTCCCGAGAGGGTCGTGCTGGCTGCTCTACGAGAACGACTAACAGACTGCAGGTGGATCATATGTGTCTGCAGAGTACAGTGAAAGGTATCGCTCTATGTGCGGTATGTATTGTACTGTAGTGTAACAGACAGATGGCACAAGGTGTGCCGAGAGGGTCGTGCTGGCTGCTCTACGGGAACGACTACCAGCTGCAAGCGGAACACATGAGTCTGTATAGCACGGTCAAAGGCATCGCTCTATGTGCGGTATGTACTCTGTACTGTATTGTAACAGACAGGATTATGGTACAAGACGTAGAAAGGGAGTCGTGCCAGCTGCTCTACGGGAACGATTACTGGCTGCAGGATGCAGGTGGACCACATATGCCTGCAGAGCACGGTGGAACGCATCACTCTATGTGCCGTATGTACTCTGTACTGTAGTGTAACAGACTTGCGCACATTATACTTGTGTATCACGAGATAACCAGGACACTGCCTCTCTACATTGTCTGTTACAATTTCCAAATTCAGGCACCTTATTCTACTGCTCTTGAAATAAGCCAAATCTGTTCGGAACTGCTCTCAAAATATGGTCTGTGGTTGATAGACTATCTTCATATTTACACTGTTATCGGAGTGGTCGTGGTAGGTTGGATGTCGATGTCGTACAATTGTTCGTATGTTTGAGTGATAATTAATAAATGTAGCCTCAAATCTCCTGTAAAAAACTGTAACCTTGTTAAACCAGGGCGACACAGGTGACCCCGCAGTCCACTTCAGCGGCGTCAGTGCTGGCGGCACTCTGTACGGCATCGCGCTGTTCTCGGGCACCGAAGAATGCTCCTACAAGGCCAAGCCTGGAGTCTACGCGAAGGTGAATACATTGTTCTAGTTCTATGTTACTCAATCTTGGATCCCACGTTTTCTCATTTAAGTTCCCCGACGACTTGCATGATCACTAGTGAAACCCTGGAGTTAGCCAAGCTTTCTTGGAGGAACCCTGTTTCAGTCAATAAGCTGAGTAACTTACAGTATAAACTTTTTGATTTTGATTTCTGCTTTGATTTTAACGAGTGCCCGGCTTGAAACAAGTGGATCCTATTTACCCAGTAGTGTCGTGGCGTGAAACAAGATCACTAGGTAATCCGGGGCGCAGGTTCGAGTCCTTGCTTACATGGCAGTATATCACGTTACATTTTTTCTTCCATAATTTACCTTTGTGTCAATATTTACTAACCAGCTGTGCCGCGCGGTGTTACTCGCTCATCCTACGGGAACACACATTTTTTGGGATATAAAATAGCCTTTATGTCAATCCAAGATGTCAGCTACCTTCATATAAAAATTTATCAAAATTGCTAAACCAGCATTTTGGGCGTGAAGTAATAAATACACTCACAAACTTTCGCCTTTCTAATATTAGTGTGATAATCCAGAATCTATGGACGGTCTGATAATCAGCTTTCTGTACAGGTGTCCCACAGCCGCTCGTGGCTCGACTCCATCCTGATGGCAGCGCCCGTTAACTCCGACCAGACCGAGAGCCGGGACAGCGGCGACAACGCCATCCCACTCCACGAGTACCAATAAACTAGTTACTTTCATCATTGTTTCTTAATTTAAAAACATTTTATCAAGTTCATGTAAGCCCTGACTGGCAGTACCAACAGCGCGCAGTATTGCCATAGGCGTATTTTGGGGGGTGGCCGGGTGGGCATGCCCACCCCAATATGGTCTAGTGCCCACCCCAGATGTTGGGTTACCCATAGACAGAAATTCATGGCTTCATCTCTTAGGCCATGGCCAGGCCCCCATCTAGGCTCCATCTGAACAATAATTTTAGAAACGACGCCAATGCCCGAGAGCGATAAAGAATAGACGCGAGATGTGGTGCTGGAGACGAATGCTCAGGATACCCTGAACGCCCAAACGTAATGTGTCTAACTAAATATTAAAACACATGTTACGAGCAAATACAGTCCAAATCTGATTGCATCTTCCCAAGGAATTAGTATGGCGCGGTTGGCCTGCGGTGACTGTCCCACAGCCGCTCGTGGCTCGACTCCCTCATGAAGGCGGCGCCCCTCAACTCCGACCAGACCGAGAGCCGGGACAGCGGCGACAACGCCATCCCACTCCACGAGTACCAATAAACTAGTTACTTTCATCATTGTTTATTCATTAAAAGCCATTTAACCAAGGTTTCCAGACTAAAAACTCATTTAGTGAGACTAAAGGTGTGCCGTTCCCGAGAACGTCTCTAGATTTGTATGGGTAAAAGTACATTCTCGAGAACATTTCCTGATTTTTTCCCATTTTCATGTATGATTCATTTAAAACTATGTAACCGAGATGAAAAGACGTCTCGATGAATCACAGCATATTAGGTTTCCAGATTAAAACTCGTTCAGTGACGGCCCTGGGGGTCCATGATTGTTGCTTTAATAGGTGGGTCCACAACGCCACACTTGTGACATGATGACGGACCGGACTACGTGGCATCGCTACTGGACATGTTACGCTAAATATAGACGGTCTAGGTTGTGCTGACACGGTCACATATACCATGTACGATGAAATGTTACAATGGTGTCAGTGGTCGGAATGGATTGAATCGTACTGCATCTTGTGACAATTATTCGCGCAGGATACCCTGGATGGCCGAACGTACTAATTTGGGGTGGCCGGCTGGGCCGTGCCAACCGCAATATGGTCTAGTGCCCAGCCCATGATGTTAGATTACCTATCGAAATAAATTCGTGGCTTCATCTCTTAGGCCATGGCCAAGCCCGACCCAGGCCTCGTCTGAACAATAATCTTAGATACGCCAATGGGTGTCGCATAGTATAATTGACAACACTTAATTTTTTTTGTAACTCTACTGGTTTTGATTCATTTGTCTTGTCACACAGAAAGTCGTTAAAGGGTCGATAGCAAAAAAATTGTACATAGTTAAGGGCTTTAATTAAAACAATGTTAATTGATTCCTTTGTGTGACGAAAGTTACCCATACATTTTGTATGACTAACTTTCGTCACACAAAGGAAGCGATCGTATTTTATGTTAACTAAGCTTTTAACTTTGTAAAAATTTTTTGCAATCGACCGTAAAATGGTTTTAATAAGGGTTAAATTTTACAGCGCACTTACAGAGCTCTTAAGAATAGATGCCATGTAATGAATCATTACCGGATATTTATTTTGGAACTTTTTATAAAAGAGATAGTATAGATATATATTTACAGAAGTTGACAGCTGCTGATTACGTTTGTATTCAAACCTAGGTACATATAGGCTGACCAAAAACTAGAGCAAAACGCACATTTCATTATTCAGAAATTGTTTTTTTTTTTTTATCTGAAGGCTACATTATTTCAAACTACGTAGTCTCTAGTTTATTTCTGATTTATAAACGATTCAGCAAATTCAAGCAAAAAATCAAGGGAAAAACCAGTTAATACAACAATGTGTTCGTATTTGTGAATGTTTTCTATGAAAATGGAAAATAAATAAAATATTGATAACATTATATCGTTTTAGGTCAGATAAATTATCATAATATAAATCACACATCTATGTACATATTAGCTACCATATAAAATGTCCAAGACTCTATAAAAAGTAATAACTTCCGCGCTACAGCCTTAGAAAATTTATGAAAATTGCACCTATGACAAAATATGTCTGATCCTAACGAATAAATCTGTTACATGTTGATTGGAAACTTTAATCTGCGAATACCCATGTTTATGTCTTTAGCTTAGAGTAACTAGTCAAACACTAAACCAAACCCGTTTGCAAAATGTCAGCCAATCTGTGTTGCCAACACTACCGCGCCTTACGTAAGCGTAAAAGGGACTTTTCAAGCATATATCCAGGTTTTACAGGGCCATGAAATCTTGAAACAACGTAAGTAAAAATAATCCAATTGGTCGTTTGATAGGTACCTATGTAGTCGAGAGAGGACGGCTGACGACAGCCGAGGAGCCATAAGTCACTTGATAAAGATAATATGACGGTAGAGCGCTAACCGATCTAATCTGACAATGTGACTTTGATCACCTCTACATTTCAAACACATACTTAACATTGACCGAGCGACCAAAGCGTCTGTTTCGGCTTCTAAATTTCTTTCGTATGTTTGGATGACCGGCTATTGTCGCCTAAAAGCCGCGTTTTTAAAGCTCTTGATCAGGTCATTCAGTCATATCAGACAACGCAGGAGTACCTACCTCAAATATAATTCAAAACCTAGTACTGATGTCTCCCCAAGCAAGGGGACCAGTACTAAAGATTCCTGAGGTCTCCCCCAGGGGGTTGACCTGGGGAGACACGGGTCCGAAGGGGAACAGATCTGTGATCTAGTAGGCACTTTCACGGTCCATCATCAGGTAAGTTTTATGGTATTGGGTTTAGATGTTCATTTACGTGAGTAGAAAAACTTACGAAGTCTGCGTTGAACCAATTCTGAGATCTAGTAAGTAAGTGTCCCATCGCCATATCCTGCCTTAACGACAATGAGAAAACTAAAGTTGTACACTCTTTAAAAATAAAAAAGATCGGTTTAAATTTCACGGAGATATTCGGCGAACAAACGTACAATTTATCTTAAGTCTATTTCAAATATAAGGAATCAATTCGATGCGTATTCAACTGTACTTATCTCAATTCTTAGTCAGCCTGTGTATTATGACGTTATCTGAATTTTCCCCCGTTATTCAACTTCTTCAAATTAAATAACTCGAATCAGCCCAGACTTTGCAATGTAGATAACGTTTCTCCCTCCTCCATTCAAGCTTAAGATACACGCAGTAACACACCTACTGTTATACTTACCACCGACGTTGATTTTATTATAGTAAACACTTGAGAACTAGACATCTAGTCATCAGTTAGGAATTATATGTTGAATAGTTCTCAATAAGAATGGAATACGAGAAAAAGTCAATTGAAAACAGAAAAGGACATACTTATGTGCAATGGATTTCTGCAGTCATAGGTAAGAGTGGTATTTTATAAGGATCATCTTTATCCTTTACACCAGCGTTTCTTAACCTTTTTTGTCCACGGACCCCTTAGGAAATCAAGCACACTTTTAAGGACCCCCTTAATAAAAACATCAGCAAAAAATAGCACGGCGTGCATAGCGATTACGAGACTTTTGGTGGCATTTATTTATGATTGTTAAATAGTCCATAGATAAGGTTGCGGACCCCCATACATATGCTCGCGGACCCCCAGGGGTCCGCGGACCACAGGTTAAGAAACACTGCTTTACATCATCCGTCTAACTATGACAGTGCATCTAATATCAGACAAACCAGGGTCTCGGCACTCAATATACCACTTTCCCGCATTGGGTGTCGAGACCCTGGGCCCGTGGGGTCCAAGCGCTGGAGTTATTTTTAAGGAGCTTTTTATACGGCTCGTCGACACCACCAAAGGGCTGGCAGCTTCCAGGCTTAGCGTCTTAGTATAGCAATACATCGAGGTAATGCTGCCAGCGTCTTTGGTACAATGCCACGAGGCCCATTCTTAGACACAGTTTAGTTTTAGAATTAATTAGGGAAATAGAAACCAGATAACTTAATGCCTGATGCCGTTAAGTCCGCCTTTTGTACGATAAGTTTTCTTTTGTGCAATAAAGATTAAAATAAATACATCAATAAATATCAGACAAAATATATCATATCATATCAGACAACCTCACACAAATCATCCCAGTCCCAAAATAAGCTCAAGAAGGCTTGTGCTATGGGTACTAGGCGACGATATACATACTAACATAGATGTATAAACATAACTATGTACAGAAATACTAAATTTTAAATAAACTAAACTAAAACTAATTTAAGAAATAGCTCCCTTGCGGCATGGTACCGAATATACTGGCAGCATTTCCTGGCTAAATAGCTATGCTGATACGTTGTGCGAGGAAGCTGCCAGCTCTTCGGACCCGAGTGGTCTCTGCTAGGCTTTTAGTGAGCTCCTTATGAAGGTTCCGGGCGCAGGGACTGCATGGACTTAGGGTCTCGTCCCCAAAACGGCACAAACCTGGTAGTCGAGACCGAGAACCTCATATTTAGCATTCTTTAATTTTTCGGCGGCCTCAGCAGCCGCACCCACTCTGCCAGATGTTCCGTGGAGGTGGGACAGTGCCGGTGTGTCTACACAGGTGGCATCCCACACAAGCACACGTCCCAGCCTCCACAGAGCCAGGGACTCCCATCCGGTCTCTTGTTCCATATAAGATAGAACATCCATAACCCATGCACATATTTATATTCGTGTCCATCCATCACACAATTATTTGCCCTTGCCGGGATTCAAACCCGGGACCGCCGGATCAGTAGGCAGGTCTCTACAAACCGAGCCAACTAAGAGTTTTTTCAGCAAATTCGGTCCTCTTCACATACGGCATGCAAGCTGGTTGGCTGTCCCCCTACGCCAAAGTGCTGCAGTCAGAGTACTCTCCGACCGGCGCGCCGCTGTCGGACCACACCCTGGGATGGGTCGCCAGTTCCATGCCAATCACAGCCTTCTTCTTCGTTCCTGTCTACGCTTTCTTAGCTGACAGGATTGGCAGGAAGAAATGCATACTGATGATAACTGTGCCGCAATTGGTGAGTGAAAACTGTAAATCTGAAAATGGAGAACCGTTCATGTCATTTAGTTTTTGTTGAATGAGAGAAAAAAAATTTGAAAAAAATTGTTTTGTAACTATGTCCGGACGTTCGAATGATCTGATTTGGGCTTGTGCACCATTGACGTATTAATTACATGGACACACAATCCAACGGAAAAAATGGCACCCTCCCAACTAATGCAAAATCACAAATCGCATTAGTTGGGCGATCAGTCTCGTTTAGACCATGACACGTGACGGGTCTCAAAAATGACTTACTTTTCAGTGAAAAATTGCAGGAATAACAGCTATAAAGGTCGGAATATTCTTTTTTACGCAGATTCTATTGATTAATTAACGAATCCTACGTAAAATCATAGCATATTTTAGATTAGAATTATTAACTTTGTCCCTACAAAATGCACCTCATCACAGAACAAAAATCTAAGGAGTCGCTATAGTTATATATTTTATTAATTAATAAAGGAGTGCAATAAATAATTCCTATTTTTTTTATTAAGATTCCCGCGATCTTAAGCAACGTGAAAAATTGAGGTCACGTTTAGTAAGAGACAGACGTCAAGAATAATTTCAGCCAAATAATTCGTCTCTCGTGTGTTCGTTCGGCATAATCATATATATATATTTTTATGTTTAATCAAAAGAAGCCTAAAAGTCTTTCACTCAACGCAGCTTTAATATCTCAATAAAAACGTAAAAAAATGTCAATGTATACAAAAGAAGCGTAAAATGGTTATGTAGTGTTTGTGGTAGTAGGTATCTATCTATACATAAATAGATATACACTGTCTCAGGCGCACGTCACATAGGATGCTGCGTATAGTTACATGCGAGTTTAGGGCGAGAGTGGACGCATGACATTGCTATGTGTGCGGCGGCGAGTGAGCCAGTGTTATGAACATATGCCTTTTACAGGCAGATCCTACAGGTTACATTAATAAATTAATAAAAAAATTGCTCTGTTGTCATTGCTTTATTTTGTCACAGAGTCTAGACACTGTCAGTTTAAACCTTTGAACGCCAAGAACACCTAAAGACAATGTGTGCTGCCGTGCATACTACGCCACTGACTTTCACGCCACGCCATTAAACTTTAAAGGGTTAAAAATGTTAATATTTTGCACTTGCCTTTACTCTCATTTCACATACTAGAACAAGATGAGTTGAGAAATCATAATGTCATTATTACTGATCCCTTCTATGCAGTTTCGGGACCCTTTTATGCAGTTGTTAAATAAAAACGTAACTTAATTCGTTATTAACAATTTACGAGATTATTTAGTTCAAACAACAAATATATTTTTATACCTAAATAAAATAATAATGAAAATATTTTTAGTATGTAAAACTATTAAAATCTGCTCCATTCGTGCCATGTTCCAAGTTTGACAAGAGACATGAGTCAGAATACGCTAAAAAAGTTAATTTACACGAAAAATATTTGTGGTAATAAGTACGCAAGCCAATTTGACACTTAAACGTTTGAGTAAAGAGTTATTTTGTACGAAGTAATTATGTTGTTGTAAATTATAAATAAGCGTTATTGGCATCTACTTGAACATGACAGCAGTGCCACTTTTTTCGTCAAATTTGTTCGGGTCTGTGGCTCTATTATAAATAATACCTCAATGTTGTGCACAAATCATGTGAGGTTTACAAGGGGGGAAGGGGTGGCCACGAAAAAATCACGTTGGGGGAGGGAGCGGTATAAGGAGACCTCACGTGTGTTTTCTACGGTGAACGAAGTAAGAAAAAATCGATACTTTTTCTCGGCTTCATTAAAAATAAATCTTCACTTGTCTTACTTCACAATAGCGAATCTATTTTACGAAATTTTGGCGGAAAAAAATACACGTGAGGTAGTGAGGGGTAGGGGGGGTTATCAAAGAACCTCACCGAGTATCAGGGGGAGGTCAAAAGTAGCCGAAAAAACCTCACGTGATTTGTGCACAAGCCCTTTCCGGCTTACAGGCCACATTTATCACCTGAATCTAAAGAAATTTTGTGAGTAAATTCGATAAGTATATAGATTTAATGTGATTCAGTTTTTCGAAATTCTTCAAAATGGCGGAGATGGTTGACAGCGTAATAAAAATACAAATTTCAGCCATTTCGAAACTTACAGAGCTATTATATAGTCACTAGGCCAATACCGTCTTCACCATAAGGGCACACGGGGCCCGTGCCCAGGGCCCCCATTCCCAGGGGGCCCCGAAGGACCGACAATTTCTCTCACACAATAAATGGTCATACTTAGTAAAAAAATGTTATTATAATTCGCTTTTTTACTTTCCAAAAGGGCCCCAAATTTTTGTGTGCCCAAGGGCCCCAGCCTAGTTTAAGACGGCCCTGGGTATAGCGGTTCAGCAAGTCACATAATTTCTAAAGATCGCTATCATACGGTTTTCAAAATGAGATGCCGAATGCCAGTCCCTGGAAATACAGTTTATTATAAAGCCTGACCAGAAATATAATATGAGGATTGTCAAGAGGGCGCTATTTATAAGATTTATATGGCAACAATTTTGCAACCAATCGCAACCACAACATAATGACATTAGTAAAGTTTAAATACCTGTCAGTTCCACTATGTACACCTCGCAATTTCATTTAATAGAATGCACTCTTTTCCTGACCGTTTTTCGTGTAGTAAACACGTGTACACTTTATTTATAAAATAAAGTTCATGACTGTGAATGGTTTTCGGCATTTTCTGTAGATATTTTTAAATATGTGTCTTATCAAGAAATCACCACGAATGACATTGACATTGTTGACAGACCATCATAAAATTATTGCCAGTGTAAGAAATTAGTTCCAGTGAAATTCCGCAATATGGCGCGTCCTCATATATTTCTGGTCAGGCTTTACACAAGAATGTGCCTGCAACTTCATACGACTATTTTTTTATAGGTACCGTAGTATGGCAAAAAGCATCCTATAACCATATTTGGATACCCAGCTATCCCTATACCAAAATTGGTTAAAATAGTGAAGAAGAGACAAAGGAAATTATGAAAACAGATGGCGCCAGCCTACCATAGCGCCGCGCCCCCATAAAAAACAAAAAATGAACATACTTATGCATCACGCTATTAAGATTTATTCTGAAATCATGACCCCACCATAGAAAACCGATTTTCATTACAAATCTAGAATTATATAATAGTATAGTGAGTTGGCCTCATTCCAGGCTTGCTGGCTTCTAAAGCTGTTCGGCACGAACCTGGCCAGTCTGTACGCAGCCAGGATATGCTTCGGAGTCGCCGCGGGCGGCGTGTTCGGCGTTGTGCCCATGTACAACAAAGAAATTGCGCAGGACGATATCAGAGCGCGCATTGCTTCCATGCTGATCTTCGCTTTTAACTTAGGTAATGTTTAAACGGGTACCAATACAGACCACGCTAACTATTCTAAGTAGGTAAATGAACTATCAAACCATACAAAGTAAGTCAGTTAGTAATAGTAGGTATAGCATGTAACGTACTAAAAAGATTATTGATGATTGATTAACATTTCAGGTATTTTATCGATGTACGCGCTGGGAGCGTACCTGAGCTACTACACGGTACTGTACGCCGTGGTTGGGATCCCAGTGTTGTCATTCCTGTTCATGCTGGGCTGTCCTGAGTCACCAGGCTACTTGGTGAAAGTTGGCCGGTTTGATGTGAGTTGCCGTCACTATATACTTCTTATCTCGAGGGATTATTTATTATTCAAATAAGTTACACATTACAGTAAAAACCAAGGCACTGTTAACTATAAAAATACATAAATAAACAAAGTGATTTAGGCGACACAACGGCGTGCAGCAAACCCGATTGAAATGACATGACGACCAGTGACGACGAAACTTCAATGAAGTTTTCTCGTATATTACGAACCCTGTTCATTTCGTATTGAAAGGAAGGTTCATCTGAATTATGACTAGTTTGATATTGTCGCTAACTGGCCGCTATGCATTTGACAAACTAATAGTTGTAGATGTTATTAATACCGTTCTATTAAAACACAAATTATTTTTTTTATATAATTGATTCATTACGTTGTATGTAACAGCATTCTGATTTGTTTACCTATTGGCCGTTTTGTTTTGTTTACATAAAAGTGTTTATATAAATTAATATTCTTGTTTTTTCAAAACTTGGCATCAAGCAGACTTAAAATGCGCCTCTGCATAACTGACATTGGCAAAAGCCTCGAGCTGCCATTCTCGGCCTAGTAATAATAATAACACAAATTAATGCAGGAATAAATAGAGACATTAATGGATTTATTTTCGCAGGAAGCAGCCAAAAGCTTGTCCTTTCTGAGAGGCCTGCCCGTCGACGACAAAGTCCTCCAAAATGAACTCGACATCATGAAGAAACAGGACGAATACTATAAGACACTTCCCAATATCTCGTTGTTAGTCGTATGTAAGTCTAGCTCTATCGGTATTTCGAAAACAATATCATTGCATCATTCTCACTGCACATCAACAACTAGAAGAAAGAAAATGGTCTTCACTAACGGGGGCCTATGATGGTTGCTTTTATCATGCGATAAATAAGTGACATCAAAACGTGACGAATGCTTTGTCACTTGTCACTTATTTGTCACTCATCTATCACTCAACACCGCATCGCGTATTATCAAAACGTGACGGATGATTTGTCACTTCTTTATCGCGTGATAAAAGCAACCGTCATAGGCGCTTTAGACCAATGTTCTTGACACATTAAAGCACACTCTCAAATAAATGTAACGAGCAAAAACTTTACCAAATCCGTTTAGAATTTACCACATAGGTACCTACTCCTGACAAACTACGTATTAACTTATAACACTCCTTTTTATTCTTTGGGGCTAGGGCTGCCATCCATCCGGGTTTCCCCGGATTTATCCTAGTTAGCAGGCCGTCCTGGGGCCGTCCGGGGGGGTTTTCAAAAAGTGTCCGGGGAAAACTCGGATACTCTAATGTGAATGAAAAAACAAGCGATATTTTAAAATAATTTACTATCGGATACGTCCGGGGAAAATATGTAAAATATGCCAAATGTCCGGGGTTTTTAAGTCTATGCCCGGGTTCGGCGAATTTAGAGATGGCAGCCCTATTTGGGGGCCACAATAGAATAGGTTAGGCGTTCATAACATCATATGTATCTATAGGTTTATATTATATAAAATTCTAGATTTGAATAGAAAATCACTTTTCTTTGGAGAGGTTCAGGAACAATCCCAAAAGCATGATGCAGGATCGTCATTTTCTTTTGTGTGGGCGCCCAATGCCAACCTGGCGCCATTCGTTTTCATAAATTCCTTTGTCCTCGCATCGCGCTGAAACGGCTGGACGGAATTCGACCAATTTTGGTACAGGGATAGCTAAACATCCAAAGCATGGTTATAGGATACTTTTTAACCGTCTACGGTAAAGAAAAAAATAAAACGCGGATAAATTCCGGGTGCCTTTAGAAATCAACGTCAATATTTTAACGTTTCAGTGAAGCATAAGGCGTGGCGTAAAGCCTATTTCATCGGGAGCGTCGTGCTTGGCGTGCAGGCGATGAGCGGAAACTTCGCGCTGGTGACGTATGGCGCTAACATCCTGGCTGCGGCCGGGGCTGACGCGAACGCGGAGCTGCAGACCTTGAGCTTCCCCGCCATCATGATGCTGGGCTCTGTCGTGTCTATAAGTGTTATGGAACATGCCAGGAGGAGGGTGAGGATGTAACTAAACTAATCAATTATCGACTGCGTTTAAACATCTAAAGCCTGATCAGAAATATATGAGGATCAACAGGGCACTATTTACAAGATTTATATGAAAACTCATATTTAATTATTGTATTAAGCGGTTTACACTCACGTGAAATTGTCAGGAACGGCCCGACATGTTTCGAACTCGTATGGAGCCCTTCACGACGACGACGACGTCGTGACGAGTTTGCCGCGGCGGTGTACGGGCAGCCGTCCCTGATGAAGGGCTCCATACGAGTTCGAAACATGTCGGGCCGTTCCTGACAATTTCACGTGAGTTTAAACCGCTTAATACAATAATTAAGATTTATATGGCAATAATTTTGCCACCAATCGCAAACGCACTATAATGACGTTAGTTTAAATACCTGTCGTATCGTAAGTTTACCTCGTAATATCATTTAGAGGAATTTCCTCCAAACGCTCCGCATGGTGAATGAGCTCCCTGCAAAGGTTTTCCCCGGGGGCTACAGCATCGTAAGCGTCCATAGGCGGCGGTAACTGCTTAACATCAGGAGCGCAAGCTTGTTTGCCACCGTAGAAGTATAAAAAAAACTCATACTACTTTGCACCATGTCCATCTTATTTATACTAATGCGGCGAAAGTAGGTATTCGTCTAATCCTGGTATAATAATGTTATAGTTACCTATTTAGAAATTCTATAATGAGCACATCCAAATGATATGTAGAATCTGACGATATGTAGAGTATGACGACGCGGTTGGCCTGGTTTGTAGTACAGCTGTCTACTGAGCCGACAGTCCTGGGTTCGAATCCCGGCAAGGGCAAATAATTGTGTGATGAACTCGAATATTTGTGCCTGGGTCATGGATGTTATTTGTATTTAAGTATGTATTTCTCTATATAAGTATGGTTTATCGTCGGCACCACACAAGCCTATACTATAGGTTGCCTGATATGTATGTATTTTTATTTGGTTTACTCTCCATACAACCAATTAATTCCGCTGGTCTGCTACGTGATATCAGTCTTGACCCTGGGCGGTCTGGCCACGAACACGATACTGCCAAAAGACACCATGTTAGTTATCTAGAAATTCTAGAATGTAGAATCTGCATTTTGGTGGTCTTTTTCTGTCAGGTTCAAAGAGTTATCCGTGGTTACAAAATCAATTGAGCATAGAGACAAGCCAGAACAGAGCACTCTAGCGCAGACGTACAAGGAGACCCGACCCCAGATAAACAGGGAAGAGGGGTGGCCAAAGAAAGACTCTCCATCCAACCAATTAATTCTGCTGGTCTGCTGTGTGATATCAGTCTTGACCCTGGGCTGTCTGGCCACGATCATGACCCTGCCCAAAGACACCATGTTAGTTAAATATCTAGAAATTCTAGAATGTGCACATCCAAATGATATGTACCTAGTATATGCATTTTGGTGGCCTTTTGCAGTCTGGTTCATAGTGTTATCCATGGTTCTACATAAACACAATTAATTAGTTGCTTTACTCTCCATCCGACCAGGTAATTCTGCTGGTCTGCTACGTGATATCAGTCTTGAGCCTGGGCGGTCTGGCCACTATCATGATCCTGCCAAAAGACACGGTTCCTGTGTGGCTCCTGCTGCTCACCATCACTTCTGCCATGTTCGTGTATGCCCTGGGAGTTTTACCGGGTCCCTACATCATCATGTCCGAGATGTTCAACATGCAGGTGAGGACGTAGAATATATTTCTGAACCGTTTCGGAATAACTTAGATAAACACATAGATATGATTATATCCAAGGGTTACAAAATGTATCACTTTGTCAGCAGGGCAGCAGCCGATTTCAAAAGACCCGGCACACTTATTTATTTATATAAAAGTTTGGTCCGCCCGCAGCTCGAATATGCAAGCCAAATCTGGGATCCCTTTTACAAAAAGTATATAGATGCCATAGACAAATTACAATACAAATTTTTAAAGTATGTGAATTACAAGCAGAACAGAAACAAAAAATTGCCTTATGATAACTTTACTTACCAAATATGGTCTACTCACTCTAAGCAAAAGACGTGTTTTCTTGCAAGCGATGTTTCTACATGGACTTTGCCATAATAAATTTGACTGTTCACAACTTGTTAATAAAATAAGTTACGTAGTACCTAGACGCTCCAGTCAGCGAGGGACGCGCGTGTACCGGCTGTTCGCCACGGCACGGTGCCGTACCAACGCCGGTGCACGCGCGCCTCTGCGTCGACTGTTTGCCACCTACAATCAAAACTTTACTCATGTAGACATATTCCACTTGTCCACCGCTAGATATAGAAAAATCATTCTAGAAACCTTGTAAACACTTCACTTAACTAACTACAAATCGTCGGCCTAAATCGCATACCTCGTAACTCCATTTTTTTCGAAAATCATGTTTTGACACTTTTAGATACTACTATTCTGAACGCATCTAACGGCAAAACTCTTAAATACCAAAAATAAACCGTTTACTTTTAAAAAGCAAAATAGAAAACCTCGCAACTCCCGACCGCCATTTTGTAAAAGGAATACCTCGTATCTCCCCCCCCCCCGCCACTCCCTTCAGTACAGTTTGCGATGGCGTTGTGACTGCACGTCAGTAAATATTTAGGAAGAAAACGGGTGCTGAATAACAGGTATGTGTTATAAGGTTCTACGATTTTACTGATTGTGTATTCTTGATACATATTTACCATATTTAAACACATTAGACTATTGAAAATGTCGTTTGGTTGCGTGCCGTGGACATACGAGGTTTGCTTCACGTGGATCTTTACGCATGAAGATTAGTTACGTGGTCTTCTACGCAAACTATTTAATCTTTCTGTGACTTTGGTCGAGACTTTATCTCGTTTTTAAATAATTAATTAATAAATCCCGACGTTTCTAATACGAAGTTATGTCCGTAATGTAAGCCGGATATAGGACGAGAACGTTAATACGCATTCTCCAATAAATTCAAAAAAATAAAAATAATATTTAAGAAAAACGTCAAAAACCTTTGGACTTGGACTGGACCACGCCGGATAAACAACACAAAAATCAGATTGACTATGTACTGAGCAACTGCTCACACCGACCATAGATTAGTGAGAGGCACCGTTCAACTACAAAAAACTAGAAGAAGTCGAGCGACATTCAGCGAACATAGTCGATCTATCGTGCGACAAAAATCAACCAGAATACCTCAGGACATTAAAGGAAAAAATAGAAAAGATGCAGTGGGAAAATAGCGACGACATAGAGACCTTCTATTTTAAGTTAGAGACAGCCGTGAAACAAAGTCTTAAGGCTGCCACCTCGAAAAAAAGTAATAAAGAAATACTAACTGACGAAACTAAACAACAACTTAAAAGGCGATTCAAAAACTAAAGAAGAGAAAAAAGAACAAATGTTAAAAAGGGACTATAGAAACTACAGAAAACCTCGTCAACACCGGAAGCCAAAAGAAAGCGTATAAACAACTAAATACAGAGAAAACATATTGAAAGCGCAAAAAGAAACAGGCAAGATACAAACACGAAAATAGCTAATAAGCATTGCAACAGACTTCTACCGGAATCTTTACCACGATGAACACAAAAAAGAAAATGTATTACAAAACCACGAAACATAGCTTACCTAATAGGTACACCTATTATACATTTTGACTACAGAGAAATCATAGAAAAAAAAACCGGCCAAGTGCGAGTCGGACTCGCGCACCGAGGGTTCCGTACAAACCTGCAAGGTTTACAAAGTTCGTTCATTACGACAATCGAGTCATAACTATGGTATTTTTATTGCAAAATGAAATTCATAACATTACAATGGGGAAAGATGGAGGAGCATAAATTTAAGACAAAGATCTCTATCGTTTAAGTAATCCTTTATTTTATATTAACACATATCATTTATCTATAATATAACTGAAACACTTAAAAAATATATATTTTGTAATGTAACTAAAAATTTAAGGTTTTCGGAATTTTTCCTTTATGTGTGCTATAAAACGTTGCTTCATGCCAAATTTCAAGATTCTAGGTCGACTGGAAGTACCCTTTAGGTTTTGATTCCCTTGCGAGTACTTGCGAGTTTCAAAATATGCAGCTTAAATTGCTGTTTCTTTTGATTGCGTTGACATAGAAGTTTGATTTTGTTACAGCTTAAAGGTATTATAGACCTGAGTATTTGGTATGAATTTCAATTTAATACCTCTACGCGTTTATGAGGAAATGGGTAGTAAGTTTAAAATTATTAAAAAAAATATATTATGTGATGGAACTAAAAATTTATGGTTTTCGTAATTTTTCCTTTATCTATGCTATAAGACGTTGCTTCGTACCAAATTTCAAGATTCTGAGTTCACGGGAAGCACCCTGTAGGTTTTGATTCCCTTGCAAGTGTCGAAAATTTGCGGCATAAACGGCTGTATCTTTTGATTGCGTTGGCTTAGAAGTTTGATTTTTTCACAGCTTCAAGAGACAGTAGACCTGAGTAATTGATATAAATTTCAGCTTCATACCTCCACGCGTTCCTGAGAAAAAGGGTCTTGACAGACGGACGGACGGACGGACAGACGGACAACAAAGTGATCCTATAAGGGTTCCGTTTTTTCCTTTTGAGGTACGGAACCCTAAAAATTGAAGAAGGATAAAAGCCCGGGCCATGAAAATATTCCAAACGAAGCTCTAAAAATTGGGCAGAAAATACTAATAGGTCCAATAATAACTCTATTTAATAAAATTTTATATTTTGGATATGCAGAAAACTCCAAGGAGCTGGGGGGTCTCAAAACATTTTATTGTACAAAAAGGGAGATCCTTCCGATATAAACAACTATCGACCTATCAGTCTGCTGCCAACCTTATACAAACTGTTCTCTAGAAATTAAAAAGTACATAAACACATTATAAAAAAACCTAACCTAGGGTGCCGCCGGAGGGGCCCAGGCTACCGGTGGTTAGGGCTGCAGAGAGAGGAACCTCCTGACGATGCGCGCCGTGTCCAGTGAGGAGTACCGCCTTCTGTGTCTGGCCCTTGATCCAGCCATCTAGCGAGAGTCTCTTAAGATTTTTGTCGAGACTCATCGCTACAAGACCGTTCGCCGAAACGACTATCGGGACGATGATCGTCGAGTCAAGATCCCACATGGCGGTCACCTCGTGAGCATGATTATTATAGAAGCGTTGTTTTGTTGTTTGAGAAAAGTTGTAGTTTATAATATTTTTAGCCCTATTTAGTAAAAAAAAAATGTATAATTATAATTTTGCTACCCACATTTTTGAAGCCAGAAGAGGCTTTTCTGTTTAAAGTTTAATAAATATTTTTTAACTTGTAAATTTTTTTTTTATCCACAATTACCTTGCTCAGATCAAAAGACTATCCTCTATTTTTACGGATTTTTATAGCAAAGCTCTTAACTCCCGATTAGCTTTCTAAAATTTTCAGGAAAAACTCGTAACTCCAAATTTTCCAGGTTCAGGTGATTACAAAAAAATAGGTTTTAGCAATCTGACGGCTAAATTTAACTTAACATTATGTAAAAAAAATACTAAGTAAGTCTTCATGCAAAATTTTTGGTAATCAAGTTTTTTGTGCCTCCTGTAAAATTTGGTCAGATTGAGTTACGAGGTTTGCGATTTAGGCCGACGAAATGTAACCTACCTAAAAGCGAGTACATAAAAAATATCAAAAAATGCTACTTAAACCCACGTGTCACTTTAAATTGATGCATTAGTTAATAATAAGTATCTAATATTTTGTAAGAGATATCATTAAGTTAATATTAAGAACTATGTACCTAATTAAGAACTATCCACCTTATTAATCTAAGTATACAACAGTTTGATGTTTGACAACCGTTAACCGTTTCAAAGTACTCCGTGGATAATGTCGTTGATTGTACATAGAGTACCACCTATTGTAACATCGATTGTAATATATTATGTACAGGTGTTTATTGTCCCTAAAATAAATAAATAAATAAAAACTCGTGATAATAGCGAGGAGTGGTGATTCTTTTGAAAGGAGGAAGAGTTCTGTCGTATGGTCCGATGTTTAGATGCTCAAATCTCCAGATTTATGACCTTTTCGCATTCCTCAACTGACTGTCATGAAATTTTGTGAGCAGTTTCGATAAAATATAATATAGTTTTTTTTTGGATTCGTTGAAAACGTAAAGAATCGTCGAAGTGCAGTCATTTCGAAACATACGTCCATAGTAGCATCTTTAAAGATTCGTTTGCAAGGTCCTGTAAGCATTGTTAGAGCTAAAATCTAAAATATAGTACATAATTGCTCTTTAATTTATAGAAATAAAACGCTTTGTTAAAAACCTTTATATAGTGGAAGCAGTCACAAGGATACCATTACAGGCTTACTATATCACTATTAGGTGACAAAATGACTCGGTTATGGAACTTTTTGCCTATATAAATACGTATATCTTCGTCTAGTACCCATAACACAAGCCTTCTTGAGCTTAATTTGGGGCTAGATCGATTTGTGTGAGTTTGTCTGCTATTTATTTGTTACTTGGGATACTTAGGAGGTCCCAGCTCAAAGAACCTCGAAGAGAGAGAGAGAGAGTAATTAAAATGGGTTTATGCTTCTATGGTCCCACCGGAAGATCAGCGCTGGCTCTTGGGCTAGCATCATGCTGAGGTGGTACCTTTTCGTGGCACAGCCATAGTAATATTATAGTTGCTCGTTGTTTTATTTTATTTACAATTTTTAACACTATTTGTAATTATGTTCTATGGTCATGTCACGAATAAATGAATTTATTTCTTTTATATTTTAATTATCTAAAGATAGAAACCAACCTGGCTCACACCGGTTTGAACTCAGATCATGTAAGATTTTAATGATCGAACAGATCAAAATTTTAAACTTTTGCACTTAAATTTTATCTTAATCCAACATCGAGGTCGCAAACTTTTTTTTTATTTGAACTAAAAAAAAAAATACGCTGTTATCCCTAAGGTAATTTAATCTTTTAATCATAATTTATTAATTTAGAGTAATTTAGAGTAGTGTAGTTAGCAAGTGTGTACTTAATAGTTAAATATATGGAGCCTCAACTGCCAATAAACCGCCTTGTGGTTTGGCAGAGGATGAACATTAGTGATAAGGTTTTGCATCGAATAAACGTTATTATTATTATTATTATTATTCTTTCTTCTCCAGATTCGAGCTAAAATGCTGGGCACAGTAGTGATCCAAGCGTGGGCGATGAGTTTTATCCAACTCGCTGCGTTCGCGCCGATCTGCGCGGCGTGGGGCATGCACACCTACTTCTATATCTGCGCTTGTATCAACCTCATGGGCGTCGCTGCGGTTCTGCTACTGGTACCAGAGACCAAAGGGAAAAGCATAGAGGAAATAGAAGAAGAATTAAGGGGTAGATGAGATAAGATTTTATTGAAATTAAATGTTATTCAAAAGTTTAATGTTGGCTTTGTTTCTTCCTTCTTACAACATGGGACCTTACATTACAATACAACAATGCTTAAGTAATACATTATGACTTTGAACCTATAAACGGGGGACAGAATAAACTAATTTGAATCCCTAAATCTCAAAAGATTCTTAATATATCAGACAACCTCACACAAATCAATCTAGTCCCAAATTAAGCTCATAAAGGCTTGTGTTATGGGTACTAGACGACGATATACATACTTATATAGATAAATGTATATTAGATACATAGAACAACCATGACCCAAGCACAAATATTCGAGTAATATGCTCAAGATGTTCTATGAGGGATTGGGACTATTCCAGTGAGAACAAAATATTGTAAAGATTATAATTTATCTGGGGGCACGGTAGTGCCCCGCCAAGACGAACAAAAAAGAAGCGGGCACTACCTACCTTTTCTCGAACCGTTTCGTCTCATTTTCAAACCCTCATAGCTTCGTCCCAGTTAACACCAGAGCGCCCAAAATCACAGGTTAAGATGCAGTTAGAGAACATATATGAAATGTACTACATTTAATTGATCTAGATTTTATACTTTAGGTTTTATTGGTACCTTAAAATACGCCGATTTTGCCACTCACTTATATGTATAATATGTATATACACTTATACACTGACGTATCAAAACCTCTGGGGTACATCCCGATGACCTACAAAGCTGAAATTTGGTATGTAAGCTAGTAGTATACACAAACAATAAAATAAATTCTACAACTTGGAACTTTTACCCCCAACCTTAAACTTAGGGGATGGAAGTTTGTATGAGACTTTTGATACTAGAGGTCTGAAAATTTATACCTATAGGGACTCATTGTTATAAATAAAATACATATTCTAGGATTCTTAAAAAATCACCCTCCAATTTAAATAAGGGGATGGAAGCTTGTATGGGTTTTCCATGATAACGGAGTATATATATATGGGGCTAAACGTAAGTATTTCTTAAATACTCAATTATTACGCTCAAGAAACGCTACAGCCCAAAAAAATAAAAAAATCTAGGGCACCCTTACAGAAAGAAATGAGATCCCACCAACATTTCATGTAAAATTGGTAGCCAAGACTCACATGCTCATAACGCTTTCGCTATAAAAAAGTTATCAGATCCCAGGAAAAGCCAAGCCCCTAAGCCATGAACTTACTAACCCTACCACCTTGGTTTAAAAAGTATGAGATCAACTGGCTTCAAGCCCCTAAGCTCTGAGTTTACTTTAAAAAGTATGAGATCAACTGGCTTCAAGCCCCTAAGCTCTGAGTTTACTAACCCTACACCTTGGTTTGAAAAGTATGGCTGCGTTTCATAGAGTACCGTAAATAAGTCTAACGCACTGTCCGGCCCATATGGTAAGGAATTAAGATTATTTATATAATCATGAAAACATAAACTTAATTTCTTGATACCATATGGACCAGACGGTCCGTTGGACTTATTTACGGTACTCTATGATACGGCCAAGCATCGGCCAAGTCATACTTACATTAAGGCCCCCATACATGGGAAGGCAAAACTTATCAGGCCGATGTGATTGAATCGCTTCAGTCCATCCGACCGCCGTAAAGCGTTCATTCATACACGGTACGGATTCAAGTCCGATCAGATGGAACTGAATATAAACCTGGTCATGTATGGGGGCCTTACAGCCGCAGATTTTTTAAATTTCCCGCCAAAACTTTGAGTAATATTTCATTAGCCAGACTATAACACAAGTAATACTTAAAAATAATGCGTTTTTAAAATACTCTTAAACATACTAAGCAAATGTCACATGCCTGTGATGCCTGTCAAATTATCAGCTGTCAAAAACACGAAAAAGGAAAACACACAGTGGGGTTATGTTTGTTTAAGGTAAAAATAATGCACTTTTAACTATGAAATAATGTAAATTCTGAGTTATATCAATATAATTTATGTACAAATATCGTGTACTTTCACAATATGAACATACACACGGCGCTGCTTGCAGTTATTTTGTCAATGACGATCTATTTTGGGCGTGCAAATATTTAGGCCGATTTTAGTCCAAAGGTGAAGGTTTGGATGCACATTAAACAGTTGTATGGTTTAGACTGACCCTCCGTCAACTCGTGGTGCCGTATTATGGACGAACTGAAGCTGAGAGCTGGCGAAAAGATCGGAGCATTACACGTAAGCGATTCTCCCTAATTTCCACTTTCCGGGTATTTTTTGTACGTAAACTTTTATTTATGCGTTTAATTGAGTGTGCAATGGGTCTACTCTGTGTTATTACTTTGGAAATAATTGTTTGTTTTGGTTCTGTAACTAGTTGTTCTAATTTTCACAGTTGAATAACCCTGAACTTATGTAATACACACTTAATTAGTTTCTAACTGTGATAAAATCTTAATATCATGAATATTGTATTTTAAATGCGATATTGCTTTCTCGCAGAATTATTTTTGGTTTAATGTTTCATTACGCCGAATTTTTTATTCACAGAATTTTTATTCCTCTGTCGTAATAATTCTTGCAAATATCATCCTATTAATTAGATTAGGTTTGTTTTATAACAATCCCAAATAGTTTAAGGTTTCAGAGAAAAATGCTGTCTACAAAATGAGACTTCTGCGAAATGATATATCGGAAAAAAACAATTCTGCAATAGTTTAGTAGACCTTTTTAAATACTGATTAGTCTGATTATACAATACAACAAGCATGGGTTGTGTCTTTATCCTCCTCATCAGCTTTGATTATGGCGGCTCTTAGCTAGAACCTGACTTTCTCTATTATGGGCTTGGAGTCATAAATATTAGGTGCAAATAAATAAAATATTGTAATAAAGCATCAGTAACAAGAGCTTCTCACATTTATTTAACTGTTTTAAATTATGTGTAACATATTATGATTTTATTATACAGTATTATATATAACATATTAATACTTTCTTATATTTACCATCAAAACAACATGTGGTTTTTTTTTTACCTATAGTTGCCTAAGAGACTGAATTTGAAAACATTTTCAACATAAAAAAAAATCTGTGTTAAGTAATTTTTTTTGGGGAATCATAATTTATATTTTACACTTTCTCAGAGTTAAAACTGTTGTAATTTACCTTGATGTTTTGTTGTTAGATACTAGAATTGAAAATTCCAGGTTTCACCTTGCTGGTAGAAGTAGAATGGTTAGCTCTAGAAATACATATTTGCTTATATTAGGTACATTAAATATAAATAAAAAAAAATAAAAAATACATATACACAATGATTTTTAATCGGTGATCAGGAGTAGAAAAATATTAATATTTAGCTAAAATTAAACTTAATACGCGAGGTCCCGCGCAATTTCCTCAATGTTAAATTAATTAAAAGTTAAAACGTAATTAAAACTAATAACCACTAGATATATGGTCATCCTACAAAAATTATTGAAGTACGATACCTATGTCAAGTGTCATCGCTTTGGCGGGAAATTTTACGAAATTTTCTAAGACTTTGTTTATGTAATGACAATGACAATAACAAGTTATTACTCATAAATTGTCATTCCCATTAAATGATTAAAGAGGTTGTAAGCACACCGATACAGATTAGTTCGGTGACAAGGAATTGAAGACAAAATTGGTTTCAAAATAAAATTATCATAGAAAAATAAAAGTTTTGTTTTCATGTAATTACGACTTCAACGTGACCGCCATCATTTACTGAGTTAGAAAAGTTGGTACCTGATCACCGATTAAAAATCATCGTGTATTGATAACATTCATGACCCAGGAACAGATATTCGAGTTCATCACACAAATATTTGCCCCGGCCGGGATTCGAACCCAGGTGTCTACAAACTGCGCCAAGCGCGGTTGTTGTCCCACTGGAAAATCAGCGCTGGCTCTTATTTGCCTATTGTTTTGTTTTTTTTTTTATCATTTCTGTCACACCCTTTATGTAATGGAGAATGTTACTATGTCGCAATTTCATAAGAAGAAATAATATTATTTTATCTTTATATCTTCTAAACATAATCTATAAATTATTTCCACGAAATTACAAAAAAATCATTTTTTCAATGTACTTGGGTAGTTCTCACGAAATCTCGAAATTCTTGTCCTTCATGTTTTCACAAACAACTAGTGAATATATAGTGGTAAGTATTACTTCCTTGCAATAAACACCATCATCGCTAAGCGTATTAGTTATAATTTCTGAGCCACATAGGTAAATAAAAAAAAATGAGTACATGTAACGTCGTTAAAATCATTTCCTCACTATGTCCCAAGTCCCATTTTCAATTACTTTTAAATTTGTAACTAAAAAGTTAATAAAGTAAAAGCGATGAAAGTTTCATTAACCTATTCTTAAAACAATGGACTTGTGAATGTATTCTTCATTGGGATAAAAAAGCCAATAATGAATTTGAAAAAAAATTGAAACCATGTGTCCAATAAAATTAAATCATTTCCTCACAACTTTAGTAACAGTCAATTTAATTTAGTTTATGGGATGTTGCACTATGACGTCATACTACACTACAGCATCAACTTAGTATGAAAACTGAACTTTGGTCACTCATAATTCAGCTAATTTTGATTGTATGACAAAACTAATTATACAGATTAATTCGTATTATCAAAGGCTTCAAAGCTACATATTGATCTAAAAACGTTGACATTCTCCATTGTGTTTTATGGTAATAACGTCATGAATAAATGTATTTCTTTCTTTATTAAAATACATATTATTTTCCAGGAAGCTGCGAAAACGGCTGCTGGAAGTAGCCGGTCACGCGTCGAAGATGCTGTCAACCACACCGCCGAGATCCTTAACAAGGTATGATTGCCTCGTTAAGATAAACCACAAATAAAAACTTTATGAATAACCGTGTCCACGCAGAGAGAGCCGCCTCGCGAGGCAAATGCCGCGCGGCGCGGGCGGCGCGGTCTGTGTGGGCGCGCCTTGCCCGCGGCGTTTTTGTCCGTGCTCATATCAGGTAGGTACACGTTTTTGCTAAAAATAGCGTGTGACACTTACGTATTACGCGACACGGTATAATCGTAACTCGACATTGTGTGTTATTTGATTGTTTTAAATACTTATATAAAAAAAAAATAGAATTAGCTTTTTCCTGGAAAATCTTTTACATATAGCAATGTATTTGTAAACTTTTTTTGTGTGCAATAAAGCATTTTGTATTGTGTTGTATAATTTGTATTGTCATGTAGCAGCAAGTCAAAAGTCAATAGCTGATATGTGCGGCGACGCCATATTGTTTTATCTGTCAAATGAGCGAAGAAATAGCTTGGACTTACCGCGCGCGGCATTCGGTGAGCGTAATCTCATCTAATGCCCGAGGCCTTGCCTCGCGAGGCGGCTCACTCTGTGTGGACCCGGCTAGTGACTATTGAAATTATAAACAAGGAAACAGGCGGCGGTAACTGCTTAACATCAGGCGGGCCACATGCTTGTTTGCCACCGTCGTAATATAAAAAAAACCTTTACAATGTTGTAGAATGTGGAGAAGACAAATGACTGAGTGGTATTATGAGCAAAATCACGGCCAGTTACGTAAATCTGATGGGGCCGCCTCTTTATGTGACTTTTCTACTTCTTCTTCTTTTTCTCAATTCATGCGTCTACTGCTAGACATCAGGCCTCTTGCATGGATTTCCAAACTGTTCTTATTCAAACTTCTCTACAATTACAACTTAATTCCTTGTTCCCCTGGTCCACAGATCCGGGAGGCGTTCAACGACATCTGGCACCACGAGCTGATAGCGGAGGGGCGGGACCGTATCGCAGCTTGGACTAGGGACGCAGCGCAACGCATCAGGGACGGCACCCCGCCATTATCACCGCTGCTCCTTTATGAAGAGCTGGTCGCCCTGTTCAAGGATCGAGGTAGTTGTCATGTTCTGATGTCCTGGTACTAACCGCGCCTTGGACGAGAGACGACAACGCATCTTGGATGGCACGTCGCTGCTACTGTTGTATGAAGAGACAGTCGCCGTGTTCAAGGATAGAGGTAGCTGGTAAGTCATGTTATCCTAGTGGACGAGGGACGCACCGCAACGCATCAGGGACGGCACCCCGCCCTTATCACCGCTGCTCCTTTATGAAGAGCTGGTCGCCCCGTTCAAGGATCGAGGTAGCTGTCATGTTATGATGTCCTGGTACTAAAAGCGGCTCGGACGAGGGACGACAACGCATCTTGGATGGCACGCCGACTCTGCTACTGCTGTATGAAGAGTTAGTCGCCATGTTCAAAGATCGAGGTAGCTGTCATGTTATGATGTCCTGGTACTAACCGCGGCTTGGACGAGAGACTCGGCACAACGCATACGGGATGGCACGCCGTCGCTGTCGCCGCTACTGTTGTATGAAGAGACAATTCAATATACTCTATGGTCGCCATGTTCAAGGATAGAGGTAGCTGGTAAGTCATGTTATCCTAGTGGACGAGGGACGCATCGCAACGCATCAGGGACGGGTCCCCGCCCTTATTACCGCTGCTCCTTTATGAGGAGCTGGTCGACCTGTTCATGGATCGTGGTAGCTGACATGTTATGATGTCCTGAAATGAAATGAAATGAAATAATTTATTCAGTAAGTAGGCCACAAGGGCACTTTTACAAGTCAGATTGTGAGTCTACCGGCATTTCGCAAGAGGAGACCGCTGTTGAGAAGAAAGCCGAAAGAAACTCAACAGTAAGTCATTTTTTCGTAAATTATACTTAAAAACTAATACAATTATATTATAACTAGGTAATTGATACATATATGTTGAGGAGATGTACAAGTTTCTCCAAATCAATGTTTACACTAAAAATTATATGAAATAAAGTTATTTTTTCAGAGATGTAGAAGGTCTCTAGGCGTCACGACACGGAATATAGATTGGTATAATTAATTAATGACATCATTCGATTCCGTTGAGATGTATAAGGTCTTAAGGAGTCAAAATCAATAACTGATGAAACTAAATAATTAAGTACTTAATTTAAATTTCTTAGAGATGTACATGGTCTCTAGGCGTCACAACATGCAAAACAAAATAAATTAATTTAAATCCTTAGAAAAGTTAAGGACTGAATAAGAAACTAACAAAATAATAAATAAATAATTAAACTAAATTTCTTAGAGATGTATATGGTCTCAAGGCGTCACAATTTACAAAATAAAAAATATAAATAATAAATATATGATAATAGTTAAATTTCATTCCTCAGAGATGTATAAGGTCTCTGGGCGTCATTGTACAGTACACTAAGTTTATTAGAGATGTATACCGTCTCTAAGTCTCTAAGTAAAAAATAACTTCAGTCGAGTACAGGATGAAGTCTCTCACGTCAGTTCATTAAACACTGGAAAGCAGTTACTACACAACTAATTTGGCCCTTGCTAGTATGAACAGACCGGACCCCACAAACGGCACCCGTTCACGAGCATGACGCATATCTCAGCCATCGCCTCCCTCAACCATATTATAGGGAAGGTTGCGACCCGATCAACGACTGGTAATAACAGCGTCTTGGAAGAGAGACGACAACGCATCTTGGATGGCACGCCGTCGCTGTCGTCGCTACTGTTACATGTTTGTGCCCTTGTTTGCAGTATGGCGTCAAAGCATGGTGATATTCGCGTGCGGGCTGGTGCTGGGCGGGGGCTGCGGCGTGTTCGTGGGGCTGCGCTGCGCCGCGCACGCGCCCGCGGGGCCGCACGCGCGGGCGCTGCATGCCCAGAACGACCAGAGCGTCATACTCGTTGAGGATGCCACGGCGCCAGGTAAGACATCTTTTAGGTAGGTCTTATATTGTTTATCTATCCAAATATCATAAACCCTCTCCATGATGCGTTCAAGAACTAATAAAAAAAGACTGTTTTGTTAGCACAAATTTCTTATCTGTAAAATTTTATTATTGCTAAATAATAACATCGATTTCGATATTGGACCATCTCTGAAAAACAAAGAAATTTGATTTGACCTCTATTCTAATATCAGTCGAGATGACGTTTAGTTCGAAATGGTTTGTCAATTTGCAATCAAATTTGTCAAATGTCGCACGAAAGATATCGAACGATATGATAGTTGGAGCCGACTCTAGTTTGTCTCTGAATAAAAAAAAACTATGACAGCTGCCAGAAAACTTCATTACTGCCATTACCGGGTAATATTTGTCATAATGTGCGACTCCTGAATGCATCATGGAGGCTTATGATATGCGGTTAGATAAAGTAGTGTATGTAACTGTACATAATTAGGCATTAAAACACTCGTGTGATGTTATTATGAAACTTGCCTTCGGCTTGTTTCATAAACCCACACTCGTGTTTAATACCCTTCATTATGTACAGTCTACTAACATAATTATTTATACCCAAAACAGTTTATAGAATAGGATGATAGTCTTCTACTGAGCTCACTCGACAGTGACGCCAACTTGGTGAGCACAAAAATGCCCTTCACAGACTTGTACCAGGCGATCATAAAATGTTGGTGTTATTACAGCGGCGGGCGCGGGCGAAGTTCTGATTCGAGTGCAGGCGTTCAGCGTGTGTCCGTGCGACCGCGCCGCGCTGCGGGGGCGGGGGGCGGCGCTCAGGGCGCTCTGCGGCCGGTCACAGCCCGTCGTCGGCCGAGGGTTCGCAGGTATCCTACATCTCCTCTCCAGCCTGATGCCCTGGTACCTGCAGGCGCTCAGCGTGTGTCCGTGCGACCGCGCCGCGCTGCGGGGGCGGGGGGCGGCGCTCAGGGCGCTCTGCGGCCGGTCACAACCCGTCGTCGGCCGAGGGTTCGCAGGTATCCTACATCTCCTCTCCAGCCTGATGCCCTGGTACCTGCAGGCGCTCAGCGTGTGTCCGTGCGACCGCGCCGCGCTGCGGGGGCGGGGGGCGGCGCTCAGGGCGCTCTGCGGCCGGTCACAGCCCGTCGTCGGCCGAGGGTTCGCAGGTATCCTACATCTCCTCTCTAGCCTGATGCCCTGGTACCTGCTGCTGGTGCTGTCAATTTTAGTATGAAAATTGACATAAGCCAGTAGTGAAATCAGCTACTTTTGATGCTTATCGTTCTTGCAGAGGCGAAGATAATGGTCTACATCCTACATCTTTCTACCCGTCCCGTCCTGGTGTCTTTAGAACACGTGCGGAACCTTAAAAAAAATGGTTGCCTGTAAAGTCGGTTTTACGGGCGAAGGAAGATTTTACGTGACAACGTCTTATTCTCGGTAGAATATTTATTGATATGAATCCCTCTTCCCTCTTCCCTCTTCCCTCTTCCCTCTTCCCTCTTCCCTCTTCCCTCTTCCCTCTTCCCTCTTCCCTCTTCCCTCTTCCCTCTTCCCTCTTCCCTCTTCCCTCTTCCCTCTTCCCTCTTCCCTCTTCCCTCTTCCCTCTTCCCTCTTCCCTCTTCCCTCTTCCCTCTTCCCTCTTCCCTCTTCCCTCTTCCCTCTTCCCTCTTCCCTCTTCCCTCTTCCCTCTTCCCTCTTCCCTCTTCCCTCTTCCCTCTTCCCTCTTCCCTCTTCCCTCTTCCCACATTTTAAAGTTTGAGAATCTGTGAACAGCAGCATGATGATTGATGACGTGGCTTGTGTCAGTCACGTGGTTCCCCTTCCCTTCCACGGCGCTACAAAGTATTGCTACAATGACGTCATCTTTTTTCGTATGCGCGGCCGGCGTTCATCAATTTATTAGACGTTGTCACGTCAAAAGCGTCCAAAACATTAGTTCATCAACTCAATTGCCAAGAGGCCTTATTCCTTTAAAAATATATATATATGTATTATGACAAATACATAAATATTGATAATTACAACCAACTTTTGGAAGTGGATAACATAGCTATTCCATGCTTTTATTGCGTACAATCGAAAATAAGTTGCAAAATAAAAACAGTTTAATGCGTAAATTTTGTCAATTGTGAGTAGTTTTTGAAACAAAAATTATCAATTAAAAATTCAAACTGAAGGCTTCAAATATATACGAATAAATCGCAATGGCCCTGTTCTACGTAGTAACACTGATAATATGTTAAGGAACGTGTTTGATCACAGAGAAAAATGTCTAAAACAATCAGTATTTTAAAGGGATAAGGACTCACGTAACGCCAAGTGGCCTAGAAATGTTGCAACTTGCTAATCAGTGAAACCTGTATAACCCACCACTATTTGCAACAGGTGTGGTGTTGGACGTGGGCCATGGAGTTGGCAACCTTGAGCTGGGCGACGAGGTGTGGGGCTGCGTTAGCGAGTGGGCCGGCGGCGCCGCCAGCGAGCTGCTCACTATACGCAGGTACTGTCAGTTTATGCTATCCTGGTCAAATAACAAAAGATTGGTTGACTTTAATTTCACTATACGCAGGTTATTTATTATTATTATGAGCCCTACTGCTAAGCAAAGGCCTCCCCCTCTTCACTGCTCTCTATTTTGTGCTTTATTTGGCGAGTCCTTGAGGAAAAAGTCCAAGTCATCGCGCCATCGCCGACGAATTCTGCCGCGTCCCATCTTGAGTTTTGTGGCGTCCCCTGTGGTCTTTTTGACCCACAAGTCCGGCATGCGGCAAACGTAGGCACTATGAGTTTATGCTATCCTGGTCACGTAATAAAAGATTGTGTCGTCTATTTCACAATTTAATCCTGTATGCTGCCCGTCTAGTACAACTATAGTTCGTGTCGCGCGACATAGCATCGCCCGTCACTCTCTCACAACACTGTAAAGAGAGAGATGGTTTGTATATCTCGCGTGAGAAAGAGTCGCGTGTCATAGTTGTGCTAGAAGTGCTGGAGATCGCGTGTACGTGTCGAATACGATACTATACAATTTAATATTCGCAAAAGCCATCTGCGAACTGAATTTTGGTTGTTTGTGTAAAATGCGTCGTTATTGGTCGTTTGGTGCCGCTACGAGTAGTCGCTGCCATCGCACGCCGATTATATTCAGTGCGTTAAAATCAACTGTTTCACGAATGTCCGGAGTTTTTATTGGAGTTTATTGGAGTTTATTGGAGTTTACTCCTTAAGAATCGATTTTCATATATAAGCCCGGGGTATGAAAAATATGGGGTATAAAATCGAACGTATCTGCCGTGCTAATTTAAAAAGTCGTATCTCAGTATACGATCGGAGTAAAAATACGACTTCTTAATTTAGCAGGTTATGCGTTACGCGTTATAGGCTAAGATCCCGATATAAAATGACCTTCACCGAGATGTTTATTTTATGAAATGTATTTTATAATCAATTTAATATGTCAATAAATATATTGCATATGGGTTGCCTAACAAATTTTAGTCCAGGGTATGTTTAATTAATAAAAAAAAAAATGTTTTAAACATTTCACCGGTTTGATTAATATTAGATAAATTCTATACCAATCGAAAGTATGAAGCCCATAGAATATGCAAACGTTAGGTTACCTATTCTTTTCCCGTCACAACTATCGGGTAGCCAGGTATAAACAGGTAAATCTATACCTACTAGCATTTTGCAACGGTCTGATTATTGAATTGAAACTGAATAAAATTAAAGATTATTTAATTATGAATTTATCTAATAATCAAATCGGTGAAATGTTAAAAAAATATATATTTTTATTTTTTACTAAACATACCCTGGACTAAAAATTGATAGGCAACCCATATGCAATATATTTATTGACATATTAAACTAAATATAAAATACATTCATCAAATAAACATCTCGGTGAAGGTCGTTTTATATCGGGATCTTAGTCTATAACGCTTAACGCATAACCTGCTAAATTAAGAAGTCGTATTTTTACCCCGATCGTATACTGAGATACGACTTTTTAAACTACCATTATGTTCACATAAACTATAAAATTGTCAATGTCAACTTCATGTCGAGTGTCAACAAAATTTTATAAATAAAATAAAATTTAATAAAATCTACGCTTAACGGGTAAAATGTGCTGCTTTTGAAACAATAGCGCCCGTCACACAATCGGCTAAAAGATACGTGTTCGTTTCAGCTCCCAAACAAACCTAACGAATTTTTGTGATATCCAAGATTACAACTTTTATAACGTGCAATGCAATGACCGTGTTTTCTTGGTGTTTAAGCCGTGCTTGTATGGTGCTAAGATCGAAGAAGACGTCTTGCTGTAGAGAGAGAGACCGCTTTAATTGTGACTCAGCTTTAAGCTTAGAAATAGAGAAGGCGTGAATACTTTTCCATCACCACTGCTTTTTCCTGCATTCAGCCGCAGAATGGTTTTGATTTCGTGAAACTTTCCAGGATAAATACATACATAAATCAAGGATCCAACACAACCGAGCCATTCATTTTCTAGACGGGAGTCTTGCCGACCGACAAGAAGCTATGAAGTTTAAATCGAAATTGTTATGTTTTTGATGTTGGCTTTTAAATTGTATCTTTTTTTTATTATAATTGCTTGTATTTTTACTTTTGACGTGACAACGTCTTAATTTAAGTTGCGCTCGGAGTCACACATGAAAAAATGTAACGCCCGCTCACATCTGATGAGTGAGAGAGACAAAATATATTTCTATAGTTAAAATTTGTGCAATTCTTATTTTCATTCATCGAGCATTACTGTAACAAGAGGGAAGAGGGCGGAAGAGGGAAGAGGGAAGAGGGAAGAGGGAAGAGGGAAGAGGGAAGAGGGAAGAGGGAAGAGGGAAGAGGGAAGAGGGAAGAGGGAAGAGGGAAGCGGGAAGAGGGAAGATGGCGGACATAATTTTTTCTTAAAAATCGATATGGGTGTCATCTCCGAGGTTCCTCGGGGTTCCGATTATGAAAATGACATCCATTTTGAAATCCAAGATGGCGGACATTATTTTTTCTTAAAAATCGATATGGGTGTCATCTCCAAGGTTCCTCGGGGTTCCGATTACGAAAATGACATCCATTTTGAAATCCAAGATGGCGGACATTATTTTTTCTTAAAAATCGATATGGGTGTCATCTCCGAGATTCCTCGGGGTTCCGATTACGAAAATGACATCCATTTTGAAATCCAAGAAGGTGGACATTATTTTTTCTTATAAATCGATATGGGTGTCATCTCCAAGTTTCCTCGGGGTTCCGATTACGAAAATGACATACATTTTGAAATCCAAGATGGCGGACATTATTTTTTTCTTAAAAATCGATATGGGTGTCATCTCCAAGGTTCCTCGGGGTTCCGATTACGAAAATGACATCCATTTTGAAATCCAAGATGGCGGACATTATTTTTTCTTAAAAATCGATATGGGTGTCATCTCCGAGGTTCCTCGGGGTTCCGATTACGAAAATGACATCCATTTTGAAATCCAAGATGGTGGACATTATTTTTTCTTAAAAATCGATATGGGTGTCATCTCCGAGGTTCCTCGGGGTTCCGATTACGAAAATGACATCCATTTTGAAATCCAAGATGGTGGACATTATTTTTTCTTAAAAATCGATATGGGTGTCATCTCCAAGTTTCCTCGGGGTTCCGATTACGAAAATGACATCCATTTTGAAATCGAAGATGGCGGACATTATTTTTTCTTAAAAATCGATATGGGTGTCATCTCCAAGGTTCCTCGGGGTTCCGATTACGAAAATGACATCCATTTTGAAATCCAAGATGGCGGACATTATTTTTTCTTAAAAATCGATATGGGTGTCATCTCCAAGTTTCCTCGGGGTTCCGATTACGAAAATGACTTCGATTTTGAAATCCAAGATGGCGGACATAATTTTTTCTTATAAATCGATATGGGTGTCATCTCCGAGGTTCCTCGTGGTTCCGGATACGAAAATGACATTTTGTGATTTTGAAATCCAAGATGGCGGACTTAAATTTTGACGTGATAACGTCTTAAATTAGGTTGCGGCTCGGAGTCACTCATGAAAAAATGTAACGCCCGCTCACGTCTGATGAGAGAGAGAGACAAAATATATTTCTATAGTTAAAATTTGTGCAATTCTTATTTTCATTCATCGAGCATTACTGTAACAAGAGGGAAGAGGGCGGAAGAGGGAAGAGGGAAGAGGGAAGAGGAACAAAATATATTTCTATACTTAAAATTTGTGCAATTCTTATTTTCATTCATTGTTCCTATTGTGCAATTTAATAATATTCATATCAATAAATATTCTACCGAGAATAAGACGTTGTCACGTAAAATCTTCCTTCGCCCGTAAAACCGACTTTACAGGCAACCATTTTTATTTGTAAGTGTTAGTTATAAATATGAGTGATCCTTCTTCATCCTTGCGCTGTCCCCATTGTCCCAACTCAACTCGAACTTTTACCCCTCATGGACTTAAAGTGCATATAGGGCACATGAATAAACATTTTCCCCAAGTCATCCCCTCCAACCCTAGACTGTCGGTTTCACAGCAAGCTCATGGTAACAACCCCATTCATCTAGATTTTGGTGATCTAGCTACGTTAAAGCAGTCAGTACGTGTGTTACGGCATATCCCCAAAGGGGCGCGAAACTTGGCAGCGGCCAAATTGAGCGACCTCATTGATAAGTGTATCGACTCCAATGGCACTCTCGAATGGTTTAGTTTACTGTCTTTTGCCTATTCCGCACTCAAATCGCCTGAAGCGTCGGCCACGGGCAATTTAACCACGAAAGTTAAGAGAAATATTAACTCTGCTTCTTTTGATATCAGTGGGAACATCGGTGCAGAGACCACGCCTTTGAGATCACACTCCATACTGAAGACAATTGAGCGTAAAGTACATGAAGGGGATCTCAGGTGCAGTGCGAGTGCTTATGTCGGATGAGGGCGTGGCGCCGTCGAGCCCTGAGACTTTAGCTACGCTGCAGTCGAAGCATCCAGCCCCGTCCCGGCCGCTGGTACTTCCACCGGAACCTGACATATCTATTTCTGCCTTAACTGTTAAGCCGGAGGAAGTGGTGCAGGCACTCAGCTCTTTCAACAATAGTTCGGCCGCCGGTTTGGATGGTATCCGCCCTGTTCATCTTAAGGAGCTTACGTCTGCATCTGCGGGAGACGCCGATTTTCGGCTCCTGGAACATCTGGCCAAGCTTTGTAATTTTTTGCTCAGTGGTCAATTAAACCCTGAAGTTTGCTCCTATATTTATGGTGCTTCCTTATGTGCGCTGTCAAAAAAAGACGGTGGTATAAGACCCATTGCCATAGGCAGCGCTTTCCGCCGCTTAACGGCAAAGCTAGGATGCCGTGCAGTGAGAGAAGAAATGGCAGCTTATCTGCAACCTTGCCAATTAGGGTTTGGCACAAGATTGGGCTGCGAGGCTGCAATTCACGCTACGCGGGCTTTTTCGGTAGATAGCAAAAACTTAGAATCCGTTTTAATACGTATAGTTAAGTTCATATCATTGTAATAGTTAAGTACTTATGCTTTCTGAAAAAATGACTGACTGTTGAGTTTCTTTCGGCGTTTCTTCTCAACAGTGGTCTCCTCTTGTGAAATGCCGGTAGACTCAGACATGTAAAAGTGCCCTTGTGGCCTACTTGCAGAATAAAGTTCATTATTTCATTATTATTATTATTAATTAAAATTGATTTAAAAAACGCGTTTAACTCAGTGGAGCGTGATGTTTTACTGTCCGAAGTGAAGGATAAAGTGCCATCACTCTACCCCTTCATTTTCCAAGTATATTCTTCCGCTTCTAATCTTTTCTACAATGGTCCTCTTGTTCTTTCCCAAGTTGGTGCACAGCAGGGGGATCCGCTAGGCCCTTTAGTTTTCTGTCTGGCCATACAAAAGGTAATTTCAGAGGTTAAATCCCCATTGAATATCTGGTACCTAGATGACGGTACCCTAGGTGGTAAACCTGAAGAAGTGGAACAAGACTTGCTCATGCTCCTGCCTCGTTTAAAAGCTCTGGGTTTAGATATTAATTTCAGCAAATGCGAATTTTTCCCCTGCAGTACCAACTCACACGATTCTTTCCCCTTATTCAGTGCTCTGCTCCCCGGACTGAAAGTGTTGTCGGCGAGATCTTTCAACCTCTTGGGGTCCCCAATATTCCCAGAAGCCATTCCTGAAGCCTTCGAGGAGAGAAAGCTGCTTCTGCTGATGGCTGCGCAGAGGTTGAATGAACTTTCGGCTCACGTAGCCCTCGTTATGTTGCGAGTTTGCTTTGCCGTGCCTAAGCTGACATATTTCTTGTGCACCGTGCCAGCCTGGCTGCACCCTGTCCAGACAGACTCCTTTGACTTCGTGTTGAAGGAGAGTTTGGAAAAGGTGCTGAACGTCTCCCTTAACCAAGGTCAATGGGACCAGGTTTCTCTGCCGATTCGAACTCGTGGTTTGGGCGTGCGTCGCGCGCGAGATGTGAGCCTCCCGGCCTTCCTGGCTTCGGCGTGTGGGGTGGTGGACCTTGTCACTCAAATTTTATCTTTTGATGGTGACAAGGCTATCATTCCTTACGCCTCCGATGCTTTGACGGCCTGGACGGCTCTTAATCCCGGCGTAGCCATACCCGTAGAATTGTTCCGTCAGCGTCTATGGGTTTATTTATATGAGAGTGCGCGCACCACGATTTTCATAAACCCATAAGTAAGCTTATTTCTGCGACAAAATTATCGCGCGACTAAAAAAAATCGTGGTGCGCGCCTGGCCTGAAGAGTAAACTCCAGTCGTGCGTCGGAGCTGACACACACACTTTTTTTTCAGTGTTAAGATAATTGTTTATAAATAGGAGGAGTTTTTTTTTACCGTATACGGATAAAAAGTATCCTATAACCATCTTTGGATGTCCAGCTATCCCTGTACCGCAATTGGTTAAAATACGTCCAGCCGTTTCGGCGTGATGCGAGGACAATGGAAATTACGACCAACAGATGGCGCCGATTTACACTGTTAAGATTTTTCCGGAAATCATGAACCCTCTCCATAGAACTCCTCCTCTCAATACAGTACTCGGCGCGGACTTGGATTCCACCCTTATGTTGTCGATATACCACTGATTCGTACGAAACGCTTTGCGTCTACTTTCCTTATGAGGACAGCTAAGGAATGGAACTCTCTTCCTGCGCACCTGTTTCCTGAAAAATATGACTTGGATCTCTTCAAGTCGAGAGTGAATAGGCATCTAATAGCCAAGCATGCTCCATCTTAGGCCTTATTGTCACTTAACATCAGGTGCAATCGAGGTTAAATGCATGGCTATTTTGAATATAAAAAAAAAAAATTGAAAACGGTTTTTAATACACATACTTAGAGAGTTTTCTAATAGTGTAGTTGAAATAATTAACTTGTTTTATTCCAGTACCCGCGTGAGTAAGAGGCCGCGTGGACTAGCGGCGGACGCGGCGGCGGCGCTGCCCTGGGCCGGCGCGTTGGCGTTGCGCGCGCTCGACCGGCTGCGCGTCGCCCAGGAATGTAAGGGCAAACGGTAGGCTGCCTCGGTTATTCTGCGCTCCTGGTACATCGCGGGCTGCGGTACATCGCAAATCGCAATACAGTGCCGGCTGTCCTCACGGAGACTGCACCAGGACCATGATGTACGGAATTGCCTCGCTAGTTCTGTGCTCCTGGTACATGCTGGTGGCGTCGGCGTCGCCCAGGAATGTAAGGGCAAACGGTAGGCTGCCTCGGTTATTCTGCGCTCCTGGTACATCGCGGGCTGCGGTACATCGCAAATCGCAATACAGTGCCGGCTGTCCTCAACGGAGACTGCACCATGACCATGATGTACGGAATTGCCTCGCTTGTTCTGTGCTCCTGGTACATGCTGATGGCGTCGGCGTCGCCCAGGAATGTAAGGGCAAACGGTAGGCTGCCTCGGTTATTCTGCGCTCCTGGTACATCGCGGTATCAAACCGGCTGCGGTACATCGCAAATCGCAATACAGTGCCGGCTGTCCTCAACGGAGACTGCACCAGGACCATGATGTACGGAATTGCCTCGCTAGTTCTGTGCTCCTGGTACATGCTGATGGCGTCGGCGTCGCCCAGGAATGTAAGGGCAAACGGTAGGCTGCCTCGGTTATTCTGTGCTCCTGGTACATCGCGGTATCAAACCGGCTGTGGTACATCGCAAATCGCAATACAGTGCCGGCTGTCCTCAACGGAGACTGCACCATGACAGAGATGTACGGAATTGCCTCGCTTGTTCTGTGCTCCTGGTACACGCTGGTCCGACGATGAGTCCAATCGAGCTGAGAGACTGGCTGGGCTGCTACTGTAATGTAAGGGTAAGCGGTAGGGAACTGCCTTGCTAGTTCTGTGCTCCTGGTACATGCTGGTGGCGTAGGCGTCGCCCAGGAATGTAAGGGCAAACGGTAGGCTGCCTCGGTTATTCTGCGCTCCTGGTACATCGCGGTATCAAACCGGCTGTGGTACATCGCAAATCGCAATACAGTGCCGGCTGTCCTCAACGGAGACTGCACCATGACCATGATGTACGGAATTGCCTCGCTTGTTCTGTGCTCCTGGTACACGCTGGTCGGACGATGAGTCCAATCGAGCTGAGAGACTGGCTGCGCTGCTACTATAATGTAAGGGTAAGCGGTAGGGAACTGCCTTGCTAGTTCTGTGCTCCTGGTACATGCTGGTGGCGTAGGCGTCGCCCAGGAATGTAAGGGCAAACGGTAGGCTGCCTCGGTTATTCTGTGCTGCTGGTACATCGCGGTACCAAACCGGCTGCGGTACATCGCGGAATGCAGCACCGGATGTCCTGTAGACGCGTACGGAATTGTCTCGCTTGTTCTGTATCCTGGTACACGCTGGTGTGCCAATGAGTGAGCACAGAACTGGCTGCATTGCTCTAGTAATGTAAGGGCAAGCGGTAGGGCACTGCCTCGCTAGTTCTGTGCTCCTGGTACATGCTGGTGGCGTAGGCGTCGCCCAGGAATGTATGGGCAAACGGTAGGCTGCCTCGCTAGTTCTGTGCTCCTGGTACATGCTGATGGCGTCATCGTCGCCCAGGAATGTAAGGGCAAACGGTAGGCTGCCTCGGTTATTCTGTGCTCCTGGTACATCGCGGTACCAAACCGGCTGCGGTACATCGCGGAATGCAGCACCGGATGTCCTGTAGAGGCGTACGGAATTGTCTCGCTGGTTCTGTACTCCTGGTATACGCTGGTGGGACGATGAGTGCAGCCGAGCTGAGAGACTGGCTGCGCTGCTACTGTAATGTAAGGGCAAGCGGTAGGGAGCTGCCTCGCTAGTTCTGTGCTCTTGGCACATGCTGGTGGCGTAGCGCGCCGGAATGTAAAGGCAAACGGTAGGGGCTGCCTCTATTCTGTATGCTCCTATTACTTGACAATGCAATTATTGATTTAGTTGTCTGTTAGTTTGCTCATAAAAAGGAGTAGTAATACCGAATATGATTGGCAGCATGGTGGTGTGCGGCGCGGGCAGCGGCGAGGGCTGCGCGCTGCTGCAGCTGCTGAGCGCGCGCGGCGTGCACGTGTCCGTGCTGGCGCCGCGAGCCGCGCGCATGGCGCTGAGGGAGCTCGGTGAGTCACTGTATCCATACAGCATGGTGGTGTGCGGCGAGGGCTGCGCGCTGCTGCAGCTGCTGAGCGCGCGCGGCGTGCACGTGTCCGTGCTGGCGCCGCGAGCCGCGCGCATGGCGCTGAGGGAGCTCGGTGAGTCACTGTATCCATACAGCATGGTGGTGTGCGGCGAGGGCTGCGCGCTGCTGCAGCTGCTGAGCGCGCGCGGCGTGCACGTGTCCGTGCTGGCGCCGCGAGCCGCGCGCATGGCGCTGAGGGAGCTCGGTGAGTCACTGTATCCATACAGCATGGTGGTGTGCGGCGAGGGCTGCGCGCTGCTGCAGCTGCTGAGCGCGCGCGGCGTGCACGTGTCCGTGCTGGCGCCGCGAGCCGCGCGCATGGCGCTGAGGGAGCTCGGTGAGTCACTGTATCCATACAGCATGGTGGTGTGCGGCGAGGGCTGCACGCTGCTGCAGCTGCTGAGCGCGCGCGGCGTGCACGTGTCCGTGCTGGCGCCGCGAGCCGCGCGCATGGCGCTGAGGGAGCTCGGTGAGTCACTGTATCCATACAGCATGGTGGTGTGCGGCGAGGGCTGCGCGCTGCTGCAGCTGCTGAGCGCACGCGGCGTGCACGTGTCCGTGCTGGCGCCGCGAGCCGCGCGCATGGCGCTGAGGGAGCTCGGTGAGTCACTGTATCCATACAGCATGGTGGTGTGCGGCGAGGGCTGCGCGCTGCTGCAGCTGCTGAGCGCGCGCGGCGTGCACGTGTCCGTGCTGGCGCCGCGAGCCGCGCGCATGGCGCTGAGGGAGCTCGGTGAGTCACTGTATCCATACAGCATGGTGGTGTGCGGCGAGGGCTGCGCGCTGCTGCAGCTGCTGAGCGCGCGCGGCGTGCACGTGTCCGTGCTGGCGCCGCGAGCCGCGCGCATGGCGCTGAGGGAGCTCGGTGAGTCACTGTATCCATACAGCATGGTGGTGTGCGGCGAGGGCTGCGCGCTGCTGCAGCTGCTGAGCGCGCGCGGCGTGCACGTGTCCGTGCTGGCGCCGCGAGCCGCGCGCATGGCGCTGAGGGAGCTCGGTGAGTCACTGTATCCATACAGCATGGTGGTGTGCGGCGAGGGCTGCGCGCTGCTGCAGCTGCTGAGCGCACGCGGCGTGCACGTGTCCGTGCTGGCGCCGCGAGCCGCGCGCATGGCGCTGAGGGAGCTCGGTGAGTCACTGTATCCATACAGCATGGTGGTGTGCGGCGAGGGCTGCGCGCTGCTGCAGCTGCTGAGCGCACGCGGCGTGCACGTGTCCGTGCTGGCGCCGCGAGCCGCGCGCATGGCGCTGAGGGAGCTCGGTGAATCACTACCTATCAGCATATGTACTATAGAAAGATTACAACGCGAAAAAAGATGAATTGCGGTCACACCAGAAATTTACCCGTGTTGTTTGCTCGTCTACATTTCGTCATTCATTCACATTTCAAACATTCGACCAGAAACACACTGCATAAACAAGAAACCTCAAATTTTCCTATCCTATTTGTACAAGTAAAAACCTAAGGTGTGAAGGCGATAATCGGTTCGCCTAATATTTTCAACGATTCTTTGTTTCATAACCAGGAGCACATGAGTTCGTGGAGCTCGACCCGAACAACCACGTGACGGCGTCGTGGGCGTCGCTGGCGCAGCACGCGGCGCGCGCCGGCCCCTGGGACGCCGTCGTAGCGTGCGCCGGGCCCGCCGTGCCCGCCGCCGACTGCAGCCCCGCCAGAGCCGCGCTCAAGTGAGTGGCCGCGTGTCTATGTGCGCCTGGTACACCGACTAGCATAGCCGGCCCCTGGGACGCCGTCGTAGCGTGCGCCGGGCCCGCCGCGCCCGCCGCCGACTGCAGCCCCGCCAGAGCCGCGCTCAAGTGAGTGGCCGCGTGTCTATGTGCGCCTGGTACACCGACTAGCATAGCCGGCCCCTGGGACGCCGTCGTAGCGTGCGCCGGGCCCGCCGCGCCCGCCGCCGACTGCAGCCCCGCCAGAGCCGCGCTCAAGTGAGTGGCCGCGTGTCTATGTGCGCCTGGTACACCGACTAGCATAGCCGGCCCCTGGGACGCCGTCATAGCGGCATAATGTTTGTTACCTCAGAACTCCGTCATTTATGAGTCGATTTGGATTTTTTTTTAGGTTCATGAATAGAATCTCAAGGTTTGTCCCATAAAATTTTGGTGAAGATCTGATAACGAGATCCATGAGGAATCGAAGGAATTCCTGAAATTTTATACGCAGTCATAATATTTTTCTTATATATTTTCTAAAACTATTTAAGTATTTGCATATGGTAGTCATCATCTTCCAATGCTGAGCTGATGATGGAAGGTACAACTCCTTAACGGTTAGGAGTTAGGAGATATTTCAAACGAGATGCATGCCTTCAAGACCTCCCCGATCACCCCGCCATAAGTGTTTTATATGAAGTCCTTAAGGCTATGTTAATTGTTTATTGAACTGCTTGTCATTTGTAATCATTTTAAGGTCATCATTAATTTTATTATATATTTTGACTGCCATAATGTTTGGACTTGCTTGATGGAGTTTAAGTTTGGAGCTGGTGAGTGGTGCCAGGTTATATTTGAATCTGGTTTCATATCGCCGATTTTGCTCTGCTAGTTTAGTAAACAACTGTGGATACTTTCTTACAAACTTGCACATTTCTAAGATATATATTGAGGTTACTGTCAAAATTTTGTTTTTGACAAAATATGATCTGCAGCTATCTCTGTTTTTAATATTAACTAAAATCCGTATGCATTTTTTTTGTAAAATAAATAAATCGTCTATGTCAGTGCTATTGCCCCAAAGTATTATTCCGTATGTTAACCATGAAAAAGCGTATGCGTAATAAGCAGTTAAGGCGCATTGAAAACTTGTGTCTGTGCCAAACCTCACGTAAACTATAATATATAAATATAATAATTGAGTGGTTTGGGACCGACTTCAAAGGGTGAGTCAAAATGTAATCTGTACTTGAACGGGTTATTTTTGGCTTTTTATTTTTATTGAAGTCGGTTCTTTTTTTATTTTATTTTTTTTCTTTTTGATGTAACCTCTTTCGTTCAACTAAAACTAACCTATTAAAAAAAAACATGATCGCGATGGTCATGGCGGGTGCCTCGTGATTGATTACATTTACTACAAATAATTTCAGCCAATCAGTAAACAGTAGCGTTCTTTTTTTTATCAAATATGCTGATGTTTTCTTTTTGAAATTATTTGAGATGTCTTATCAGTATTAAAGTTCTGTTGCGGGTACCACAGAGTATAGAATTTTGGTAAAGGATTAAAAAGTGCGTTATTGTGACTTTGTCTTTGAAACTATAATTGACAGATAAAAGTACGCGAGTAAAAAAACACATTTTAGATACGAGTAAGTAGACATTATTGCACTGAGCGTTATCGGCCCGCGCCCACTGCACAAGATGCAATAATCTATACTATTATATAGTTCTACATTTGTATTAAAAATCACTTTTCTATGGAGGCCATGATTTCAGGAAAAATCTTAATAGCGTAATGCAGGATCGTCATTTGTTTTGTCTCGGCGCGCGTCGCTATGCCAGCCTGGCGCCATCTGTTGGTCATAATTTCCATTGTCCTCGCATCCAAAGATGTAAATAAATCAATAAATATTGGACAACCTCACACGAATCAATCTAGTCCCACAGTAAGCTCTAGTAGGCTTGTGTTATGGGCACTAGACGAAGATGGACATACTTATATAGATAAATTCATACTTAAATACAAATAACATCCATGAATCCATCCATGGCTCTTTAGCGATAAGACAGCTTGTTGTTTACCTCAATTGAATGTTAAGTGTAATCTGAATTTGTTTGTACTTATTTCCTGTTGAGGTGTGCCTTAAAGAATATTATAGAATCATTACAATTCACAATTATTAAATAAGTATTAAAAACAGTGTACAGTCGCCATCACATATATCGCAGCATATAAGGCTTTCAAAAATATCTGAACACGACTCTTATTGACTGGGCGTTACAGTACATGGGGTCTATATTGGAATCCATAATATCCTTTGTCCTATTTGTAAATTCAATAATAACTGTGGTCATAATGATTTTTGCCATAATAACGTTTATCCTAATGTCATAATACTGATTGTCCTAATATTGAATATCCTAATGCTTATTTGCACTATTTTCTTAAGTACTAATGATACAAATACAAATACAAATACTCTTTATTGCACACCTCCAACATCAAGGAATATACAACACAACATGAGATACATTAAAATAACAGGCAAGGTAATGCCGGTAAGGTGGTGGCGGTAGGCGGTATGGTGGTAAGGCCGGTAAGGTAATGATCAAGTGTCCTATCAAAAAACATATCCTAATACTGGTTGCCATAATCACTCCTCCTTGCGTCGTGATTTTTCGGCCCTCGATATAGACCTAGAGTCTTGCTTGTTAGGGTCGCAGTTCAACCTAATGGCATTTGACTTTAGGACATGTGATTTATGGGTTTGTATATTATGACTCGTAAGTTTTATGTGTTAATAGATTAGTACAAAACATATTAGGTATTTAGATCATTAGGTAATATAATATTATGGTTTATGATCAGTAGGATGTAAGAACATTATGGCAAATAATCATTATGACAAATGATTAATATTTCAAAAGTGTTTAGAGTAAAAGTGGTGTGGCATTTGAATTTAGGACATACGATATTATGGATTGCGAAGGAGACCCCTTCCAACCATGTACGCTTGCCTGTACATCCTGACTTGCAAGTTATTATATTTTGTCTAATAAGGAAGGGTACCCAACTGTCCGACTCCAATTTGATTTATTTTGATATATGTTAAAGAGGTGGCGTCGGACAGTTGGGTACCCTTCCTTGTAAGTAGGATTTAAATGCACGACCGCAATTACTCAAACCATAAGAAATTATACTTCCTACGAGTGTATTTATACATATCTAACCTAATTTTATACGGAATTATCTTCCTAAGAAGCCTATATAAAATAACCAAAATCTACGACAACTAAGCCTGCTTGGAGTTGCAGTCTTCGACCTATAGGCGAAAAAAAAAATAAGCTGTCAATAATGTCAACCTCAACGTCATTTGTTTTTTTTTTAATTAGACACCAGACTAAAGTAACCTATACAAATACATTGTGTCATAGTTATGAAGTTACTTTTTAGATTAGTAATCTCAGGGAAAATATAAAAACATTTATTAAGTCCACTTTCTAAGCGACATACAAAATAGTAATAAAAATTGTAGTATTAAAAATATGAAATGTTGTCAATGGCTTTACCACTTGACGTTCAAACGGTTAGGAGCCTTTATAGTTTGTGGAAAAACTATTAATAAAACAATGTTATGGTATAATAATGAAATTTATTTAAAAGTATATAAATGAAAAAGTTTACACGTCTGATTCTACCGGCATTTCGCAAGAGGAGACCATTGTTGAGAAGAAAGCCGAAAGAAACTCAACAGTCAGTAATTTCTTAACTATTATAAAAATTATGTCTAAGTTTAACCTAAAATGTACATATGTTAAGAATTCAAAGTCTTCATGTTATAATTCATTCCATTGGAATACGTAATTGAGATGAACACATTTAAGGACTAAATATAAGGACTTACTTATCAATGATTAAATATCAAATTAATAAGTATCAATTTACTCAAAGATATGTGTGGTTAGATGGAAAGCTTTAGTTTAAGTCCAAATAATTTAACAAAATGGCCGACAACAAAGGAGAACTCTAGAATTCCAATATCCGACGACTCAGCAGTCATTCCATGGCACAAATAATGTTTTCAGTGTACGGAGAAGTTTAAAAAAATACCCAGCGTCGATAATATTAGAACAGTTTAAAAAGAGAGAAACGAAGATAATAATTTTCCAAATCTGGTCGTCACTGAGTAAACGGGGACACATAAAGACAAACATGAACAACTGTGAAACTCCTTTTTTGAATTCGGTTAAAATCTATGAACTACTCGATTTCCATCTCCTCTTTGAGTGCAGTCACACTAGTTGGCATAGAAAGGACTTCTTCCTTTATCGGGTCGCCGTTTTCTTCTTTCATTGGGTCGCAAGCGTTTTCTTCTTTCATCGGATCGCCAGCGTTACCTTCCTTTAAGTTGGCTTCGTCTTCCTTCGGGACGGTTTTTACGGATTCAAATGGACCTGGTAGTTGAGAATCGACAAAAAGTTCTTTAAGGAAAGGTATTTCTTTAAAAGAATAATGATTCACTTCCAGCCAGTCGGCAAACGAAGTGGAGTGCTTCGAAGCCATCTCTAGTACCGCCATGTTACGATCTGGTATAGAAGCGGTGACTGGTAGCTTCATAACTCTTCTATATAATATATCCCATGAATAGCTCCCCTGCCGGCTTGCGAAACTTCTGGCCCACGGAAAAGCACCTTTCATCCTTTGATCTTTCGAAGTCTTGAAATTATCCGGTTCGAAAATATCATAGAAGGCGTGCATTGAATCCGCACACATGATATCTTGAGGGAATGACGCATCGTCCTCAACGAAATTGTTCTTTAATAACGGATAGTCATATCGCAATGCGTTATGACCAATGATACACACAGGCTTGTCCAATTTTTGTAGGAAATTTAAGAACTCTCCCTTTACATCGTAAGGATAGCTGCAGCTTTTCTCACTTTGGATTTTCACATCACCTGTTGTATTCCGGAATATTTCACTTTTCACTGCTATCATACTCCAATACGTTATGATATCAGTATCGTCGGGGAGTCCCCGAGACTTAAACGCAATGAACACGTACGTAGCGATCGGATCCATGGTAGAGACTGGGGCGTTGTCACCGGCACCAAGTTATCCTTGTAGCGTTATCACTTACTTAAGTAGCTTCCTGACGGCACGATTCAGTTGGCCAATTAAAGGCTCTTCTTTAGATACATATAAATTAATATACGTTTAATAGTAACCCTTGCTTTTTCTCTATGAACATCCTATAAGTAGTGAAGAAAATCCATCATATTGAAATATATTTAACTTGTAACTTATTACGCTTCTGGGAATGTTCATTCGGATCTTATCTGTATCCTATTTATAAATTTAACACATTCACTGCCAGGGGCCGTGGCCTAGAAACAAACTTGTATGACGGTGAACGCATCTATGCGTTGCTGGCAGTGAATGCGTTAAATATATTTAAATATGATAGATTTTCTTCAGAACTGAAGTTCGTGCAGTAAAAACGAATAAAAAAATGTATTTTATTAGAGTATTTCCAAATATTAACTCAATGACAAATGTCTAAAATATATAATTAAAATTAAGTCGCAGAAGGTAGACGACGTTAAATAACAATTTGGATAGAAAAGTAGACGTTTTATCTGTCAATAAAATCGCAGCTTATAACACCTTTTACAATTGTAAAAATTTGACAACTTTTATACAAAACAAAATACACCGACTACTAACATCATAAGTCAACCAACCGAATGGCGTCGTGTGGAAGCGAATTTAGGTGCATCGTGTACTACTAGGGCTGCCATCTCTTAATTCGCCTAACTCGGACAAAGACTTAAAAAAAAAAACCCGGACATTTGGCGTAAATGCATTTATTAATCAGACGTGTCCCAAAATAATATTATTAAAAATACAAGTATAATACCATTGTGACCAGCTTTTATAGCCGACTGTACTTTTCTTTGAATATCCATCAATTGCTCACAGAGACGATTCTAAAGAGCCCAAACTCGATATGATTGCTTTATTTATTACGGAGTTCCTATGGCCACCTTCCAGCTCCATCATCAGATCAGCTCCACGTCATCATAATATTGCATTGTCACGCGATTTGCATATTCGTGCAAATTTTCAATCGGCAACGGGAAAGTGGGTCAAATTTAACTTGCAAAATTCCATTACAACGGGACAGGTGAAAGTAAATAAAAGCTTGTAATAAAACAATCGCTTTACGCTGAATGAAGCTAGTGCCTCGATTGCGATTCGTATTATTTGGGTCAATCAACTATTTTCTGCCACTCGTTGCCATGGTGATGTCCCCTGGACCACTTTTTTAAACTACTATTTTCCGTGGTTATATTTAGCAAAAGCTTTGTAATATAAGCAGTTATAAGCTCATTCTTATGTAGACTATCTCCTGACAATACCAGTAAGGTAAATTATCAACACTTTTCTTAGAAGTTTAATCACTATTTTCCCCTGGGTCACGGGACAGAATAACATCAAGAAATAGTTGATCCACCTATTTACACGGTTTTACCTACTTTGTACACAATAATGCCTAACATCTTACTGTAAATAATTAATTCAATGAGTTGTTTTCTCACATACATTGTCCCCGGATGGCCCCTAAACCAGGAAAAATCCGGGACCCTGGACGGATGGCAGCCCTATACGTTACTTTGTATGTTGTATGTGCACCTCGCAGGCAGTTCAGTTAATGCGCCGATAGCACAGTAGTGACGTCAGGAAAGTAGGAGCGCAGATATTGTAGCCAAGGTCAAGTGCGAATTCGGCTACAAAGGTCATACATAATCAGCGTATGGAATACGAAATCAGCGATTTAAATAAATATTAAGGGACAATCATACACAATTCGACCTGGTCCCAAACTAAGCAACGCTTGTACTATAGGTACTAGACGACGATATACATCTATACTATTATAAAATCCTAAATTTGTATTAAATATAAATTTTCTATGGATAGAGGTCGTGATTTCAGGAGAAATCTTGATAGCGTGATGCAGGATCGTCATTTGTTTTGTATGGGTGCGCGGCGCTATGCCAGCCTGGCGCCTTCTGTTGGTCATAATTTCCATTGTCCTCGCATCACGCCGAAACGTCTGGACGGATTTTAACCAATTTCGGTACAGGGATAGCCGGACATCCAAAGATGGTTATAGGATACTTGTTACCCGGCTAGGGTATAAAAAAATTACGTTGCGGACATCTCCTAGTGTTACATAAATGTAGTAACTACTGTGGTTGTTTGTCAGGGCAACAGCGGCGCGCGACGCCGTGGTGGAGCTTCGTCCGACGCCGCTGATATCGGACCGGCTGCCCGGGCCCTTGTCCGTCGTGTTTGCGGCCTCCTTCTACACATTCAGGGTCGTCAGGGTGAGTACTTGATATACCAGTTAAGAGGATAATACACCCAGGTGACAACCAAAACTCACTAAAATTTCTGTAACTGGGTCAATCAAGTATTGTCTACTCGTTGCCATGGTGATGTCCACTGGGTCACTTTTTAAAACCACGATTTTCCGTGGTTATATTTAGCAAAAGCTTGGTAATTTAAGCAGTTGTAAGCCCATTCTTATGTAGACTCTCCTGACAATACCAGTAATATAAATTATCAGCACTACTACAAGTTTAATCGCTATTGTCCCCTGGGTCACTAGACAGAATAGCAGCAAGAAAAAGTTGATCCACCCAACTACTCTTTAAAACCTCGTATCAATGTTTGTAGATTGATACTGAGATATGAGCTTTGTTTTTTAGATTTGGTTGTCAACAGACGATAACACTGCTACTTTTCCTAGACTATCAAGTTTACGTTAAGTTAGCACCTGGCTAAGGCGTTTTATTTTATTTTATTTTTTATTTTATTTATTTTAGGGATAACAAACAGCCATACAATATGTATTACAATCAGAGTTACATTCAGTAAGTATGATATTGCGTTGGATACAAATGAGGCCCAAACTTAACGTAACCTGCTAATACAAATCGAGGTTGCGTTCTCGTCTGTTTCCTCCTCCAAAGCTTAAAGAAACTTCACGAAATTTAAGGTACTAAATGGGAAGGAAGTATGTACGCCACGGGGGATCCAAAATCTGGCGCTTACCTCTCACAAAGGATCGGCCTTGCAGTTCAGAGAGGTAACGCCGCCAGTGTAATGGCGACCTTGCCACAGGCAGAGCTGCTGGAGGGGGTGTTCTTTTTATAATCCGTTTATTTTTAATTTAGTATTAGGGTGGTTCTACTCACAAGGGAATTTTCCGCGGCTCACCTTATTTTGTATAGTTTTTGTAGGCAAATTATATCGATTTACGATCGAAACTGTACAACTAAATGGTTTCTAGTATGACACTGAAAATTAAGCCCTAAATATATATATCTCTCAAAAATTGTACTTTAAAGTGCCAAATTCTCAGTCTCCAGGCATGTCTCTCGGACGAAATGAAAGCTTAATGGCTGCATCATAACTGCATTTTGAGTATGTACGTAATATTTTCGCTAAAATAGAAATCTATAATATATGTAGTTTCAATGTGTTTGTCTAATTTTACCTTTAATGCGAAACTTATTAAAAAAAGTGCATTATATTTTGTCCCTCGTTTTCTACCTCAGTCTCCTGCTACATCAAAACACGTTAAAATCAGTTTGAGTTACCACGTCTAGCGCGTTGCTGTTGGGTCTGAGTGAAAGATCGAAGTGAAGTTAGCATATAAATGATCGCGTTTGTCTCGGTTCGCGGTTGGCTTAGTCGCTACGGCGAGTTGTGTAAGTGAAGTTGTGCTACGGCCAGTCAGCTTAACAGTATCCTGGCCCGTATTTATTTAAAATCCATTGTTTTCTATACACTTTTTTTGCATTCATAGGTCGTAAATTCGTTGCATTAGAGTACAGAACTGCATGATTTCAATATTAAATGTTGCATTGACGTAGTTATTGCCTAAAAACTTACAATAATCTCAGTATCCTGTCCTCAGTCTCCTGGGCTCATAACATTGTTTAAATGGTCATAAATTTGGTATATTTTACTTTTTGACTGGCCCGTTTGAGATCAGTAAAAGAACGACCTCCGCTAGGCGTCACGCTACTTTTCTGACCTTAGATGCTAAAAAAATGGTGTGCCGCATATCACTTCATTTTCGTCCCTCCTGAGTAGAACCACCCATTAGTAGTATATTTATTAGTAGTATATTTAATTTAGTATATTAGTAGTATTTTCAACTTTAATATTGTAAATGGGCAAGTTTTTATTTTGTTGTCGATTTTGTTTTTTTCTCAGATTTCAATAAAATTTGGTGACTTGGTAAAGTTGCTTATTCTGAACAAGGTAAGCCCAATTTCACGATATGTCCTACAAAATTTTCCATTGAGTTGTATGGAATTTTTTAAACTAAATTTCGTATTTTGCACTAAAATTTAGTACAAAATGAGTAGCTCGAAATTAATAAAGCACTTGCACAATCATAGTTTATTTTGGGGCAAATAAAATTGAAAACATCCGCGCGGAACTCCGATGAAATTCATATGGGAAACACGCAGGAATTCCAAACAAAACAAATTGAGATCTCAGGAAATTCCCGGTAGTTTAGTTTACATTTAGGTTTGTAAACAATATTAGTTCATAGTTAGAAGATGAATGGCGCCAGCATATAATACAAACTGATGTAAATGTATGAGAGTGAAAGTTTGCCGATAAGCTGCAGGATAACAGAATGAACCGCATCGCACGAAGCGTCAGAACCGCACTGCTAGCAGTAAAGTAGGTTAGGTTAGAACTGCGTCCACAACCGAACTGCTATCAGTAAAGAAGGTTAGGTTAGGAAGAGGCGGGGGCGACGGCGGCTGGCCTACAACCGCCGACTGCCCCAATATGGGTACCTGTGGGTGGCAGACACGGGGACGTCTGTCGCTTACATGAAGATTGAAGGTCCCCGAGCGGGAGGCTGCCGGGTATTCGGCACGCCCATGACTAAGGAGGGGATGAGCAGTGCTCCCCGGAGACGAGTCCGAAGTTCGGACGGCCGCTGGCAAGGTTGCGGTAGAGAGCGAAGAGCGTTTCACGCGACCTTGCCTATAGCACAGAGGCGGCAAATAGAGGGGTTTTTTAGTGGGTATAGGTACTATAGGCCTCAACCACCGGGGTCCGTCCCCGCACCCTGGTAGTATGCGTAATGCATTCTCCCCTCTTAAAAAAAACGTTACGAAGAGGGGGCTAATGAATCGCCGTATTGCATTTCGGCGAATTAGGGTTGCGAAATGGTTAACGCGCTGGATCGGCAACCCATAGGTACCGGGTTCGATATCCGGTCTCTTCCACCAGGTAACTTATTTAAATTTGAAATATATAAATGGACAATTAAATTCAAAAATAAAATTAAAAATTTAAAAAACCCCCGACATGACAACCAATAGAAATAAATAAATAAAATCTACGAAATGTGCCTATACAATGAGCAGTAGAAAAAGAATCCAAGCTTCGTTGCGTTCGGGGGACCGCTCATTCAAATTAAAATCAGAGAAAAGTCCTGGCCCAGATAATATAAATAATGAAATTTTGAAAATAGGTGGACCCGTTTTGATTCCATACTTTGCGCAACTCTTAAATGGTATTGAAAACTCAAACTGTACCCAAACAGTGTTGTAAATCAGATATAGTTTTACTATACAAGAAAGGAGAAAAAATGACTTACTGTTGAGTTTCTTTCGGCTTTCTTCTCAACAGCGGTCTCCTCTTGCGAAATGCCGGTAGATTCACAATCTGACTTGTAAAAGTGCCCCTGTGGCCTACTTACTGAATAAATTATTTCATTTCATTTCATTTCGAGACCCATTAGATATCAGTAACTACAGGCCAATCAGTCTATTATCTAGTATTTACAAACTTTTTTCATCAATACTATTGAGTCGAATAACATCTAAAATAAACGAAGTGCAGCCAATTGAACAAGCTGGCTTCCGCTCAAGTTTTTCGACTATTGACCACATTCATACCTTGGAACAGACATTTGAGAAATACAGAGAATTTAATTGCCCTCTCTATGTAGCTTTTGTGGATTACTCAAAAGCGTTTGACACTATTACACACAACTCCATTTGGAATGCGCTCACATCATGTGGAATAAACAATATATATATAAACGTATTGAAGAATATCTACTCTCAAATTGTAAGCAGAGTAAAATTAGAAACCAAAGGTAATGAGATCCGAATAGAGAAAGGAGTCACACAGGGAGACCCCCTGTCCCCGAAACTCTTCATAGCTGTATTACAAGGTATATTCGAAAGACTCAATTGGAAAGAAACGGTTTATACTTACTAGGGCATCATCTGAGTCACTTGCGATTAGCAGATGATATTGTTATTTTTGCCAAAACAGCCACTGAGTTACAACAAATGATGCAAACACTGGCAGATAAGAGCAAAGAAGTGGGACTACATATGAACTCAAGTAAAACGAAAGTTATGACAAATAGTCAACCGTACTTAATAGAAGTATCAGGAACACCAATTGAATACGTAAACAATTATATCTACCTGGGAAAATTACTATCACTGACTACAAGTAACAATGAAGAGGAAGTGGATAGAAGGATAAACAACACGTGGAAGAAATTTTGGTCACATAAGGAAATTCTGAAGGGTGATTATCAGCTAAAACTAAAGAAGATAATCATGGACACTTGTATTCTACCTAGTCTCACATACGGAAGCCAGACATGGACATATACAAACAAAATAAAGAATAAAATCACAAGATGTCAACGCTCCATGGAAAGAAGCATCCTAAAACTAAAAAAGATAAACAAAATTAAAAGCAACGAAATACGTAAAAAAACGAATCTTGCAGATTCTTGAACAAGCTCTACGTCTTAAATGGCAATGGTCAGGTCATATATCACGGTACGAAGATAGAAGATGGACAATTACAGTTACGAAATGGAGAGGGCCAGCGGGAAAAAGAAACAAAGGCAGACCTCAGAAAAGGTGGGCTGATGACATCATCGAAATAGCAGGGAGCAACTGGATGGATATTGCCCGGGACAGAACAAACTGGAAGGGGTTAGAAGAGGCTTTTACCCAAAAGGGATCCGTGTAGATAAATATTAAGTAAATAGTAACATAATTGAACTAACCATAGCGTAAGAAATCTTTTTTTAAATATATAGTAACAATTATATTGTATATTTAAACACGGAATAAATGAGCTTAATTATTATTATTATTATTCCCTTTATTCGTTTTTATACTTAGGCTAGGCTTTTTTTACAATAAATTTATATAAAAAGTAAAATATAAAAAATACATTACAAATATAAACACATTCTAAAAAAAAACCTAACCTAGGGTGCCGCCGGCAGCGGGGCAGGGCCCAGGCTACCGGTGGTTAGGGCTGCAGAGAGAAGAACCTCCTGACAATGCGCGCCGTGTCCAGAAGTACCGCCTTCTGCATCTGGCCCTTGATCCAGCCATCTAGCGAGAGTCTCTTAAGACGTTTGTCGAGACTCTTCGCTATAAGACCGTTCGCCGAAACGACTATCGGGACAATGATCGTCGAGTCAACAGTCCACATGGCGGTCACCTCGTGAGCCAAGTCAAGGTACTTTGTCCTTCTCGGCCTTCACGAGGTTCTCGTCATGGGGGATGGTGATGTCGACGAGCACTGCCTGGTGCTTGGATCGATCTACCAACACGATATCAGGCTTATTGGCTACAATAGTCCTGTCCGTGATGATAGATCGATCCCAATAGAGCGTGGCACGACCATTCTCAAGAACTGGCATCGGTGCGTACTTATAGTACGGCACCTCAGACCCCACAAGACCGTATCGAAGAGCAAGTTGCTGGTGAATGATCCTGGCTACTTGGTTATGTCTGTGCAAGTACTCGCCGTTAGCAAGATGAGAACAACCGGAGATTATATGCCTGAGTGACTCGCCGGGACGGCGGCATGCCCGACAAATGTCGACCGTACCGTCTTTGAGGATATATCTCCGGTAATTGTTCGTCATCATGACTTCGTCCGCAATTGCACAGACAAAACCTTCGGTTTCCCCGATGAGATCCCTGAAGCGTAGCCAGTTCACCGACGCGAGCAGATCTACATCGGGCCCCGTAAGGGCCTTGTAGAACCGCCCGTGTAGCTCCTTGCTCTTCCATACAGCCCTGCGGTCATCGGTGCTAAGCACCTTTGTTCTGCGCCAGTTCTCGTTTGCTAAGGAGAGAGAGGTGAGGCCTTTGTCAACTGCTACTACATCGCGATGAATCCCACACTCGTTGTTTAGGAAATACTCCCTAAGACTGCACACCTCGCAGTTATGGAGGTCCTTGGCGTTTAAAAAGCCACGGCCTCCACACTTACGCGGGATGTACAGTCTCATAACTGACGAGCGTGGGTGCCTCATGCGGTGTGTAGTGAGCAGCTGACGAACCCTCGAAAGTTCCGTACAAATACTTATCCTGTCTTAACTGGCCGGGTTAAGTTAAGTTGTTACCGGTGTATGGCACCAGATACAAATGAGGTGCAAAGTTAACGCAACCGATCACGTTTAGGTATGGAAGTCCCCTTAAATATTTATTTTATTCTGTTTTTTAGTAGTTGTTGTTACAGCGGCAACAGAAATATCATCTGTGAACATTTCAACTGTCTAACTATCACGGTTCATGAGATACAGCTTGGTAACATACGTACAGACAGACGGAGGGACAGCCGAGTCTTTAGTAATAGTGACCCGATTTTTACCCTTTTACCCGGAACGGAACCCTAAAAATTGTGTGGTTCCCACATTAAAAACAGTTTTTTTTTAAATATCAGACAACCTCACACAAAATCGATCACCCAATGCCCAAATTAAGCTCAAGAGGGCTTGTGTTGTGGGTACTAGACGACGATATACATACTTATATAGATAAATATATAATTAAATACATAGAACAACCATGACCCAAGCACAAATATTCGAGTTCATCACACAAATATTTGCCCTGGCCGGGATTCGAACCCGGGACCGCCGGCTCAGTAAGCAGGTCTCTACAAACCGAGACAATCGCGTCGTCAAAGTAGTCAAGAATTGATAAAATTATTCTATGAAAACATTAAGCATACAACAGATAAACAAAGTCTTGTGTTTGTTGACAGTGGATGCTAGGCTGCGGCACACACACAGATTGGCTGGAAGAAAGACAGCGGCTCGCGGCGGGGTTGGCTTCGCTCGCCGCGTTGGTGGACGACGGCACGATAAAGCCCGTGCTGGATAAGGTGAGTCCTACATACTGCCATCTCTAAATTCGGCGAACCCTGAGGAGGACTTAAAAACCCGGATATTTGGCGGAATTAGCATTGTTTTCCCCGGACGTGTCCGAAAATGATGTAATAAAATAAAAAATCGCTTCACTTTCACATCCGGGAAAACCCGGATGGATGTCCGACATAGTCTTACATGGTTATGTTCAGAGATGGGCATTCATCGATTAAATTTTCAATCAACGAATTATTTGATTAATCAATTAATCGTCGCAACATTCATCGTGATTGAATTAATCGGCAGACATTTTGATTAACGATTAATTAATCGTAATTTTAATCAAATTCAAAATATTCTTTATTCAAGTAGGCCTAGCTACAAGCACTTTCGAATCGTCAGTTACAGAGAGCAGAGCAATTTTTAGGGTTCCGTAGCCAAATGGCAAAAAACGGAACCCTTATAGATTCGTCATGTCTGTCTGTCTGTCTGTCCGTCCGTATGTCACAGCCATTTTTTTCCGAAACTATAAGAGCTATACTGTTGAAACTTGGTAGGTAGATGTATTCTGTGAACCGCATTAAGATTTTGATACAAAAATAAAAAAATAATAATAAATAATGGGGGCTCCCCATACTTAGAACTGAAACTCAAAAATGTTTTTTTCATCAAACACATACGTGTGGGGTATCTATGGATAGGTCTTCAAAAATGATGTCGAGGTTTCTAAAATATTTTTTTTCTAAACCGAATAGTTTGCGTGACAGACGCTTCCAAAGTGGAAAAAAGTTGGTCCCCCCCCCTCTAACTTCTAAAATAAGGAAATGAAAAATCAAAAAAAAACATATGATGTACATTACTATAAAAACTACCAACGAAAATTGTTTTGAACGAGATCTAGTAAGTAGTTTTTTTTTAATACCTAACTTTGCAAGTTTGCACCTAATTTATATGGGGCGCTATACATACCAGGTGCAAACTTAACTTAAACACTTAGGGATGGAAAGTGTTTGTACGGAACCCTCGGTGCGCGAGTCCGACTCGCACTTGGCCGGTTTTTGATAGACATATTACTAAAAATAAAATAAAAACCAAAAAATAACACTATAGAAATAAAAGAAAAATCCCAAAAAGGATCGCTTTAAGCTAGTCTTAAGTTAGATATTTTTTATTGTATGTTTATTTGACATGGTTTTTAATTAAAGTATTTGCACGTGCTAACTCGGTAGCTAAGCGGCTTTGAGATAAAATAGTCAATGGCCTTTGTTCTAAAGAATAGGGCTCGAAGCGAAAAATTCACCTGGGAAGAGTCGTACTATAATTATATACGATGCAGACTCCACACTCCGTAGTTATAAAATATTGACTGATTTTAATTCGCGGTCGGTTAATTGCTATTATCTGTAATGAATGTATGAAAAGTATGTTTCCATATCGCAAAAAGCGTAAGAACGTGATAATATTTCAGTTTTTCTATATATATAAATAATAAATAAATATAATACAACCTCACACAAATTTATCTAGTTCCACAGTAAGCTCTAGTAGGCTTGTGTTGTGAACACTGGACGACGATAAACATACTTATACATCCATGACCCAGGCACAAATATTCGAGTTCATCACACAAATATTTGCCCTTGCCGGGATTCGAACCCGGGACCGTCAGCTCAGTAGGCTGTTGCTTAACCACTGCGCCAACTGCGTCGTCAAATCTATATATAGGGAGATTGTTGAGGTGTGGCTGTGGTAACCGCTGCCATAGATAGGGTTGTGGTGATTTCCGGGTTAGATAATATTTAATGGGAACAATCAGAGCAGTCGTTTTTGAGGTGAATAGGTTTTTATATAGGTGATGATATTACTTATTTTGTGTGAGTTACAACATATTATTGATAATGAATATGGTGTGTAGACAAAGTAGTGTATGCAACTGTATATAATTACGTCTATACAAAAATCATTTATTCAACAGTAAATAATGCATAAGACAAAGTGTAAAAGTCAAATCCGCAACGCAGGCATCGTCAGAGAGAATACAAAATCTAATCAGCGACAGGCTTCGTCAAACAACACACCAATAACGTGACATCTGCAACAGGCTTCGTCAACGTTGTGGATCGATAACAAATGTCTTGGAAGGTGATGAAGGAAAAGGCTCGCCCCGAGTCGCACCTGGCCCAAACGTTCCCATTACACTGGCAGCGTTCCCACGTTGTATGGCCAATGAAATCTGTTGAACCAGATACGACCCTGAGCGAGGATCACACCCTCTGTCTCTGAGCCTGCGACCCACCTCCCTTAAAAGTCCCTGGCCTCAGTACCCCACGGTCCCGCAGTCTCCACTGCCACCGGCACAAAATCATACATTGGTTCCAGGGCAGAGTACTTGGTGTGTTTGAGTTTTGCCGCACATTCTGCGGCGGCCCCGGCAGATCTAGTAGTGTGGCTCAAGTGTGACGGTGCAAACGTGCTAACACACGTAGCGTCCCATAAGAGACACCGTCCCTTCTGCCATGGAACCAATGTTAGGCCATCTGACCTTTTACCATCGGTACGGCATAACCCTGGGGGCTCCAACACGCAGGGAAGGTTGGCTGAAACCAAAGCCCGCCGAATGACAACGTTAATGGCATAATGCCTTGAGAACCGCCCGGCGCACCTCTGACAACTCAGGCCATGGTGTCCGTTTTCTTCGTGGGGTCATGGTCGAAGAAAACCTGTGGAGATGCACCGATGCGGCTCACAGACCTTGGACCCTAGCCGCAAAGCCACCGCGATTCTCAAAGAATCATTATCCAGCAGTGTGCCCAACTGAGGTGAGGGCAATGCCTGAAGCCACGCTCCTGCTTCCACCTTGGCTGCGGCCCTAATGCGTGCTTGATTGGAACCTTGTGCAGCGCCCAATAAAGATGCATATATATCTTTGCACAAAAGGTCATCCCAACCTCTCTGAGCGGTAAGGTTGTCCGGCCGCTCGTCGCTTTGACACAAGGCAGTCCATTTGGCCTGCGCCTCTGTAAGATATGGTACTTCGGTACTCCCACCATTATTAGACCAAATGCGAGTGACGAGTCCCGAAGTACCATAAGCAGAGGCAAGGAACGCTACCACACTGAGCTCTCGACAGCGACGTATTCCTAGCCCGCCGTGACGAACCGGAAGAGCAGCCTGACACCACTGTGACTCATTCAGGTGCACATTTAGTATAGATTCTAGCGCCAACTTAAGCGTGTCATCTAGTTTCGCCACATCACTCTCAAATAACCATGTCGGAGACGTTCTTAAAATATATGTCATCCGCGGCATCGCAAATCAGCTTCGAAGCAAAGTCAGTGAGACGTGTGCTGATAAATAACCCAGGTGTTCTTGGGCACTGACCAATGCCAACCTATTCTCCTCAAGTGCCGAACTAACTCCATCTGGGAAAATGGGAGCGCCCAATAAACCTAACGATGGTTTATAAACGCGACGTACCCCAGGCAACAGTAATTCAAAATCTGGCAATAAACTCAAATTACGCCTTAAAACATTCGAATGTTACAGCTTTACTTTTCTAATGTTATGTACCAAAATCGGTTAAAATTTGTCCAGCCCTTTCGGCATGGTGATGATTTTTTTTTACCAAAAGATGGCGCCGTACAGCGGGCGCTGCGCGCCAATACAATGAAAATATTGATAGCCAGTAACTGAAGACCGTTTACTCTAATAGATGTAGATTTTTAGGTTATATCGTTATTTGAGTCATTGTCAAAATACATGTACATACTTAAGGGCTTTAACTAAAACAAAACTTAATTGATTCCTTTGTGTAACGATAGTTACCCATATATTTTGTATGAGTAATTTTCGTAACATAAAAGAAGCGACCGTATTTTTTTTTATTAAGCCTTTAAGCATGTTTTCTGAAAATGACTCATTTACCATCATATCTGTTTCAGGTATACCACCCCCAAGACTTTGAGACGGCCCTGGCGCACGCGTGCAGTGACGACGCACTCGGCACAACTGTGATCAGGTTCCCTTAATCCTCTGCTCGCCTGGTACATAACCTCCAGCCCCGAGCTTATGGCTTGATGATGATGATGAGAATGATGGTTATCGTGATGATGATGGCCTTTCGGATACCCAAGTCTTGAACACTTGGTAATCATCTCGAAAAATGTCGGGAATGTTCACTTTATTTAGGATGCGAAGTGCTTGGTTTATGGTCAGTCAAAAATTTTAAAAAAACCTTGCCGGCTGGATTTGCTCGACAATAATGTTGTATGAAATTCCTTTATTTCTCGGGGTACAAACTTTAAAAAAGTTAAAACGGCTATATAAAAAAAGGCATAGGTCCTAAACAGCCAAAGCGGATTAGTAGCTACGTCAGTTGCCTCAAATAGCTTAAGGTGTTTTAGAACAAAAATACACTTAGTGATGTGCAATGCCAATAAATTAAATCCCGGCCAGGCCAAATATTTGTGTGATGAACTCGAATATTTGTGGTCGGGTCATGGTTTTTCTATATTTTTAAGTATATATTTATCTATATAAGTATGTATATAGTCTAGTATAGAAATTGGTCCATTCGTTACAAACATTCAGATAAACACACTCACAAAATTTCGCCTTTATAATATTAGTTTGATATATCTATGCCTATCTGAAAACTCATTTTTTTTTGACGTTGCACATCACTAATGTTAGATAGCCACCTAACTGCCCGCTTGATAACAGGACTTGTTCATAACACATACTGCAATGTAAATAAAGATGGGTTTCGATAAATTTGGCTACTTTGGCCACTACTACCTACCTATATGATGACTGTACTATGTAAAATCGTCTTAAAAACAGATAATATTATATTTTTACCGTCGTTACTTTTTATGTATGTCGTACACTTGGAAGCAATTAAAATAAGTCATATTTTTCGATGATTTGGTTTTTCCATGGTAAAAGCAATCAAGGTATGACACTCCAACTAGTGAGACTATCTACGTCACTGATTAGCTGCAGCTTTAAATGGTAGCAAAATAATTATAATGGGGCTCCTAAACGGGCCACATTTTACTGCAATTTGTGGCCGGCAACTATGGCCGTCCTTCTCTGACACCCTACGCTAGAGCAAGATGCAAATAATGGCCGGCCACAAATTGCAGCAAAACATGGCCCATTTAGAAGCCCCTTAAGGAAAAAATGTATTGCATTTAATGTGTTTTACATTGTCATGTCCTTTGACTAAACTTTAATTAATCGTAATCATCGATTTAAAACACTCACGATTTTATGAGATTCATACAGGTATGCATTGGCGAGTATTATGTTATGATACACCACTGGCAACACAGAAACGGATTGATAGAACCAACCAACCAATCATAGCGTGATGGTGTCGGAAGTTCACCTGTCATTCTGGAGTACCTTATTTTCTTATACCATGGGTTTTTCTATAAACAACTGCTAGTAACATTTTTTTTTATCTATACACAAAGCATACTTCATATCTACATAAATAAAATCTATGATATTGATAAAGTAGTGTATGCAACCGTATATAATTACGTCTTAAAACTCGCCTTCGGCTCGTTTCGTAAAACCACGCCCGTGTTTTAAGACCACTCATTATGTAACAGTTGCATAAACTACTATAACAGTCTTTAATGTTACAGCTTTATTTTGCTAAATGTATTAACTAATTAAGACCAATGTTTAGGAGGTTTGATAACTATTGTCCATTTTCCAAAGTATACAGTGACATATATGTATTTATGAACGAATGAATAGGATGAAGCACGTATGTGTTTCTGCCATATGATAACTAAAATAATGTATGAAACAATGTGGTAGTGTTTTTGATGTATATTTGTAAAATAACCAAAGCTGAGTTTTATTGAAACTCGGATGTAGATAGTAAACTAATATTGTAAATACTATTGTGCGAATGTAAGACAAACGTTTTTATCCATTTACATATTAGTCTGATGTCAAGCAAAACTCACTTAAAACAAAGCTCGTATTTTAGTATCAATCTACAAAGTAGATACGACGTTTGGAAGAGTAGTGACAGAAATTTTAGTGAGTTTTTATTGCCACCAGGCGATTATAATCGTTATTATTTTAGAATGGAATTATTAGCGAATACGTTGCTTAATATACTTAGGGATGACTGAAACTTAAAGCCAAAAACTCGCTGTAGATCGCACCCCGTGTTCCAACGTGTCAGTATCAAAAATAAATATGTAATATGTTCATTAATTCATTATTCTTTGAATTAAACGTCAAAAAAATAACTAAATGACGTGGAACACTTAGAATTGGCAACATACAATAAACTGAGAAAACAATGCTAACACGTTTACTGCCAGGATACGCACTTTTAAGTTGTTGACTTTGTTCTGAAAATCAACCCTGCGATAGTCTGTCGAAAAAACACGTCATTTTAGGATCTATTTATTCACATTTCGAGTCAGCTTGACGTTTTCTCAAACATGCTCGAAAATGTTTAGGTTTATATTTGACAATAGCAAAAAACCTGGTTTTGCAATTTAAATTAAATTAAATCGCTCATTATTATTTACTTCATTTAAACTAGATACCTACTTAATTTTGTGTTAATTTATCTTATTAATACTATTAAATTACTTGTTATTTTGCAAGTGTATTTTTGTTATTTCCTCGCATCGTTTGAGTAAAGCACTATATGTATATACCTCGGTGAACGGCGATTGCCTGACACGCATCTTTCGCAATCGCGATGCTCGCCTTGCTAACCACCTTGTTAGGCAATTCCCTTCTTTCTAGACCTCGGCAATAATGTACAATTATTGCCGAGCATCAATATTTTTATAGTTATTTACTCGGCAATAAGGTAATATTGTATTGTACAGTCTGACAAAAAAAAAGGTAGAAATTAAAAAGTGGCAATACTGTAGTGTCGTCCCCGTTTTCTTAGATTGATTAGAAAGGGACGACACTACAGTATTGCCACTTTTTAATTTCTACCCTTTTTAGTTTTTTGTCAGACTGTGTTTGGTACACCACCTACTTCTGTTTTAAATTCGGTTGAAGATATGAATGTTTTCATCCCCACTTATTTAAATTGTATTCGTTATTTTAACTTTAACATATTCGTTATTTTAACCAGCTATTGTTATTCGCAAATTTAGATGCAAAATAATGGTTTAATTGTACACTCAGCATCAAAAGTAGCTGTCAATTTTAGTATGGAATTTGATATAAGCCAGTAGTAAAATTTTCAGCTTTTGATGGTGACTGTACCACAAAAGTAAACCCAAAAAGACCTTGATAATAGGTTTTAATATTGTTTATACTTATATACTTATTTAACCCTAGCTTAATAAAGAATCGTCCAATTTACCCGAATACCTCTGTATAAATAATAGATCAATTGTTTTCTAAAGAAATTTATTTTATTATGGTTCAATTTTACCGAAGTGAATCGTTGTGATCAATGGAAACTGGCAATTTCGTGACCTTAGGGTCAATACAGACGGATTACGTGCCAGATACGATTTGTACGAAAACTGCACGTTGACTGCACGTCCACGGCAGTTCCCATACAAGTTGCAGTTGGCTTGCAGTCAATCTGCATCGGTCCTAATAAAACTATACCGAAACTTCATTGTACCTAACACTAACATAAGTAGATAAATTGTAAAGTAGATATATTTATTGTATAGATATTTTGAAAAATAAAATTGTTGTTTTTATAAATGCTTTTCTTTTTTTTGTACCCTTAATTATCATTGGAAATTGCATGTGTCAACATTTAACAATGATAACTTATATTTTATTTCGAAACAATAATGGTTTTGGTTTTATTTCCCCAAATTAACACCACATTTTCTAGTTGCTATTTAGATACAAAGCACTCTGTGGTCAGTGGTCTGGGACTCGAACCCAGTACCTTTGGATTACCGGTGCGACGGCTGAATGAAAATAAAGACTGCGCCGAGCGTTAACGACTGAACCATAGAGCGCGGGGAATGCGTATTTAGATCGGCGCGCGGCCGCCATAGTAAAATTGTATGGAGAATTAAAAGCACTAGTAAAAATGTATGGAGAATTAAAAGGACCTTTAATACCAAACAATAATTGAAATTTTTGATGCGGACATATTGTAATGTAAACATTCATCTTTTTTTGAACTGAAAATCAGAATAGATTTCCATTGTTAAAGCATAAAAAACACTTAACGTCTGCTTACGATTTTACAATTTACGTCCAACTTTACTTAGTTTTCTAGGGTAAAATAGTAATCCATACTAATATTATAAATGCGAAAGTGTGTCTGTCTGTCTGTTACCTCTTCACGCTTAAACCGCTGAATCGATTTTGATGAAATTTGGCATAGAGATAGTTTACGATACGAGGAAGGACTTAGGATAGTTTTCATCCTGGAAATTATACCTAAAAAGATTGAAAAGTGAGTGAACATTTCTGTTGGGGTGCGGTGATCCTGTAGGAAAAGTAATTATTAGACCAAAAGCACAATTGCTCTTACATTTGCTTAGGCGCTTTTAATAATCCCTTTTATTAATTAAGGTGATTAGGTGGATATCTATCGTGTTGTACGAGGTTGCTTCCATACTTCCAAGTTCCACGCGGACGTAGTCGCGGGCAAAAGCTAGTAATCTTATAATTTTTCACACATTCTTCGAAGTGCTAAATACATAGTTTAGAAATGGATTAAACAACTAGTGTTGACGTTGTCTACTTAAGAGGGCGCCGAGCGTTTGCAAATTAACCATAGAGCGCGGGGAATGCGTATTTAAATTAGCGCGCGGCCGCCATAGTAAAAATGTATGGAGAATTAAAAGCACTTTTTGATAAATCTGGACCTTTAATACCAAACAATAATTGAAATATTTGATGCGGACAAATTGTAATGTAAACATTCATCTTTTTTTTGAACTGAAAATCAGAATAGATTTCCATTGCTAAAGTATAAAAAAACACTTAACGCCTGCTTACGATTTTACAATTTTCGTCCAACTTTACTTAGTTCTCTAGGGTAAAATATTAATAATCTTATAATTTTTCCACGGAGAAGTTGTTAACACATTCCTCGAAATGCTAAATATATAGTTTAGAAATGGATTAAACAACTAGTATTGACGTTATCTACTTAATGGCAACTGCCTATTTTTTCACATTTCGCTCGGTGCAGTCTTAACGGCAACTGCCTATTTTTCACATTTCGCTCGGCGCAGTCTTAAGATCCGAGTCCCAGTATGGACCACGTATGAGCGCAATTATTTTTTTCTTTGCACATTGATTCTGTCTATATACAAATAACTGATAACTTGATAATGTCATCTGTAGCTGGAATAGCAAAAAATAATACGTATTTAACCCTTTGAACGCCAAGAGCCACTAAAGTGGTCGTGTGCTGTCGTGGCTACCACGCCAAACCACTAAAGCGGTAATGGCGGACGCTGTCAAAGCAATTTACCTGCTGACAGATGAGGTATATTTTCGCTCTTTCTTTTTTCAACTATTGGCGTATAAGCAACATGTTTACATGGGAAGAAAAGCGTTCAAAAGGTTTCGGCCCGCTCGTCTTATTCCTAAAATGACAAGTTGTAATGGAAATAAAATGGAAATCCCCATGTGTCCGATTCCCCCAAGATACAGGTTGTGCCACCTCCGTGGTATAAAACAAATGCTACGCTCCTTATATTCCTTCAAAAATGCTGATTGTTTCAGACATTTCTCTCTATGATCAGACATGTTTTTTAACATATTATCGATATACTGGTATATTTGAAACCTCAGTTTAAATTGGGTTACCCGGCAGAAATTTGTTTTATCGAAAGTAATGTTTCGCATAATGCTCATTTCGAAGAAATTTTCTACCGCTGAAACGGGAAATATATTTTGAAATGTTTTTGTGTATACTGGTAGATTAGGATAGGTTAAGTTAGGTTTATTTTATAGCTTTTGAATAACAATTATGCGAAATGAGCATTATGCGAAACATTGCGTTCGGAAAAACAATATTCTGCGAAACATTAGTAAACCGTTTAAAATTTTCTATGATCATTTTTCTTTCAAAAACTAATCGAAATTGACAAAACTCACACAGTAAATTGTTTTTTTTTTTCAACTTATTTTCGACTGCACGCAATGAAAGCATAAAATAGCTATGTTACTTCCTAGAACTCAGGGACAAGTATTATTCACTTCAAAAAGTTGTGAGCGTCAAGATGGCGGGTTGATATTGTTTACGGATGGACGGACGGACGGACAGTGAAGTCTCAGCAATAGGGTCCCGTTTTTACCCTTTGGGTACGGAACCCTAAAAATAACTAAAAGGAATAAGGCCACTTAAATAAGGAATGAATAATACAACTGCCAACTGGTCCAAACCACATATATTAACCGTCATCATAGCCCACAGAATACATCTAATAAGTACAAACAAAATAACAATATCAAGTATTACCAGATATAAATATGTCCGATAGCCGATTAACAAACTAAAAGCTTATTCATGTATTTAGATCAATCTACATTGTTTAACATTATACAGAAACTCTTCACCCGAAAAAAATATTATATTTGTGAGGTGAAGGACCCACTATATCGCTTACCATAAGGACGAAATTTGATTGAATCATTATAATTGTCTATAAAAAAAGAGTAATTTCAAAATTTACGAATGCGTGCTTGTTATGGTAAGCGACAAAGAGATACCTTTTGCTGGAACGTCACATTTAATCCTCTTTTTCCGTCATTGTAATCGGGCAAAAAATCTGTGATTCAGCATTATGACTGATGTTTCTTTACTCTGACATTTTCTATTGTAACACACCTACAGATCTAGTGAATATAGTTTTGCTATCGTATTTTGCCGGAATAGCTCGTTTTTATATGTCTATCTCAACGTTTTCACCAAAATAGAGAAAGCATGCTTAAACGAAGTTTTCCGAACAAACACTTTGGAAAATCAATATTCACTACCATTACATTTTTTTTTTACCTGAATCAAATGTTTATTCAATTTGGTTGTAATGACTAAACAAAGTAAATTGACCTAATTAATATTAATTTAAAATACTCCATTCCAAAATATCGCATTTATACTGTATGTAAACGACATAGCTCACAGGATTGCACGGTTGAAGTGGCAATGGGCAGGTCATATAGCCCTAAGCATGGATAGCCGTTGGGGCAGCAGTCCTAGAGTGGACACCACGTATTGGAAAGCACAGCGTTGGACGGCCTCCGACTAGGTGGACGGATGACCTGGTGAGGATGGCGGGGAGTCGATGGATGCAGTCTGCACGGGATCGCACTTTGTGCCAAGCTATAGGGGAGGTCTATGTTCAGCTGTGGACGTGTGTGGCTGAAAGATGTAACACTTCGAGTCACTTAGATACATGGTATGCGATGTTTTGGAAAAGAGCTATACCTACTGAACCCCAAGTAGCACACAGGCTTCATAAGTGCTTAATACAGCGTTTATTCAGCTTAAGGATCCTTATCCGTTCAATTTTTTTTCTCTATGATCTAACATGTTTCTTAGGATATTATCAATGTTACTACTTAGACTTATTTGAAAACTACAATTTAAATTTTTCATTGATAATTTTTGTTTCAAAAACTACTCGAATTGGACAAAATTCACGCAGAAAACTGTTTTTTTCCAACTTATTTTCGACTGCAAGAAATAGCTATGTTACTTTCTGAAACTCAGGGAAAAGTTCATTCACTTTAAAAAGTTAGTTAAAATTATCAATAAAATTATTAAATTAGTTATATAAGGGCTGAATAAGCGCTTCTACAACTTATATGCTACTTGGGACATACTTCGACAGAACGTTTGAGTATCTTATACAAAAGCAACAAGCTGGCCTTAAAACTAAATATACAAAAATAAAGCCTTGCACCTATAAATGTAATCAAATAAATACCAATACCACATCATCTGTCCAGATTTGCCATTTAACAATATTCCACATTCAACTTCTGGTGTTGTCCAACAACATCAGCGACTAATAGTTATTACAATTGAAGTATGCATTGTATTTAATCACGAATATAAGGAACTAATAAAAAAAAAACAAGGTTAGAGTTATATCCATATATCTGAACTATATAAAATGATTTTTTTGCGATTTATATCAATACAAGAATTTATAACACTTAATTATTGAATACAATTTTCATAATTTATAAGATTTGTTTTTTTTTGTGAAATTTACTTGATTTATAAGATAATTTTACGTTTTAAAGTTCCATTTGAATGTATTTCTTAATTTCCTAAACATAAAACAATAAAGATATTTTAGTAATATTTTAAATAGGTAATTGATTGTTTATAAAACTCAATCACAAAACAATATACATTAAAATAATTTGGATGTCACATAAAATGTATATATATCTATTGTTTTATATATATCGGATGTATATCTTAAATATCGGGTATTTTGGTTTATTTATAATACATATCGTATATTTTCAAACCCAGAAAATTATAACGTAATCAATCAGTTTCATTATGGGTATAATTTCTCAATATTAAAGCAAGTCGATAAACATAAGCCACACTCGTGTCAAAACAGCAAATAACATTATTCCAACGGGCAACACTCAAATCCTTCTTGATCATATATATTAAATAATAATTCAGACAAACACTTGGTGACACAGGATGACTTTCAGTCGTGAATGAGAGTGATGGGCAGGATCACACTAAGCCACTTTTACTATAGGATCAACCAGGAAATGGCAAAAAAACATGAGCGTCAGGATGGCGGGTGTACAGCTATTTAAGAATAATTGATAGCTCCTAATCCGAAATGTATGGAACGACAGATTTTTTCTTTGTGATTTCGTGGTTGAGCCCATAGTAGAAGTTTCTCAGTATCCTACCGACCGCGCCATGTCAAGGGAGATGTACGGGAAACGTAATACAAACACCGAGATCTACCCACATATATTTATCTAGATACCGACAAGTATGGCACTGCCATTCACGACTAAAAAGTCACCCTGTATCACAACAATGTCTGATCTCTTAAATGTATCGTTAACTGTTCCAACAGGCTATACTATACTACAGATACAATAGAATATATAATCTCACAGAATATATTTTACTACTTTAAATCAATCACATGGTGTTTTTTATTTAACACCAATTCTCCAATAGTTATTGATATTAAATATATCAAACAATAGCAAACGCTTAATCCAGTGGACAGACAGCCTAACGGAGCTGCCACATCCAGTAATACACAGTATCAAATAGCCGTTGATATTATTTTATCAAAGTAAGTACTATTCGACACATAATCAAACCAAAACTAAACAAATCCGATTTATAAATTAATCATATTTAAAATTGACTTCATACACAAATACATTTCGGAGCTCAATACAAGATAAGACAATTTTTATTAAACAAATTTCCAGAATTGAGAAAATAAACAATCTCAGCGGTTTTATTTAATTTCTGCTGTGATAGCGGAAAAATACCTCAAGTAAAATCAACCGATGTTTTTCTGTAAAATAAAAATATACAATAAGTAAACATACCTAAAGAAAGCTCCAAAATAGTTAAATACATAATACCTATTTTATCAAATTACACTGAATCTACTGGCAGTATATTATTGCATTAATATTTCAAAGATGAACAACAATTTAAATCTATTATATGTAGGTACCTATTAAGGCTTTCAATATCGGGGTTTTTATGGGATTGTGACTTGATATGGAATAGGTACAGTACTACACACTTTATAAAGTGCATCGTGAATATTCGTTTGCTCAGACAAATGCAAACTATTCCGTTGACGGCCGTAGTTATAGCGTGTATACAAGTATAACTATATTTTGTCTATATATAATGTATATCGTCGTCTAGTACCCATAACACGAGCCTTCTTGAGCTTAATTTGGAACTTTTACTACCTATTACATATCAAATCACAACTATAGCGCAAAATGTAATACTTTGTAAAGCTGGATTTAAATATTATATATCAAGATAACCGCTTATTCTTAGACTAGATGAATCAAAAACATAGTTTTTATAGATATTTGATTGCTTTCATCTTTTGAGCTATGAATAAAATAAATAAATAATGAAGATAATACCAAAAAAATACTTAGTTTTAATAATAAACGAGATTCTGATAAATGGAATGCGTTGAGTTAAATTAGAGTCAATTTTGTTTAACGTTTTGAACGCCAGTCGGTTGTAGCCGACAGCTAAAAGCCGTTCCATTGACGCCGCGGCCACAGCCGACAATAGCTTCTGCACCCTTTAGTGTTTAATCCTTTTAGAACGACGCTATAATGACATTTAAGTCTTTTGCAGTACGTTTGATTTCTTGCGTATGGGCACATTTTTGTTGATGGTCAAAAGGTTAAAGGATAAAAAAACAGCGAAAAACTTACTTAGTGATGTGTTGATACTATAAATAATAGATTGCCGATGCTAAATTTAGGGGGTATTACACACAGCTCAATAAATACAAGAATAAACATTCCCAAAATTCCCTACAATATTCCAAAATTATTATTATCTTTAGGGAAGACCGAGGGGTTTTGAAACAGATGCGAGTTGAAACAACGCCAATGTATCGGTATCTAAACCCATTAGCGAGCCGGCAACTACGCTATTTACGCGCCCCACTGCCCGCCGGCCGCTCAGTGTGCGTCCTTCGCCTCACCTGTTTCAAAACCCCTCGATCTCCTTTACTAATTTAATACCTATAACAACCAACTTTTAACTTGACGACATCGAGAAAAAAATTAGGTGTATTTTTGGATTCGTAAAAAAAAACTACCATCCCCGCTTTCATATTAGCATCACTCGTCGAATATTAACTTGAATTCGAAAGTTCACATTATTTTCTTTAAATAGTCTCGTCAAAATTAAAGATATTAGTTACATTAATTACGAAGACCTCTGGTATTTTGAGCAACATTACAAGCACAATAACATAATATTTTGTTTCATTCGAATCGTTTTTTAGGGTTCCGTACCCAAAGGGTAAAAACGGGACCCTATTACTGAGATTTCGCTGTCCGTCCGTCCGTCCGTCTGTCACCAGGCTGTATCTCAAGAACGGTGATAGCTAGACAGTTGAAATTTTAAAACAACAAATACTAAAAATAAAATAAAATAAATATTTAAGGGGGGCTCCCATACAACAAAGGGATTGGTTGCGTTAACTTTGCACCTCATTTGTATGGAGCGCTATGCATACCAGGTGCAAACTTAACTTAACCACTTAAGGATGGAAAGTGTTTGTACGGAACCCTCGGTGCGCGAGACCGACTCGCACTTGACCGGTTTTTTTTATTTAACATTGAATAACTCGATAAACCATAGAGGAGACACCTACTTATCAAAATTAATCATCATCATCCTCCTAGCCTTTGTCCCATATCTTTGTAGAGAATGAATTCTCAATCGGGGTCGGCTACTTAAATCCCAAGATGTGGCGTAGGCACTAGTTTTTACGCAAGCGACTGCCATCTGACCTTCCAACCCAGAGGGAAACTAGGCCTTATTGGGCGCTACTTATCAAAATTAATAATATATAATAATTGCAATTGGATACATTTAGGTCGTTACGATTGTAGCTGCTGTTGAACTGCTATATCTGAAAAAAAAAGAGGTTTGTCATACAAAATAGAATAATTACTTTTTGTCTCCCTACAAATATTGGTACCCATAAAATATAATGACGTCACGATTAGGTGGTCAATTGTATGGAGCGTTTTTAGCGCTCCGTAGGAATGTTGAACTTTGACGGCCATTTCTGACTTTTAGACTAGTCTAAGTGTGAGACATTTGATCCCAAAGAATTTGACATTTGATCTCCACACAACTACTATTCATACCTGGGATAACTCCCTATACGAAAGTAACGAAGCAAAATATTTTATCGACATAAAAAATATATCGATGTTACTGTCAACAGCTAATTTCATCGACATAAATAATTACTTATTTCTCCACATGTCGGAGCCGATGATGTTCAGGTACAGCTCAGCTGAGGGGTTCTTTATAGAAAGTAAACTCCTGCTTCAAGATACTTATGTTTTAATGCAAACACTTTACAAAAGTAATGAATGTATGTGAGTACGGCGCGGTGGTTGATGGCCGTGTGTCGGCGCGCGGCGGTGACCGCTGTTACGTCATCGGCTCTCCGCAGCCCTCTCCCCGCTAGAACTGGTTGAAGCAGTGGCTGCGCCAACACCACATTTTCAAATAAAAAAAATAAACATACTAAAACGTGTAGGTATTTACATGTTTATTTTAAAATAATTTTCATATTATACGTAAATTGTCATTTTGATTGAAATGTACATCCTCATGCTTTTATTATCTTAATTTAAGAGGCTCAATATCAGATCAGATATGACATCGAACCTCTTAAATTACTATATGTGCTCATTGAACATTCTCGATTACTATAAACTATATCGACATATTTTTTATCGATATCCTATCCGTAGAAAGCGAACGTGCCCCGAGTTAGCACAGGTATGCTAATATTTGTATGGAGACAATAAGTAATTTGCAAATTCTACCATGAAAAAGTTAGTTTAAGTTCATGATTGTCATAAAATTATTGTTTTGTTAAATTGTGAGGTTTCTAAAAACAATTAATATTTTTTTACTTTGGATTACAAAAAATCTAAATTTTAAAATATGCGTAGCTACTCGTATATTTGAAGTTTATTTTTTTTGTTTTATGGCATATTGAGATTCATTTAACGTCAGTAGTCATCTCTATTAACTTATGTTTCAAATCCGACGTACCAGTTAGTACAGGAACAGCTCCGGGAAGTACTTGGAGTGCGGCGGCAGGTTGGCCTGGTGGCTGGCGGTGGGCGAGCAGGCGGCGACTGGTATAGTATAGTATAGTATAGTATAGTATAGTATAGTATAGTACTGTACCAGTTAGTACAGGAACAGCTCCGGGAAGTACTTGGAGTGCGGCGGCAGGTTGGCCTGGTGGCTGGCGGTGGGCGAGCAGGCGGCGACTGGTATAGTATAGTATAGTATAGTATAGTATAGTATAGTACTGTACCAGTTAGTACAGGAACAGCTCCGGGAAGTACTTGGAGTGCGGCGGCAGGTTGGCCTGGTGGCTGGCGGTGGGCGAGCAGGCGGCGACTGGTATAGTATAGTATAGTATAGTATAGTATAGTATAGTACTGTACCAGTTAGTACAGGAACAGCTCCGGGAAGTACTTGGAGTGCGGCGGCAGGTTGGCCTGGTGGCTGGCGGTGGGCGAGCAGGCGGCGACTGGTATAGTATAGTATAGTATAGTATAGTATAGTATAGTATAGTATAGTATAGTATAGTACTGTACCAGTTAGTACAGGAACAGCTCCGGGAAGTACTTGGAGTGCGGCGGCAGGTTGGCCTGGTGGCTGGCGGTGGGCGAGCAGGCGGCGACTGGTATAGTATAGTATAGTATAGTATAGTATAGTATAGTATAGTACTGTACCAGTTAGTACAGGAACAGCTCCGGGAAGTACTTGGAGTGCGGCGGCAGGTTGGCCTGGTGGCTGGCGGTGGGCGAGCAGGCGGCGACTGGTATAGTATAGTATAGTATAGTATAGTATAGTATAGTATAGTACTGTACCAGTTAGTACAGGAACAGCTCCGGGAAGTACTTGGAGTGCGGCGGCAGGTTGGCCTGGTGGCTGGCGGTGGGCGAGCAGGCGGCGACTGGTATAGTATAGTATAGTATAGTATAGTATAGTACTGTACCAGTTAGTACAGGAACAGCTCCGGGAAGTACTTGGAGTACGGCGGCAGGTTGTCCTGGTGGCTGGCGGTGGGCGAGCAGGCGGCGACTGGTATAGTATAGTATAGTATAGTATAGTACTGTACCAGTTAGTACAGGAACAGCTCCGGGAAGTACTTGGAGTGCGGCGGCAGGTTGGCCTGGTGGCTGGCGGTGGGCGAGCAGGCGGCGACTGGTATAGTATAGTATAGTATAGTATAGTATAGTACTGTACCAGTTAGTACAGGAACAGCTCCGGGAAGTACTTGGAGTGCGGCGGCAGGTTGGCCTGGTGGCTGGCGGTGGGCGAGCAGGCGGCGACTGGTATAGTATAGTATAGTATAGTATAGTATAGTACTGTACCAGTTAGTACAGGAACAGCTCCGGGAAGTACTTGGAGTGCGGCGGCAGGTTGGCCTGGTGGCTGGCGGTGGGCGAGCAGGCGGCGACTGGTATAGTATAGTATAGTATAGTATAGTATAGTATAGTATAGTACTGTACCAGTTAGTACAGGAACAGCTCCGGGAAGTACTTGGAGTGCGGCGGCAGGTTGGCCTGGTGGCTGGCGGTGGGCGAGCAGGCGGCGACTGGTATAGTATAGTATAGTATAGTATAGTATAGTACTGTACCAGTTAGTACAGGAACAGCTCCGGGAAGTACTTGGAGTGCGGCGGCAGGTTGGCCTGGTGGCTGGCGGTGGGCGAGCAGGCGGCGACTGGTATAGTATAGTATAGTATAGTATAGTATAGTACTGCACCAGTTAGTACAGGAACAGCTCCGGGAAGTACTTGGAGTGCGGCGGCAGGTTGGCCTGGTGGCTGGCGGTGGGCGAGCAGGCGGCGACTGGTATAGTATAGTATAGTATAGTATAGTATAGTATAGTACTGTACCAGTTAGTACAGGAACAGCTCCGGGAAGTACTTGGAGTGCGGCGGCAGGTTGGCCTGGTGGCTGGCGGTGGGCGAGCAGGCGGCGACTGGTATAGTATAGTATAGTATAGTATAGTATAGTATAGTATAGTACTGTACCAGTTAGTACAGGAACAGCTCCGGGAAGTACTTGGAGTGCGGCGGCAGGTTGGCCTGGTGGCTGGCGGGGGGCGAGCAGGCGGCGACTGGTATAGTATAGTATAGTATAGTATAGTACTGTACCAGTTAGTACAGGAACAGCTCCGGGAAGTACTTGGAGTGCGGCGGCAGGTTGGCCTGGTGGCTGGCGGTGGGCGAGCAGGCGGCGACTGGTATAGTATAGTATAGTATAGTATAGTATAGTACTGTACCAGTTAGTACAGGAACAGCTCCGGGAAGTACTTGGAGTGCGGCGGCAGGTTGGCCTGGTGGCTGGCGGTGGGCGAGCAGGCGGCGACTGGTATAGTATAGTATAGTATAGTATAGTACTGTACCAGTTAGTACAGGAACAGCTCCGGGAAGTACTTGGAGTGCGGCGGCAGGTTGGCCTGGTGGCTGGCGGTGGGCGAGCAGGCGGCGACTGGTATAGTATAGTATAGTATAGTATAGTATAGTATAGTATAGTACTGTACCAGTTAGTACAGGAACAGCTCCGGGAAATACTTGGAGTGCGGCGGCAGGTTGGCCTGGTGGCTGGCGGTGGGCGAGCAGGCGGCGACTGGTATAGTATAGTATAGTATAGTATAGTATAGTATAGTACTGTACCAGTTAGTACAGGAACAGCTCCGGGAAGTACTTGGAGTGCGGCGGCAGGTTGGCCTGGTGGCTGGCGGTGGGCGAGCAGGCGGCGACTGGTATAGTATAGTATAGTATAGTATAGTATAGTATAGTATAGTATAGTATAGTATAGTACTGTACCAGTTAGTACAGGAACAGCTCCGGGAAGTACTTGGAGTGCGGCGGCAGGTTGGCCTGGTGGCTGGCGGTGGGCGAGCAGGCGGCGACTGGTATAGTATAGTATAGTATAGTATAGTATAGTATAGTATAGTATAGTACTGTACCAGTTAGTACAGGAACAGCTCCGGGAAGTACTTGGAGTGCGGCGGCAGGTTGGCCTGGTGGCTGGCGGTGGGCGAGCAGGCGGCGACTGGTATAGTATAGTATAGTATAGTATAGTATAGTACTGTACCAGTTAGTACAGGAACAGCTCCGGGAAGTACTTGGAGTGCGGCGGCAGGTTGGCCTGGTGGCTGGCGGTGGGCGAGCAGGCGGCGACTGGTATAGTATAGTATAGTATAGTATAGTATAGTATAGTACTGTACCAGTTAGTACAGGAACAGCTCCGGGAAGTACTTGGAGTGCGGCGGCAGGTTGGCCTGGTGGCTGGCGGTGGGCGAGCAGGCGGCGACTGGTATAGTATAGTATAGTATAGTATAGTATAGTATAGTACTGTACCAGTTAGTACAGGAACAGCTCCGGGAAGTACTTGGAGTGCGGCGGCAGGTTGGCCTGGTGGCTGGCGGTGGGCGAGCAGGCGGCGACTGGTATAGTATAGTATAGTATAGTATAGTATAGTACTGTACCAGTTAGTACAGGAACAGCTCCGGGAAGTACTTGGAGTGCGGCGGCAGGTTGGCCTGGTGGCTGGCGGTGGGCGAGCAGGCGGCGACTGGTATAGTATAGTATAGTACTGTACCAGTTAGTACAGGAACAGCTCCGGGAAGTACTTGGAGTGCGGCGGCAGGTTGGCCTGGTGGCTGGCGGTGGGCGAGCAGGCGGCGACTGGTATAGTATAGTATAGTATAGTACTGTACCAGTTAGTACAGGAACAGCTCCGGGAAGTACTTGGAGTGCGGCGGCAGGTTGGCCTGGTGGCTGGCGGTGGGCGAGCAGGCGGCGACTGGTATAGTATAGTATAGTATAGTACTGTACCAGTTAGTACAGGAACAGCTCGGGGAAGTACTTGGAGTGCGGCGGCAGGTTGGCCTGGTGGCTGGCGGTGGGCGAGCAGGCGGCGACTGGTATAGTATAGTATAGTATAGTACTGTACCAGTTAGTACAGGAACAGCTCCGGGAAGTACTTGGAGTGCGGCGGCAGGTTGGCCTGGTGGCTGGCGGTGGGCGAGCAGGCGGCGACTGGTATAGTATAGTATAGTATAGTATAGTACTGTACCAGTTAGTACAGGAACAGCTCGGGGAAGTACTTGGAGTGCGGCGGCAGGTTGGCCTGGTGGCTGGCGGTGGGCGAGCAGGCGGCGACTGGTATAGTATAGTATAGTATAGTATAGTATAGTACTGTACCAGTTAGTACAGGAACAGCTCCGGGAAGTACTTGGAGTGCGGCGGCAGGTTGGCCTGGTGGCTGGCGGGGGGCGAGCAGGCGGCGACTGGTATAGTATAGTATAGTATAGTATAGTATAGTATAGTATAGTACTGTACCAGTTAGTACAGGAACAGCTCCGGGAAGTACTTGGAGTGCGGCGGCAGGTTGGCCTGGTGGCTGGCGGTGGGCGAGCAGGCGGCGACTGGTATAGTATAGTACTGTACCAGTTAGTACAGGAACAGCTCGGGGAAGTACTTGGAGTGCGGCGGCAGGTTGGCCTGGTGGCTGGCGGTGGGCGAGCAGGCGGCGACTGGTATAGTATAGTATAGTATAGTATAGTATAGTATAGTATAGTATAGTACTGTACCAGTTAGTACAGGAACAGCTCCGGGAAGTACTTGGAGTGCGGCGGCAGGTTGGCCTGGTGGCTGGCGGGGGGCGAGCAGGCGGCGACTGGTATAGTATAGTATAGTATAGTATAGTATAGTATAGTACTGTACCAGTTAGTACAGGAACAGCTCCGGGAAGTACTTGGAGTGCGGCGGCAGGTTGGCCTGGTGGCTGGCGGGGGGCGAGCAGGCGGCGACTGGTATAGTATAGTATAGTATAGTATAGTATAGTATAGTATAGTACTGTACCAGTTAGTACAGGAACAGCTCCGGGAAGTACTTGGAGTGCGGCGGCAGGTTGGCCTGGTGGCTGGCGGGGGGCGAGCAGGCGGCGACTGGTATAGTATAGTATAGTATAGTATAGTATAGTATAGTACTGTACCAGTTAGTACAGGAACAGCTCCGGGAAGTACTTGGAGTGCGGCGGCAGGTTGGCCTGGTGACTGGCGGGGGGCGAGCAGGCGGCGACTGGTATAGTATAGTATAGTATAGTATAGTATAGTATAGTACTGTACCAGTTAGTACAGGAACAGCTCCGGGAAGTACTTGGAGTGCGGCGGCAGGTTGGCCTGGTGGCTGGCGGGGGGCGAGCAGGCGGCGACTGGTATAGTATAGTATAGTATAGTATAGTATAGTACTGTACCAGTTAGTACAGGAACAGCTCCGGGAAGTACTTGGAGTGCGGCGGCAGGTTGGCCTGGTGACTGGCGGTGGGCGAGCAGGCGGCGACTGGTATAGTATAGTATAGTATAGTATAGTATAGTATAGTATAGTACTGTACCAGTTAGTACAGGAACAGCTCCGGGAAGTACTTGGAGTGCGGCGGCAGGTTGGCCTGGTGACTGGCGGTGGGCGAGCAGGCGGCGACTGGTATAGTATAGTATAGTATAGTATAGTATAGTATAGTATAGTATAGTACTGTACCAGTTAGTACAGGAACAGCTCCGGGAAGTACTTGGAGTGCGGCGGCAGGTTGGCCTGGTGGCTGGCGGGGGGCGAGCAGGCGGCGACTGGTATAGTATAGTATAGTATAGTATAGTATAGTATAGTATAGTACTGTACCAGTTAGTACAGGAACAGCTCCGGGAAGTACTTGGAGTGCGGCGGCAGGTTGGCCTGGTGGCTGGCGGGGGGCGAGCAGGCGGCGACTGGTATAGTATAGTATAGTATAGTATAGTATAGTATAGTATAGTATAGTACTGTACCAGTTAGTACAGGAACAGCTCCGGGAAGTACTTGGAGTGCGGCGGCAGGTTGGCCTGGTGACTGGCGGTGGGCGAGCAGGCGGCGACTGGTATAGTATAGTATAGTATAGTATAGTATAGTATAGTATAGTACTGTACCAGTTAGTACAGGAACAGCTCCGGGAAGTACTTGGAGTGCGGCGGCAGGTTGGCCTGGTGACTGGCGGGGGGCGAGCAGGCGGCGACTGGTATAGTATAGTATAGTATAGTATAGTATAGTATAGTATAGTACTGTACCAGTTAGTACAGGAACAGCTCCGGGAAGTACTTGGAGTGCGGCGGCAGGTTGGCCTGGTGGCTGGCGGTGGGCGAGCAGGCGGCGACTGGTATAGTATAGTATAGTATAGTATAGTATAGTATAGTATAGTACTGTACCAGTTAGTACAGGAACAGCTCCGGGAAGTACTTGGAGTGCGGCGGCAGGTTGGCCTGGTGACTGGCGGGGGGCGAGCAGGCGGCGACTGGTATAGTATAGTATAGTATAGTATAGTATAGTACTGTACCAGTTAGTACAGGAACAGCTCCGGGAAGTACTTGGAGTGCGGCGGCAGGTTGGCCTGGTGGCTGGCGGTGGGCGAGCAGGCGGCGACTGGTATAGTATAGTATAGTATAGTATAGTATAGTATAGTACTGTACCAGTTAGTACAGGAACAGCTCCGGGAAGTACTTGGAGTGCGGCGGCAGGTTGGCCTGGTGGCTGGCGGTGGGCGAGCAGGCGGCGACTGGTATAGTATAGTATAGTATAGTATAGTATAGTATAGTACTGTACCAGTTAGTACAGGAACAGCTCCGGGAAGTACTTGGAGTGCGGCGGCAGGTTGGCCTGGTGGCTGGCGGGGGGCGAGCAGGCGGCGACTGGTATAGTATAGTATAGTATAGTATAGTACTGTACCAGTTAGTACAGGAACAGCTCCGGGAAGTACTTGGAGTGCGGCGGCAGGTTGGCCTGGTGACTGGCGGGGGGCGAGCAGGCGGCGACTGGTATAGTATAGTATAGTATAGTATAGTATAGTATAGTATAGTATAGTACTGTACCAGTTAGTACAGGAACAGCTCCGGGAAGTACTTGGAGTGCGGCGGCAGGTTGGCCTGGTGGCTGGCGGGGGGCGAGCAGGCGGCGACTGGTATAGTATAGTATAGTATAGTATAGTATAGTATAGTACTGTACCAGTTAGTACAGGAACAGCTCCGGGAAGTACTTGGAGTGCGGCGGCAGGTTGGCCTGGTGGCTGGCGGGGGGCGAGCAGGCGGCGACTGGTATAGTATAGTATAGTATAGTATAGTATAGTATAGTATAGTACTGTACCAGTTAGTACAGGAACAGCTCCGGGAAGTACTTGGAGTGCGGCGGCAGGTTGGCCTGGTGGCTGGCGGGGGGCGAGCAGGCGGCGACTGGTATAGTATAGTATAGTATAGTATAGTATAGTATAGTACTGTACCAGTTAGTACAGGAACAGCTCCGGGAAGTACTTGGAGTGCGGCGGCAGGTTGGCCTGGTGACTGGCGGGGGGCGAGCAGGCGGCGACTGGTATAGTATAGTATAGTATAGTATAGTATAGTATAGTACTGTACCAGTTAGTACAGGAACAGCTCCGGGAAGTACTTGGAGTGCGGCGGCAGGTTGGCCTGGTGGCTGGCGGGGGGCGAGCAGGCGGCGACTGGTATAGTATAGTATAGTATAGTATAGTATAGTATAGTACTGTACCAGTTAGTACAGGAACAGCTCCGGGAAGTACTTGGAGTGCGGCGGCAGGTTGGCCTGGTGGCTGGCGGTGGGCGAGCAGGCGGCGACTGGTATAGTATAGTATAGTATAGTATAGTATAGTACTGTACCAGTTAGTACAGGAACAGCTCCGGGAAGTACTTGGAGTGCGGCGGCAGGTTGGCCTGGTGACTGGCGGTGGGCGAGCAGGCGGCGACTGGTATAGTATAGTATAGTATAGTATAGTATAGTATAGTATAGTATAGTACTGTACCAGTTAGTACAGGAACAGCTCCGGGAAGTACTTGGAGTGCGGCGGCAGGTTGGCCTGGTGACTGGCGGTGGGCGAGCAGGCGGCGACTGGTATAGTATAGTATAGTATAGTATAGTATAGTATAGTATAGTACTGTACCAGTTAGTACAGGAACAGCTCCGGGAAGTACTTGGAGTGCGGCGGCAGGTTGGCCTGGTGGCTGGCGGGGGGCGAGCAGGCGGCGACTGGTATAGTATAGTATAGTATAGTATAGTATAGTATAGTACTGTACCAGTTAGTACAGGAACAGCTCCGGGAAGTACTTGGAGTGCGGCGGCAGGTTGGCCTGGTGACTGGCGGGGGGCGAGCAGGCGGCGACTGGTATAGTATAGTATAGTATAGTATAGTATAGTATAGTATAGTACTGTACCAGTTAGTACAGGAACAGCTCCGGGAAGTACTTGGAGTGCGGCGGCAGGTTGGCCTGGTGGCTGGCGGGGGGCGAGCAGGCGGCGACTGGTATAGTATAGTATAGTATAGTATAGTATAGTATAGTACTGTACCAGTTAGTACAGGAACAGCTCCGGGAAGTACTTGGAGTGCGGCGGCAGGTTGGCCTGGTGACTGGCGGTGGGCGAGCAGGCGGCGACTGGTATAGTATAGTATAGTATAGTATAGTATAGTATAGTACTGTACCAGTTAGTACAGGAACAGCTCCGGGAAGTACTTGGAGTGCGGCGGCAGGTTGGCCTGGTGACTGGCGGGGGGCGAGCAGGCGGCGACTGGTATAGTATAGTATAGTATAGTATAGTATAGTATAGTATAGTATAGTACTGTACCAGTTAGTACAGGAACAGCTCCGGGAAGTACTTGGAGTGCGGCGGCAGGTTGGCCTGGTGGCTGGCGGTGGGCGAGCAGGCGGCGACTGGTATAGTATAGTATAGTATAGTATAGTATAGTATAGTATAGTACTGTACCAGTTAGTACAGGAACAGCTCCGGGAAGTACTTGGAGTGCGGCGGCAGGTTGGCCTGGTGACTGGCGGGGGGCGAGCAGGCGGCGACTGGTATAGTATAGTATAGTATAGTATAGTATAGTATAGTACTGTACCAGTTAGTACAGGAACAGCTCCGGGAAGTACTTGGAGTGCGGCGGCAGGTTGGCCTGGTGGCTGGCGGTGGGCGAGCAGGCGGCGACTGGTATAGTATAGTATAGTATAGTATAGTATAGTATAGTACTGTACCAGTTAGTACAGGAACAGCTCCGGGAAGTACTTGGAGTGCGGCGGCAGGTTGGCCTGGTGGCTGGCGGTGGGCGAGCAGGCGGCGACTGGTATAGTATAGTATAGTATAGTATAGTATAGTATAGTACTGTACCAGTTAGTACAGGAACAGCTCCGGGAAGTACTTGGAGTGCGGCGGCAGGTTGGCCTGGTGACTGGCGGGGGGCGAGCAGGCGGCGACTGGTATAGTATAGTATAGTATAGTATAGTATAGTATAGTACTGTACCAGTTAGTACAGGAACAGCTCCGGGAAGTACTTGGAGTGCGGCGGCAGGTTGGCCTGGTGACTGGCGGGGGGCGAGCAGGCGGCGACTGGTATAGTATAGTATAGTATAGTATAGTACTGTACCAGTTAGTACAGGAACAGCTCCGGGAAGTACTTGGAGTGCGGCGGCAGGTTGGCCTGGTGGCTGGCGGCGGGCGAGCAGGCGGCGACTGGTATAGTATAGTATAGTATAGTATAGTACTGTACCAGTTAGTACAGGAACAGCTCCGGGAAGTACTTGGAGTGCGGCGGCAGGTTGGCCTGGTGGCTGGCGGTGGGCGAGCAGGCGGCGACTGGTATAGTATAGTATAGTATAGTATAGTATAGTATAGTATAGTATAGTATAGTACTGTACCAGTTAGTACAGGAACAGCTCCGGGAAGTACTTGGAGTGCGGCGGCAGGTTGGCCTGGTGGCTGGCGGGGGGCGAGCAGGCGGCGACTGGTATAGTATAGTATAGTATAGTATAGTACTGTACCAGTTAGTACAGGAACAGCTCCGGGAAGTACTTGGAGTGCGGCGGCAGGTTGGCCTGGTGGCTGGCGGTGGGCGAGCAGGCGGCGACTGGTATAGTATAGTATAGTATAGTATAGTACTGTACCAGTTAGTACAGGAACAGCTCCGGGAAGTACTTGGAGTGCGGCGGCAGGTTGGCCTGGTGGCTGGCGGGGGGCGAGCAGGCGGCGACTGGTATAGTATAGTATAGTATAGTATAGTATAGTATAGTATAGTACTGTACCAGTTAGTACAGGAACAGCTCCGGGAAGTACTTGGAGTGCGGCGGCAGGTTGGCCTGGTGGCTGGCGGGGGGGGAACAGACGGCGACTGGTATAGTATAGTATAGTATAGTATAGTACTGTACCAGTTAGTACAGGAACAGCTCCGGGAAGTACTTGGAGTGCGGCGGCAGGTTGGCCTGGTGGCTGGCGGGGGGCGAGCAGGCGGCGACTGGTATAGTATAGTATAGTATAGTACTGTACCAGTTAGTACAGGAACAGCTCCGGGAAGTACTTGGAGTGCGGCGGCAGGTTGGCCTGGTGGCTGGCGGGGGGCGAGCAGGCGGCGACTGGTATAGTATAGTATAGTATAGTATAGTACTGTACCAGTTAGTACAGGAACAGCTCCGGGAAGTACTTGGACTGCGGCGGCAGGTTGGCCTGGTGGCTGGCGGTGGGCGAGCAGGCGGCGACTGGTATAGTATAGTATAGTATAGTATAGTACTGTACCAGTTAGTACAGGAACAGCTCCGGGAAGTACTTGGAGTGCGGCGGCAGGTTGGCCTGGTGGCTGGCGGGGGGCGAGCAGGCGGCGACTGGTATAGTATAGTATAGTATAGTATAGTATAGTATAGTACTGTACCAGTTAGTACAGGAACAGCTCCGGGAAGTACTTGGAGTGCGGCGGCAGGTTGGCCTGGTGGCTGGCGGGGGGGGAACAGACGGCGACTGGTATAGTATAGTATAGTATAGTATAGTACTGTACCAGTTAGTACAGGAACAGCTCCGGGAAGTACTTGGAGTGCGGCGGCAGGTTGGCCTGGTGGCTGGCGGGGGGCGAGCAGGCGGCGACTGGTATAGTATAGTATAGTATAGTATAGTACTGTACCAGTTAGTACAGGAACAGCTCCGGGAAGTACTTGGAGTGCGGCGGCAGGTTGGCCTGGTGGCTGGCGGGGGGCGAGCAGGCGGCGACTGGTATAGTATAGTATAGTATAGTATAGTACTGTACCAGTTAGTACAGGAACAGCTCCGGGAAGTACTTGGAGTGCGGCGGCAGGTTGGCCTGGTGGCTGGCGGGGGGCGAGCAGGCGGCGACTGGTATAGTATAGTATAGTATAGTATAGTACTGTACCAGTTAGTACAGGAACAGCTCCGGGAAGTACTTGGAGTGCGGCGGCAGGTTGGCCTGGTGGCTGGCGGGGGGCGAGCAGGCGGCGACTGGTATAGTATAGTATAGTATAGTATAGTATAGTACTGTACCAGTTAGTACAGGAACAGCTCCGGGAAGTACTTGGAGTGCGGCGGCAGGTTGGCCTGGTGGCTGGCGGTGGGCGAGCAGGCGGCGACTGGTATAGTATAGTATAGTATAGTATAGTATAGTACTGTACCAGTTAGTACAGGAACAGCTCCGGGAAGTACTTGGAGTGCGGCGGCAGGTTGGCCTGGTGGCTGGCGGTGGGCGAGCAGGCGGCGACTGGTATAGTATAGTATAGTATAGTATAGTATAGTACTGTACCAGTTAGTACAGGAACAGCTCCGGGAAGTACTTGGAGTGCGGCGGCAGGTTGGCCTGGTGGCTGGCGGGGGGCGAGCAGGCGGCGACTGGTATAGTATAGTATAGTATAGTACTGTACCAGTTAGTACAGGAACAGCTCCGGGAAGTACTTGGAGTGCGGCGGCAGGTTGGCCTGGTGGCTGGCGGTGGGCGAGCAGGCGGCGACTGGTATAGTATAGTATAGTATAGTATAGTATAGTACTGTACCAGTTAGTACAGGAACAGCTCCGGGAAGTACTTGGAGTGCGGCGGCAGGTTGGCCTGGTGGCTGGCGGTGGGCGAGCAGGCGGCGACTGGTATAGTATAGTATAGTATAGTATAGTATAGTACTGTACCAGTTAGTACAGGAACAGCTCCGGGAAGTACTTGGAGTGCGGCGGCAGGTTGGCCTGGTGGCTGGCGGGGGGCGAGCAGGCGGCGACTGGTATAGTATAGTATAGTATAGTATAGTATAGTACTGTACCAGTTAGTACAGGAACAGCTCCGGGAAGTACTTGGAGTGCGGCGGCAGGTTGGCCTGGTGGCTGGCGGGGGGCGAGCAGGCGGCGACTGGTATAGTATAGTATAGTATAGTATAGTATAGTACTGTACCAGTTAGTACAGGAACAGCTCCGGGAAGTACTTGGAGTGCGGCGGCAGGTTGGCCTGGTGGCTGGCGGTGGGCGAGCAGGCGGCGACTGGTATAGTATAGTATAGTATAGTACTGTACCAGTTAGTACAGGAACAGCTCCGGGAAGTACTTGGAGTGCGGCGGCAGGTTGGCCTGGTGGCTGGCGGTGGGCGAGCAGGCGGCGACTGGTATAGTATAGTATAGTATAGTACTGTACCAGTTAGTACAGGAACAGCTCCGGGAAGTACTTGGAGTGCGGCGGCAGGTTGGCCTGGTGGCTGGCGGGGGGCGAGCAGGCGGCGCGCGGCAACAGCGGCTCTGACTGGATCGAGCTGAAGATCTCCTCCAGTTTGTCCTTGAGCTCGTACTGTAGCAAAATAAGGTTGGTTGGAGTTCGGGTAGCGAAGTGGTTAGCGCGCTGGACCGGCAATCCAGAGGTACCGGGTTCGATTCCCGGTCTCGTCCCCCAGGTAACTCATTTCTATATTTCTTTGAGCTTTGATATCTTTGTATCAATAGTTTAAAATAAGGTGTTAACACTCAAATAAAAAGATCGACACACAAAGCATAAGGAAAAAATCAAAAGGTTGCTTGGGAGCGGAAAATTTGGAATTCGTAGCTTCAATATTGGCTGAGATCTTGTCACTTGTTCCAATTAAATCTGAATATCTTGGAAACTGCTGGTCCTATTTCCAAAAAAAAAACAAATGGCGAACTTTATGCCTTTAGGCATTCTCTATCAGTCAACCACTAGGTTAAGCCACCGATAAAGTTTAGGTAAATATCTATCCGAATTTCCGAACCCTGCTTATAACACCCCTCTTTTTCATCGGGGTTATAAAGTATCTGTAAGAGAGCGCAAAAATTCGGGCCTTGCTACGCGGTCCCGATGGGGCCTTCCACGGCTGAGGGGTTAAGCTTTTGTCAAATCGTATCGTTTCGTCGAATAGATAGAAATTCAATTTTAATTATAAAAATTTTGCATTTGTATTGAGAATCATTTACTGCGGAGTGGGGTCATGATTTCAGGAAAAACCTTAATAGCGGGATGCAGGATATCCTTTTGTTTTGTATGCCCATACAAAACAAAAGGCGGCGCCGCTGTTCGGCATATTTTTCTTTACCTTCGCACCACGCCGAAACGGCTGAACCAATTTTAACCAATTTCGGTGCAGGGATAGCTCCAAATAGACCCAACGATGGTTATGGGATACTTTTTACCCGACTAGGGTATAAAAAAATACGCGAAGTTTCGGGCACCTTCTAGTGACTTCTAAAGTTTCTCTACCTTAGGCTGAGTGATGCTGACAAGATGATCGAACGGCGCGGTACGGAACGCGCTGTTGAGCGTGGCGCGGCGGCGCTCCGCCTCTCTCCGCTCTGCGTCGCTCGGGCCGGTGGCCGCGCGCCGCAGCGCCTCCAGGCTCACGCTCTCAGGCTGCGTGGCATGCTGGAATATTATTTTATTTTATTTATTACAACTTTATTAACACAGTATTACAGTAAACCAATACACTGTGAAATAAGGGTAGGTCAATCAACTTTTTTCTGTTGCTTGTTGCCTTGGTGATATCCCCTGGGTTATTTATTAAAACTACGATTTTCGGCGGCAATATTCAACAAAAATGTTGTAATTGCAGCAGTTATAAGCTCATTCTTATTTAGAATATCTCTGAAAATACCAATACTATAAATTATCAACACTTTTCTAAGAAGTTTAATCACCATTGTCTCCTGAGTGACGGGAGATAATAACAACAAGAGAAGTTGATCCACCCAAGTTACAGACAAAAAACATTAAGTGCTAGACATCCTATCATACATAATCTCGCAAAATCTCAAACATTCCTGACAAACAGACGTCCATCTCTACGCGAGATGGTCACACTCCGGTGCCATTCATGGTATCAGGAGCGCATTCAGAAGCGCAAGAGGTCGAAGGAGCGGAGAGTTCCTGGGCGATAGGGTTACGCACTGATGGTAATGGGAACAGTGAGCGCAAGCGCGACCTAAGATTGATCCTGGGGACATGGATGCAGAGGTGGCTAAATCAAAGGTCGCTTCCAGAAGTCGAGTAGAAATTAAAAAGTGGCAATACTGTATTGTCGTACACGTTTTCTTAGATTGATTAGCAAGAGACGACACTACAGTATTGCCACTTTCTCATTTCTACTCTTTTTTTGTCAGACTGTCCGTTCGGCAACTTAAAGGCCCTCTGTTAGAATTCGGTCGGCAAGAGTAGCGACTTCATCATCGCGGTATTAAGTGATACGGACATATAGGTAGATAGACTTAAATACATGACAAATGGAAATAATTTGAATTGCGATTTCTAGCGTTCGTGGTCGCAGGAATAGGTTGTGAAATTCCCTTTTTTTCTTTACTAAACTTGCCTTTGTGCAAACTAACCAACTTTGAAGTCGAGTTGATTGATGGTTCAACAAATCAAAATAATTTCCTTTCATGTTGTAGCACAGAGTTCAGAACTTTTTGTGGTCTGCTAAAGATAATGAACACTTCTAAGTACCAGGAGTACAGAGGGTGAAAGGTACCGAGAAGGCCACACGACCGCCCTGCGCTTCGGGGGAGTCCTCCTCGTGGCCCCAGTTCCAGAAGTCGCCGCCGCAGCGCTGATGAAAGGACGGGATGGGTAAGGAAAGGATTGGAAGTAAGGTAATTCTAGCTATTTTGTAATCTTTGTACTATTTACCATGAAAATACTAACTTCAGTCTTCTACAGTGTACAATCTACAGCTTAAGATTGGATTATTGTCATTGTCTAAACGGGTCAGAGGAGAATCATTAAACGAAAATAATTTCGTAGTCGGCATAATAAACGATTATAAAAACATATACAGACTCATTGGAATAGAAGGTTTAATAACATTCTAGAGTTAACAAATTACCGACGGATAACGGACAGTCAATGACGATAACCGATGGCTTTTATTATTTTACTGCGATTCAGGTTAAACTTCATTGAATAGTCGGCCACTAAACCAGCAGGCTATTTTTAACCGACTTCCAAAAGGGAGGTTCTATGTTTAAATGTTTGTTTTTGTTTAACTGTATACATTGATCCTCGGCTTTGGAATACAAAAATTTGTTAGGCACAGAAAGAGTGTACAACTTTATAGAGAGATGACAAAGGTCTACAAGTCCGAAATAACGCCTTGACATAATTTCTACAAAAAATTGGTACAATTGAGTAATAAATAAGACAACTGGCGTTACGTAAATAGCGAAGTCCGGCATAAGAGGGCGGTAGTTGCGGTTGTATTTCTCCATGAACATCCGATACTCTTCGTCTAACGCGTCGTATTGCTGTAGAGGATATACATGGATCAAATCAGAACTGAGAAAAGTATTTCTGAGTAAGCCATGTAGGTAATTTCCTACTGAACTGTACTGGAACGTTTAAGTATTGTATTCGGCAAAGCACCCCTAGCACTGTGTACAACCTTTGTTTTGTCGTACTAGTATTCAGTCTAGCCTAGTGGGTTTTTTGAGTACAACAGTACGATGTTTGGGCTAGCTAACGCATCTTTGAACCATAGATGAGCTGTAAGGATTATTTGAATACAGTAGTACGATGTTTGGGCTAGCTAACGCATCCTTGAACCATGGATGAGCTGTAAGGATTATTTGAATACAGCAGTACGCTGTTTGGGCTAGCTAACGCATCCTTGAAACATTGATGTAAGGATTCTTTGAATACAATACTAATAGTTTTCCGTCTTTTCAACTGACTCGTGGTGTAGTGGGCTGGGAGGGATTGTTTGATTATGAAGGGTATGATATAATCTATCCCACTTACCTATATCTAAGTGGTTCAGTCGTAAAGACAGTTTTAGTATAATATTATGGTCTCGTCATCTTGTATCCAGAACTGAAAGATCAGTTTGAAAGATCTGTTTAAGTAATAGATACTAGCTTTTGCCCGCGACTACGTCCGCGTGGAACTTGATAAAAGGGATTATTAAAAGCGCCTAAGCAAATATAAGAGAAGTTGTGCTTTTGGTCTGGTGTTAATGTAAAAATATGCGTTCTGGGACTTAACGAAATACCATCCGTGGTTTGTATAAAGTTTAATATCTTGCCCTGGCCAGGAAATGAGATTTTCTCCCCGGGTAGTGGGTAGAAAATCCCACTTACAGCCTAGAGTAGACGTTAAAATAAATACGGTGAAACTCATTGTGCAAGTCTCGTTTGAGGTGTAAGAACAATGTGTCGAGAGTGTACTCCTCTCACCAGAGGTAGCGAGCTCCGAGAGTTAGTTAAACATTAGACGGTATGAAGTATCCAAGTAGTATAAGCCCTTGTACAGCCCTTGTTTATTTATTTAATCTTTATTGCACAAAAGAAAGAACTTATTGTACAAAAGGCGGACTTAATGCCATAGGGCATTCTCTACCATACAGCTATAATTATACAGCTGTAATAAACTGAATAAGGGCTGTATAAGCTCTTATGCAGTATGCGTGCTACGTGGGTGTAGCGGTGTAGATAGTGTATCGGTGTAAGTAGTGTAGCGGTGTAGTTATTGTAGCGGTGTAGGTAGTGTAGCGGTGTAGGTAGTGTAGCGGTGTAGGTAGTGTAGCGGTGTAGGTAGTGTTTAGTGTAGCGGTGTAGGTAGTGTTTAGTGTAGCGGTGTAGGTAGTGTAACGGTGTAGACTGCAGGTAGTGTAGCCGTGTAGGTAGTGTAGCGGTGTAGGTAGTAAAAGTAAAAAAGTAAAGTAAAAAGTAAAAAATGTTTATTTATACAGTGTTTCAAAAACATAATTTGCATTTGTACAGTTAGTGGACCCTGTTCAGCTTTATTAAATGGGTCGACTACCTGTATTACCTACACTAGGCAATGCCTGTCTTGTAGGACAATACATTAATACAATTACCGCATTATAATATTGCATAATGCATTGAGTTTTGCGTCAAAGAAAACAATACACATAAAGCAGAAAAAAAAGTGAAAAAGTAGAACAAAACAAAAAAGATTATACGCGTGAGTAGTGTAGCGGTGTAGGTAGTGTAGCAGTGTAGGTAGTGTATCGGTGTAGGTAGTGTAGCGGTGTATGTAGTGTAGTGTGTGACTCACCCTGGGCACGGTGGGCGAGCTGTGCGCGCTGTCGGGCTCGGCGGGCGCGGCGAGGTCGGCGAGGCTGTCGCGGCCGGCGGCGGCGCCTGCGGGCGGCAAGAGCGTCACTACTGAGGGCCGGCGCGCTCCTGCGAGCGTGAGGCACGACTATATACAGGGTGTCCCACGGCTATGCCACATCGAGGGGCACCTTCAATATTTTAGATAGGATATTTTGCTCAATTGAGACAACCTTTTATTTTTAAAATAAGTAAGTAAATACTACATTCACAGATAAAAAAATCTGGGAATCGAACCGACCGAAAGTAAAAATAAAACACCTGTATTTTTGTGATGCCAATCGAAAAAGTTAATGGCAAAGAATAATTCTTTAAGTAACATAATATGTTAAAGGAATACTGACTTTTTAACATTCCAATTATTATAATGTCTCGCTGAAAATGTTCATACAAACTTGCCATATTTTTTAAACTATCAATGCAGTATTACTTAATTTAAAAAACAAAAGGTTGTCTCCGTTGAGCAAAATATCCTGTCTTAAATATTTAATGTACTTCTCCTCCATGTGGCATAGCCGTGGGACATCCTGTATTATACGGTATATACCGTTGGTTCCACCACCCTTTAGCACGATGATGTTGGCACTGATGCGATGCACATTGATGGTCCCGTTGATTCCATCAGACTGATGCGATGACTTTGTTAGTTGATTTTCAAATGAATTTCGTACTGTTTAGTTCCCAATGTAATGATTTAAACGTACGCGATTTTCACACATTATTATAATCGCGTTCAAGAAAACACATATCACGTCCGAAACGTCGAGGTATTTAAATAAACACAGTTGCAAGCGATTACATCCCGTTTTGTTATATGTAGTTCCCAATGTTTTTGTTATTTTCTGGACCATGGTTGGATAAATCGATGAAAAATGGGTGTATATTGATCTGAGCTTCTGCAAATTTCACAAATTATCACCATTAGAATGAATTTAATCGCACATGAAGGGGTTGTTACGACTATAGGTTTAATAACACGTCAGTAAGGTTAAATTAAATAAATCCTGCATTACTGTTACTTCACCCCGTTTCAAAACAAATATGTATAGTCTATCCGGAATTTAAAGATCAAATTCTGTCAAACTGACACAAGTGAAAAACGACCTTAAATTTACATGTATACGGTAGTTTGTACCTTGTGCAAAAGTGACTCCATTTGTCTTAGAGATCGGACAGGCTATACATATACGTTATATTTATAACACATCTTCATTTGCTGTAAACTTGTAATAGTTGTAATTCGTAACTTTATATATTTTATATATGATTTTGTGGAAGCGGTTGTTACAATTAGTAGTGCAGATGCCTACTGAACCAATAATCCTGGCGAGGTAAATAATTGTGTGATGAACTCGAGTATTATTTATTCCTGGGTTATGAATATTATTTATATGTAGGGCTGCGAATTGTCCGGGGGATATTCAAAAAGTGTCCGGGGAAAACCCGAACACTATGTGAATGAAAAATAAAGCGATTGTTCTTTTAATAAATAATACAGGGTGTAATCGTTAAGTGTAGCCAGGCGATAATTCCGTTAATATAGCAGATATCAGAAAACATGAAATTGATATCGAAAGTGAGCTATCCAATGAGTAAAATTACATTAATAACTTTTTTTAAATAAAAGCAGAAATATCCTAAATATTAGGGTGAATCAACTTTTAAGTGCACCTTGTTGCTATGGTTACGCAAAATTTGTCCCTCGGACAACCTAAGCATTTTTCTATGAAACAGTATGAAGATGTAACTTGGACAACGGGGACAGAGTAAAAAACACAAATAAGTTGATTCACCCATTAACTTAGAACCCTCTCGTACATTTAGTACCTATGTCCGGGTTTGGCGAATTTACAGATGGCAGCCCTATCTATATATGTATATGTGAAGGTTAGAAGCTCGCTTCAAAACTACACCATGGTGTGATTGCGCATGATGAAGTATGATTTGCTTCTTTCTCACAAGCGCGACATGAGACACCAGCGTGCTGCTCTTCCCCCTTCATCGATAGCCGCAACATTTATTTGTCAATTACGCGGCCGCGGCTGTCGCTCTCGTATCGGGCTATCCAGCCATCTTCGAAAGTGCCGCAGTTTATTAGACGCTGCTTAACTCATCTGTTATAGATGTAAAAGAAAAGGCTAATGATGAGAAGCTCGCTATGAAGGCCAGGTAGTTACCGGTCTCCAGCCAGCTGTGGCGGTGCGCGAGGCTGACGCTGCCCGCCAGGTACGGTGACGCGGCCTGCAGCCGCGCCGGGTCCAGCCCCGACGCCTTCAGGCAGTCGCACAGCTCCATGTGTGACACGATAGTTACCGGTCTCCAGCCAGCTGTGGCGGTGCGCGAGGCTGACGCTGCCCGCCAGGTACGGTGACGCGGCCTGCAGCCGCGCCGGGTCCAGCCCCGACGCCTTCAGGCAGTCGCACAGCTCCATGTGTGACACGATAGTTACCGGTCTCCAGCCAGCTGTGGCGGTGCGCGAGGCTGACGCTGCCCGCCAGGTACGGTGACGCGGCCTGCAGCCGCGCCGGGTCCAGCCCCGACGCCTTCAGGCAGTCGCACAGCTCCATGTGTGACACGATAGTTACCGGTCTCCAGCCAGCTGTGGCGGTGCGCGAGGCTGACGCTGCCCGCCAGGTACGGTGACGCGGCCTGCAGCCGCGCCGGGTCCAGCCCCGACGCCTTCAGGCAGTCGCACAGCTCCATGTGTGACACGATAGTTACCGGTCTCCAGCCAGCTGTGGCGGTGCGCGAGGCTGACGCTGCCCGCCAGGTACGGTGACGCGGCCTGCAGCCGCGCCGGGTCCAGCCCCGACGCCTTCAGGCAGTCGCACAGCTCCATGTGTGACACGATAGTTACCGGTCTCCAGCCAGCTGTGGCGGTGCGCGAGGCTGACGCTGCCCGCCAGGTACGGTGACGCGGCCTGCAGCCGCGCCGGGTCCAGCCCCGACGCCTTCAGGCAGTCGCACAGCTCCATGTGTGACACGATAGTTACCGGTCTCCAGCCAGCTGTGGCGGTGCGCGAGGCTGACGCTGCCCGCCAGGTACGGTGACGCGGCCTGCAGCCGCGCCGGGTCCAGCCCCGACGCCTTCAGGCAGTCGCACAGCTCCATGTGTGACACGATAGTTACCGGTCTCCAGCCAGCTGTGGCGGTGCGCGAGGCTGACGCTGCCCGCCAGGTACGGTGACGCGGCCTGCAGCCGCGCCGGGTCCAGCCCCGACGCCTTCAGGCAGTCGCACAGCTCCATGTGTGACACGATAGTTACCGGTCTCCAGCCAGCTGTGGCGGTGCGCGAGGCTGACGCTGCCCGCCAGGTACGGTGACGCGGCCTGCAGCCGCGCCGGGTCCAGCCCCGACGCCTTCAGGCAGTCGCACAGCTCCATGTGTGACACGATAGTTACCGGTCTCCAGCCAGCTGTGGCGGTGCGCGAGGCTGACGCTGCCCGCCAGGTACGGTGACGCGGCCTGCAGCCGCGCCGGGTCCAGCCCCGACGCCTTCAGGCAGTCGCACAGCTCCATGTGTGACACGATAGTTACCGGTCTCCAGCCAGCTGTGGCGGTGCGCGAGGCTGACGCTGCCCGCCAGGTACGGTGACGCGGCCTGCAGCCGCGCCGGGTCCAGCCCCGACGCCTTCAGGCAGTCGCACAGCTCCATGTGTGACACGATAGTTACCGGTCTCCAGCCAGCTGTGGCGGTGCGCGAGGCTGACGCTGCCCGCCAGGTACGGTGACGCGGCCTGCAGCCGCGCCGGGTCCAGCCCCGACGCCTTCAGGCAGTCGCACAGCTCCATGTGTGACACGATAGTTACCGGTCTCCAGCCAGCTGTGGCGGTGCGCGAGGCTGACGCTGCCCGCCAGGTACGGTGACGCGGCCTGCAGCCGCGCCGGGTCCAGCCCCGACGCCTTCAGGCAGTCGCACAGCTCCATGTGTGACACGATAGTTACCGGTCTCCAGCCAGCTGTGGCGGTGCGCGAGGCTGACGCTGCCCGCCAGGTACGGTGACGCGGCCTGCAGCCGCGCCGGGTCCAGCCCCGACGCCTTCAGGCAGTCGCACAGCTCCATGTGTGACACGATAGTTACCGGTCTCCAGCCAGCTGTGGCGGTGCGCGAGGCTGACGCTGCCCGCCAGGTACGGTGACGCGGCCTGCAGCCGCGCCGGGTCCAGCCCCGACGCCTTCAGGCAGTCGCACAGCTCCATGTGTGACACGATAGTTACCGGTCTCCAGCCAGCTGTGGCGGTGCACGAGGCTGACGCTGCCCGCCAGGTACGGTGACGCGGCCTGCAGCCGCGCCGGGTCCAGCCCCGACGCCTTCAGGCAGTCGCACAGCTCCATGTGTGACACGATAGTTACCGGTCTCCAGCCAGCTGTGGCGGTGCGCGAGGCTGACGCTGCCCGCCAGGTACGGTGACGCGGCCTGCAGCCGCGCCGGGTCCAGCCCCGACGCCTTCAGGCAGTCGCACAGCTCCATGTGTGACACGATAGTTACCGGTCTCCAGCCAGCTGTGGCGGTGCGCGAGGCTGACGCTGCCCGCCAGGTACGGTGACGCGGCCTGCAGCCGCGCCGGCTCCAGCCCCGACGCCTTCAGGCAGTCGCACAGCTCCATGTGTGACACGATAGTTACCGGTCTCCAGCCAGCTGTGGCGGTGCGCGAGGCTGACGCTGCCCGCCAGGTACGGTGACGCGGCCTGCAGCCGCGCCGGGTCCAGCCCCGACGCCTTCAGGCAGTCGCACAGCTCCATGTGTGACACGATAGTTACCGGTCTCCAGCCAGCTGTGGCGGTGCGCGAGGCTGACGCTGCCCGCCAGGTACGGTGACGCGGCCTGCAGCCGCGCCGGGTCCAGCCCCGACGCCTTCAGGCAGTCGCACAGCTCCATGTGTGACACGATAGTTACCGGTCTCCAGCCAGCTGTGGCGGTGCGCGAGGCTGACGCTGCCCGCCAGGTACGGTGACGCGGCCTGCAGCCGCGCCGGGTCCAGCCCCGACGCCTTCAGGCAGTCGCACAGCTCCATGTGTGACACGATAGTTACCGGTCTCCAGCCAGCTGTGGCGGTGCGCGAGGCTGACGCTGCCCGCCAGGTACGGTGACGCGGCCTGCAGCCGCGCCGGGTCCAGCCCCGACGCCTTCAGGCAGTCGCACAGCTCCATGTGTGACACGATAGTTACCGGTCTCCAGCCAGCTGTGGCGGTGCGCGAGGCTGACGCTGCCCGCCAGGTACGGTGACGCGGCCTGCAGCCGCGCCGGGTCCAGCCCCGACGCCTTCAGGCAGTCGCACAGCTCCATGTGTGACACGATAGTTACCGGTCTCCAGCCAGCTGTGGCGGTGCGCGAGGCTGACGCTGCCCGCCAGGTACGGTGACGCGGCCTGCAGCCGCGCCGGGTCCAGCCCCGACGCCTTCAGGCAGTCGCACAGCTCCATGTGTGACACGATAGTTACCGGTCTCCAGCCAGCTGTGGCGGTGCGCGAGGCTGACGCTGCCCGCCAGGTACGGTGACGCGGCCTGCAGCCGCGCCGGGTCCAGCCCCGACGCCTTCAGGCAGTCGCACAGCTCCATGTGTGACACGATAGTTACCGGTCTCCAGCCAGCTGTGGCGGTGCGCGAGGCTGACGCTGCCCGCCAGGTACGGTGACGCGGCCTGCAGCCGCGCCGGGTCCAGCCCCGACGCCTTCAGGCAGTCGCACAGCTCCATGTGTGACACGATAGTTACCGGTCTCCAGCCAGCTGTGGCGGTGCGCGAGGCTGACGCTGCCCGCCAGGTACGGTGACGCGGCCTGCAGCCGCGCCGGGTCCAGCCCCGACGCCTTCAGGCAGTCGCGCAGCTCCATGTGTGACACGATAGTTACCGGTCTCCAGCCAGCTGTGGCGGTGCGCGAGGCTGACGCTGCCCGCCAGGTACGGTGACGCGGCCTGCAGCCGCGCCGGGTCCAGCCCCGACGCCTTCAGGCAGTCGCACAGCTCCATGTGTGACACGATAGTTACCGGTCTCCAGCCAGCTGTGGCGGTGCGCGAGGCTGACGCTGCCCGCCAGGTACGGTGACGCGGCCTGCAGCCGCGCCGGGTCCAGCCCCGACGCCTTCAGGCAGTCGCACAGCTCCATGTGTGACACGATAGTTACCGGTCTCCAGCCAGCTGTGGCGGTGCGCGAGGCTGACGCTGCCCGCCAGGTACGGTGACGCGGCCTGCAGCCGCGCCGGGTCCAGCCCCGACGCCTTCAGGCAGTCGCACAGCTCCATGTGTGACACGATAGTTACCGGTCTCCAGCCAGCTGTGGCGGTGCGCGAGGCTGACGCTGCCCGCCAGGTACGGTGACGCGGCCTGCAGCCGCGCCGGGTCCAGCCCCGACGCCTTCAGGCAGTCGCACAGCTCCATGTGTGACACGATAGTTACCGGTCTCCAGCCAGCTGTGGCGGTGCGCGAGGCTGACGCTGCCCGCCAGGTACGGTGACGCGGCCTGCAGCCGCGCCGGGTCCAGCCCCGACGCCTTCAGGCAGTCGCACAGCTCCATGTGTGACACGATAGTTACCGGTCTCCAGCCAGCTGTGGCGGTGCGCGAGGCTGACGCTGCCCGCCAGGTACGGTGACGCGGCCTGCAGCCGCGCCGGGTCCAGCCCCGACGCCTTCAGGCAGTCGCACAGCTCCATGTGTGACACGATAGTTACCGGTCTCCAGCCAGCTGTGGCGGTGCGCGAGGCTGACGCTGCCCGCCAGGTACGGTGACGCGGCCTGCAGCCGCGCCGGGTCCAGCCCCGACGCCTTCAGGCAGTCGCACAGCTCCATGTGTGACACGATAGTTACCGGTCTCCAGCCAGCTGTGGCGGTGCGCGAGGCTGACGCTGCCCGCCAGGTACGGTGACGCGGCCTGCAGCCGCGCCGGGTCCAGCCCCGACGCCTTCAGGCAGTCGCACAGCTCCATGTGTGACACGATAGTTACCGGTCTCCAGCCAGCTGTGGCGGTGCGCGAGGCTGACGCTGCCCGCCAGGTACGGTGACGCGGCCTGCAGCCGCGCCGGGTCCAGCCCCGACGCCTTCAGGCAGTCGCACAGCTCCATGTGTGACACGATAGTTACCGGTCTCCAGCCAGCTGTGGCGGTGCGCGAGGCTGACGCTGCCCGCCAGGTACGGTGACGCGGCCTGCAGCCGCGCCGGGTCCAGCCCCGACGCCTTCAGGCAGTCGCACAGCTCCATGTGTGACACGATAGTTACCGGTCTCCAGCCAGCTGTGGCGGTGCGCGAGGCTGACGCTGCCCGCCAGGTACGGTGACGCGGCCTGCAGCCGCGCCGGGTCCAGCCCCGACGCCTTCAGGCAGTCGCACAGCTCCATGTGTGACACGATAGTTACCGGTCTCCAGCCAGCTGTGGCGGTGCGCGAGGCTGACGCTGCCCGCCAGGTACGGTGACGCGGCCTGCAGCCGCGCCGGGTCCAGCCCCGACGCCTTCAGGCAGTCGCACAGCTCCATGTGTGACACGATAGTTACCGGTCTCCAGCCAGCTGTGGCGGTGCGCGAGGCTGACGCTGCCCGCCAGGTACGGTGACGCGGCCTGCAGCCGCGCCGGGTCCAGCCCCGACGCCTTCAGGCAGTCGCACAGCTCCATGTGTGACACGATAGTTACCGGTCTCCAGCCAGCTGTGGCGGTGCGCGAGGCTGACGCTGCCCGCCAGGTACGGTGACGCGGCCTGCAGCCGCGCCGGGTCCAGCCCCGACGCCTTCAGGCAGTCGCACAGCTCCATGTGTGACACGATAGTTACCGGTCTCCAGCCAGCTGTGGCGGTGCGCGAGGCTGACGCTGCCCGCCAGGTACGGTGACGCGGCCTGCAGCCGCGCCGGGTCCAGCCCCGACGCCTTCAGGCAGTCGCACAGCTCCATGTGTGACACGATAGTTACCGGTCTCCAGCCAGCTGTGGCGGTGCGCGAGGCTGACGCTGCCCGCCAGGTACGGTGACGCGGCCTGCAGCCGCGCCGGGTCCAGCCCCGACGCCTTCAGGCAGTCGCACAGCTCCATGTGTGACACGATAGTTACCGGTCTCCAGCCAGCTGTGGCGGTGCGCGAGGCTGACGCTGCCCGCCAGGTACGGTGACGCGGCCTGCAGCCGCGCCGGGTCCAGCCCCGACGCCTTCAGGCAGTCGCACAGCTCCATGTGTGACACGATAGTTACCGGTCTCCAGCCAGCTGTGGCGGTGCGCGAGGCTGACGCTGCCCGCCAGGTACGGTGACGCGGCCTGCAGCCGCGCCGGGTCCAGCCCCGACGCCTTCAGGCAGTCGCACAGCTCCATGTGTGACACGATAGTTACCGGTCTCCAGCCAGCTGTGGCGGTGCGCGAGGCTGACGCTGCCCGCCAGGTACGGTGACGCGGCCTGCAGCCGCGCCGGGTCCAGCCCCGACGCCTTCAGGCAGTCGCACAGCTCCATGTGTGACACGATAGTTACCGGTCTCCAGCCAGCTGTGGCGGTGCGCGAGGCTGACGCTGCCCGCCAGGTACGGTGACGCGGCCTGCAGCCGCGCCGGGTCCAGCCCCGACGCCTTCAGGCAGTCGCACAGCTCCATGTGTGACACGATAGTTACCGGTCTCCAGCCAGCTGTGGCGGTGCGCGAGGCTGACGCTGCCCGCCAGGTACGGTGACGCGGCCTGCAGCCGCGCCGGGTCCAGCCCCGACGCCTTCAGGCAGTCGCACAGCTCCATGTGTGACACGATAGTTACCGGTCTCCAGCCAGCTGTGGCGGTGCGCGAGGCTGACGCTGCCCGCCAGGTACGGTGACGCGGCCTGCAGCCGCGCCGGGTCCAGCCCCGACGCCTTCAGGCAGTCGCACAGCTCCATGTGTGACACGATAGTTACCGGTCTCCAGCCAGCTGTGGCGGTGCGCGAGGCTGACGCTGCCCGCCAGGTACGGTGACGCGGCCTGCAGCCGCGCCGGGTCCAGCCCCGACGCCTTCAGGCAGTCGCACAGCTCCATGTGTGACACGATAGTTACCGGTCTCCAGCCAGCTGTGGCGGTGCGCGAGGCTGACGCTGCCCGCCAGGTACGGTGACGCGGCCTGCAGCCGCGCCGGGTCCAGCCCCGACGCCTTCAGGCAGTCGCACAGCTCCATGTGTGACACGATAGTTACCGGTCTCCAGCCAGCTGTGGCGGTGCGCGAGGCTGACGCTGCCCGCCAGGTACGGTGACGCGGCCTGCAGCCGCGCCGGGTCCAGCCCCGACGCCTTCAGGCAGTCGCACAGCTCCATGTGTGACACGATAGTTACCGGTCTCCAGCCAGCTGTGGCGGTGCGCGAGGCTGACGCTGCCCGCCAGGTACGGTGACGCGGCCTGCAGCCGCGCCGGCTCCAGCCCCGACGCCTTCAGGCAGTCGCACAGCTCCATCTACGACACGATGAAATAAAGAAAGAATTACCCCCACTTTAGGTGTACGGGAGATACCCGAAGAAAAAAAATTTTTTTTAGTTTTTATTTTACCGTTCTGTCGGCGTGATACATACACAAACTCATGCCAAATTTCAGCTTTCTTGTAAATGCTCACGGGGCTAAACCGCGGACGGACGGACGGACGGACATGGCGAAACTATAAGGGTTCCTAGTTTACTACGGAACCCTAAAAAGAAACAAAAAAACCAGACGTTTTTACGCGTTCCAGGACAAAATCAGGAAGATTCGTAAGAGAAAAAAAGATAAAAAAAACGTCAGAATAAGCGACTAAGCTAAATCTTAAGATTCATCATTAGTCAAAAATGGGAGCGCCGCCTGTTTGCCTGCTTTGCTATGCTATTTAATTTGTTCTTTATTCGTATGTATATTTTCGTACGCCATGCGGTATATAGCTGTACTGTTTACTATCATTGTCACCTTATCTATCTATGTTTGACGAAATAAGGGTTAGTTCACACCTTGACGATTTTAATATAGCTACTCAAAATATATTTCATTTACTACACAAAAAAGTACACTGAGAAATCAGAATACGTTGCACCACATAATGTTGCGTCTCGAGATGCCTCGCGGCGTAGAGCGATGCGTCGCGACTATGGTATTATGAAACGAGGCAAAGGCGAGTTTCATAATACAATAACACAACTTTTTTTTTTCAAAACTTGAGAAGCCAGCAGCCCAATATGGCTGCATCCGTTTATCAATAAACTGCAGGGGGCGGGGCTGACCCGCCGTGCCTGCCCGGAGTGTGATCACAGGACTGTTTTAAGACCTAATTATGTACAGTTGCCTACAATGATATGACAATATGAAACACTCAGTCCTGCCAGTCAGTCCAGTATGAAATTACATCTGATGTTGGTCGTTGCCAAGTAATGTAAGTCCTTACATATAATATCTGAACTTGTTATAAAAATTTATTAAGAACAATTTTATCTATCCAAATATTATAAACCCTCCATGATGTGTTCAAGAACCGCACATTATGACCACCATAAAAATAGACAGTTTTGTTAGCACAAATTTCTTATCTGTAAAAATGTTATTATTGCTAAATAATAACATCGATTTCGATAATATTATTTATTAAAATTTCGAACATCTCTGAAAAACAAAGAAATTTGATTTGACCTCTATTCTAATATCAGTCGAGATGATGTTTAGTTCGAAATGGATTGTCAATTTGCATTGAGGTATTATTTATAATAGAGCTACAGACCCGAACAAATTTGTCGAAAAAAGTGGCACTGCTGTCATGTTCAAGTAGATGCCAATAACGCTTATTTATAATTTACAACGACATAATTACTTCGTACAAAATAACTCTTTACTCAAACGTTTAAGTGTCAAATTGGCTTACGTACTTATTACCACAAATATTTTTCGTGTAAATTAACTTTTTTAGCGTATTCTGACTCATGTCTCTTGTCAAACTTGGAACATGGCACGAATGGAGCAGATTTTAATAGTTTTAGATACTAAAAATATTTTCATTATTATTTTATTTAGGTATTAAAATATATTTGTTGTTTGAACTAAATAATCTCGTAAATTGTTAATAACAAATTAAGTTACGTTTTTATTTAACAACTGCATAAAAGGGTCCCGACACTGCATAGAAGGGATCAGTAATAATGATATTATGATTTCTAAACTCATCTACAACTATTACAATAAATAATCTGTTTATGTATTTTTAACTCATCTTGTTCTAGTATGTGAAATGAGAGTAAGGCAAGTGCAAAATATTAACATTTTTAACCCTTTAAAGTTTGATGGCGTGGCGTGAAAGTCGGTGGCGTAGTATGCACGGCAGCACACATTGTCTTTAGGTGTTCTTGGCGTTCAAAGGTTTAAACTGACAGTGTCTAGACTCTGAGACAAAATAAAACAATGACAACAGAGCAATTTTTTTATTAATTTATTAATGTAACCTGTAGGATCTGCCTGTAAAAGGCATATGTTCATAACACTGGCTCACTCGCCGCCGCACATATAGCAATGTCATGCGTCCACTCTCGCCCTAAACTCGCGTGTAACTAAACGCAGCATCCTATGTGACGTGCACCTGAGACAGTGTATATCTATTTATGTATAGATACCTACTACCATAAATACTACATAACCATTTTACGCTTCTTTTGTATACATTGACATTTTTTTACGTTTTTATTGAGATAATAAAGCTGTGTTGAGTGAAAGACTTTTACGCTTCTTTTGATTAAACATAAAAAATATGTATATGATTATGCCGAACGAACACACGAGAGACGAATTATTTGGCTGAAATTATTCTTGACGTCTGTCTCTTACTAAACGTGACCTCAATTTTTCACGTTGTTTAAGATCGCGTGGGAATTTTAATAAAAAAAATAGGATAATTATTTATTGCACTAAGGAGTGCAATAAATAATTATCCTATTTTTTTAATTTTATTTAATTATTAATTAATAAAATATATAACTATAGCGACTCCTTAGATTTTTGTTCTGTGATGAGGTGCATTTTGTAGGGACAAAGTTAATAATTCTAATCTAAAATATGCTCTGATTTTACATAGGATTCGTTAATTAATCAATAGAATCTGCGTAAAAAAGAATATTCCGACCTTTTTCTTTATTTTATAGCTGTTATTTCTGCAATTTTTCACTGAAAATTAAGTCATTTTTGAGACCCGTCACGTGTCATGGTCTAAACGAGACTGATCGCCCAACTAATGCGATTTGTGATTTTGCATTAGTTGGGAGGGGGCCATTTTTTCCGTCAGATTGTGTGTCCATGTAATTAATACGTCAATGTCAATTTGCAATCAAATTTGACAAATGTTACACGTAAATAATATATCGAACGATATGATAGTTGAGGCCGACTATAGTTTGTCTCTGAATTAAAAAAAAAACTATGACAGCTGCCAGAAAACTTCATTACCGCCATTACCGGGTAATATTTGTTATAATTTATAATGTGCGACTCCTGAATGCATCATGGAGGCTTATGATACTTACTGAGGCTTACTCGTGTTTAATACCCTTCTTTATGTACCGTCACATAATAGTAGTTTATGCAACTGATACATAATGAGAGGCATTAAAACACGAGTGTGGTTTTATGAAACGAGCGTCAGCGAGTTTCATAATAGGATCACACGAGTGTTTTAAGGCCTAATTATGTACAGTTGTATACACTACTTTATGTACATACATATAATAAGTACTCTAAGATGGGTTCAGAAGCCATAAGGAAATGACCGGCACCACTAGTGCTACCTGTAAAATATCTAAAAACGACATATACTAATGCAGTAAGAAATAAATCTGAACAAATACATAAACAGATTATTTATTGTAATAGTTGTAATTTACATTTACATTGAAACAATATTTTCAACTAAAATGTGAATTACAATAAACTTATCACAATTATACTTTCGTAACAGCAAAGAACCAACAAACAAATGACAACAATAATGGCGGCAATTCGAACCTCCGTCAAGACGAATGTTTTTTTTTTTCTAAATCATATACAAACGAATGTATCCATATTCTCATGTCACTCGAGATCAAATGTCGTGCGGTTTTTATAAAAAATCATACTGAATTGACGTTTCGTATCGATAACAATATTAATATCTATGGATACTAGAATAGAGACCTACTTTAGTTTTGACAGCTGTTCCAAATTTAAACTCATAACCTTACAAAAATTGATACTGTTGTAACATTGCAGTACAGATTTTACCTACTGCCACAGATAAGAAAGTTCTCATAGTAAAATTGGTTGTAGTAATGCTGGTCATTTCCTACGGTTTCTGAACGCATTTTAGAGCACTATATCATGCGTAGATAAACTACTATTACGATGCGCTTGGCCTCTTCCCGCGCCTGGCCTCGTCCAGTATCGGTGTGAACTGACCCTAAGCGTATATTCTATGTACCTGGTCGATCATGAGGTAGGGGAACTTGTTGGGCATCTTGGCGGGCGTGATGTCGTAATCCTCCAACAGCGGCGGCAGCAGGTGCGGCGCGTCCTCGCGCCGCGCCTCCACGATCTAAACAACATGTGTCACAATTACGGATGTGCGAATCGCGGAAACTTTCCAGAAAGAGAAAAATGTTTCCGGAAATTTCTGGAAGTCATCGATTATGCGCGCCATATTGAGCATTGGCGCGTATAATCGGTTACTTCCATAAGGTAATAAGTAATTAGTTACTTTAGCGTTTACAACCTTTTAGCTCTTTAAGCTTGAAATCTATCTCGTAATTTAAACCTCGGGCTTAAAAAGAATAATACTTAATTTGCAAAAAATACATTTCGAAATTGAACCTGTTTGAGAACAATAAATGGCATTTACGCTAAAGTGCAACGCTGTCCCAATTTTAAAGATAAAATCTTTGTAATTCAAACCGCTCCAAGTATTTGTCAATTCCTGGTGATTTTAGAGCATGTTTTTTTGCTGTGGTATCAGTGAACAGCAAATTGCTTTGCCGCTTGGCATTCAAACGGCCCAGCCACGACTTTGCACGACCAACGGCAGCGGTGACCGTTGAGCGCGCAACAAAATAATACCGATGTATGAAGCATGCCACGAACGTGTTTTTTTTACATGACTTGTACTGTATCAGGGCTGGCCCTCACTACCAGTCGTCGGACTTTGTGTGCCCGTTATTGCGGTTATCTCCGCGAGTGGTGTGTGGGGGGGGGTGGACTATAAAGTAATGCGCTGACCTTGAGCAGGTAGTCGTGTGCGCGCGTGCGCGGCAGCAGCAGGCCGAGGGAGACGCACACGCTGTGCAGCTGGCACTGCTGCGACACCGTCAGCACCGGGTTCGTCAGCGCCGACTGCTGGATACTGTCACACAATTACCAATCTTAAACTTGAGTCCGAACCATACTAAAGTGTTATTGAGTTTGAGCCCCTGAGAATTCGTCAGGCAATTTTATTAAATGTCAAATTGACAAGATTTCGTAATTTTAAGACTGAAATTTTATTACTGTTCTTTATTCCGCTTTAGGAAGGGGACGTTATCGCTGTTTTTGTATTATTTTCTAAGATTACATTAGTAGGTTATATTCATTTATTACAGTTTACTCATTCTAAAATATCGTAACGCCAAATATAGGTTACGTTAGTCTGGTGTCTAATAAAAAAAACGAATGACTTTGAGTTTGACATTATTGACAGCTTACTCTTAATCGCGGATAGGTCAAAGACTACAACTCTATTCAGGCATAGTTGTCGTAGATTTCAATTATTATATGTATTTTCTTAAATTTCTTTACATACAGAAAAAATAATTCAAACATCTATATTAATTTCCACCTGTTAGGAATATGAAATGATGTCAATTGTCAATGTAAAAACATTTTAGAAAAAACGTGGTTAAGTTATAGTGTCTAGATACAAGCAAGGACAGGAAATAATGATTTAAGAGGCCGTATTCCTTGTAAAATGCTTTTTGTTTTTGACATTTTCTCTATGATCAAACATGTTTCTTAACATATTATTGATGTTACTACCTAGAACAGGGCTATTGAGATTTATTGGTATATATTTGAAACCTACAGTTTGAATTTTTCAATGATAATTTTTGTTTCAAAAACTACTCGAAATTGTCAAAATTCACGCGGAAAATTAGTTTTTTCACCTTTTTTTCGACTGCGCGCAATGAAAGCGTGAAATAGCTATGTTACTACCTAGAACTCGGGGAAAAGTATCACTTCAAAAAGATGATTGAAATTATCGATATATTGGTCATAATATTTTTTTTTTTTAAGTAATAGGGCCTTTTATTGGTATTCCAAAAATTGTATAGTAATAAATGTTGAATACTCACGCCAGTATAAGCTGCATAAAGTCGCACACTGTCTCCTCGGAGCCCAGCTCTATGATCAGTAGCGCCAACGTCGTGTAGATAGCTTCGATGTTCTCCACCGTATTGGATTCCAGCTGCAGACCTGGACACAAGTGACTCTTGAAGACTTCATCCATCTATGTACAGAACTGTTAATCCCCAACGAAAAAAATGGGGGTTCATAATGTGGATACCTTAGTTCACACTCGTACTAATTACAAAGTGTTCCCACGTGCAATTCCGTAATTAGATTAGATTAGATTTCTTTATTTCATAATATTAAATGTCAATACATTAAGCTAAGTCAATTTACATGCACTTTAACATCGTCACATACATTACTAACGAAAATAATCTGTGGAAATAATAAAAATAACAAATTAAATAGTTACATGTCAAAATTTCAACAAATTGCGATAGAAAAATCAAAGAAACTTCATAAAGGATTGTCAAAATACAAACATCAAGGTAACACTTTAAAAATAACATTGAGAACTACAAAGGCAAATAAGGCAAAAATTAGGAATAAAGGTATCTTTTAAGTATTGTCAATATATAAATGGAACAAGGTCGGTATCCGCGGGCAAATTTGAAGTACCAAGGGTCTCCTGACTACTACTATGGAGATAGAACATTGAGCAAAAGAATTCCCTACATACTCAATAGTTTGCCCGAGAATAGCCGACACGAGCCAAATAAGTCCAAATTTAAAAAGTACTTAAAAAAGCACCTATTGCCGACACTTGAGTGATAAATGGTGATAAAGTTGTCTATTCAAAGTGTTACTCTAGTGTTTAAAAATAACATTTGTAGAAATACTATATAGAGACTCACACCTGCAGACAAACAGTACAAACTGTTTTGCAGGGAATTGTATATGTTTTAGCTTTACACTTTAATTAATTAATAAATAAATAAAATATATTACATTTTCATATTCTCATTTAACAGTATGTACTATTGTAATAGTACCTATGGCAGATATAAAATCATAGCATAATTAGTGAATATCACAGGTCACTGTTTGTGGTCGGTGTTTGTGTGTATCCCAGATCATAAATATGCGACCTGTAGCTTCACGAATTACCGCCCGTGATTTGTCTAAAGTAACACTTACCATCATATAGAGAGCTGAATATAGCGTAGCCGTGCTTGCTGATGAAGATCAGATCAGGGCGCGAGGCTTTCTCTATCGTCAGCCCCAGCTCCGCGTAGGCCAGCCTGGAATAAATAAATAAATAAATAAACAAATAAATAAATGGGCATAGCACAGCCACAGCTTTGGTTAAGATCACCGACGACATTCGTCTTAATATAGAAAATAGAAAAGTGACTATATTGGTGCTCCTTGATTTCAGTAGTGCTTTTAACACTGTTGATTTCGATATCCTTCTCAGTTTACTTAGTACTTTAAATATATCTCCAACTTCACTGTCCTGGTTTCGTGATTACCTCTTTGGGAGGCAACAGCGGGTTCGAGTTGAGGACCGATTTTCTAGCTGGTGTGAACTGTATACTCTCTCCATTACTCTTTTCTATCTTTATTAACGGAATCACCAAGTCACTCTCCTCCTCGTTCCATCTCTATGCAGACGATTTGCAGCTTAACGCGGCGGCCAGCATTGATGATTTTGGCTCCTTGGTTTCTCAAATCAACTCCGACCTGGAATCAATCCGTGCTTGGGCTTCATCCTTTGGTTTGATGGTGAATGCCAAGAAGTCGCAGGCTATTGTTGTTGGAAGCCCCCATTTTATTTCCAAGCTCTCAGATCAAACTAAGCCAGTTATTTTCTTTGATGGTACTCCTATACCTTTCTCTTCTACGGTTAAAAATTTAGGCATTACCATGGATCAAACTTTGTCATGGGCACCTCATATTTCTGAGATCAGCAGGAAACTCTTTGCGTCCCTTCATTCATTGAGGCGTCTGCAGAATTTCCTTCCTCTTCATACGAAGATCATGCTTGCCCGCTCTCTTTTGCTCCCACTACTCGACTACGGTGACGTTGCTTTCCTGGATCTCCGGGGGAAGCTGCTTGACAAGCTGGAGCGCCTACAAAATGTCTGTATCAGGTACATATTTGGTCTCCGCAAGTTTGATCATGTGTCTCAATACCGCGCCCAACTTAAATGGCTTCCGATCCGTCAGCGCAGAGACTTACATGTTCTTTGTCTTCTGTATAATGCCCTTTTTATTCCTTCTTCTCCTCCTTACCTTGCAGAGAAGTTCTCTTACATGGCGGATGGTAGTGGCCATCGCCTGCGGTCTAGTGCGAATCTAGCTCTATCGATCCCACCGCATAGATCGCATGTCTACGATATGTCTTTTGCTGTGCGCGCCGTGAAATTATGGAACAAGTTGTCTCCCGCCCTAAGACAGACGCAGTCCGTTGCATCGCTCAAGGGGAAGTTGAAGGGATTGTGGCTGTCAAACGAATAATAGGTTGCTGTTTTTGTTGTAATTATGACTATCTCTGTTGAATTTATATATATATATATATATATATATATATATATATATATATATATATATATATATATATATATACATATATGTATTTATTACGTATTATGTATTATATTGACTGTTTGCCTATCTCTCTCTATTTTGTTTTTTTTTTGCATTTTCATGTGTAAGTATTATTGTTAAATTATCCTCCTTCGTATTGTACATGTTGCTTTGGCTGTCTACCGTTTACATTTGTCTTTAGCACTCATTTACTCAAAGGTTAACTGGAAGAGATCCCTTAAAGGGATAAGTTCGCCTTTGTACATGTATTTCTTTTGTTTTAATGTATTTCTGTTTTTGTGTACAATAAAGTGTTTACATACATACATACAAATATCGGACAACCTCACACAAATCGTTCTAGTCCCAAATTAAGCTCAAGAAGGCTTGTGTTATGGATACTAGACGACGATATACGTACTTATATAGATAAATATATACTTAAATACATAGAACAACCATGACCCAAGCACAAATATTCGAAATATTTGTATAGAATCTTTTTATCGATTCATATTTTTTATGTGGTAATACCACATTTTACCACGCTTCGATTGTAGTAGATCGCATTCAATTTTTCTTTCTTAATTTACCTTTGTGTCATTATTTATAAAAAACAAATATTCGAGTTCATCACACAAATATTTGCCCCGGCCGGGATTCGAGCCCGGGACTGCCGGCTCAGTAGGCAGGTGTCTACAAACCGAGCCAAACGCGTCGTCAAACGCGTGAAATCAACAGGTATTGGTGAACAACTGGTGAAGAACCCCTTAAGAAATTTTAAGACAAAAGATAACGATTTTATTCCTAAACTAGTCTGATGTTGTGACATAATTTTAAGGTTTTATTGCCATGTAACATGGCAACGAAGATCCGGACCCTTCGGCACGTGTAATTAAGCCCCGTGTAATTAAGATGCGTAGCTCCGTGTTACACGGATCCGTGTTTCTAAAGTTTCTTAATTACATGCGGATCCGATCCGTCCGTGAAGTTTAGTGAAGATTCTATGTGTGTCTTTAAGACCTACGAATGTAATGCGAGAGTCGTGTTTTTAATTTAAGTATATTTGCTTTTGTTAAATAGAACTATCTAGAATCAATGCAAAAATAGAACTCAAAATTGATTCAAATAGAAATAAACTACAAATACACAATAAGCGTCGGTTTGACAAGCTTACATTCAATACCCGAGCGGAACCGAGATCCGCCGATCCGTAGCCATTGTTTTTGCACAAGTCTCTACTACGGTTCCGGTAATCTCGCTAGACGGCTCGCTGTTGGAGGTTGTAGACAGTTTTTGCTACCTAGGGTCGACAGTGTCAAACAATCTCTCGTTAAACGCAGAAATAGATACCCGTATTGGCAAAGCAGCGACCATGTTCGGAAAGCTAAGTACAAGAGTATGGTATAACAGACATCTTACCACAAAAACAATAGTAGTTTATGCAACTGATACATAATGAGAGGCCTTAAAACACGAGTGTGGTTTTATGAAACGAGCGTCAGCGAGTTTCATAATAGGATCACACGAGTGTTTTAAGGCCTAATTATGTACAGTTGTATACACTACTTTATCTACACACATATCATAAGTACTCTAAGATGGGTTCAGAAGCCATAAGGAAACGACCGGCACCACTAGTGCTACCTGTAAAATATCTAAAAACGACATATACTAATGCAGTAAGAAATAAATCTGAACAAATACATAAACAGATCATAAATAAATAAATAAATAAATAAATATCAGACAACCTCACACAAATCAACCTAGTCCCAAATTAAGCTCAAGAAGGCTTGTGTTATGGTTACTAGGCGACGATATACATACTTATATAGATAAATAAATACTTAAATACATAGAACATCCATGACCCAGGCACAAATATTCGTGTTCATCACACAAATATTTGCCCTTGCCGGGATTCGAACCCGGGACCGTCGGCTCAGTAGGCAGTTGCTTAACCACTGCGCCAACCGCGTCGTCAATATTCATCATCATTTATTGTAATAGTTGTAATTTACATTTACATTGAAACAATATTTTCAACTAAAATGTGAATTACAATAAACTTGTCACAATTATACTTTCGTAACAGCAAAGAACCAAAAAACAAATGACAACAATAATGGCGGCAATTCGAACCTCCGTCAAGACGAATGTTTTTTTTTCTAAATCATATACAAACGAATGTATCCATATTCTCATATCACTCGAGATCAAATGTCGTGCGGTTTTTATAAAAAAACATACTGAATTGACGTTTCGTATCGATAACAATATTAATATCTATGGATACTAGAATAGAGACCTACTTTTGTTTTGACAGCTGTTCCAAATTTAAACTCATAACCTTACAAAAATTGATACTGTTATAACATTACAGTACAGATTTTACCTACTGCCACAGATAAGAAAGTTCTCATAGTAAAATTGGTTGTAGTAATGCTAGTCATTTCCTACGGTTTCTGAACGCATTTTAGAGCACTAATGATATGTGCGTAGATAATAGTAGTTTATGCAACTGATACATAATGAGAGGCATTAAAACACGAGTGTGGTTTTATGAAACGAGCGTCAGCGAGTTTCATAATAGGATCACACGAGTGTTTTAAGGCCTAATTATGTACAGTTGTATACACTACTTTATCTACACACATATCATAAGTACTCTAAGATGAGTTCAGAAGCCATAAGGAAATGACCGGAACCACTAGTGCTACCTGTAAAATATCTAAAAACGACATATACTAATGCAGTAAGAAATAAATCTGAACAAATACATAAACATATTATTTATTGTAATAGTTGTAATTTACATTTACATTGAAACAATATTTTCAACTAAAATGTGAATTACAATAAACTTATCACAATTATACTTTCGTAACAGCAAAGAACCAACAAACAAATGACAACAATAATGGCGGCAATTCGGACCTCCGTCAAGACGAATGTTTTTTTTTTCTAAATCATATACCTACAAACGAATGTATCCATATTCTCATGTCACTCGAGATCAAATGTCGTGCGGTTTTTTATAAAAAACATACTGAATTGACGTTTCGTATCGATAACAATATTAATATCTATCGATACTAGAATAGAGACCTACTTCAGTTTTGACAGCTGTTCCAAATTTAAACTCATAACCTTACAAAAATTGATAGCGTTATAACATTACAGTACAAATTTTACCTACTGCCACAGATAAGAAAGTTCTCATAGTAAAATTGGTTGTAGTAATGCTGGTCATTTCCTACGGTTTCTGAACGCATTTTAGAGCACTAATGATATGTGCGTAGATAAAGATGGTAGCCGTGTCTTTGACGTGTCCGTGTAGTACGGGATCTTAGGACCGCCGGTGCTAAGAACACGGAGCTACGGTTCCGCGTGTAACACTTATATCAGAAGCCCTAATTTATAAGTAAGTAAGTAAGTAAATTCTTTTTTCTACTCCAGTACTTTTTCTGTCATTTATATAGTTACTAACTCTAATATAAAGACATAAATTATGAAAGTCTGTAAAAGTATAGGTACTCTATTGCCCAAAAAAACACTGCTAATCGATGTTATAATTTCGCCAAAAAAACATCACTTAGTACCACAGATTACAAGATAAACAGCTGCATTCAAACAATTTGCAATTAAAAAAAAAAGCTTATTGTACTAAGGCATTGCTGCCAACTTAAAAAAAAAGTTTTATCTTCAGTGCATGGATGTTTAGTATAGTGAACGTATACCTTTATGCATAAGTTTATATTTTTTTGACACATAAAAAAAAGTTTATCAGGGACTATTTTTTTTTTTAATTTTGTTGATTTCGAGCGGGAACATGTAATTATTTTCTTTGTTGTTTATTTGCATTTTATTTATGAAATGTCGAGTCGTAGAAAAAGTATTGTATGCAACGTTGTATAAGTAGGTCAAAAAACGCTCGTGGCATCTTTCTTACGATGTGAGCGTCGCGTTTTTTGCCCCCTGTTATACAAAGGTTGCATAATAGTAGTTTTTGATACAAGTGTGGAAAGTATGTCATTTTGAACGAGTCCCGAGGAGTCTTGGCCTGAGCCGCAAGGCGAGGGTCAAGACTCGGGACGAGTTAAAATGACACTTCCACACGTGTACCAAACAACGTTTTTTAATACATTTGCGAAAAATTGCAATAATACAAATTTAAAACAGTAATTGAAAGGGGCAATTATATTTATTTCTGTCTGATAAAATTAAGAGTAAGTACCTACAATTTTAGAGCAATTGTGAAGGGTCGCATTTTAAGGCCTTTGCTGGTAAGTTTAAAGTTTTATTCAAGTTGTTAATTTCTCTTTTTCTCGTTTCCAGCCAATAAAATGTTCTTAAACGGCAATGTAATTTTTCTTTCGATTTTGCCGGTAAAATACTCTCACTTGCAATTTTTGCCTTGGCTCGTATATAGGGCGGTGTTAAATCTATTCTGGTAACATCAGAATCCATAATTTTCTATCAAAAACTCTTATTTTATAAATCTCGCGTGTCATTTACACATAATTAAAACAATCTTGAATGAAAAGGAAAGTTTTACTTTTAATTGTAATATTTATTTACAATATGGCGTCGGCTGTCATCATTCAGCCAAATCAAAAGAAATAGTTATAATATTTCAGAAGAGATATTATAATGTTACTCAGTAATTTAATTGATTCCAAACAATAAACATCGTGAATCTGTTTTTAGTTCTTTACATTTTATATAATTGTAAAAAATATATTATTTAATACACAAAAATAGCGATTATTCATAATCATAACTATTATCCACTCAATTGCTTCGAATTTTGAGTTGAACTCTATTTATATAATAAAATAAGAGCGGTGACAGGTAGCCGTAGTTACCAAAAGCAATCTAGTGGTTAAGAATTGATAAAGCAGCATGTGGGTCACGCTTAATACTGTATTTTCTAATCTGTGACAATAGTTTTCTTTTTAATTTTTTTAGGTCACGCATAATACTCATTTGCTCATTAAATAATAGTCACTGAGAAAACTTACTAAAATCGTTTTTGAATATTTTTAATAGATAACCCTTTGATTGATCCAATATGCAATTTAAATATTTTAAGCATAATTATAAGATATACACTTGCGACGCTGTATGACGTAATAAATAAAGTCGGAAAGTGATTGACCTTTGTTTGGATGTATGAGACATGACGTGTTAGTACAACAGAAAATTAAAAAAAATTGAAAAGTAAAAAGCACTAGTTCGAAATATCCAACTTTTCGCACGATTTGCAGCTACGAAAAGTACCACTTTTTGAGCAACTGTATTAAAAAATACTATTATTCTAAGGGCTGATCGTTCTGTGACTCACGTGGGAGTATGCAGGTTGGGCGCGTTCTGCCGCCGGTCCAGCAGTGTGTGCAGTATCCTCTGCAGCAGGCAGCGCGTGGCGGGCTCGCCGGCGCCCGACAGCCGCAGCAGCGCGTCCAGGAAGGCCGCGGGGAAGGCCTTGCTCAGCTCGCTCGTCTTGTACGTCGTGCCCACCTGGTAGAATTGATACAGTGTAAAAAGTAAATTTCGCACAGCGCATGTCGTATGCACCATTTTAATTGTCTATTGCGAAACACACGACAGCCGCCTCTGTCACCCCGCACGATTGCCCTGTCTAGACGCCTTCGTCGACCGACTGTATTGTTTCTTAGACTGTGGTATTGATGTTGGTTATATTGGCATGACATGGAGACTTGAAACAAAAATATACTGCTCAAAAGAAAATAAAGTCTACTGAAAGTGAACAACATCACAATAGTGAATTAAAAAAACGTATTTAAAAGCAGTATAGTAAAACACAAACACATATCAAGTGTCTATTCAAAAGGTTTATTTCTCTATGAAAAAGACAAACGTCATATGAAGGTGGTGGAACAATCCTTTGAATAGAAGCAACAAGGGATACGAGTAACTACACAAAAGATCCCATTGCATCCCGTAAGGACCTCTAAATAAGAGAAGAAACACAGCGACCTCACTACATCAAGTTATTTTTTTTTGTAACAAGCATCCGTTAGGATTTAAAACAATAGCGACATTTTAAAACAACAAACTCAGATTCATCACACCACTAAGTATCAAGGTACCAGGATAACAGAAAACAGCAAATGGTTCACCTTGAACACTAGTTATGATCTTTAGTCATGTTGTCGAGTTTCTGGAAGTTATACACTTGGCGAGAACTACCAGGGTTACATAGGGCAGTAGTGAATTACCTTAAACAATGGCGTGTCATCGTTGTCGATGTTTTTGATATCGATAAAATTTTAACTACCAGGATAACAGAAGATACTAAGTACCTTGAGCAGGGATTTCAGGAGGATACTCTGCAGCATGTCAGCCATGCTGCTCTTGCCCTGCCGCTGGCTACTGGGGATCTTGCTGACGATGAAAATCATGTAGAAATAACTGCCAGGATAGCAAAAGATACTAAGTAACTACCTTGAGCAACGACTTGAGAAGGATACTCTGCATCATAGTGTCGGCCTTGCTGCTCTTGCCCTGCCGCTGGCTACTGGGGATCTTGCTGACGATGGACATCATTTGGAGAGAACTACCAGGATAGCAGAAGATACTAGGTAAACTACCTTGAGCAGCGATTTCAGGAGGCTACTCTGCAGCATAGTGTCGGCCTTGCTGCTCTTGCCCTGCCGCTGGCTACTGGTAACCTTGCTGCCGATGGACATCATGTAGAAATAACTACCAGGATAGCAGAAGATACTAGGTAAACTACCTTGAGCAGCGATTTCAGGAGGCTACTCTGCAGCATAGTATCGGCCTTGCTGCTCTTGCCCTGCCGCTGGCTACTGGGGACCTTGCTTACAATGAACATCATGTAGAGATAACTACCAGGATAGCAGAAGATACTAGGTAAACTACCTTGAGCAGCGATTTCAGGAGGCTACTCTGCAGCATAGTATCGGCCTTGCTGCTCTTGCCCTGCCGCTGGCTACTGGAAACCTTGCTTACAATGAACATCATGTAGAGATAACTACCAGGATAGCAGAAGATACTAGGTAAACTACCTTGAGCAGCGATTTCAGGAGGATACTCTGCAGCATAGTGTCGGCCTTGCTGCTCTTGCCCTGCCGCTGGCTACTGGGGATCTTGCTGACAATGAACATCATGATATCAATCTTCTGGAAGTCGGGCAGATGGTCCGCGAACTCTCCTAGAGCGTTAATTAGCGCCTCCTGGTACAACTTTTCATCTGTTTCTTTCTGTAAAAAGAATATTCGAAATGTCTTGTTAGTTTCCCCAAATGTAAGAAACCGGATTTATAATTTGGTATTTAATTTTCGATTCGCTCACCTCTGAATCTCTGGCCACAGATGCTCTCAAATTGGTGAGGAGATTGTTGATTATCTCCAAAACGGATGGTCCTGTAACAAGCACGATTTTAAAATGCGTGCGCATAAGAGAATGAGAAGGAAAGTTCTGCTAGAACTTCTTGGGATTTATGTTCCCAGTTCCTTACAGGAAGTTTCTATAATAACCGTGGAAAGAGTCCACGAATTAGGACATAGTTATTTTTTTTATTTAATCTAGTTTGCAAGCAGACCTTACGTCACACCGGACCACATAATTTTGTCTAGGAGTGTGAATACAATGTAGATCTTAAAGTGCTGTGCGAGTAGTGTAGATCTTAAGGTGTCATAATCGCCTGGTACTTTAGGTGACTCACTAATAGCTGTATATAGCGATGATGCTACTCGCTGTCGTATAGGTGTTCCTCAGGCGTTCTGCATTCCTGGTATCCGTGTGTCACTTACCAACGCTATCTCCAGCCGCGATAGCAACGATGTTGCTCAAGACGCTGGCACGAGCGGCGCGCACCCTGGTGCGCAGGCGAGCATCGTTGCCGGCGCCTCCCGCAGCATCTAAGTGCTGCATCAGTGCCTCCACCACGCTGTACGAGTATTGCGCCTAGAGGAGATAAATACGTAGGTATATGTACCAACATTTAGATATGAAAAGTATACATGTGATGAGAATTCGCGATAAACTATGGATACTCGTGTAATTGGAACATTTTAAAGTTTCGCACTAATTATATAGCAATTTGGTGCCGTGACCAGGATATAAAATTGTTAACATTTATCTACTTCGTTAACCAAAAACCCAAGCAAGCGGGCCCGTAAAGTATATGCCAAAATGTATGTATAATATGTTGGTTGCTCAAAATATTATGCTTTTGCATTATATAAAGCACTTACTTGTATAGAGAACATGATTATCTTGAACGTGTGTACAGCGAAGTCGTTCGGAACCCACAGTTCGTGTCGGTCGAAGTGCCTGAAACATTACGGTGAACATTATTTACTGATTGTAGTATCCATGTATCGCATGAATTAGTATAGTAATTAGAATAAAATTGTATTTATTAGAGCTTCAAAATTAAGCCGAGTTCATACTAGACCAGGTTTTGTAAGTACCAGGATACTACAAACTGTGAGTAGCTTACGTCAATACAGATGGCAGAACGCCTCGGATATGTCTGTGAACTCTTGAAGACAAGTTCAGCTATCTTAGGTGGCGTGTCCTTGCCATCATGTGTACCATTGTCCATACACAACAATATCCCACAATCTCAAAGTACCAGGCCAACAGAATTGTTAAGAGCTTACGTCAAAACAGGCCGCAGGACGCTGCGGATGTGTCCGAAGGAGGCGCGGCCCACCAGCTCCCGACGCAAGTCTTTCAAACAAAATCCCACAGTCTCAAAATACTAGGATAACAGAATTTGTTAGGAGCTTACGTCAAAACAGGCCGCAGGACGCTGCGGATGTATCCGAAGGAGGCGCGGACGCTGCGGATGTGTCCGAAGGAGGCGCGGACCACTAACTCCCGACGCAAGTCTTTCAAACAAAATCCCACAGTCTCAAAATACTAGGACAACAGAATTTGTTAGGATCTTACGTCAAAACAGGCCGCAGGACGCTGCGGATGTGTCCGAAGGAGGCGCGGACCACTAACTCCCGACGCAAGTCTTTCAAACAAAATCCCACAGTCTCAAAATACTAGGACAACAGAATTTGTTAGGATCTTACGTCAAAACAGGCCGCAGGACGCTGCGGATGTGTCCGAAGGAGGCGCGGACCACTAACTCCCGACGCAAGTCTTTCAAACAAAATCCCACAGTCTCAAAATACTAGGACAACAGAATTTGTTAGGATCTTACGTCAAAACAGGCCGCAGGACGCTGCGGATGTGTCCGAAGGAGGCGCGGACCACTAACTCCCGACGCAAGTCTTTCAAACAAAATCCCACAGTCTCAAAATACTAGGACAACAGAATTTGTTAGGATCTTACGTCAAAACAGGCCGCAGGACGCTGCGGATGTGTCCGAAGGAGGCGCGGCCCACCAGCTCCCGACGCAAGTCTTTCAAACAAAATCCCACATTCTCAAAGTACCAGGACATCAGAATTTGTTAGAAGCTTACGTCAAAACAGGCCGCAGGACGCTGCGGATGTGTCCGAAGGAGGCGCGGCCCACCAGCTCCCGACGCAAGTCTTTCAAACAAAATCCCACATTCTCAAAGTACCAGGACATCAGAATTTGTTAGAAGCTTACGTCAAAACAGGCCGCAGAACGCTGCGGATGTGTCCGAAGGAGGCGCGGCCCACTAGCTCCCGACGCAAGTCTTTCAAACAAAATCCCACATTCTCAAAGTACCAGGACATCAGAATTTGTTAGAAGCTTACGTCAAAACAGGCCGCAGGACGCTGCGGATGTGTCCGAAGGAGGCGCGGCCCACCAGCTCCCGACGCAAGTCTTTCAAACAAAATCCCACATTCTCAAAGTACCAGGACAACAGAATTTGTTAGAAGCTTACGTCAGAACAGGCCGCAGAACGCTGCAGATGTGTCCGAAGGAGGCGCGGCCCACCAGCTCCCGACGCAAGTCTTTCAAACAAAATCCCACATTCTCAAAGTACCAGGACATCAGAATTTGTTAGAAGCTTACGTCAAAACAGGCCGCAGGACGCTGCGGATGTGTCCGAAGGAGGCGCGGCCCACCAGCTCCCGACGCAAGTCTTTCAAACAAAATCCCACATTCTCAAAGTACCAGGACATCAGAATTTGTTAGAAGCTTACGTCAAAACAGGCCGCAGAACGCTGCGGATGTGTCCAAAGGAGGCGCGGACCACCAGCTCCCGACGCAAGTCTTTCAAACAAAATCCCACATTCTCAAAGTACCAGGACATCAGAATTTGTTAGAAGCTTACGTCAAAACAGGCCGCAGAACGCTGCGGATGTGTCCGAAGGAGGCGCGGCCCACCAGCTCCCGACGCAAGTCTTTCAAACAAAATCCCACATTCTCAAAGTACCAGGACATCAGAATTTGTTAGAAGCTTACGTCAAAACAGGCCGCAGAACGCTGCGGATGTGTCCGAAGGAGGCGCGGCCCACCAGCTCCCGACGCAAGTCTTTCAAACAAAATCCCACATTCTCAAAGTACCAGGACATCAGAATTTGTTAGAAGCTTACGTCAAAACAGGCCGCAGAACGCTGCGGATGTGTCCGAAGGAGGCGCGGCCCACCAGCTCCCGACGCAAGTCTTTCAAACAAAATCCCACATTCTCAAAGTACCAGGACATCAGAATTTGTTAGAAGCTTACGTCAAAACAGGCCGCAGAACGCTGCGGATGTGTCCGAAGGAGGCGTGGCCCACCAGCTCCCGACGCAAGTCTTTCAAACAAAATCCCACATTCTCAAAGTACCAGGACATCAGAATTTGTTAGAAGCTTACGTCAAAACAGGCCGCAGAACGCTGCGGATGTGTCCGAAGGAGGCGCGGCCCACCAGCTCGCGCAGACACGCCTCCGCCAGCCGGGGGGGCGTGTCCTCCACGCCGTCGTGTGTGTCCGTGTCCATACACGACAGAGTCTCGTATTTTTCTGCACTCTGAAAAAAGAAAAATATATGACTAATCGACAATGAGTCGGTTTCTAAGGCTAAAGCTCTCGAAGGCTGTCAATTAATTATTTATACGTCAATAAATGTGGATAAATACCTGCATATTATACAGCAGAGAGGGTACTATCTTGTCCATATGCTGGGCCTCCCAAATATTCTCCACCAAGTCGTCAGATACCGTTTTCCTTATCACGCCCTGAAAAATAAAGCATAGTTCTATAATCAAATGTTTACAATGATGCGAAACATTGAAAAATTTAATGGTTCAGGCAGGGTTCAACCCTGCGTCTCCAACGGCTTTTCGAGCCAACACGGGCGTCCTACCTACTGGACCACTGAACCAGCTTTAATAAAAATACATTGTTCTATATCATCGTGATAATGTGCTTATGGCAGTTAAGTTCGAAGGAAATAAAAGATCTTTGTCATCAAAACTGTAAACTGTTTGACGACGCGTTTGGCTCGGTTTGTAGACACCTGCCTACTGAGCCGGCGGTCCCGGGTTCGAATCCCGGCCGGGGCAAATATTTGTGTGATGAACTCGAATATTGTGCTTGGGTCATGGTTGTTCTATACATAGGTATATAAGTATATATTTATCTATATAAGTACGTATATCGCGTCGTCTAGTACCCATAACACAAGCCTTTTTGAGCTTATTTGGGACTAGATCGATTTGTGAGAGGTTGTCCGATATTTATTTATTTATTATTATTATTATTTATTAAATAACAGCACGAATCAACAATGAGAAAGAAAGCAAGATAATAAAGAAGAGGAAGATATAACTAGGAACAGTAGGGACATACAAATCTACTCTCAAACACAAATTACTCAGACCAGATACCAGGGTACCATATCTTAGCAAGAGTTACCTGCAAGCCCTGTATGCCGGCGAGCCGGATCTTGTCCCGCATGGCCTTGTCGCTGTGGTTGCTGTGGCACATGGCGGAGAACTTGGACACGAAGAAGTCGTAGCGGCGGTGGTACGACGGCGTGTCCTCCTCGATATTCGCGAAGCGCACGAACTGTAACGTTAACGTCTGGGTAACTATGCTGTCCTGGTACTCGGCTGTAAGATTCGATTCTACTAACATGGATTCACGATTTTTTTCATAATATGAAATCAATGTACTATACGTTTCGTTTCGTTTCGTTTCGGTGACTACACCCAGCCAGCAGTTCTGCTGCAAGGACGCGGAGGCGTTGAGCATGCAAGAGAGGGAAAGACAAAGGAGCTCAACGAAATGACTCAGAAGCGCATACTGGCACAATACCGAAAGTCGTTCAGGGTAGTATAGAAACCTTAACATTCCCTGGCCGGAGCTTTCGGTTCTGAGACAGGGCACGTATCCGGGTCCTCTCGTGTTCCCCTCCGTCTTTTGCCGCTCCGGTAAGATCAACTGGCCCTCCTATCCGAGGCACCGGGGAGCCAAAAGTTTACAGGTTGGGAGTGTAGGTTATTTTGCAGTCAGGATGAGGACCGACGGGAGAGATCCGACAAGAATACCAGCATCGAGCCAGAAAGGAAATAGACAGATAGTTGTGTAAATATATACAGGGAAGGATAGTAGACTGCGTCTCGTCGTCCAAAGTTTCCGGTTACAACGTAGGATAAGTTCTTGTGTTGTAGGTTTATGTCGCTGAGCCGTCGCTATTTGTGTGTAATTGTCCTCCGGTTTTGATTCTGTGTCTGTTTTTATCTATTTTAGATTTCCATGCACACTACAAGTGGCCGTGTTGGGTCCATGTTCTGGGGATAGTATTCTCGTTCTGGATGATTACTCTAGTGAATAAAATTTGCTTGTGCTTTCCGTCAACTCCAGTTCAGATAATATTGCGTGTGTGTGGGCGCCTTTGTAGGTAACTTCTTGAAGTTTATTTAGTGATAACTGAAGAGAGGCGGTCGCGAGCCAAATCAAGTTCTATGGCGGGGTCTTATTTGATGTCTGTATGAGATCTCGTTGGATTCGCCCCAGGTTGGGTTCTTATTAGACACGTTCTTCTTCACCTTGTGACATCGTGATTATGGCCGTTTGGTGACGGTTCGATTCCTTTTGATATTTCTTTACCATAGCTGTTATTGTGAGGTAGCGTGATAGCATGCGTTTTTAGTTTATTTTAGGTTGTGCGTCAATTAATCGGTAGCGGCGTATTACATCGGTCGTGGTTTGGTCCTGGTTTGGCTGGATTGTTGAATCAATGATGCTTCAGTGTCAGGACTGTTGAAGTGGACGGAGCTCCGCGAAGTCGTAGAAGACACGAAGATTTGGCATTGCGGTATTTCTAGGTATATGGGGTGTCCTATATTGTAGTGATCGCTGGTGATTCATATGCACATAGATATTTACCGTAGAGCAACTCACGGCGGCAAATATAATCATATTTTATCCACCCTGAAAACCGTTTCTAAACTGGTTCCGAATGTGTTATCAATTTGTTCCGCGAAGGGAGAAGCATTGTAACCGGGAGACATTAAGTCTGAAACACTGCCATTAATGTCTAATTGGATTTGCCTGTTATTTTTCTCGTCGGACAAGTGATTAGCGAGCAATCCTCGAAACTCCATCGATGGTCGAAATTGGTATCAACACGATTTTCAACTGGTTCGCTATCGCCCTTATAGGTGTACAGACAATTGCCTCCCTTGGGAATTGGTAAAATTTCCATCGTGATAAATGAAGACAGTCGAGTTTAATGTTATGGATGAGCCGGCGATGCACTTATTTATGTTAGTCCCCTTTTTTTGATGATGTCCAATTGTTGCTAGCTGGCGGTGTCCGCACGTGTTCGGGACAAAGTGAGCTGGCCTTTAAGAGCAATGAAAAAAGGGACCTCTTTGTTCTAGGAAGTTATTGCTTGCAGGCTGTTGCATTTCTTGATTACGTAGCCTCTAACGAAATTATTACTGTTGAACGGTTAATATATATTTGTAAATTACCCAAACTATGCTATTCGAGTCCTACGGCAAAAAATATAGATGTGTATCATACACCACACTTGGTTAATATTCGATTTAAGGCAGGACTTTTAGAATAATTTTGGTATTACATAATGTAACGAGCATAGTTATTTGTGTAATATACAAAAAAGACACTAAAACAAAAATATAAGCGAATAATTATTTAGCTGGCCGTTCACCTCTTCGTCCCTTACAAAATTACAAGGCATTAATTAGGTACACCATCGAACCGAAGTAGGTTATATCAGCAAGAAAACGCGCACGCCGGTATCTTTCGATTATGGTTGTAAAACATAAAAGGAAAAAACAAAAACGTACAGTAATTATGACTAATATACCATCCGTTTGTAATCTAACCAGTGACATTGTAAACTGACGGGTAGGTTAGGTTAGTTTATTATTTCACTAGATGAATTACAAACTGTCCACAATCATCTACTAAACCTAATATAATTTAATTACGGTTAGAAATATAAATTTTATGGGAAAGTAGTACAAGTACTGAAGTGAGGGAAAGTCCCTCGGGTAGGAAAAGTACTTAAGTAATGAAAATTACAGCGAATAAAACCTAAAACTACATTAATAACGATTCCAATAAATAAAGCCTGGATTTAAAACTAACTGGCCTATTTATTTAAATTATTACTAATATTTTATTGAATGTTTGCTAGTATTAAAATGTATTAAATGACAAATATTGTATATATTTTACAACAACTCCCGATGTTGTTGCGAGTACCGTTTATTTGCAACTTAAAATAACTAAAGATATAATTGTTCTGACGAATACCGTGAGACGGCTGGGTCGTACTACCTATATTACGCTGCTCCACAGGTAGAGGTTGATGAAGTGTGGCCTGATTTCCAAGAAAAGGTGCATAATTGACGTTAGTTAAAGAGTGTTACTATACGGGTCGTGCTTGGCCCTATGCCCATCTAAACTTGGTACTGGTTTTAGCTTAAACTCTTAAGCCGTATCCTTTCTTAGCTTTTCTTGTGGCGGGCCGGCATAGCCAGGTCGTAGACAAGGAGATATATAATATTATTGCAATTGGCATTAGAAAATGGAACGGTCTCACCAAATTAAGCTGCTGTGGTGTGGCCGGCGCGGCGGAGGGGTACTGCAGACTCGGAACACACACTTGATCAACACTCACAGATAGGCCGAGTAATATAGACGCACCAAATACTATGCTATCGTCTTAGTCACTAAATATTTGAAAGAAAGACAGAAGGAAAGGTATAGCGCGGTGAATTCGTTTACACGCGGTAAAAATTTAACAGGCGACTATGCAAACATCTGGTCGAGCCTTGTTTTTGTCTCGTGACTATTGTTTTGGCCGGGTTTTTACGATGCCAATACAAATTCAATCAAAATCAAATTCAATTTATTTCACGAACACAATAAATAATTACATTTTCAGTTTTGTGGCTCACACTAGGCGGGGCCTGTCCTGTGACACCACGCAATCGCTTAAACACAATTTTGGCATTTAAATGGGAGCATTTGGAGAACACAACTACATAAATTAATATTAGAATGTTAGTAAAATTAGATTAAGTTATTAAATTACATTAGAACCATTTTACGTTACATTTTTATTCTTTGGGTAGGTATAGTAGGCATATTAATTAGAGATTAGCTTAGTCATTGAGTCTACACATTTTCTTATTTGGACACGTTTTGAAGGTACGTACAACTGAAATACAAATAACATTATTTAACTTAATTAAATTACTGAAGGCACATTATAGGTAGGTACATCACATTATCATATCATATACGAATTCCGTCACGAGTTGATATATGTTAAAGAGATTTTTAAATTGTCTATAGTCAGAGATTTTTTAATAAGATTAATACAGATTTTCAGTCAATTTTTATTATTATAGATATGAATATATATTATTATTGGATAAAACATGTTCTTAAAACAAAAACCTTTACGAAGTACTTAAAGTGTCAGTCCAGAGTGTGTGTTGTGTAGTGTTGTGTATATGTCCGTGTGAACAGGCCGTTACAGATTTCGAAAAGGGAAAACTAGGATGTGATGCGTAAGATGCTCTCCGCTTCGCTATATTCAAGACCTGAGAGCCATTCCTTAATTTGAACTTTAGCTTTTCGGACATTCATATCCTTGATTTGGCAGGTCTTTGTTATCTTATTGTAGATCCGTGGATGTGCAAAATCGGCGAAGCGGCGAGCAAAGGCAGTTCTGGTTTTGGCAACTGGGACTGTAAAAATTCTGTCTTTCAACATTTCTCTGTAGGCCGCGGACTGTAAGGTGGCCTTGTGCATTTTAAGCCCTACCTCTAGGAGGTAAAGTTTACGGACGCTTAATAGGTTTGCCTCTTTGTATAGTGTTGCTGTAGGGAAAAGAAAGGGCTTTTTCAACATTACTTTTAGTAATGATCGTTGCGCTCTCTCAAGCTTGATCAAAACAGTGGTTCCAGCCCCTCCCCAAACTGTTATACAGTATGTGATCACTGACTGGCAAATTGCAACGTAGATTGATCGAAGGAGATCGATGTCGGCTACTTCTCTTAGTCGTTTTATGACGAAAATGAGCTTTCTGGTCTTGCTGGCGATGGTCGCGATATGTTCGCTAAAAGTGAGCCTTTCATCAAGGGTGATACCCAGATACTTAATTGAAGCACACCTCGCCATTGACCTACAGTTACACTGGTATGGGCCACTTGTAGTGAGAAAGTTACAAGAGTGGATCCTTACTGCTAAGCCAATAGTTGGTGCTGACGAGGCGGTCTTGTGGAAACAGACGAATTTAGATTTGTCAGCATTGAGGGTGAGTAAGTTGCAGTCAAGCCACCCTGAGACCTGAGCTATGCCCCTTTCGACATCCTTCAGTACACTTTCCCAGGAGGTGCCTTTGAAAACTATGGCAGTGTCGTCAGCATAGCATATAAGCTCAGCCCTCTTAAAGTCCAAGTCGCAAATATCGTTTAGATAAATCAAGAAGAGAGTAGGACCGAGTATACTCCCTTGAGGCACACCACAGGGTACATACTCTGTGGCACTTACGCATTCCTCGACTTTAACTACTTGCGTTCTTTCAAATAGGTAACTGCGAAACCAGTCCAGGGCTAAACCTCTTATGCCTATGCTTTCCATTTTCTGGGCCAGAATGACGTGAGACACAGTGTCAAACGCTTTCGCCAAATCGAGAAAGACCCCCACACATGCAAATCCGTTATCTAATGAAGAGGCTACTGAACTTGTCAAAAGAGTTACAGCATCTTCAGTAGACCTTCCTCGCCTGAAACCGAATTGTCCTTCGTATAAAAGATCATTGCTTTCCAGAAATCCAACTAGTCGCTTACTTACCACTGCCTCTAGTATTTTAGAGAAGGCACAGAGCAATGAAATTGGTCTATAGTTGGATGGTTCCTGTTTGCTTCCTCCTTTGTGTATGGGTGTTACTACAGCGGTTTTCCAGCATATTGGAAATATGCCTGAGGCTAAGCTTTTGTTGCAGATTTCAGTTAGCGGTTTTATAATTGCTGGTTTAATTTGTTTTATTAGTGCATTGCTCAGTTTGTCGATTCCAGGTGCACTTTCGGTTTTTAAGTTGGCAATGATGCGGGCTATTTCGAAGGGATCAGTAGGCTGTAAAAACAATGAATTATGATAGATGCAAGCACTGGCTCTTGATGCCGGAGCGTCTTCAGTCTGCTTTGTCTGCTGAATTATTTTATTTGCGAGATTACTTCCTACCGTAGCAAAAAAGTTGTTACAAGAGTTTAACGACTCGGCTGGTGTGCTATAAGTCCTCTTTAGTTCTGAGTTTTGGTTTTTGGGACGATGGGTGAAAGTGATGTCTTTTATACTCTCCCACAGTTTTTTTGGGTTGTTGCTGTTATTTTGTAACTGTTGGCTGTCGTAGTTGTTTTTGACTTTTTTAATTAGGTTAGTGTAAAAGTTTCGGTAGCGTGTGTAGACGAGTTTAAGGCTGGTATCCTGAGGGTTTTTGCGGGATTTAGCATGCAGTCTGTCTTTGTGAACTGAACACCTTATGAGACCCGCTGTCATCCAGGGTTTTAGTTTATGCCTGGAGTGGCTGACTGGTTTTACTTTAGTGTGCTTGGCTACTGCCGCAGATACAATGCCTGTGAAGGTACTGGCAGCGTCGTTCACATCTAGGTTGTCACATACAGAGGACCAGTCCGTGTCCTGAAGTTCTTGCAGAATGTTGGGGTAGTCAAGCTTATGGGTAAACTTTTTTTCTTTTGGAGGTTTGTGAAAAGTCAACCCGATTCCCGCTAACACCAAGTCGTGGTCCGTCACATCCGACAAACAGATCACAGAGACTGCCTCGGAGCTAGCCCCTGTGAAAACATGGTCCAAGCAAGACTTTTTACGTGTTGGTTTATTGACTACGCTGTAGAGACCTTTTTCCGCCATTAGTTGTAGGTATTCTGTGCACTGGGAGCTTTCAGTATCAAGAATATTAATGTTTATATCTCCAGTGACAATTATATTTTCCCTTATATTAGAATTTGAAAGTATGCTATCCAAAGAACCTAGAAACGGGCCTAAGTCCCTGAAGGATGGAGATCTATAAATACCTATAATTGAGTAGGAATCTGCCAGGTCCAGTCGGAGGCAGTTAGCGTTCTCGAGGTTAGGTTCGCTTACTTTTAAGTTTATGTTACTTTTTATATAAACAACCACCCCACCTGCCTGATTTATGTACTTACTTGTGCGGTGTGAGACGTAGCCATCAATCTGTGGGATGAGCGAGTGGTCATCTAACCAGCACTCTGTTAAGATGACTGCGTCAAGGTCCAGTTTTATACGTTTCAGCGTCACTAGGAAGCTTTCAAAATTCTTTTGAAGACTTCTTATATTGTATGTTAACATTTTAACTGCGTATTTTTGTGAGATAAAATGTTTACATAGTTCCGGTAAAACAACTAAGTGGCATTTTGGGTTCCATAAGTTATCTAAATCGGCAATGTGTGTAGGAATGAGAGTGTCTATGGTAGGCGTAGGAAGGATCTCAGAGTGTGATATAAGTATTGTGGAGTGTGTTGTTGTCATATTATAGTAAGCTATGCTAGCAATACATATAACAAGTTTAATTAATGAGTTCATTAAGCTGGTCCAAGTTGCTTGTGATAGGCTGCTGCTCCTTGTCCATTGGCGTTCTCGGTTCTTCTGCAGTAAGCAGGCCTTGGAGATCAGAATAGGTTCGGATGAGGAATGCCTCATGTCCCTCGCATCTTCGTATAAAGATTTGCCCTCCGTGAGTCCAATGGTGTTCGAAACCACGTTCCTTCGACCGAGTTTTTGCGTCGCGAAATAACATCCGGTTTTCTTTGGTCAGGCGGTCATTGACGTATATTTTTTGAGCTGGAGATTGTTGAACAACATCAGTCGAGGTGAGGTTCTTGTGAGACTTGACGGATTTCATGAATTCGTTCCTTTTTGTTTTGCGTATAAATCTTGCCACTATCGGCCGTGGGAAGTTATTCGTAGCAGTATTTTGTATGTCATTGCTATTGCTATTACTATTTTGTAGGCGCCTCGGTGGTCCCGCTCGGTGTACGGAATCGAGATCAGATTCGGACAGGCTGAAGTTTAGTTTATTCGCTAACTTGAGCACAATGCCGTTTAGGTTTTCAGTATTGGTTTCAGGTATACCTTTTATTTCAAGTTCGTTTTGGAGTAGGCTTTGTGCTTGCGCGTTTATAACGCCCTCCAGATGCGAGATGGTGGATTTCAGAGTTTTTATTTCGAGTTGGTTTTGTTCGATGTGTTCCAGCCTGATTTCAGTGCCCTTGATTTGGCGTGCCATCTCCTCGATTCGTTCATTGCAGCTAGTGATAGAGGAGAACGATTCCATGAACTGTTTTTTCATATCGTGCATTTCGCTTCGTAACAAGCGAATTTCGGTAGCCAGGTCCGCAAGTGTAGTAGGAGGAGGCAATGTTTCCTCGCTCTTTTTCGGCGCGGAGGAGCCGACTGGACCTTTCTTTCTTAGTGTCACATTATCCTGCATGCTCGATCTCACAGGAGTCAGGGAGTTGTCTCCTCCTTTTTTTGCTGAGGCTTTGCAGTCAGGGCAAATCCAGTTATTCGTTTGAACCGGAGTGGTAGACGAGGAGCCAACACATAGAGTGTGAAAGCATTTATCGCAGTTTTTTATTGTGCAGGAAATGTAGTTTTTGTCTGTGATTTTGCCATTGCAACCTGCGCATGACGCTGTGTTTTTGATGGGTACGCGCGATGTCATTGTGACTCGTGTTGTGCTCGGGTTCAATGCCACAGAGCGCGGTGGTATATGTGTGCGTGCAACTTAGCTGCGTTCGGCCGCCGATGCGTTGATGACTCACGCGCTGTCAGTGCAGCGCAGCTGATCGGGTTCAAAATAACAAAACCGTTTTCACTTCACACTGAGATTACTCGGCCATGGTTAAGTGTATTTTCACTCTGTAAACTGTGTTTGAGAGAAGAGAACTTGCACTTTTTATTGATGTAACTTTTACACTTATAAATGCACTTTTTATATTTATAAAACAATAATCTCCGGGAGACCGTTTACACATGAACTATCTCGGTTAACCCTCCGCGCGTCCACTCACAATACAGATCGGCAGAGGCTAAGAAAACGCGTCCGCTCCGTATGGTGTCCCAAACGGTTCTCCCATATGAAATCAATGTACTATAGTTTGAATATTTCCGACAATAATAGTAGTTTATGTGACTGTACATAATGAAACACGAGTGTGGGTTTATGAAACGCGCCGAAGGCAAGTTTCATAATAACATCACACGAGTGTTTTAATACCTAATTATGTACAGTTTCATACACTACTTTATCTAGCCACATATCATAGGCCTCCATGATGCATTCAGGAGTCGCACATTACGACAAATATTACCCGGTAATGGCGGTAATAAAGTTTCCTGACAGCTGCCATAGATTTTTTTAATTCAGAGACAAACTAGATTTGGTCCCAACTATCATATTCGATTTCTTACTTACGTGCGACATTTGTCAAATTTGATGCAAATTGACAATTCATTTCGAACTAAACGTCATCTCGACTGATATTAGAATAGAGGTCAAATCAAATTTCTTTGTTTTTCAAAGATGTTCGAAATTTGAATAAATAATATTATCGAATTCGATGTTATTATTTTGCAATAATAATATTTTCACAGATAAGAAATTTGTTCTAATAAAACAATCTATTTTTATGGTGGTCATAATGTGCGGTTCTTGAACGCATCATGGAAGGTTTATGATATTTGGATAGATAAACAAATTAAAAGTATTGGAAATCACAAAGAAAGTTACAATGCAAAAGATTAAAAACTAAGTATAAATAAAACTTAATTAAAGGAAGTCCCCCCAGTACTGAGGCCGTCCAAGGCATCGTCCCCAGCAGGCTCGCCGCGTTCCCTCTTTGAATCGCGAGGCTCAGTCTTAGTGCGAAAAAGGAGCCCGCTCTGATATCACCCGATATTCCGATACATTTGTGTGATATATTTCTTTTACATTTTTTTTTATCTGACTACCACGGGCTGAATGTTTCAACCGCTGGCTTGCTTGCTTTTCATTAATCCCAACAATGCAATGATCTTAGTTTGCTCTCCGGATAATCCATTTCGTATTTCAGTTTGATTGAATCCAGATTTCCGTTGTTAGAGCGGGCTGAAGGTTCTGGTTCCAACGGTTTAATAACAGTTCACAAAATTATATCAGAATTGCTACGTTCAACCAATTTTTGATTTCACAAGCCCTAGCATATTTTTTTCCACAAAAAGCATTTTGATTGTCAATTTTCGTAAACTTTCGTCTGAATTTAATATAATCTAAAAATATCACTGGACAGCTGGCATTAAAATTATCTACATAAATGACTAGGACGTTATAAGTAACAGGGATGTTAGTGATAGTGCTAATAATAATCCAACTCACGCTCTGAGTAGCCAGGGTCTGCAGCTCAGGGTCGGTGGACTCCAGCAGCTTCTGCACCATCTTGAGGAAGCTCTCCACGAACAGGTTCAGGGTCTGCGAGTGGCACGCCAGGAGGAGTTGGTCCATTGCTTCCATCGCTATTATCACGAACCTAGAACGGGCGTGAGTATCACGTAAACAAACGAGAGTACATATTTCCTAAAACACAATATCCCACCAAAAACATTCTGTAAAAAATTAGCCAAGTCTCGATGGAGCTGCTTGTTTATCTCTAAAAAGTAATGAAATCTAGACAAAGTCGTACCAAGTCTAAGGTTCCTTACTGCGATTTCTTTATTATTATCGTTAATGTTGTGTGACTTGGCCGTTGAAGAGTACACAAGGGTACAACACCAGGTGCTCCATGACACCATTGCACCAATCTGTCCCCAGAACCGCTACAAGTCAATTTTGTTTATACGTAATGTTATATCTGTTGTAACTACCTATGTTTGTTAAGCGAGATAATAGCCCATACTGGTATTGGTAATTTGACGCTAGTGTCTCATTTTAGGCTGTTGTTGAATGTGCAGCACATGCATTCAGCATTGACAATGCTGACTTCTGCTCTCTTCTTTTTGGAGCGTCAAATCGACCACCGATCTAACATAAAATAGATGTACAGACGGACTTCTATCAATGATTAGAGGTAGATGAATACTTTTTATACTGTTTGTTTCAGGCTTTGGCTGCGTATTTCAATAATACATAAGTATTATTGAAATACGCAGCTTTATCAAGCCTACAATTGACTGGTTATTGAATCAACGTTTTCCAAGTGGCAATTTTCCATCGTCAATGGGTAGCGGTTCTGGCGACAGATTGGTGCAATGGTGTCATGGAGCACCTGGTGTTGTACCCTTGTGTACTCTTCAACGGCCAAGTCACACAACATTAACTATAATAATAAAGAAATCGCAGTAAGGAACCTTAGACTTGGTACGACTTTGTCTAGATTTCATTACTTTTTAGAGATAAACAAGCAGCTCCATCGAGACTTGGCTAATTTTTTACAGAATGTTTTTGGTGGGATTTCACTTCTTTTTGTAGAAGCGTGGGCATATTGTTTTATAACAACCTGCTAATTCACTTTAGCAAACCTCACGAAATAATAAGCGAAATCAACGAAATGCAAATAATCCCTCCTAATCCCTAGCAAACGTTTCCGAGCGCAATAGAAATGTCGTAAACGACTGTAACGCGGCCGGTTGCCACTTCGCCATATAAGATTATCGGAAAAACAAACGTAGGCGCGTTTCAAAATACAGTTAGCGCCATCTAGCGACGTGTGCGGGTATCACCGCCACTCTTAGTCCAATGCATTATATTTTGACCAAATTTTGAGCGAAATTAATATTTTGGTGTAATTTGTTTATTTAATTTGTGTAATGTTCGAGTAGAATAAAGTTAATCGTTCGACTATTTCTTCTTGTAAACTTGTAAGGTAAGTATAAGTATAAAAGCCAGTCTAGTCTTATCCAGAGTTTTCCTTTAATTTTATTTATATGCGTATTAAAAGCAAAAGGGGAGGCATTCGCCCAGCGGGTACGTATTACAATACCGAAGTTCAAAATACCGAATTTCATAAGACCTATGGACGGAAGGCCGAAAATTAAAATTTCGAATGTTTATTTGACCGAAAGTTTAAAATCCCGAAAGAACGTTTGATCGAAAGGATGAAATACCGAATATTATAATCCCGAAGACTGCAATCCCGAAGAATGAAATCCCGAAGACTGTAATCCCGAAGATTATAATCCCGAAGACTATGATCCTGCCTTAAGGTTGTAATCCGGAATATTATTTAAACTGTCGAGAATTATATTTCTGTAGTCTTACAGATTCTAATGTTTATTTTATACAAAGAATATTAACCTAAATTACGTAACCTACTTGCCTACTACTATACTTACTATTTATAAGTGAACTCATCTGTGGAACCGATCTGCTCCGGCGCTGCGGGATGTGCAGCTCCTCCGCCCTAGTACGTTAGTACTCTTTATTATACTGTGGCCCAAGCGTTAGAAAGTGCGGGCATCAAGCGAGTCGCAGCAGCTGAGGCTGGTCGCCGAAGGTGACCAAAAAGCCGAAGCTGCGGAGGCGAGCGTTGACAGCTTCGGTTCCAGACAAGTTCGGTTCGGTTGGCGGTCCATGACAGAATATTTTATCATAATATCGAATATTTAGTGTCATAATTTCCCACTTTCCCGGACTCTTTCCTTTTCTTAATCGACTTGCCACAGAACCGAAGCTGTCAACCCCGATTCCACGTGGTCTTGTCTGCCCTACCCCTAGAGTGTATATAAAAGGCCGGAGGCGCGGAGGGAGAGCAGCCCCCGGCCGCCGTAAGAAGGCGAGCGTAGGTGCCGCATTTTCTTACGCTAGGGCGGAGGGGCTAAATATCCCGCAGCGCCGCCGGAGCAGATCGGTTCTACGGAAAAGTCAGATTAGTTTAGTGTCCTGACACTTTTAAAGTGCTCATTGACTATCGGGATTATAAAATTTCGAGATTTTAAAAATTTCGGGATTATGAAATTTCGAGATTTTAAACTTTCGATTTTCTGAAAATAGGTAATTTGAGCTTCGGTTTATCGAATATCGGCTTTTTGAACTTTCGGTATTTTGACCATCGGTATTTCAACTACTAGGTATTATGAACTTTCGGGATTGTAATACGTAACCCGCCCAGCTGTGGGACGCTATAGGCTAGATTAAATTAGAAGATGTGGGTACACATCTACTACGCTGGATTTTTTCAATGACAGTCGATTTTTTAGGGTTCCGTAGTCAACTAGGAACCCTTATAGTTTCGCCATGTCCGTCTGTCCGTCTGTCCGTCCGTCCGTCCGTCCGTCCGCGGCTTAGCTCCGTGACCATTAGTACTAGAAAGCTGAAATTTGGTATGAGTATGTGTATGTATAACGCCGACAGAACGGTAAAATAAAATTTAAAAAAAAATTTTTTTTTCGGGTACCTCTCGAACACCTAAAGTGGGGGTGATTTTTTTTTTCTTTTCAACACTGGTGTGTTGGGTATCGTTGAATAGGTCTTGTAAAAATAATAGGGGTCTTCTAACATTATTTTTTGATAAAGTCAGCAGTTTTGTAAATATTCGCTCCAAAAACAAAAAAATTCGTGTCCCCCCCCCTCTAACTTTTCAACCACGGGTCAAAAAAAATCGGAAAAATTCATGTTAATGAGGCCTTATAAGTACTTTCAATGAAAACTATATTGAACAAAATCGGTCGAGCCGTTTTTGAGTTATCGCCAAATTTCATATTTTTTCTTTAAAAGGTCGTAAGTTGACATCTAGAAGGTAATAAGTGATTACAGTTTCTAGGACGTGTACGACCTTTTTATAGAGCTTAAAATCTTTCTTAACTTAAAACTCGGGTTTAAAACAGCAGTTTATTGTGAAGGATGAGCAACTACGGAACCCTACACTGAGCGTGGCCCGACATGCTCTTAGCCGGTTTTTAGGGTTCCGTAGCCAAATGGCAAAAAACGGAACCCTTATAGATTCGTCATGTCTGTCTGTCTGTCTGTCTGTCTGTCCGTCTGTCCGTCCGTATGTCACAGCCATTTTTTTCCGAAACTATAAGAGCTATACTGTTGAAACTTGGTAGGTAGATGTATTCTGTGAACCGCATTAAGATTTTGATGCAAAAATAAAAAAATAATAATAAATATTGGGGGCTCCCCATACTTAGAACTGAAACTCAACATTTTTTTTTTCATCAAACACATACGTGTGGGGTATCTATGGATAGGTCTTCAAAAATGATATCGAGGTTTCTAAAACCTTTTTTTTCTAAACCGAATAGTTTGCGTGACAGACGCTTCCAAAGTAGAAAAAAGTTGGTCCCCCCCCCTCTAACTTCTAAAATAAGAAAATGAAAAATCTAAAAAAAACATATGATGTACTTTCCTATAAAAACTACCAACGAAAATTGTTTTGAACGAGATCTAGTACGTAGTTTTTTTTAATACCTATTAATACCTAACTTTGCACCTAATTTATATGGGGCGCTATACATACCAGGTGCAAACTTAACTTAACCACTTAGGGATGGAGTGTTTGTACGGAACCCTCAGTGCGCGAGTCCGACTCGCACTTGGCCGGTTTTTAATGTACCAATAGTAGAAGGGGGCATTACCATATCTCTAATACAGCTGAGACCAGCTGAGGGTTCTTCACCAAATAAATAATAAATAAATAAATATCAGACAACCTCACACAAATCGATCCAGTCCCAAATTAAGCTCTAGAAGGCTTGTGTTATGGGTACTAGACGACGATAGACATACTTATATAGATAAAGATATACTTAAATACATAGAACAACCATGACCCAAGCACAAATATTCGAGTTCATCACACAAATATTTGCGCTGGCCGGGACTCGAACCCGGGACCGCCGGCTCAGTAGGGAGGTGTCTACAAACCGAGCCAAACGCGTCGTCAAAATACTTCAGACCTTGGATTTTTGACATCAAATGAAGCGGCCCACTAAGTTGAATATTAAAATACTTAAACGGGTTTACTCACGTCGTAGAAGTCGAATAACGCTCGACATGTTTCGAATCGGTACGCGATCCATCATCAGGAGAGATGATCAGTCGCGACGGCGGCCAACCGAACACAACAACAAGTTGAATATTTTTTGTAAAGGCGGTATGTCGATCTCTAATAGTTTGGTTGGGCTCTTGTGTTTTCTAATCAGAGTACTCCAGATCTTCGATTATCCTAGTTTTTAGGGTTCCGTACCCAACGGGTAAAAACGAGACCCTATTACTGAGACTTGGCTGTCCGTCCGTCCGTCCGTCCGACCGTCCGTCTGTCACCAGGCTGTATATCACGAACGGTGATAGCTAGACATTTGAAATTTTCACAGATGATCTATTTCTATTGCCGCTATAACAACAAATACTAAAAATAAAATAAAATAAATATTTAAGGGCTCCCATACAACAAACTTGTTTTATAGTACGGAACCCTTCATGCGCGAGTCGGACTCGCACTTGGCCAATTTTTATAGTTTTCGCTTTATGTGGCCATTAAACCCTAACTCTGTACCAAATTTCAGCTCTCTGAATTTATGGGAAGTACTAGTTCTTTACTGATGATCATGAGTGAGTGAGTGAATGAGTGAGTGTCGTAAATGCGAAACTTTGCTTTCGCGTAACTTCGGAACTAAATGACCTACAGACTTGAAATTTTGGATTTTAAGTATGTGATTATAGCTTACTGGATGACAAAAACTTCTGCGTTCTGGTCTTATCCAGAGGTGCTCAAATAGGGGCCTGAAAATGCGGCGAAATGGTTCCAGTAAAGGATGGTATGCTTCGCGCTCGACTTGGCGGGGGCACTGCCGTGCCCCCCGATATATAAGGTAAGGCTTTACATATAAGATTGACGGAAAATGACGTACACTGATTAGGAATGGTTTTCAAGAGATGAACGAAATATAATTAAATCTGACCCGGTCAGAAGTAGCGGAAAATAGCTATACGAATCTGGATTTTTATGTAGAAAAGACGGCAATCTTTCAGTTTGTATTCCTTTATATACCATGATGATGCCGACCAGTTTTCCTGCGCCTCGTGATACTCTGATGATTAGACTACACCCACTACACTGCTCACCCATGCCTCCGCCTGTAGATATCCCGGCTGGCTTTCTGGAACAGGTACTCCCCGATCCTGTCCAGCTTCTCCGGGCTGGAGAGCGAGTAGAACGTGAGCTTCTCCATGTTGGACTTGACGAGGCCATCTTGTGGAGAAGCGGGGAAGATGATGCCGACCAGTTCTCCTGCGCCTCGTGATACTCTGATGATTATACTACAGCCACTACACTGCTCACCCATGCCTCCGCCTGTAGATATCCCGGCTGGCTTTCTGGAACAGGTACTCCCCGATCCTGTCCAGCTTCTCCGGGCTGGAGAGCGAGTAGAACGTGAGCTTCTCCATGTTGGACTTGACGAGGCCATCTTGTGGAGAAGCGGGGAAGATGTTGTCGACCAGCCGCTTGTAGCGCGGCCGGAGCGCTGAGCAGCAGCCACAGCAACCTGGTGAAAATGAGAAGCCATTGATACAAAGATACACATACATTGATACACCCAACACTGGGAGGTTATGTCTGAAGATCGTGACCTTTGGAGGAGGACTTTGTGCAATGGTGTGGTTGCGCATGATTAAGTATGGTGTGCTTCTCTTTCTCACAAGCGCGACCAGCGTGCAGCTTTTCCCCCTTCATCGATAGGCGCAACATTTATTTGTCAATTATGCGGCCGCGGCTATCGCTCTCGTATCGGGCTATCCAGCCATCATCGAAAGTGCCGCAGTTTATTAGACGCTGCTTAACTCATCTGTTATAGATGTAAAAGGCTGATGATGATGATGATACAAAGATCAAAGCTCAAAGAGAAATTGAAATGCGTTACCTGGTGGAAGAGACCAGGAATCGAACCCGGTACCTCTGGATTGCCGGTCCAGCGCGTTAACCATTTCGCCACCCTAACTCCCAAGCAACCCATAGAATATTTCCTTATGCTTTGTTTGCCGATATTTGCATTGTTTATTTGAAATGCTTTACACCTTAGCTTTTTCTTTGAGCTTTGGATCGATTTATCAATGGTTTAATATAAAAATTACGAGTAAGGTGTGTACCCGCATTAAAAATGAGACATTACATGTTTCATAAATTTATAAAATTATAAGGTTTATACGCAAATCGAATAAGTGTTCGATATGTGGGACCTCTCCGATTATGGTCGTAGCGCGTCATTTGTGAGCGTTAACGGCGAGTGGGGACGGTAAGACGGGAAGACTACAATACTCCGAAGTTTCATTTGTCCGGAAACAATTTTAAGAAAAAGTATTTAGTTTTTTTTTTGGGATAACATATATAGGAGTGAGAATCGCAAATGACGATTATATTTTATTATTGTAATTTGTAATTTTAGATTTAAGTTTTTATTTTATTTTATTATATTGTAATTGTATTGTACTTTACTATGGGTGTCCTATACCTGCACAATAAAACTTTATTATTATTATATTATTATTATTATAACCCTAACGTAACCTATTTAAAGTATGTAACATCCATGGAAAAAAAAAGTTTTGCGCTATTTCTCTTTCGGAATTTTGAAAATTCGGAATATTTTTGGTTTCGGATAAATTAAACTTCGGCATCTTTGAGTGATCCCCGGTACGACCCGTTGTACAACCTGTGGCGTTTAAGAGGTAAAAAAACACGTTACGTTAAATGTGTACACTGCAACACTAAATAAAGTGTGTGTCCACACTCTATAGCATTATAAAGTGAATACGTAAAGAGGTAGCATTCAAATAAACCAGACACACTTTGACCTTTCAAAGGGTTGAATATAGCTCCCAGTGACCTTTTCTTTTATTTAAACTCCACTGAAGCGAATTTCAAACGAGTTTTCTAAACTGACCCTTAACCGTAACGACACGCGGTAAAGCAATTCACCGAGCCTCTGACGCCACAGAAAAAAACCGGCGTGTAGGGTTCCGTAGTTGCTCATCCTTCACAATAAACTGCTGTTTTAAGCCCGAGGTTTACGTTAAGAAAGATTTTAAGCTCTATAAAAAGTTCGTAAACGCCCTAGAAACTGTAATCACTTATTACCTTCTGGAAGTCAACTTACGACCTTCTAAAGAAAAAATATGAAATTTGGCGATAACTCAAAAACGGCTCGACCGATTTTGTTCAATATACTTAGTTTTCATTGAAAGTACTTAAAATCCCTCATTAACATGAATTAATATCAAAAAATAATGTTAAAAGACCCCTATTATTTTTACAAGACCTATTCAACGACACCCCACACACCAGTGTTGAAAAGAAAAAAAAAATTGACCCCCACTTTAGGTGTTCGAGAGGTACACGAAAAAAAAATTATTTTTTAAATTTTATTTTACCGTTCTGTCGGCGTTATACTTACACATACTCATACCAAATTTCAGCTTTCTAGTACTAATGATCACGGAGCTAAGCCGCGGACGGACGGACGCACAGACGGACAGACGGACATGGCGAAACTATAAGTTGACTACGGAACCCTAAAAATACTCCAAAATCAACAATTCAACAATACAACAATTCTTTATTGCACACCAACAAGAAAAATATTACAATCGAAACCTTAATTTATAAAGTCAAAATCAACATGGATTAAAAAATACTTGTAGCTAGGGCTGCCATTCCGGGTTTCCCCGGATTTGTTAGTTTGAAAGGCCGTCCGAGGAGGGGGTTTAAAAAGTGTCCACGACACACGACACGTCCGGGAAAAAATGTGATATACGCCAAATGTCCGGGTTTTTTTTAGTCTTTATCCGGGCTCGGCATGGAATTTACAATGTCGACGACGCGGTTGGCGCAGTTTGCAGACACCTGCCTACTGAGCCGACGGTCCCGGGTTCGAATCCCGGCCGGGGCAAATATTTGTGTGATCAACTCGAATATTTGTTCTTGGGTCATGGATGTTATCTTATCTATATATGTATCCCACCAAAAACATTCTGTAAAAAATTAGCCAAGTCTCGATGGAGCTGCTTGTTTATCTCTAAAAAGTAATGAAATCTAGACAAAGTCGTACCAAGTCTAAGGTTCCTTACTGCGATTTCTTTATTATTATAGTTAATGTTGTGTGACTTGGCCGTTGAAGAGTACACAAGGGTACAACACCAGGTGCTCCATGACACCATTGCACCAATCTGTCCCCAGAACCGCTACAAGTCAATTTTGTTTATACGTAATGTTATATCTGTTGTAACTACCTATGTTTGTTAAGCGAGATAATAGCCCATACTGGTATTGGTAATTTGACGCTAGTGTCTCATTTTAGGCTGTTGTTGAATGTGCAGCACATGCATTCAGCATTGACAATGCTGACTTCTGCTCTCTTCTTTTTGGAGCGTCAAATCGACCACCGATCTAACATAAAATAGATGTACAGACGGACTTCTATCAATGATTAGAGGTAGATGAATACTTTTTATACTGTTTGTTTCAGGCTTTGGCTGCGTATTTCAATAATACATAAGTATTATTGAAATACGCAGCTTTATCAAGCCTACAATTGACTGGTTATTGAATCAACGTTTTCCAAGTGGCAATTTTCCATCGTCAATGGGTAGCGGTTCTGGCGACAGATTGGTGCAATGGTGTCATGGAGCACCTGGTGTTGTACCCTTGTGTACTCTTCAACGGCCAAGTCACACAACATTAACTATAATAATAAAGAAATCGCAGTAAGGAACCTTAGACTTGGTACGACTTTGTCTAGATTTCATTACTTTTTAGAGATAAACAAGCAGCTCCATCGAGACTTGGCTAATTTTTTACAGAATGTTTTTGGTGGGATTTCACTTCTTTTTGTAGAAGCGTGGGCATATTGTTTTATAACAACCTGCTAATTCACTTTAGCAAACCTCACGAAATAATAAGCGAAATCAACGAAATGCAAATAATCCCTCCTAATCCCTAGCAAACGTTTCCGAGCGCAATAGAAGAATGTCGTAAACGACTGTAACGCGGCCGGTTGCCACTTCGCCATATAAGATTATCGGAAAAACAAACTTAGGCGCGTTTCAAAATACAGTTAGCGCCATCTAGCGACGTGTGCGGGTATCACCGCCACTCTTAGTCCAATGCATTATATTTTGACCAAATTTTGAGCGAAATTAATATTTTGGTGTAATTTGTTTATTTAATTTGTGTAATGTTCGAGTAGAATAAAGTTAATCGTTCGACTATTTCTTCTTGTAAACTTGTAAGGTAAGTATAAGTATAAAAGCCAGTCTAGTCTTATCCAGAGTTTTCCTTTAATTTTATTTATATGCGTATTAAAAGCAGAAGGGGAGGCATTCGCCCAGCGGGTACGTATTACAATACCGAAGTTCAAAATACCGAATTTCATAAGACCTATGGACGGAAGGCCGAAAATTAAAATTTCGAATGTTTATTTGACCGAAAGTTTAAAATCCCGAAAGAACGTTTGATCGAAAGGATGAAATACCGAATATTATAATCCCGAAGACTGCAATCCCGAAGAATGAAATCCCGAAGACTGTAATCCCGAAGATTATAATCCCGAAGACTATGATCCTGCCTTAAGGTTGTAATCCGGAATATTATTTAAACTGTCGAGAATTATATTTCTGTAGTCTTACAGATTCTAATGTTTATTTTATACAAAGAATATTAACCTAAATTACGTAACCTACTTGCCTACTACTATACTTACTATTTATAAGTGAACTCTTCTGTGGAACCGATCTGCTCCGGCGCTGCGGGATGTGCAGCTCCTCCGCCCTAGTACGTTAGTACTCTTTATTATACTGTGGCCCAAGCGTTAGAAAGTGCGGGCATCAAGCGAGTCGCAGCAGCTGAGGCTGGTCGCCGAAGGTGACCAAAAAGCCGAAGCTGCGGAGGCGAGCGTTGACAGCTTCGGTTCCAGACAAGTTCGGTTCGGTTGGCGGTCCATGACAGAATATTTTATCATAATATCGAATATTTAGTGTCATAATTTCCCACTTTCCCGGACTCTTTCCTTTTCTTAATCGACTTGCCACAGAACCGAAGCTGTCAACCCCGATTCCACGTGGTCTTGTCTGCCCTACCCCTAGAGTGTATATAAAAGGCCGGAGGCGCGGAGGGAGGGCAGCCCCCGGCCGCCGTAAGAAGGCGAGCGTAGGTGCCGCATTTTCTTACGCTAGGGCGGAGGGGCTAAATATCCCGCAGCGCCGCCGGAGCAGATCGGTTCTACGGAAAAGTCAGATTAGTTTAGTGTCCTGACACTTTTAAAGTGCTCATTGACTATCGGGATTATAAAATTTCGAGATTTTAAAAATTTCGGGATTATGAAATTTCGAGATTTTAAACTTTCGATTTTCTGAAAATAGGTAATTTGAGCTTCGGTTTATCGAATATCGGCTTTTTGAACTTTCGGTATTTTGACCATCGGTATTTCAACTACTAGGTATTATGAACTTTCGGGATTGTAATACGTAACCCGCCCAGCTGTGGGACGCTATACGCTAGATTAAATTAGAAGATGTGGGTACACATCTACTACGCTGGATTTTTTCAATGACAGTCGATTTTTTAATGTACCAATAGTAGAAGGGGGCATTACCATATCTATATACAGCTGAGACCAGCTGAGGGTTCTTCACCAAATAAATAATAAATAAATAAATATCAGACAACCTCACACAAATCGATCCAGTCCCAAATTAAGCTCTAGAAGGCTTGTGTTATGGGTACTAGACGACGATAGACATACTTATATAGATAAAGATATACTTAAATACATAGAACAACCATGATATCGGTTGACACTAATCTCTTGACATTGGTTGATACTATATCTGAACACTTGGATAGGGGAATTCAAGTGGATGTTGTTTATTTTGATTTCCGTAAAGCCTTCGATCGCGTGGATAACGATATTCTCTTGTATAAGCTGGAGGTTATTGGGTTCAGTCCGAAGTTGCTCAACTTCTTTGCCAGCTATTTGCGAGATCGAAGGCAATACGTGCAACACGGCCATTTTGTGTCCGATCCATACCACACGCGTTCTGGTGTCAGCCAAGGTTCCATTCTGGGCCCATTCCTATTTGGGATCATGATTAACGACCTAGATTCAGTAGTCCGTAATGCGAGATGTCTCCTTTACGCTGATGACCTGAAGTTGGTGTACGGGGTTGAGAACGCTGCGGATTGCGTATCCTTGCAGGAGGATATAAAATCAGTTTTCAGATGGAGCCAAGACAATCGTCTCTGTTTCAATCCAGCTAAGTGTCATGTGTGTACCTATAGCCGTGCATGCGTCCCAATACTAGCCGAATACCTTCTTGGAACAGAGCCCATCTCGAGAGTATTTTCAGTGAAAGATCTTGGAGTTCTATTTGACACACGACTTACTTTTCACGACCACATTAAAGCGCTTGCCACGAGCAGCTTTCGTAGGCTCGGCTTCGTTGCTCGTAACGTCAGGGATTTTTACGATGCAGGTGCTATAAAAGTTCTGTACAACGCTTTAGTGCGAAGCAAGTTGGAGGCATCGGCTCTTGTTTGGAACCCTTTCGAATACAGCTATATTCTTCTATTAGAGAAAGTCCAAAAAGCTTTCCTAAGAATGCTTTACAAGAAAATGTATGGATACTACCCATACCTCTACCCTTCTAAGTTTCTTCTCGGCATGTTGGGATTTAACTCCTTAGAGGTGAGGCGCAACTCCAGCTCGCTTGTGTCTGCATGTCGTGTCTTACGTGGAGATTCGGACTGTCTGCAACTAGTGGAGAAATTGGCGAGATTGTTTGTCCCAGATGTCTCGAGAATTACCCTCAGGCCGCGTGCACGGCCCCTGTTGGCAGTGCCAGCGGCGCGCACAGTGGCACATAAAAACTCGCCTCTCCTTCGCGCTCTGACCCTACTGAATGCGCTCCTGGTATCAGCACCGGAATGTGATCTGTTTGCGTGGCGATGGGCGGCTGTATGTTATGAATGCTTGAAGTTTTGTGAGATGATGGATAAAAGGCAATCCAGTGTATTCGCATGATGTTTTAATGTTAAAATGTTTGATGTTTCGTAGTTATTGTTAAACATATTGTAATTCAGTTAGTTACAATTTATGTTATTTTAAGTTTCACAGTGAATTAGTTTTAAGACTGTAATACTGTGTAACCTAATAAATAAATAAATAAATAAATAAATAAATAAATAAATAAATAAATAAATAAATGACCCGAGCACAAATATTCGAGTTCATCACACAAATATTTGCGCTGGCCGGGACTCGAACCCGGGACCGCCGGCTCAGTAGGGAGGTGTCTACAAACCGAGCCAAACGCGTCGTCAAAATACTTCAGACCTTGGATTTTTGACATCAAATGAAGCGGCCCACTAAGTTGAATATTAAAATACTTAAACGGGTTTACTCACGTCGTAGAAGTCGAATAACGCTCGACATGTTTCGAATCGGTACGCGATCCATCATCAGGAGAGATGATCAGTCGCGACGGCGGCCAACCGAACACAACAACAAGTTGAATATTTTTTGTAAAGGCGGTATGTCGATCTCTAATAGTTTGGTTGGGCTCTTGTGTTTTCTAATCAGAGTACTCCAGATCTTCGATTATCCTAGTTTTTAGGGTTCCGTACCCAACGGGTAAAAACGAGACCCTATTACTGAGACTTGGCTGTCCGTCCGTCCGTCCGTCCGACCGTCCGTCTGTCACCAGGCTGTATATCACGAACGGTGATAGCTAGACATTTGAAATTTTCACAGATGATCTATTTCTATTGCCGCTATAACAACAAATACTAAAAATGAAATAAAATAAATATTTAAGGGCTCCCATACAACAAACTTGTTTTATAGTACGGAACCCTTCATGCGCGAGTCGGACTCGCACTTGGCCAATTTTTATAGTTTTGGCTTTATGTGGCCATTAAACCCTAACTCTGTACCAAATTTCAGCTCTCTGAATTTATGGGAAGTACTAGTTCTTTACTGATGATCATGAGTGAGTGAGTGAATGAGTGAGTGTCGTAAATGCGAAACTTTGTTTTCGCGTAACTTCGGAACTAAATGACCTACAGACTTGAAATTTTGGATTTTAAGTATGTGATTATAGCTTACTGGATGACAAAAACTTCTGCGTTCTGGTCTTATCCAGAGGTGCTCAAATAGGGGCCTGAAAATGCGGCGAAATGGTTCCAGTAAAGGATGGTACGGCAGTGTTTGCTTCGCGCTCGACTTGGCGGGGGCACTGCCGTGCCCCCCCGATTTATATATTATGTATATCGTCGTCGTCTAGAACCCATAGTACAAGCTTTGCTTAGTTTGGGACTAGGTCGATTTGTGTATGATTGTCCCATAATATTTATTTATTTATTAAAAAAAAAATGTCGGCCATACTTGTAGCTAAGTTTTCGATCATTTAAATTTGGACGTCTCACAGAATGGTATATCACTGATCTGGGCGGCCAAAAGTCATTTTTTTTTAACTGATTGTGGGTAAAATAATGAGTTAGGTTGAGAAAGTCTACTTATTGACGCACTATAATCCGTCAATGTATTCGACCTTATCGCTAAACTATGCTCGTATAGCTGGTTGCAATATTAAGTATTTCACGAGCACTTATTTTCTCAAACGGCACATCAAAAAGGGGTGACTTTTAATAGTGAATTTGTACGTTTTCGCGGTAGAATATATAATAAGTTACCTTAAATGTTATGATGGCAGGTGAGAATGTTTCGTTTGTGTATGTTTTTAATAGGGTTGATTATTTTATGACGATATGGTAGTCATTCAAAAGTACACCTTTTTAATGTTCTCGTTTTGCTTGTATTTTGACTTATCGGAAACATTTAGTTGTAGTTACTAGTTCCCGAAGTGTCCCGGCAGAAATACGACATGTAGCACATACCTCATTTATTCTAAATAGTTTACGATTTAGCTTTGATTTTCCACGGAAACGCTCCGGAAAATGGAAAATTAGGCATCCAAACGTTATATGGTCAAAATGTATGATTTTATGAATTTGTTATTTTTTGGTAATTTGATTTTTTATTGTTTCTAGGGCCATCTAATGTTAAATTAATAACTCGATGTAAGTTATTCGAGTTGATGAAGCAAACGGAATTGCCAAATTTGCGTCTATACCGTCAAAACTTTTCTCGAAAGTTTTCGAGGGTTTCATGCAATAGGGATGTACTTAACAGATTACTCGTGGCTTCGGATGCTCTAATAACAGGTATGAGACCAACACCGCGTAATAAGACAAAGCCATTCGCAACAGAAACTCTCGAGATGCTGCTTCCCATAGAGCCTCGTACAGATGAAATGGTGTCTGATGAAATATCGACAGAGCCGTCTTCGTCTGATCAAAGTGACATGATTCTGATTGATTTTTGTTACTTTTGTATATACTTTGTACATATATTATTATACTTACTTTGAGCTAATATTGAAAAATCCTTATTTTTTTGTAATTTCACCATAATTTTCTTACCGTACAGATAAAAAATTAAATATTAGCTTAATATTACTGCAACTACCAATATATAACATCAAAAATAATATTGGCCGCCCAGATCAGTAAAATACCACACTGTGCTTCTGTGGCAATAGGGGTGTGGACTGATGTTGAATTATACAACATACTGTATTATTTAAATGAATAATAAGAGTATGTCATGAAACAAAGAAAAAAAACTTTTTTGATATGTAACTTCAAACTTACCTGTACGCAAATTTTATAATCTTTTTTTTTTATCCAATAGAAGTCCGTTCAAGTCTAGAAGGGTCGGGTCACGTTTGAAACGTTCTAAACACTTTTCAAGCACGAATAGGTCCCGTTTTGTTATAATCACCAGGCTGTATCTCAAGAACGGTTATAGCTAGAGAGTTGTAATTTTCACAGATGATGTATTTCTATTGCCGCTATAACAACAAATACTAAAAATAAAATAAAATAAATATTTAAGGGGGGCTCCCATACAACAAACTTACAGATAACGATACGGAACCCTTCGTGCGCGAGTCCCACTCGCACTTGTTTATTTCTTGATTTAAGTATATGCGTAATTTGCTTCTTATTACGTATATAGTTAGGTGTAACGTCGCCTAGTACGCAGTCTAGTAATCAGCATGTGAGATTTCTGATATTTACTCGTATTTAACATTATTATTATGTGTTTTAAATTATAGTAACTGTATTATTAACTGACACTCACACTAAACAGATATTCGTCCATTAGGCTACATTTCTGAAGAAGTCCACAGTTAAAATCTTAATCGGTATAAGCATTAATATGAAACTTACATGTCATATACACGGTCCTGCTTATTATGAAACACGTCCGATGTGCGATCTTACTTAGCGGCAACATTGTAACACTTGATTCACTTTCAGACACTACAACAAGACCCGATCATCTATTGGCACTCTTCACTATTGATTGTACATAAGAAATAGCATTCTCAAACTTGATTCATTCATAATTGATTTTACTAGGTATACAAATGTTTTATCACAACTGATGATATAGTAGCCACTGTCTCTTGACACTGCAACTTGTTTGAGTAAAGTTCAAGACATAATTGCACTCAAAAATAATCAAAACTCATATTTATTGATAATAGACGTCGTCGCCTCGGCTGTCAGTGCTACACTGTTATAGATACACTATAGTACTACGCGATAACAACTGATAAGTGATAACAGACAGCTGATGTAACCCTGTGAAGTATATAACCCCGGATGAAGGAATACGGTTAAAATCTCTTCAAGCACCGTTTAAGACGATATCATCTATACATCTATCTATACATATAATAAAGCTGAAGAGGGTCGAAAGTCTGCACGTGGAAGATATTCGAAAATAAATTGGTGGGGAATACTTAGAATCGATAACAGAACACGTTTACAACAGGTTTTTGCATTGACGTATTAATTACATGGACACACAATCCGACGGAAAAAATGGCACCCTCCCAACTAATGCAAAATCACAAATCGCATTAGTTGGGCGATCAGTCTCGTTTAGACCATGACACGTGACGGATCTCAAAATGACTTAATTTTCAGTGAAAAATTGCAGAAATAACAGCTATAAAATAAAGAAAAAGGTCGGAATATTCTTTTTTACGCAGATTCTATTGATTAATTAACGAATCCTATGTAAAATCATAGCATATTTTAGATTAGAATTATTAACTTTGTCCCTACAAAATGCACCTTATCACAGAACAAAAATCTAAGGAGTCGCTATAGTTTTATATTTTATTAATTAATAAAGCAGTGCAATAAATAATTATCCTCTTTTTTTATTAAAGATTGCCACGCGATCTTAAACAACGTGAAAAATTGAGGTCACGTTTAGTAAGAGACCCACGTCAAGAATAATTTCAGCCAAATAATTCGTCTCTCGTGTGTTCGTGTGTGTTATTCTCCTAGCAGGGCAGGTAACCCAAGGAGTCTTAATACCGTCCCTCCTTCTTCACTGAAGGAGAGGCCATTTCATAAAATTTCATTAAATTAAGCTTAATTAGTAAAATAATATGTTACTTAAAAATCCAAATATTAAAATTTTACATTTAAATTGTTGTGTATAAAATGTAAATGTGGAATTAATTGTAAAGTAATGTATAAAATATAAATAAATGGCTATTCTATTCTATTCTATTCTATTCGCGTGTTCGTTCGGCATAATCATAGGTATATGTTTTTTTTTTATGTTTAATCAAAAGAAGCGTAAAAGTCTTGCACTCAACACAGCTTTAATATCTCAATAAAAACGTAAAAAATGACAATGTATACAAAAGAAGTGTAAAATGGTTATGTAGTATTTGTAGTAGTAGCTATCTATACATAAAAAGATATACACTGTCTCAGGCGCACGTCACATAGGATGCTGCGTTTAGTTACACGCGAGCCGAGGGCGAGAGTGGACGCATGACATTGCTATGTGTGCGGCGGCGTGTGAGCCAGTGTTATGAACATATGCCTTTTACAGGCAGATCCTACAGGTTACATTAATAAATTAATAAAAAAATTGCTCTGTTGTCATTGTTTTATTTTGTCTCAGAGTCTAGACACTGTCAGTTTAAACCTTTGAACGCCAAGAACACCTAAAGACAATGTGTGCTGCCGTGCATACTACGCCACTGACTTTCACGCCACGCCATCAAACTTTAAAGGGTTAAAAATGTTAATATTTTGCACTTGCCTTACTCTCATTTCACATACTAGAACAAGATGAGCTTAGAAATCATAATGTCATTATTACTGATCCCTTCTATGCAGTGTCGGGAACCTTTTATGCAGTTTTTAAATAAAAACGTAACTTAATTCGTTATTATCAATTTACGAGTTTTTTTAGTTCAAACAAAAAATATCTATATTTTAATACCTAAATAAAATAATAATGAAAATATTTTTAGTATGTAAAACTATTAAAATCTGCTCCATTCGTGCCATGTTCCAAGTTTGACAAGAGACATGAGTCAGAATACGCTAAAAAAGTTAATTTACACGAAAAATATTTGTAGTAATAAGTACGTAAGCCAATTTGACACTTAAACGTTTGAGTAAAGAGTTATTTTGTACGAAGTAATTATGTTGCTGTAAATTATAAATAAGCGTTATTGGCATCTACTTGAACATGACAGCAGTGCCACTTTCTTCGACAATTTTGTTCGGGTCTGTGGCTCTATTATAAATAATACCTCAATGGGTTTTTGTCTGTTTATCTGTTTGTCTGTATAGGCTATAAAAAAATACTAATAAAAGGGGGGGTAGCCACTATATTCGATCGAGTTAAGTTTGCACCCGAATCTTATGGCCCTACTTACGTATGAGGTGCAAACTTTTTTCAAACATGTACTACGACTATCGAGTACCCAGATTTGGACAGTACGGAAAGTCCTGTCTGCGGAGTATCAAGAAACTGTGATAAAGCTAAACTGACACAGACCGATTTCCACGCGTCCAAGCTGTCAAACCACACAAAATGAGTCAGTGTGTATGGTTTGACAGTTCATTTGCTTGGAAGAGTGAGCGTGGTCTGACTCTAGTCTTTGATATAACGTCTAATTGGTGTTACAGTCACGTGGAGAGGCTATTGAAGCTGTGAATCACATGTTGGTTAAGATAACAATTAATCGATGCCATAAATCACTGGATAATGTGGAAGTGTGTCGCGTATGTGGACATTATGACAGAGGCAAATTCAACGTCTTTAATACTATCACTATTTCAGCGCCATCTTTTACCTAATTTTTTTTATACTACGTCTGTGAGATACAAGCATGCGGCTCGTCTGATAAACAGTTACCGCTGTCTATAACTTCTCAATATCATTTAACGAAACTGTAATAGCACTGAAATACATCGCTCAAATATTGAGTATAGTTTGAATATTTCCGACAATAAACAAATTAAAAGTACATATCTCGAATGCACTCACTTCATAAAGCCATGCTTGTAGCTAAGAGAAATGTCATATACGTATGTTTGTAAGCAATAAATCTACTTATACCTAGTGAATAGATCTCTAAGATTTTTTTTAAAGAAACTGGATTAATCTGACTTATACGCAAATCAAGTTGAATTTTGAGTGCATTTTGACTAGAACTTGTAGTTTTAACGCTTCTGCCTCTAAACTCTTTAGACAGTTTATCCGTCTGTCTGTGTCTCGGGACGTAAAGGAAGGGCACGCAGGGCGGCCGGCGGGTGTCGACTGAGCGGCGCGCTCTATATTTAACTGACCCGACTGAAATAGGCGGGATTGACTATGACTTGCGCGCGGAAACGTCTGTCGGTGACAGGTGACAACTATATTTAAGCCTTATTCCTTTTAAAAATGTTTTTTTTTTCATATCGCATCCTGCTCTCCGCCTGTATCCTATCCTATGTATGCGTAGATCTTTGAAACTACGCAACGGATAAAGATGCGGTTTTTTAATAAATAGAGTGATTCAAGATGACGGTTTATATGTATAATACATGCATTAAACCCGTGCGAAGCCGGGGCCGGTCGCTAGTGATAAATATATTGATAATTTCAACCAACTTTTTGAAGTTAATAATACTTTTCCCTGAGTTCTAGATAGTAACATAGCTATTCATAGCATTCATGTTTTTATTGCGTGCAGTTAAAAATAAGTTGAAAACAAAACAGTTTTCCGTGTGAGTATTGTCCATTTCGAGTAGTTTTTGAAAAAAAAAAAAAACTGTAGGTTTCAAATAATATATACCAATAAATCACAATAGCCCGGTTCTAAGTACATAGTAACATTGATAATATATTAAGAAACATGTTTAGTCATAGGAAAGATTTTCTAAAACAATCAGCAATTTTGAACGGATAAGGAGCCTTAACGTTGAAAATATTGTTTTTTTTGATTGAGTGCCCCGATTTATGAAATTGAAACATCCGCCTGTAGTTTCACAGATATGACGGATATGACAGGTACGCGGATGGGTCATATGTCATGTTGTTCATGTGCGTCTGCTGGAAGGCTTCAAAGTGCAATATGAATTTCCAAAATGGGTTGGTAACTTTTTGAAATTTTCTAAAGTTAGTCAAAATTTCGAAACTGTGACTTCGTATAAAATCGTGCCTTTCGAGATGAATTATATTATAGCAAAGTTTTTTCGAGGTCATACCTACCTATATTCGTACATCGCACTAAACAGTTAAGGTTTATCTTGAAATTTTGATTCCAATATCTGCCAGTAAGACAAAAGGATCTTGTAATAATAAGTATAGACGAAATCATAAAAACTTACCAATATACTAAATCTTGCAACAGTACAGACGGACATTCTTCATTTTATTTGTATAACTAGCGACCCACCCCGGCTTCGTACGGGTGCATGCTATATTATGCATGTATTATATATATAAACATTCCTCTTGGATCACTTATCTATTTAAGAAAACCCGCATCAAAATCCGTTGAGTAGTTTAAAAGATCTAAGCATACATAGGGACAGACAGAAGAAAGCGACTTTTTTATACTATGTAGTGATTACTTGATTAGTGATAGATATGTGATTTGCCGTTTTGTCGTACGCGTGAACTCTAGGGGATGTAGGTCAAATGTGTGGGTGTCAATACAGCCGATTACCTATATATAGGTATGTAGGTATAGATCGAATGATGATCATTGGGATTCAATTGACATTACAAAGCCTTTATTTTTGTAAGCCTGATAAAAATACATACCTACCTAACACAATACCTATAAATATATACGAGGGTTGTTTGATAAATACCCGTGTTTAGAAAAAAACAACAAAGGTTTGTATACGTGTATATTTATTTTTCTACATAGTCACCTTCCAACTCTATACACTTGTTCCAACGGTGTTCTAGCTTTAATAAGCCGTCTAAAAAATAAGATTTCGGAAAGTCGTGAAAATAGGCCTCCGTGGCGGCAATGACCTCTTCATTGGACGAAAATTTCTTTCCACCGAGCCATTTTTTTAAATTTGGGAATAGGAAGAAGTCACAGGGAGCCAGGTCTGGGGAATAGGGCGGATGAGGCAGCAATTCATAATGTAATTGCTTTAATTTGGAGTCTGCGATTCTTGAGGAGTGAGCTGGTGCATTATCATGATGAAAGAGAACTTTTTCTTATTTAGATGTGGTCTCTTTTTTTTCAAAATGGTATCAAATTCTTGCAATAAATTAGCGTAATATGGCCCGGTTATCGTTCTTCCTTTTTGTAAATAATCAGTATGGATGATTCCCTGCGAGTCCCAAAAAACAGTCGCCATGACCTTTCCGGCCGATGGAACGGTCTTCGCCTTCTTTGGAGCTGATTCCCCCGGCAAAATCCACTGTTTAGACTGTTCTTTACTTTCTGGGGTATAGTGGTGTATCCACGTTTCATCAACAGTCACAAAACGCCGAAGGAACTCACCCGGACTACTTTCGTACTTATCTAAACAGTGCCTTGAAATTTGCTTCCGGGTGAGCTTTTGTTCCTCGGTGAGCAAACGCGGCACCCACCTCGCCGAAACCTTCTTCATGCCTAATTTGTGTTCTAAAATGTGCTGCACGCGTTCAATCGAAACATGTACAATGTCGACAATTTCTCTAAGTTTTATTCGGCGATCGCTTAATACAATATTCTCGATTTTTTTCACCATATCACCTGTGGTTACCTCAACAGGACGTCCTGGGCGATCTTCATCAAAGATGGACGTTCTGCCTCATTTAAATTCATTGTACCAATATCTACTGGTTGTCATAGAAGGAGTATGATCATTGTAAACAGCTTTGCATGCGTACTTTTATTTCATCACAAGAATTTCCTTCCAAAAACAGAAAACGAATTACAGAACGATACTGCTCTTTCTCCATTATTGCAATAACAACGCGAACTCCGTCGTAAAAAGGCGTTAAAAGAAAAAAAAAACAAAAGAACGCTGTATTTTTTTTTTTAATTTTCTAGTCCATAAAGGATGCCTAAAAAGTTCGTATACATAATTTCAGCCAGTAACAAGAATAACTTTTTAAAACGTGCATTTATCAAACAACCCTCGTATATATATGTCGACGTTATACGTAGGTATGACATGATGTCGATGGTAAAAATAGCTTCAATAATAATTATTTAGTAACTTATAACAGTAACAAGTAAACGTCGAAACGTTCAAAACGTTAAAAGGTACATAGTGTTTCATGTTTTTTTTTTTATGAAACAATTTGACAATAAACTTTCTGAGTATCTGCCGAACTGCAGCAGTTTCTTGGAACAAAAATGTATGCACTGAATATGAATATCTGTATGAATGTAATAGTATCAAATTCAGATTATTTTTCCATATATTTTATTGAGTTTGACATATAACAATGAAAATGCACATATGATTGCAGGTGACAACCTGTTGGGTAATGAAATGACACCAATGTCTTGTTTGTATCTTAAAGAGATTTTGACATCAACATTTCTAAAGCCTATTGTAAATATTGTAATTACATAAGTTATACTTGAACTTTTGCCCCATTGTTTCAACTATTACTAATTTCAAGGTTTTACACAAACGAAAACAAAAAATTTTGTTCAATTCTTTATTTACTTTACATTCAATATTTGCGTTTGTCATCTCTGCTATCCCTACTGGACTTGGATCTCTCATAATCATCATATTTCCTAGACCCGCTGCCTCGGCTTCGCTTATCGTCCGACCTTCTGTCTCTAGAACGATCTAGCTCCCTATCTCTGGAACGCGACTTGTGTCTCTTGCTAGAATACTCCCTTTTCCTTTCGTACGGGGAACGGGACCTCCGTTCTCTCTTAGATTTATGATTGCTATGATACTTGTTAAATAATGGGGGTGTTTTGGGAGACTTGTCCTTCTTGGAGTCTCGTTTAGTGTCCTTAGATGTAGAAGCGGTGGGGGATTCAGCCTTCTTTTCTTCAGCGTTTGCCTCTCGTTCTTTTTGAGCTTGTGTGTGTTTGTTCGCTTGGTAAATCCTGCGTAACGCATCTACTTTTTTCTCCAATTCTTCAGAGTTTACTTTAGGTCGCTTGTAGAGCTGCAGGATTCTCGAACAGACCTCACGAATGTCCTCCTCTGGTACTTTGAAGAGCAAGAACCAGTGTGGATTATTTGGTAGAGGTAATCCAATTTTTCTAGCAGTCAAATAAATGCAAGCACATGCAATAGTTTCCGGATGGAAACGCATAAAGACATCAGTGCGTAGAGCATCGTTCATGTAGTTCCATGCCATCTGCATGAGCTGACGATTCTTCTCATACTGCAGAAGCTGCAAATAAACCACAATCAGTTTATGTGGATGCTTAACATGAACACAGAACCCCAGCTCTTTGAGTATCCTCCGTTCCGCCTTTATGACTTGATTTTTTAATTCTATGTAGTTCTGATCAACTATTAAGGGAGAAATAGTTTTCTGTGCTCTAACTTGCTTGATGTGATGAAACACATTGATCACGTCACGAATTCTACAAGGTTTTTCTTCAACTTTCGAGGCTAGGTAAATACTACCCATGGCCATTGTTTCCATAGGGTATCTGACAAAGGATTTCGAGTAGTAGAACCTCTGGAGGTATATCTGACCTGTTGCCATGGCGACTTGAGGCATTTTGAGCAATATACCAGCAGTCTGAATCAGTTCGCAGCCAAGGATACGTAAGTCAGTTTCTGTCTCGATGTCAAGGCCATCTGCTTGCGACGGCGTCTCCTTAAACACGGCTTCAGGTAGCAGGCAGTTGTACAGCGTCAGAAGTATCTTCCCATAGTTCTTCTGAGGCTTTGCAGCCGTGGAACTGCTAGTTTTACTTTGCGTTTGCACAGCAGACATGTTGCCAAGTTTCGACACCGCGTTCCACTTAAATCTTGCGAAATATCACCAAAATCATGCACCCCGCGATGCATTTAAAGTTCTTACACCATTTTCACGACTTTTATTTCATTTTAAACAGTTCATTTAACAAAAAATCACGAAACATGTAGGGAAAACGCGCTTGAAACTAGAATGACAGGATCCAAGATGGCGCCACAAAACAGATCAAACGTCAAACGGGAACTTGTAAACAAGCTCCTGGAATAGTTTTAGGGATTTAAAATAAATCTATACAGGAATGACTTACCTTGTGCCATTGCGATCCTCTCAAATTACTTTCGGAACGATTTGATAAGGTAATTGCACTTGTTGCAATTAATGGGCGGATTAGAAAGGACATTCATGACTCAATCGATACATTTTAGTGACGGACATGAACACAAACCCAATTCGTTATCGACTTTTTTTTGCAACTTCAACCAAACGTCACTTAAATTTTGAATGATGAGTAATTATTAAGGAAATGGATGAATAATTGACCGAGCGAGCGAAGCGAGCGAATCATCGCTGTTTCAGCTTCGCCAAAATTTATTTCTTCTCGCCTACAGGTCACAATTCCCAAGCGATACTCGTGACATTTTGTAAGTAGAATCAATAACTAAATAGATTATTATTAAATGTATGTTAAAATTAACTTAAAAACCTGGAACCTAAACTAACCTAACCCTACCCAAGTTCGGTCATTGGCGGAAATATGGCGGAAATGATCTCAAGATGCTGGCGGCGATTCCCCGATGCACAGTAATACTGAGCCTTTGTCCGAGAAACGCGCCAGCTCTGCGATCACAGGTAGTTCGAATTACTTTTTTTTTAATTACGAAACAAACTCGCGAGGTGCACAGCTCACAGAACCAGTAAAATATAGATATTTTTAATAAAATAAATGTGATAAGTTTGCTTTACCATCGGCTTATCGAAGAACACTGTATCTACTATCTAGTACAGTAGTAATTAACACATACAAAAAAGTCGTTTCGATAATGTATAATTGAAAAGCACTACATCACTACTGAGTTTCAACGGATGCGTTCATTAAAACCGAAAATGACGTAAGTTAATTCGTCAACACTTCTAATGTGTAAAAAAATTAGTCATTAATGTAAAAAATTCAAAATGAAATCAAGCATTAAAAAAAACTAAAGATAAAGGTGTTTAGGGTTTGGGCGCAATCATTATTCTGACGCAAAATCGGAACGCGACTTATTCCGGAAGTGGCAGCGGAAGTTGATTGAACTTGGCGGCATTCATAGTATGCAATCAATAATGTCGAACTATAAGTTGCTGCAAATAAAACAATGAATAGATGCTAAATGGCTTCTGAATCTGTGCCAACTGTATGAACAATTAACCTTGCTTTGATATCTGTCTCACAAGTAGGTAAATAATCAATAAGATTCTATAGAAAAGCCATGTTCTTTTAGTAAATGTATTGTATTTGGTACTTACATCCAGGATCTGTACATTTTTGGACAAAGGCGTCCAAAAAATCATGACCTTCTCCCGCTTCAAAGCAACACTTTACAAATGACATTGTTCAAATTCACTACTCAATTATTAAACGTAAATATTATTTATATTTTTTTAAAGAATAACACAACAGCAAAACGTAACACAAAAATTATAACAGTAAAAATATTATTTGAATTATATTATCAACAATTCGTAATACTTATACAACACTCATTATTGCCGTGTATTTAATCAGATATACTTTTAAAACCAATATAATTTTATTAAATTAATAACTATCACAGATGTTTTAACACAAACACAGTTTTTATGAATTAAACGTTTCGCAAAACCATTTCAATTGATATTTGTACTTTTTAAATATTATGTTTTTATGCTAATTTGTACACTTATAGGTACTATTTTTTCTATGTATAACTGGGTCACATTTCGGAAACAGTACTTTTTGACGCAAAAAATGTCAATGCGGTCATAACAATTTTTAACCGACTAAATCACATTTAGGACTACTCTGCAGTATTTCTACGATATCTGTACACCATTCAAATCAGTAGGGTTATGCCCATAAAACGTGAAGCATTTTAGCAGTTCACCTAGTACTGCTACTCATCACTAGATGGCGCAATCTTTATTACTATTGCTATTTACTAGATGGCAGCACATAGAGTAGGTTACATGGAGCTATTAAAATAGTATATCCATGTATATCCTAGGCACAGATTATATACTACGTTCCTAGGTCCATGGTAGGTTGTTTTATTACCGAGTATTTCAATTTTCAATTCAGCATTTACTTATACAGATTTAGTATGATAATTTTGTTTGTTTCGATGAAATTATTAACAATAGTGAAAAAATAGAGGTAGATATTTCTTGACAAAATACGATGGCACTAACTTTATAAACTGGAACTTGTATGATATACTTACATTTAAGTCTGTCCTAAAGATTTGTCACGACCAAAAAAAAAAGCACGAGTAAAACATAAATATAAAATGTCATACTAAATAATAATAATAAATAAATATCGGACAACCTCACACAAATCGATCTAGTCCCAAATTAAGCTCAAGAAGGCTTGTGTTATGGGTACTAGACGACGATATATGTACTTATATAGATAAATATATACTTAAATACCTACATAGAACAACCATGACACAAGCACAAATATTCGAGTTCATCACACAAATGTTTGCCCTGGCCGGGATTCGAACCCGGGACCGCCGGCTCAGTAGGCAGGTGTCTACAAACCGAGCCAAACGCGAAGATACTAAGCGTTAATACGCTTAGGTATGCAAAATGTCTAGAGTTACCAAGAAATCGGGATTCAAATATACAATTTTCTGCTTATTGGGTTTAACAGAGTTGGAAAGTTGAACGTTTTAACGTACACCATACATTTAAACGGAGAAGGCATTATATTAATGGTGTCATTTTAGAACGATATTTAAAAGTTCTGGACAGATTTGTATCGCTCCAAGTTGATTCGCCGTGGTATCTGTTCCTCGAAATTATGTAGTCTATGCCGACTATGCCTATATCTAAGTATGTAAATGTTTATAGGCAATAAGTCAGATAAGATCGGCTTCAGCGATCGGCTTATTACCGCCGCTGTACCCGTCATGAGGCCAGGGGTTTAATGGGAAATGGGTTCGCTAGGGATGAGACTACTGTCGCGAACGAAAGCTGTTATGAGAAATAAGCAGTTACTTTGTAGTTCTAAATTCGAAGTTTTGTGTCATTCCTGTCGTTCACGTGTTAAACATAATGTTAATAGTAGGTACATATAGGCATCGGATTATTGGATGCTTTTATACCTAAACTTTGGCGGCGGCTTTGTTGTTCAGTTGTAGGTATAGGCGGCTTTGTTTGAGATATGAGTGAGATAGCAGTAGGGTTTTGTCAACTTTAGGTAAATATCCACTTGAATTTCCGATCCCTACATTACTTCAGACGCTGGGAAAGAGGCGCCTGCCGGGTGAGTAGGTATGGGAGGCCAGATAGTGAAACGAAGCCGGTTTCACGGCTAAGGCATGTTAGTGCATTTCTCAAACATATGCAATGAAATAAAAAAATACACCACAAAAAAATATTCAGCTGTTTATTAGCCTGTTCATGAACACAGACGCCATGTAAAAAAATACTTCCCGGCCTAGGCCTTCAATTTTGTATGAAATTCCTTTACAGTTCTTCCGTGTTCCGCCCGAAACGTGATAGGTACTTCGAAGTCTGTTACAACGCACGTTATGACGACATTTCATTGCATGCTGGAGAAAACAAATTTCATCCTCATGGTAAGTGATAAAGTGGACCCTTCTGGTTGGAAACGTCACATATATGATGACATTTTATTGCATTTTTGAGAAAAAAACACTTTTGAGGGCGAGATTCCTTTGTAAGAACCTCCTGGCACGCCGCTACACGCAACGGGCGTCGCGGCCTACGCCCACGATCCTAATATCTATGTATACTTACATAACGTCCACAAGAAAGTGTAGAAATTAAAAAGTGGCAATACTGTAGTGTCGTCCCGTTTTTGTTAGATTGATTAGAAAGGGACTCTACAGTATTGCCACTTTTTAATTTCTACTCTTTTGTCGTGCTGTAATGCAGGTTTCACACGAGAACAGAACAGTGGGCAGGGCAGTAGGTACTACTCGGTTTGAACGCACAGAAAAGTACTGTCCTGACAGTAACCAAGGCAGAACAGCTCGCCTGTCTATTCTTTCTGGGCAGTTTGCTCGCCCCGCCTTTCTCGCTCGCCTGTCTTGTGGCTGGACTCGTGCAGTGCAGTGCAGTGCTGAGAGTGTACGCAAGGGCAGTGCAGTGCTGAGAGCAGGACAGTGTGTGCGCGCGACTTGACTGTCCTATTTCGACGCCACTGTCCTTGAAAACTATTCTGTCCCACTGTTCTGCCCTCGTGTGAAACCGGCATAACGCGTGTCTCTACGTGAGCATAAACGGACCATAACAACGGACCAAAGATCACACGAAACCGTCGGATGACGCGCGCCGCTTGTAAAAGCATCAGCATAATCAACAGCCTACAGTCACAAAACAGATAGGTACAGAAATCAATATACATACAAGCGCGCGAGCAAACGCACACATAGACATTGCTCACGGACACGATATCTCGGACCAGTTCAGACCAGTGCGAGCGCGAGTGCCATCCGCTTGACGTGTCTGTGAGCAATGTCTATTTGTGTGCGCGCTTGTACGAGTATGTAGATTGATTTCTGTACCTATCTGTTTTGTGCTACAGTACCTATTCCACTGCTGGGAAGCCTTTCCTAATCTGCATCATCATACGAGGGCCTCAGCTTTCCGCATTCATCCGCTTCCCGTGACTCTTTTCAGGCCGTCCCACAGAACACATAAGGCTAAATTCTAAGATTCTTTACAAATCAGAAATGATGAAATTGGTAGGAGAACCGATGCAGGGGTTACTTACATAAAAGCGGGCTGGATTAAATCGGCACAGCCGAGCGGTAAGATCGAATACCTATATAGATAGATAAATATTACTATTATTTTATTACTACGACTAAGTATGCCAATTATATAAGGCTCTCTGTCCACTGAAGCTGAGAGGCGAAAATTAACCGATCAGGTAGCGTCTTCGTGAAGTCTAAACTAAGTGCATTTATAGCTCTCTATCTGATTGGTATGACACATCTCCGCTCAAATGAACTGGCAGCCGAAATGCCGCAGATGTAGGTAAGTATAGCAACCCTAACTAAAGTAAATATTATATAGTAAGAGACAATCTTACACAAATCGACCTAGTCCCAAACTAAGCAAAGCTTGTCTATGGGTGCTAGACGGCGATATACGTGATATATAAATACATGTATAGATAAAATCCATGACCCAGGAACAAATATTCGAGTTCATCACACAAATATGAAATATGCCCTGGCCGGGATTCGAACCCAGGACCGCCGGCTCAGTAGGCAGGCTGCACTACAAACCAACCGCGTCGTCAAGACTGCCTCTAACTGGCTCTAAGGATCGTAACCCGAATCTGTTTTCCGTCAACGAGTTGGGCGGCCACAGGGTTAATACACAGGCGCTTCCGCGGTCTACAATGTTAGGAACATGAAACGGGCGTCTCAACCCGCCCACTGCTGCATTATAAGACACTAGGGATAATGTCTTATAATGTAGTTTACTTTGTTGAGGCCGTTAACACAATAACTTATAATAACCGATGTTCCTACTTAACATTAATTTGGAGTAGGTATCTATTTCTCCTTTACGTGTACCCATGTAATTATAACAAAAATGTAATGTAACTGTTTTAAATATTATTTACGAAAAAATGACTTACTGTTGAGTTTCTTTCGACTTTCTTCTCAACAGCGATCGCCTTGCGAAATGCCGGTAGATTCATAATCTGACTTTTAAAAGTGCCCCTGTGGCAATATAATAGTAGTTTATGTGACTGGTTCATAATGAGAGGCATTAATACACGAGTGTTGTTTTATGAAACGAGCCAAAGGCGAGTTTCATAATAGTATAACACGAGTGTTTTAATGCCTAATTATGTACAGTCGCATACATAACTTTATCTACATGCATATAATAAGTTTTCTACAATATGTAGAGATAATTATGGCATAAATTATCAGGTTAGTGGTACTTGACGCGGTTGGCGCAGTGGTTAAGAAACTGCCTACTGAGCCGACGGTCCCGGGTTCGAATCTCGGCAAGGGCAAATATTTGTGTGATGAACACAAATATTTGTGCCTGGGTCATGGATGTTCTATGTATTTAAGTATTTATTTATCTATATAAGTATGTATATCGTCGCCTAGTACCCATAACACCAAGCCTTCTTGAGCTTAGCCGTCATTACTCATTTTTTTATCATATATTTCACGACAAACTATATATTTAACTTTATTTCTCTTAGTTTAAAAAAGTTCAATGCACAGGCTCGATGTTTGAAACGAAACAAACATGAAACAAGTGACTGACGTTTGTTTTTCTTTTAATTCATAGACAATATATAGTCTTGAGTCGATATCGATTCTAAAATCGATTTTTAATATTCGAGATTTAAAAGAATGTATGGAATATGAATTTTACTGTGAATGAAATTACAAATCGATGAATTCGATAATTGCAACTAAAGTACGATTTTTACTTTTTAACAGAATGTTCCAAATTTAAATGTAATTATACTATCGGTTGCCGATATCGTAAAGTAAAAATTACGATGCACCCACAGATACAGATTACCTAATATAGTCTATTTGCTTATCGCTGCCAAACATATTGTAGAGAACTTATAATATGGATGTAGATAAATATATTGTAATAGAAAATAAACAAATAAGTTTCTGTCAAAAATTTAATTTTTGTGACAAGCTTTTATAGCCGACTGTACTTTTCTTTAGATGTCAATCAAATGCTCACTGAGACGATTCTAAAGAGCCCAAGCTCGGTAGGATTGCTTTTTCTATTATAGAGTTCCTATGGCCACCTTCCGGCTCCATCATCAGATCAGCCCCATGGTACCATATTATTGTATTGTCATCAAAGTTAAGTATGCAACATTTCAGCTCAATCGGTTGACGATATCTGCTTCAAAATTGAGTTGCAAGATTCCACCCGAACAAACATAGGTACTTACATACATACAATGCAAGTTAAATAAAAGCTTCTAAAACAGTGTAGTGTTAGTGATAGTGTCTCTGTTTCAGCTTCGCCAATATTTCTTTCCTATGTCCGGATGTTTGGATCCACGGCTGTTCTCGCCTACAGGCCACATTTCTCAACCGATACTTATGAAATTTTGTGATTAGGTTCTATGTAAGATGTAAGTAAGTAAAGCCTGACCAGAAATATATGAGGATTGTCAAGAGGGCGCAATTTATAAGATTTACATGGCAACAATCTTGCAACCAATCGCAACCCACTATAATGACATTAGTTTTAAATACCTGTCAGTTCCACTATGTTAAACACGTAATATCATTTAATGGAATGCTCTCTTTTCCTGACTGTTTTTCGTCTAGTAAACACATGTACACTTTATTTATTATCTTACGTTCACTATTGTGAATTGTTTTTGGCATTTTCTTTGAATATTTTTAAATATTTGTCTTTTAAAGAAATCACCACTAATGACATTGACATTGTTGACAAACTAACATAAAATCATTGCCAGTGTAAGAAATTAATTCCAGTGAAATTCCGCAATATGGCGCATCCTCATATATTTCTGGTCAGGCTTTACATGGGCTTTACCTAGTTTTTTTGAAGATTCAGTACGTATTTAAAAAAAATGGCTGTTGCTTGAACATTTACAGATACAGACATCGTATGTTTCTTTTATTTAATGTTGGAATGTGAATTGACTTGTTTTTAGCTGTGAAAAGATTATTAAAATCGATTTAACCGTATGGAAACCATTCGTTTTTTATATTAAACTATTGATACAAAAATATCAAAGCTCAAAGAAAAATTTAAATGAGTTACCTGGGGGACGAGACCGGGAATCGAACCCGGTACCTCTGGAACTGGTCTAGTGCGTTAACCACTTCGCTACCGGAACTCCAACCAACCTTTCGAAGTTTTCCTTATGGTGTGAGTTGATCTTTGCATTGTTTATTTGAAAGGTTTTTTACACCTTAGCGACCTCTATGTGAATAGTGTTGTATTAGCCTTTTCAGCGACTACTTTTGGTAATCATTACTAGTTCGTTTACTATTTTTAAATGGACCGTATATTGGAAGTTAATTATAAAATGTGTTTACAAAGCGTTTAACAAGTTAGATGAGAGATAACATATCGTCGCGACAGAATTGCCTGCGATGTAGAGATCAATTAAAAAGTGGTTTTAAAAATGTTGTAGCGTTGAAAAGTTCAATTATAAAGTGTCCTTAAGAGGCGTCTTACTCCTTTTTTTTTCATATCATGACAAGAGATTGCGCAGGATCGGGTAAACTGGCGAGCTGTCGGAGGCCAAGGCTCATTTTGGGTCGCTGAACCAGCGCAGTTAGTTAGTTTTTTTAGTTGTATCATGAAAAATATATTGATAATTTTAACCAATTTTTTAAGTGAATAATACTTTTCTCCAAGTTCTAAAAAGTAACAAACCTTTTTCATTGCGTGCAGTCGAAAATAAGTTGAAAACCCCGTCTTCTGCGTGAATTATTTTCACTTCGATTTCGAGTAGTTTTTCTTACAAAAATTTCAAACTGTAGGTTTCAAATATATATGTACTTACCAATAAATCGCAATAGCCCTGTTCTAAGTAGTAACATTGATAATATGTTAAGAAACATGTTTGATCAAAGAGAAAAATGATATCAAAACAATCAGCATTTTTGAACGGATAAGGAGCTTTTAAGCTGAAAAAATAATAAAATTACCTGAGCAGCATTCAATTTCTAGTAGTATTTTATAAAGATTAAATAAATAATATCATATCAATTGAAAAAAAAAACTATAGTTTTTAGTAAAAATCGGTTGATAAAAAGTGTTCTTAGCAAAAGCTAAAAAAACGTGTAACATCAGTCTGTATTTTTCCTAGTTGTGTAGTTTTTCACGTAGCGATGACAGGTTAATTAATAGAAATTGACATAATTATAAGATATTACAAATACATTGACACAGTCACACGTTAATAAGCCCTCCCTTTTCGTCGAGAATTTAAAAAAAAATGTAAAATAACTAGCAGTCGGGTTCGTTTAACGGTTACTGCGATTTTGACCAAATAATCGGTTCATCTTTGTAACCTTCCCAGCTTCCCACGCAAAATCGTCCGCTTCGATATCTTCTTCAAACTAAAGAAGTATTGGTGTTGAACTGTTGACATACTTACTTAAGTTGAGGATGGGATCAAAAATATAAATTCACAAGCGTTTTACCCTATTTAAAAAAAATCTATCAGGACCATGAAAATTTGGGTCTATACGACTTTACCGCCAAATTCAAACCCAATACAATTAAATACATTTAACTGTTTTTTCCTTGGTAAGAAATGTTTATTACTAGTTGCGCTGTGCGGTTTTACCCGCTATCCTATGGGAATACTAAATGAATCGGGATAAAAAGTAGCCTAGGTGTTAGTCCAGGGTGTCAGCTACGTTCATATAAAATTTATCAAAACTGGTTCAGCCGTTTGAGCGTGAAGAAGTAACAAACATACACATAAACACACTGACATCCTTTCGCCTATTAGTGTGATAGGCCAAAATGAAATAGAAACAGATTTATGGGATAAAACACTAATAGACTAAGATTAAAATAAATAATTGCCAATACATGAAATTGCAACAATATAAAATTTTCCTCAACTCCATTAGGTATAGGTAAAAAGCATAACCGTCTTCCTGAAAAGTTGTTTTCCTTCGCGTTCGCAAAATAATAGTAACAGCCATGCAATCGTCACACTCGCAGCCTCACCGCAGCGCTCCTCATTCTAACCATTCAGTCGACCTCGAGAGCCCGAGCGGTCGCCACACGTCCGCCATCTTGTCTTATATTCGAACTTCGCGCCAAAATAGTGCTGTGCCCCGATCAAGTGCGGTTTGTGAGTGTATCGGTGTTTGTGGTTAGTGTTAAAAAAAATCAAAAGGATATCCAAGGTGAGTTTTGCGAATGTTATTTGACATTCTTATAAGAAACGGTTGATATGCTAATGTCCACATCTGGTTTTAGTTTATCGTCATATTATTTTTGTTTTTTACTCGGTGTCTCAGATTAGTAACGGGTAATATTGAGTCTCTGGAAATGTTTTGTATTTCATTTAAACGTGTGATGTTTGATTTTATCTCTTAAACTTATGGTAGACATTTTTCGCTAAATGACAAGGACATTGAAGTTCCTGGTAAGAATAAGCCATTAAAAAAAATAGAGCCTTTATAATTAAGTATACCTAGTAGGAACTTCGATATAAATTTATTATTTTTAATTGCTTCCGCGTTTATATACTACGCTAAAGAGTATAGGAAGCTGAATGTCACGAAATTAGGATATAAATTAAGATATATGACATTAAATATATTGCGAAAAATTAGGATTCTAAAATCGTGTCGAATATAAGTAGGTTCTATTTACATAGATGGCAGGAAAATTACACAGTTTTTCGCGACTTAAGTATATCGATGACGTGACTTGCCGGTTGACTCCACATGAAATTAATATGCATAGCATTATCGTGTACATCATTACTCAAGACAAATATATCACTAAAGTGTCAATTGGTTCAGGTGAATATTTAATGCGACGATTGGAAAACAATCCTGTAAAAACTATCAGTCATATTATTATCTGTAAGTATAATTCCTTTCTCTATGGTATAATGCTAGTGAGAAAATAAAAACCTGCCACTTGCCTACACTATTTACGTCATTTGCAATATTTGTCAAAGCTCTGACATGATTCATAATTTTATATGTATAAACGCGACTAGTCACTATATAAGATACAGATAAGTGCATTTATGGCTTTGTCATCCTTATGAAGGCATCCATAAGAGTCCAGATTAAAGTCTAGATTAAGGATACCAAGCACTTATTGTAAGCTTGAGGACTAAACTGTCCCTTATCTGTCAGTTATTTAAAATGTAGGTATGCAACAAAACTCGTTATTTTGTTTGTAAACATTTGTCTTTGAATTGAACACCACTAAAATAAACAGCTGTCAATGGAAACGTCAAATTTAGCACTTGAATAAATTAAGTCGTTCAAAAACTAGACATCACTGTTAATAAGTGCATAATAAACAACCTCAAAGATAAATGCTGTCATTAATTCGACGGCGATTGGTACTCTCATTCTGTTATTAAAAACCTTGACAGTTCGCGATATACATGAATATACATTTTTAACTTTATCCCAGAGAAAGAAGGTAAAAAATTGTATATTTTTTGTGAAACTGTTCCTTACGCGCGTAATAGTTTTATCGGCGGTTACTGAGTTTTGCGCTTTCCAAGGTCATACTCGTAACTTAATGTAATCATAACTTGGAAAGGTTTTTAGGCCTGATCAGGTACTCGTATTTACACTTCTTAGGAAGCTGTCTCACCGCGAGCATTCGTCTGTACTTAATATAACAGAAACAAATTATATATTGTTTTCATAATATTTTTTTGTTACATTACCCTTATGACCTGTCTGATCTTGCAGCAAATTAAATCTGCAATTGCCATTAATGCTGTCTTATCGAATATCCATGTTAATTTTCAAACCACAGTCTTCTTGGTCTCGAATGGACTCTTTTTTGAACACGGTTAGTCCCGTTTTGTTATAATAATGTCAAAACTCCTTAATTAATAAAACAATTTTTAAAATTATTCTCGGGTTTGATAGCTTAACCAATTGTCCCATTTCTGCCAAAATTTCAATGTGATTATGATCCATACAATCTGATTTCCACCAGCTTGCCCACTTCCAAGCGTTTAGCAAAATCAATGCGGTTTGCCATGAGTTGTTTGTAGTTACATTGTCCCGTTATAATAATGTGTGAAAATTGTGCGAGTTTAAATCACTATATCAAAAAGTTTTAGTTTGCTATGCTCTCCCTTTACAAGTCTTACATACAAGTCGGTTAAAAGCTATCTTAATCAACTAAACATCTCTGCGTTTAAACTTAACAAACCATTAAAACGAAACCGTTGTCTAAAGTTCCATTGCAACGACTTACTTCTCAAATGGTCAATAATGTGTACTAAAAGCTCGTAAAAGTTGCGCAAGCGACGTATCGATCACTGCGTTACACAACCTGCTCGGGGACTGTTTAGGCTGGAGCTTTCAAAAGCTCAGGCCAGAGCCTTACTTAATACGAGAAACATGTGCTAAGCTTATCAAATAGTTCTGTGGCCAAGTTGACGTACGAATTGGAATATATTCGAGATAAGTCCGAGATAAGTTATCTCAGATAACACTATTATATGTCTATTTTAGTAATCTGGTCAAATTAACCGTTAGGATGCTTCTTAGAAAGGGAAAATGACAGACGTGAGGTATGTCTCATTCAGTCCTTCATTTAAAATTTTCAAAATAGTGTTAATTTTAACAATTAATTTCGTTATATTATTGTTACACAATCCAAAACTATTTTTTTTTATTGTACCGACTAGTTTAGAAAGTATTTAAAAACAGCTGCAAGCGGCGTCGTTTAATGATCAGCACTCAGAAGACGAAAAGTTTTTCAACTTTTCCCCAAGGACATGTCCCACCTTACAAAAAGAAGAGTGGTACAATTTCCATACTAAATCCGCCTTTGTAATCGTCCGCCTGCATGATTTACAGCGCTGTCATGATCAATTACTTATTACATACGCTCTTTTAGAATGACGAACTTTTCAAATGGATCTTTTTTGATCATAAATTTGGTTTTTTCGAAAATGTAAAAATGTAAGATTTAATGCTGTAAAAAAATTCAGTATGTGCATGTCACAGATATGGATGTACAAAAATAATTGAAAGTCGAAATTATTAAATAATAACCGCGCATTTCGTTCTGTTAGCCAACAAAATCTTATTAAGCATAATAATGATTTAATTTATTGCTCACATAATCGACGGCTTTCCTTAATTTTCCACAAGGTGGACGACCTTTTGGGGGTCGTGTATTGCCTGTTGTGTAATTTAGCAGTAAATACATATGTTCAAAATATAAGTTATTAAGTAACAACTATTGGTGTCGCCGGTTTGAGCAACTTGAAATAAAGTTGATTAAGATCAATGATGTGTTGGCAAATATAATACCCAGAGCTTTTTACTGTCTTACTTATATTTTTACTTGTGACATTCGATACGCAACAAAATTAAGTAAATACTTGTTATTTCATAAAATAACTTCGTCATTAAACAAAACAATATGTTGACGCAAATAATTCATTAAATAAATTCCAGTACTTATCGATAAACCGAGCCACGGTTCCCCATCCCTGGTGCCATAGATAATTTTTAGTTTTTAACGTAAAAATGGTTTGGGCATTCGTCATGGTGCCCCGGGCGAAAGCCTCATGCAAACAAATGAGGCTCAATTTGAATGTTGGGTTCGAATCCAATTACGACATTAAAGGCAATTTCATAACATGAGTTTTATTGGTATTTCCTATAGGTTGTGTTAGAGTGTTTTCACTCCTACCAATATACGGAGACAACATCGGAACAGTACTTAAACTAGATCGCTGCCAATATTATTAAGTTTTTTTATTATTAGTCTTGCACTAGTTTTAAAAATGTATCCTTCGACTACTACCAAAGTTAGCGTATTTTTGTTACGTGCTCGGTGCTCCCATTTGTCATTAAATGAACTTCTACACGGGTGAGACATAGACATTGTGGAGTTTGTTTTTTTTTTTTAAATTATACCTATAAATAGAGGTTTGTTTGGATCAGAAATGCCTTCAAGAAATGCTTAAAAGTTAATTTTATCAAGTTACTAACTTTTAGTAATTGTTAGTTTTAGAAAATTTTGACGACGCGGTTGGCGCAGTTTTTAGTGCACCTGCCTACTGAGCCAACGGTCCTGGATTCGTGGCGAATATTCGTGTGATGAACTCGAATATTTGTTCCTGGGTCATTGATGTTATCTACTTATATGTCAATATTATATATCGTCATCAAGTACCCATAGTACAAGTTTTGCTTAGTTTGGGACTAGGTCGATTTGCGTAAGATTGTCCCTTAATATTTAGTAAAGATAATACATCCATTAAAGCACGATGTGTTTATCAGATTAAAGTTGTAAAAGATTCTGATTATTTTACATTATCGGTTTCAAATTAGGGCCCTAAATATTGAAGTCCAAAAGCACTTTAATATCGAGAGAGTATGTCGTCATTCTCCTAATTTAGGAGACCGGTTGTGGACTTGTATTGTATAATTTGGGGTGCAGATTGGACTGCATTCGACTTCGGCAAAGGCTTGATGTCCAGTGGGATTTGAATACAAATTACCTGCTTAGGACCGTATTACAATTGTGAGTTGCCAGCGTGTTTTCGTAGTCCTTGGATACATTGTACGAATAAAAGGTCATAAATAAATATTTTACAGCCGAACAAGTCTCGGTCCAGTACAGGGATAGTGGCGCTACAAACAGCTTTCTCCGTGGCGCCACCTATGGTCCCACCGGAAGATCAGCGCTGGCTCTCGAGCTAGCATCTTGCTGAGGTGGGACCTTTTCGTGGCACAGCCATAGAAATAGTTGCATATTGTTTTATTTTATTTTATTTTCTTATAATTTCTGTCACACCTTTTATGTAATTATGTTTTGTGTCTCGTCACGAATAAATGTTTTTCTTTCTTTCTTTCTCTCTTTCTTGCATATGGCAATAATGTGCATACGTCATACTCAATACATTTGTATTATCACACGTCAGTAGCGAGTTGTCAAGGATGTGTCATGAACCAAATTCAAAACATTGTTTACCGGAATGCTCCTCAATCGTTCGTTCTTGCGAAATAAATACTGAATCCTATTGAAAAAAACTTGACTTACAGCGTTGTGGATAGTTTTGGTTTTATTATGCAAAAAATACTTAAAATTTGTGGAATATAGTCCTGTTCCCTCTTTGTTTACATCAGAGACATTCACCGACTTTCAACGTCAGTTACCAAAAAATTGTCGTTGCCAGTAAAATAAATTTTGAGTAAAAATCCGTAATATGGCGTGGGTTGCAAAACACCCTGTTGAGATATAGTAATTTTTCATTAGCGCGGTGCACCGTTCGATTTCCATGTTTGAACCCAGTACGTTCATGTTTTGTACTAGTAGTACTACCTTTTATGAATTTTCTTAGAAACCGTTTTCCGTGGGTGTTTCGAGTCAGGTTGAGTGTTGAATCATAAGTAGAAACAATAGGAAATTAGTCATGTTAGTAAATAATCAATCAAACCACGTAGTAGGTTTAGACTACTCAAGAATATTCGTCTAGTGCCCATAATACATGCCTTATAGAGCTTAATGTGGGGCTAGCTCGATTTGCGTTAGGTTGTCCGATATTTATTATTACCTATGTATTAAGCTTAATTCCTTGTCAATTTGATATATAATTGTATTCTCATTATCAACCCTCATACAGCTTAGGATATTGTCAAATGAGTGAAATAGAAAGGGAGTTACTTATTTTAATCGACAAATGTTTCGTAAGTTCACTGCATTTCATAAATTTTGAGTTCTTTTCCATAGACAAATTAATATATTTGGTGGCGTCATCATTATAGAGAAGCTCAAAGCATAATTTTATATTAATTCCAAAAGGATAAACATTTTAGAGACAACTGCTTTCGACTTAATTTACCAATAAAACGTCTGTTGATAATATTTAAAGGGCTATCTAAAATAAACCTCCATTTCGCTCCGTAATTAACTAGGATTTTTTCTCAAAGTCTACTGACTGTATCAAAGTAACTTACCTTATACCACAGAATAGATAATAGTACAAGTACAGAAGGCAGACTACTTTGATCTTTACAAAAGCCGCTTTTTTTAGCCGAAAAAATATGATTTATGGCCCTTCTAAAGTCGTCGTCCCCAGCGCAAGCCAAACGGAACGTTAAAGCTGCGTACCAACGGTGAAAATGAATTGGCTCGCTTGCCGCGTCGCCGAGAGCGAGGGCTGTCAACGACTAAAAATAAAAATGTATTTCCCATTTATTTCTTGCATTCAATATGGAGAGCAATATATTTATATTCTTCATACTTTATATTTATAATTTCATTATTTAACTATAAAATTAACAATCTCAGAATTTGGACGAATTGAATCCACCACCAGGCCGCAAAACATTTTAGCTTTACTTTTAAACATTTGAATACATATAATATAATAAAATAATGTAACGAATGCGTTACCTTAACATGCAATTAAATTCTTGAGCTTCATTTTGTTTTTGCTTAGTTGTCCGATATTTATTTATTTATCATATATATATTCATTACTACATACCTAGTATAAAACAAAGTCGTTTCCTGCCTGTCTGTCTGTCTGCCCCTATGTATGCTTAGATCTTTAAAAATACGCACGGAAGCACCGTGCGAAGCCGGGGCGGGTCGCTAGTAACAAATAAAACATGTACAAAGGCGAAATTATCCCTATTAAGGATCTCTTCCAATACATTTCTTTTAACTCATTATTTATATATTTTATATACTTACCTATCAAACTATCACTCAATCGTTTATTCATTACTAGTAATTTTACAAACGTGATATCAAATATTATTATAAAAACCTTTATGATCGTTGATTTAGTAGTAGACATATTTATTTTACTAGAATTTAAATTGACAAATAGCAGCAAATAATCAATTCAAAATTACATAAGTACTTAACAATTAAAATTATTCTGAGTATTACCAGTGTTAAATATAGAAGTAGATACACCTGTAATATGTTTTTTATTATTATTCAGTAACTAATTATTATAAATTATGTTCATTTTCTTACCTTTCGGCATCCTTCGGACATGTTGGGAGAGCGAAAAACGCGTGATTCCAATTTCGATCATTGTTCCTACAACCCGCTGCGATAAAATATCTTTTCGCTGTCTTTTTACTCATTTAAACACTATTATAATATAACACTGGTATCAACAGATGAATGCGGAACGTTCACTTGCGACGTAAATCGTGAGCGAGACGCGCGCGAAAATCGTGGAGGTACGTGCGTTCCGAGACAGAGCGTGTCAGCCACTGAATAGTCCGCATGCATGCGGCGACCGGCATGTACTTGTAGCGGGAAATGTTAATCGCGGAGTGCGCCCCGCCTGCTTATACTGAAAATCAGAAATCTCCATTGATTAAACAAGGGCAAAAAATAATTAAATTTTTTACCGCAGATAGCGCTTCTTAGAATTTTTTGGATCGCAGGATTATCCATACAATAAGGGCCTTATCACACTTGCGATTTGCGAGCGTATTTTCTATACAAATGAGCGACGCGGCGAACACGCTGCGCGATCGCCTTCATACAAAATACGCTCGTAAATCGCAAGTGTGATAAGGCTCTAAATTCCAGGCTCGGAAGCCCTATCGCGGATTAAGAATTCAATGTCGTATCGAACAGCGTTATATTGAGTCAAGTGCGTTTTGGAATATAATTAATAATACATATTTAATAAATAAATGTTAGTTGTTCATCCCACATAAGGCCCGCTTTGTCATTATTTGTTCAATTTGTCACGAGCTCGTCGGCCGATGACGTCATGTTGCCCACGCGCGGACACCTCGGGTTAACGTCGCGCCTTCGCAGCCATGGGCTCCTGGTACTTTTTGCGGAAACATTTCTGACAGCTTGACAAAAAACACCAACGAAAATAGTCAGAGTCTGTTTAGTTTGTTATCTGGAGTAAAGAAGAAATAGCTGGAATAATAATTTTGTGTAATGAGAATGAGACTTTTCATCAAAAAAGACATCAACGGGGTCTTTTAAAATAGGACTCATCAATAAAATTAAATTTTAGAAAAATTAGGATGATGGAGATAAGTATGATCCTTTTTATTTCTCCGGCATATTCCATACTATCACTACATAGTATAAAACAAAGTCGCTTCCTTCTGTCAGTCCTTAAAACTACGCAACGGATTTTGATGCGCTTTTAAATAGATAGAGTGATTCAAGCGGAAGGTTTATATGTATAATACATGCATAATTTATCAGCGCTGAACCCGTGCGAAGCCGGGGCGGGTCACTTAGTTGTTCTCCATCCCATATAAAACCCGCTATGTCAATTTTCAATTTGTCACGAGCTCGTCGGCCGATGACGTCATGTGGCCCACGCGCGGACACCTCGGCTCAATGACGCTCCTCGGAAGCTATGGGCTCCTGGTAGTTTTTGCGAAAATACGTCTCACAGCATGCGAATGATAATCATGTTCATGTTACAGGTTGACTTCAAATTGATGACGACATTACAATAATTTTTCAGTGAATTATGAAAACTAGAGGGTAGTGCTTATTTTCTTACCCCGTACTCTCACCCCCTCATTCTGTTCTAGGACCCGAAAAAGCATCACTGATTTATTTAATTTTTTTATTCAGTTTTAGGGGTCGCTACCGCCCATTAAAAATCCGAGATAAATGTTAATAAAACTCGGTTCACATACATAGTTTTCTTTTTAATTTTTACCAGTGATATTGTTTGAATAACTTAATGTATGAATCTAGTTATATATCAAGTGAATTATTCTGTGTATCAGCAAAAAAAAATTGGTAGTTCCTATTGAACTAGATATTTTTTTTCTATATTTTCATTATAACAATTATGTACGTTCTGTAAGTATTATGATACAAAGAAAAAACTTTTTTTTCGTATCTTTTTCAGATTTTTGACTTGCCGGTAGCGACCCCTAAAACTGAATTAAAAAGAAAAAAAAATACTGACGTTTTTTCGGGTTCTAGAACAGAATGAGGGGGTGAGAGTACGGGGTTAGAAAATAAGCAACACCCTAATGAAAACCTTTAAGTATCATTTAAAAAAAACATGATTTAAACTAATTATATCACGTATGTTAATTCTTTGAGCCTCAGCGTCCGTCAGGAAGGTTCAAATAATATTATACGCAATATAATCCGTTTAAATAGTTTTATTTAAATGTGCGGCAGTCGCGGAAACCGAAGAAAATATGATCTTTAACTATCGTTAATTTTCTGACTAAGCGAATAATTAAGTCCCAATGTGTGATTACCTAATGGTTACCGTAAATTCAATAGCAAACTGCTATAAAAGAGACTGATTTCAACTATTAGGGTTCCGTAGTCAACTAGGAACCCTTATAGTTTCGCCATGTCCGTCTGTCCGTCCGTCCGTCCGCGGCTTAGCTCCGTGATCATTCATACTAGAAAGCTGAAATTTGGTATGAGTATGTGTATGTATAACGCCGACAGAACGGTAAAATAAAAATAAAATAAAATAATTTTTTTTCGGGTACCTCTCGAACACCTAAAGTGGGGGTGATTTTTTTTTTCTTTTCAACACTAGGGTGTGGGGTGTCGTTGAATAGGTCTTGTTGAAATAATAGGGGTGTCTTAACATTATTTTTTGATAAAGTCAGCAGTTTTGTAAATAATTGCTCCGAAAACAAAAAAAATAGTGTCCCCCCCCTCTAACTTTTCAAACACGGGTCAAAAAAAATCGGAAAAATTCATGTAAATGAGGCCTATTTTGTACTACTATCTATGAAAACTATATTGAACAAAATCGGTCGAGCCGTTTTCGAGTTATCGCCAAATTTCATATTTTTTCTTTTAAAGGACGTAAGTTGACTTCCAGAAGGTAATAAGTGGTTATAGTTTCTAGGGCGTTTACGACCTTTTTATAGAGCTTAAAATCTTTCTTAACTTAAAACTCGGGCTTAAAACAGCAGTTTATTGTGAAGGATGAGCAACTACGGAACTCTACACTGAGCGTGGCCCGACATGCTCTTGGCCGGTTTTTTTTAATTTGATTCAGGTATGCTTAGTGAAATAAAGTTTGTGCAAAGAAAGGTCCTTATCTTTTAAAGTTGGATGAAAAATGCCGACGAATAGCGTCAGTCAGTTTAGTTTATTGTGCTAGTTAAGAAGAAAGAGCTGGAGGGATGTCTTTGTGTGTAGTGATGTTTTGGTAAACTTTTTTTAACAAAAGACATCAACGAGTTATTTTAGGAAAGGACTCGCATATAAAATTGCATAAAATATCAAGTCCCAAGTCGCTATTTATTAAAAAGAAAATACAGTACCTTATTTAATAATCAGTTACAAATAACGTATTATTATCAAGTAGATGGATATGTCTATAATAACACAGTGTATTATAATTAAATGAAATTAAATTAAAAACCATAATGTATTGTAATAAATTAATTATAATAATGTAATCCCAAGGCCGCGTTTCGTAATGGCATCTTCCCACACGTTGAGTTCAGATAATGCTCAGCGTTAAGAGGAAATTCCATTGCCCATCTTTCTTTGGCGAAGCGGTTGGCGCAGTGGTTAAGCAACTGCCTACTGAGCCGACGGTCCTGGGTTCGAATCCCGGCAAGGGCAAATATTTGTGTGATGAACTCCAATATTTGTGCCTGGGTCATGGATGTTATTTGTATTTAAGTATGTATTTATCTATATAAGTATGTTTATCGTCGTTGAGTGTCCATAACACAAGCCTTCTGGAGCTTACTGTGGGACTAGATTGATTTGTGTGAGGTTGTCCGATATTTATTTACCTATTTATTTATTACCGTCCGTTTACGTTAAGTTAGCACCTGGTAGCTATGGCATCGCATACAAATGAGGTTCAATGTTTACGTAACCGAGTTAAAAAATCGAGTTAAGGAAAACTAAACCAATTGTAACGAAATTTAGGAAAATGAATGTGATATGAGACAGTTTCTGTGCAGGACTATTTCGATTTCTGCGCTTGTTAATTAGTATGCAATTTATGTACCTACTAGGTGTCTGATTTTGTCCAAAATTTAACTCCAGACAGACGCCGAGTACACAAATTATATAATAATACAATTGAAGCTGTCCTTATCTCATTCATTTTCCGACACCGTTCTTTCCCATTCTACTGACGACGCGTTTGGCTCGGTTTGTAGACACCTGCCTACTGAGCCGGCGGTCCCGGGTTCGAATCCCGGCCAGGGCAAATATTTGTGTGATGAACTCGAATATTTGTGCTTGGGTCGTGGTTGTTCTATGTATTTAAGTATATAGTTATCTATATAAGTACGTATATCGTCGTCTAGTACCCATAACACAAGCCTACTTGAGCTTACTGTGGGACTAGATCGATTTGTGTGAGGTTGTCCGATATTTATTTATTTTTTATTTATTCTGTTACCAAAATTTCGTTACGATTGGTTAAATTTTGAAGGAGGAAAACAGTCGAGAACGAAACATCGATTAATAAGCAGATAATTTAATCACCCGTCTTTTTCTGTGCAGTAATATAAGAGAGTCACGGGTAGCGCTAAGTCGCGCGACAAGAGTCGCGAAGCATAATTGTGCTAGATGGGCAGTGATATATCGTCTTAAACGCTTATAAAACCATAAGGTGCCTTGATTTGTTCACATGACTTGTCAATTTTCATTGGTCGCTTAAGGCAGGGTCGTATTGGGAATATAATAAACAAAAATGCTTTATTGCACACCAAAATTAATTGCCAAAGAAACACAAATAGAATAATAAAATATTTAGAATATTGGGTTAACATATCAAAAGTAATAATAATAACTATTCATAGAACTGGGTCTATAGATGCTATAGTACGACCTTTAGACTCGTATTAACTATTATGTATGTTTTACTTACCTTAAAATGACAACTTAGCCGATATTACCTTTTTGCTTAAAATCACAACTGGCGCTTCCCCCCTATCTCACTGAGGCGTACATCATCCAATTACAGACGGAATAGTTTCCTTAACACTTTGAACACTGGGAACCCGCTTCCCGGGCGCAGTGCTCGTAGCGACTTTTCGCTACATACACATTTCTCCACGTTATCTCTAGCTACGTGCGTAAGGCTACGAAATCCTTGGCAGTGAATGTGTTAACCGCGCTAGTCGCAATTTCAATAATACGACGAAAGAGCATGATATTGATATATTCAATCGTGTAATTCCTTCTGTGAGGCGAAATTTAGCTAATGTGTTTTTGGATTGAGCGATTTTTATGACATGCTTGTGCAGTATTTTTATTGTGTATTAGGTAGGCTCTAAAAGTTAAGGTTTAAAAGTTTAAGTTTATAGATTAACGAATGTTCATAGTTTTTACATATATTTGCTGCAAGTGAGCTTCGGTACATCGATGTGCGCTGTTTACTTAAGTGTATGTTTCATGTACAGCAACTATTTGTGAGTTCCTGTAATTGGCTCTATATTTCTATTTAAGTTTCTATATTTAGTGTATTAGCTGTTGGTTCTCCTAAAATAAATAAATAAATAAAGTAAACAAACTTTACAATCCTTAAAACAGTTCCAACAATTCATTTGAATAAATTCATTTTGATATAATGTAGGAAATCAGAACACCTTTTGCTAGTAGACTAACGTTTAATTTAGCATTCAAATTCTCGTAGTGTACTCATATAGCACTACTATAATAGTAGTAGTGTGTACGAGCCCTAATTTCAAGTCATTACCATCCATGTCGTCGTTTTTTACAGCTTTCCACTGCGTTACGTCAGCCATTGTACCAACACGAGCGAATTCTATTACCTATGTCAGATCACTTAGTACTCGTATGAAGATATGTACGAGCGCTAACGTCAGGTCATTACCATCCTTAGCCGTTGCTTTTTACAGCTTTCCACCGCGTTACGTCAACCATTGTCGATCTGCCGACACGAGGGAATTCCATTACATATGTCAGTTCACATAGTACTCGACTGAGGATAGTGTGTACGAGACCTAACCTCAGGTCGATCCGTAGCCTTCGTTTTTTACAGCTTTTCACCGCGTTACGACAACCATATTGTCGATCTGCCGACACGAGCGAAATCTATTACATATGCCATTTCACTTAGTTCTCTTATCGGGACAGTGTGTATGAGACCTAACCTCAGGTCATTACCATCCGTAGCCTTCGTTTTTTACAGCTTTCCACCGCGTTACGTCAACCATTGTCGACCTGCCGACACGAGCCAATTCTATTAGGGTACTAATTAAACAAGCTTCTTTTTAATAGCATTATTCGCTTCAGAAAATATAAGTTACCTTCTAAATTACTAAGTCAGCCACAACCAACGCGCGTCTGAATGATAATATCTCAGCCACTAGTTATCTTCTTTGTAAGCCACTGTAATTGTAACTTAGCATGGTGATTATTTTTTAAATAAATTTGAGACATGCATTCAAATAGCAAACTTCTAAAATATTATTATATGGCACCAAAATAGTAACTCTATTAGCTTCTAATTTTATAACTTAGTATGTTTAAAATGTAAGTCATCCTACATTAATCGATCGTAAAATTTACCTAAAATTGTCATCAAATAGTATATTAAAGCCACTATATTATTACATATGAACTATTGAGGAGAGAACAAAACAAAATACTTAAATGTCATTTTAGGTTAGGGTCGCAGTTCAACCTAACACTCCTCCTCGCTTCGCTCGTCGTCGTACCTAACCTAAGCCAAGTCGGACCCGCCTTAGAACTAGATTAATGGGTTACGTACAGTTATGAAATATGTAATGTGTTTTTTTTTTCTTTTTTTTTTTTAGGGTCGCAGATGAACCTAACACTCCTCCTCGCTTCGCTCGTCGTCGTACCTAACCTAAGCCAAGTCGGACCTGCCTTCGAACTAGATAAGAGAGAACGCAGATGAACGTATTGCAATATGAACGAACGAATGACAATAAACAAACACGGGGGGGTCGGTCGGTACAAGAATCGAATGGCGCTCTCTGATTGGTGCAAATTTTAGGTTAGGGTCGCAGTTCAACCTAACACTCCTCCTCGCTTCGCTCGTCGTCGTACCTAACCTAAGCCAAGTCGGACCCGCCTTAGAACTAGATTAATGGGTTACGTACCGTTATGAAATATGTAATGTGTTTTTTTTTTTTTTTTTTTTAGGGTCGCAGTTGAACCTAACACTCCTCCTCGCTTCGCTCGTCGTCGTACCTAACCTAAGCCAAGTCGGACCTGCCTTAGAACTAGAATAGAGAGAACGCAGATGAACCTATTGCAATATGAACGAACGAATGACAATAAACAAACACGGGCGGGTCGGTCGGTACAAGAATCGAATGGCGCTCTCTGATTGGTGCAAATGGCCGGTGGCTGTCATGTCGCGCACTCGCGCCAAATCGTTCCTACAGTGGCTATTTTCATGATAAAAGAATATGAAGTATTATTTTAGATGTTAAGTTATAATATATGATGCTGTCTATTGAAGCTCGAATATATAATTTTTGAGGAGCTTGTATTGAAGTTATTTGAAGCTGTAAAACGAAAAATGATGATGAGTTACTTTCGTGGCTGAGTTAGTAAATTAGATGGCAATGTATAAATCAGGAGGACAAGTAATAATAATTGTTGATTATGACTTGATGCTTTCTTTAACATTTTTAGTTGGCGTTGTAAAGAAGATGAATTTAGTTTATTAGAGGCTATCTCATATTCCCGATGCTTAGTTATTAAAAGAGAAGTTCGACCAAGTGGCCAAAAAATAAAATTGCGGCCGGATTTATTATTTCTCATTCTATTACACGTCGTCTAACCTGTCGGATCACTTTTAGGGTTTCGTGTTATAAACGAGACATAAAATTCTTAGAAACATGATCCAGCGGTTACTTACATATAATAAATAACGTGATCAGGATAAAACTTCAGATGGGTTAAAATGCACTTAATTGTGTTAATCAAATTAAAATCTACCTAGTTTTTCTAGAGGTTTTCCTATACGGTCAACCAATTTGATTTCTAGGCCACCTATAGAACCTTGTTCGAATGACAATGATACGAGATTTCAAGCGGCTTTCATATTGACGTTCACTGTGACAAGGTACGAAGTGGCCTAGGAATCAAATTGGTTGACTGTACCCCTAGCACAACTGTAACACGTGACTCTTTTTCGCGCGAGAAATATTACCTGTCTCTTTCTTCACAGTACTGTGAGAGAGTGACGGGCAATGCTATGTCGCGCGACAAGAGTCGCGAAACCAAGTTGTTCTAGAGGACAAAGGATACAATAGTGAATTTTAATAACATAAATGTACATGTATCATATTAATCCCCGATCATATCTCGCGCTAGCTTGCTTGTCGATAGTCTTTTATTACATCTGCACGTTACCTTTGGCCATATAATAGTTTTAATTAGCAATAACCAACCAATAATTATCTTGCAGTACCTAATAAAATACTCATAAATCTTCTATATATATAAAAGAAATTCGTGTTAGTCACACTATTTATAACTCAAGAACTGATTTGGCTGAAAGGTAGGTAGGTTGGTGGGGAGGTAGCTTTGAACCAGGAGAAGGACATAAGATATTATTTTTTTTCTATATTTATCGACTTTCAGGCGGTACAAAGTTCGCTGGGTCAGCTAGTTATATATAAATGATAGAGAACCCTGACCGAGACATTTACCGTTTTAAAAGAGAATCCTCAATAACTTCATACCTTGTAAAAAAGGATTTATTCAGCAATAAATCTATTGCAATAAAGTCAAAGCGCGCCGCCGGTCGTTTTAAGCGATTTCCCACGTTTTTGTCGATTGTGTAGAAAGCGTTGTGCGCGGGAGTTCAATATGTCACAGCCAAGTGGCTGTTCGTATTTAGATTGATGTAAAAAAGATTATTCTTGTCTGACAGCTCTTCAAACTAGGTTGCTGACTTACTCTGTCTGTGACCTATAGCCTCCGTAGTATTCTTTATTTTCACGTTCACTCTTCGTGTCCCATATTCGGTGTCCCGGCAAGCCTCTCTGTGACCTATAGCTTCCGTAGTATTCTCTATTTTCACTCTCCGTGGGTACCGGCAAGCCTCTATTATAAGCTGGTGGGCCGTGCCTACCCCAATATGGTCTAGTGTGTGATTTTGGCTAAAATTTCGCTCCAAACAGATGCCAGGTACACAAATTAGAACGCTACCTCCACACTACTCTCGAAGTAGGCTGAGACGAAGAGGGATTCCGAAGCGAAGTACCCTCCACACTATCATATTCGGGCGCGCGCGCCCGTCGTGCCCGGCTACCGGCTGCGGCACGTCCCGCGCACGCTCGGGACACGCAAAGGCGGCGGTGGTGTAGGTTTGTATATAAAAAGCGGCTTAAGTGCTCAAATATGTAGTCATCCTTCCTTCCCTAATGTTGAACAAATTTGGATTAAAATCCGAATAAATTCACTTTGCTTAATGATTGGAACAGCTTACCGTCCACCCTGGCTCGACATCGAATTATTTTTTGACGCCTTAAGTGACACTATAGCAACCTTTTCGAAATACGATCGAATTATACTTAGCGGAGATTTTAATGTCGACCTGTTGGATATGAAAGATGTCAAGTCTAAGCATTTACTGAAGTTTTTGTATATAAATAATTTAAAAAATCATATAAAGGGGGCCACTCATTTTATGGGTAAAAGTTCTACTCTAATTGACCTTATATGTTCTGATTCTGATGCTAATGTCTATAGTTCAGAGGTCGACCATGTTGCGGCTCTGGGTGCCCATGCTATGGTCTATGTCGAATTAAATATAAAAAATCCCGAATTAAAACCTAAAACCATAATCTATCACTCTTTAAAAACGGTTGATATTAGTAGTTTTAACAAAGATGTACTTATGATAAATTGGGAACATATGCGTACAATGCAAAATGTGGAAGATAAACTGATTTTTTTTTATCACAACGTTTTACAATTATTTGATTCCCACGCTCCTCTTAGTAAACACGTGATAAAACAATTTTCGAAGCCATGGCTAACTCCAAATATTCGTTTTATGATGACTTTGCGTAATGATGCTCAAAAAAAATTCCGCAATACTAAGTCTGAATCTGATAAAGTAAATTATAAAAACCTCAAACATTTAGTAAATACTGGGATATATTATGAACAAAAAGCTTATTTCAGCCAAAATATAAATTTACACTTAAATCACCCTAAACTTTTGTGGAAAAATTTAAAACAAAACATTCTTCCGAACTTTAAAAATGAACCCGAGATACCTAAACAGTTTGTTGATCCAGCAGCTATGAATAAAACATTTTTAGATCTTCCAGGTAGTAACGAAATAACTATTGAGACTTTATCCCATTTTCAAAATAATGTTCATAGTGATTCAACCTTTCAGCTTTCAACGGTAAATGAAAACATCATTACTAAAATATTACTTCGAACAAAATCCAATGCTATGGGTCATGATGGTGTTAATTTCGATATGGTATTAATGACCCTCCCATGTACTTTGGCTGTCATAGTGGATTTAGTAAATACATCAATTAGTACTTCTACCGTTCCCTCACTATGGAAAACCGCTATTGTTCGTCCAATTCCGAAAACAGACGATCCCATTAATCTGAAGGACTTTCGACCTATTAGTATTTTACCGTACCTGTCAAAAATTTTAGAAAAAGTAGTTTACGACCAAGTAATTAAATATTTAGAAGATAATGATATTTTACCGGAGATGCAGTCGGGTTTTAGAAAAAAGCGAGGCACTGGTACAGCTATTCAGGATGTCGTTGATGAAGTTCTAGCTGCTCAAGATCAGGGTCAGGGCACGCTCCTTGTACTGCTCGATTTTTCGAGGGCGTTCGATTGCATTAACGTCCCACTTCTTCTGGCAAAATTAAGTTATTACGGTTTCCAGAAAAACACAATAAAATGGTTCGAGAGTTATTTTACTGATCGTCAGCAATTAGTCAAAATAACCCAGAGTGACGGGAGTTCTGTGTCATCTGATACAATCACTGTGACAAGGGGAGTACCGCAAGGTTCCATCCTGGGCCCTCTGTTATTCATTCTTTATAGTGCCGACATTATTAAATCCTGTATCAGACATTGTAAATACCATCTATATGCCGATGACCTCCAAATTTACTTCTCTTTTCACCCCAACGAGACAGCCTCTGCAGTTTCCAAAATAACTTCTGACCTGAAACGCATTTCGGATTGGGCCTCTGAAAATTGTCTGGTACTAAATCCCATAAAATCAAAGTACATGGTTCTTGGATCTCTGAGCCAGACAAATAAAATAATAGCCAATAATCCCATTATTGAAATGAATAACGTGAAAATAGATCGTGTTATCGAGGCACGTAACCTGGGTCTGCTGATGGACAGTAATTTACGTTTTGAGAGCCACGTAGCTGAAACGGTACGGAGCTGTATGTACCGTCTCAAAGTTTTATACAATATCCGTGATTTTCTAAGTGTTGACGTCAGGGTGAGACTTTGCGAAGCTCTAATCTTGTCAAAGTTAAACTATTGCATTACTGCTTATGGCCCCTGTTTGTTGGCTCGATCTCAGCGCCAGATACAAAGGGTTCAGAACGCTTGTGCCAGATTTTGTTATAAAATTCCTCCGCGTACTCATATCACTCCCTTTCTAAATAATGCCAAGTGTCTTAAAATGTTACCTCGCCAACAACTTATGTTAGCGTGCCTTCTTTTTGACATCATAAAAACACAATCTCCTAGCTACCTATATAAAAAACTGGTTTTTGCTAGTAACAGAAATTGTCATTCGGTCAGAGTACCGCGTACTCTGGTACTGCAAGCTCCAAAACACCGCACGGCCGCTTTCAGAGGGAGTTTTAGGTATTGTGCTACTAAGTGTTGGAATAATATACCACCACCGATTCGGGGTCTGAAATCGAAAGCTAGTTTTAAATCAAAATTCCGGTCACATCTTCTTAAAATTCAACTAGATAATACCTAAACTCCTATTTCTCTTTATGCTATGCAATTTCATATTCATAAACTTATCTACCTAATAATAAAATTAAAAATTCCAAGTTTAACCATTACCATACACAGATGTACACACCAAAACACGCACACAACCTGTACCTACTTACATAGCACATAGTTTATTACAAATTATAATTTTTTACGTCGTATACGTTTTAAACCTTCAGCAAGAATGATGGGTACCTATACCTACACACTTTAACACACTGTATATAATATAAATTATTTTATTTTTTCATTTATTAAGATTAAGACTGTGACAGTGCTGCACTGTTTGTCCGGTTCCGGCATCCGTTTTTTTAAGAAAGGTTACTGACGGAAGATCAGCGCTGCGTTCTTCGCAGTATTATGCTGAGTCAGCGCCTGTTTCATACCACACAAATTCTCGATTTTAGTTGTTACAAAATAAATGTACCTATGTACTTAGTTTTAAGTGCTATTATCTTTAATGTTTGTTTTCTCTTTGCTAATTATAAAAATGTTTAGCTTATAAGTCTCCTCTTAATGTTACTGTTGGTGTCGGTGATGAAATAAAGTTTTTATCTATCTATCTATCTATCTATGTTTATTAAGCGAGCAAACCGTGTCCATTTCAGCCTGGCCAAAGATTCTTTCGTAGGTCTGGATCGGCTGTTCTCACCTACAGGTCGCATATCTCAACCGATTGTTATGAAATTTTAGTAAGAACCACATCATATTAGAGTTCAAGTAAACTCTGCTAGTTTTTACAAGCTTTTATTTAACTTGCATTGCATGTATGTTTAAAGTATGTTTGTTCGAGTGGAATCTTGCAACTCAACTTTGAAGCAGATATCGTCAACCGATTGAGCTGAAATTTTGCATACTTACATAACTTTGATGACAATACATTAATATGGTACCGTGGGGCTGATCTGATGATGGAGCCGGAAGATGGCCATAGGAACTCTATAATAGAAAAAGCAATCCTACCGAGTTTGGGCTCTTTAGAATCGTCTCAGTGAGCATTTGATGGATATTTAAAGAAAAGTACAGTCGGCTATAAAAGCTTGTCACTAAAATGTAATTTTTGACAGAAACTTATTGCATAATAAAGCCAAAACTATCCACAGTGATGAGTCATTTTTTTTTCAATAGCAATCCTATTCCGCTAAGGGAATTCATTGGCGTTTACAGCGTTTCCGCTTTTTGCTGTCGATATGTAGGTGGGCATTCAATTGGAATAGTTATGATGTTGGTGATGGTAATGATGATAATGGTGACTGGTGGTGATGAATGTTGATGATGATATACGCGCACATTGACACTGACATTCAAGATTCAGTTTTAGCAGGCAGTGCCTTGAGTGAAAACTGTCGCAGCGACAAAATGCAAAATGTTGAAACGTAATGTGGACAGAGAGTATGACAGATTGCCTCACGAGGCCATCGCCTCGTTGAACCTGTCCCGCACCTGCACTGACCGGCATTTCGAAACTAAATTGATTCGATGAGGTAATAATTTTCAAAATTGTAGCATTAAGATTGCAAAGCGGATGCGAAAGTCACGTAATAAATCAACTAATTTGTGTACTTTGTGCTATGGGTAATAGACGACGATATACATACATAAATATAATACATATATAGATAATATCTATGGCATAGGAACAAGTATTCGAGTTGATCACACAAATATTTTCCCTAACCGGGATTCGACTTCATGCAAACTGCACCAACCGCGAGACAACTATATCGAGATCTCAAAATGCATCTTGATCTTTATATATAATACATTTTAGGGGAGACTGAAGGGTTTTGAAACACAGCTGAGGTGAAACAACGTAAACATCCGCAAGCAAAGCAAAGATCCTTCAAACCTTCAAGAAAAGAGCGTATTCCCACCTGAAAGGCCGGCAACGCACTTGTGACTCCTCTGGTGTTGCAGGTGTCTATGGGCGACGGTAATCGCTTTCCATCAGGCGATTCGTTTGCTCGTTTGCCCCCTATGACATAAAAAAAAAAGATGCACACCAAGCGCGCGTCCTATCGCCCGTTATTGCATTTTTGTGAGTTCGCTAACGGACTGGGCGGTCGCCCACGGCGACTTTTTGTAGCGATGCTGTCGCGCGTTCGCATAAATACAGTCGCAATGCGGTCGCTAGCTGTGTGCCCCCGCCCACATAACACGATTCAGTTCAGTCGCGAAGCAAACGCGATTCAGTTCTCCACTACCGCGCCACCCTCCCTCCGTTCCCTCCCCGATGTCGTCCGACACGGTCGCGCGTTTGCATCGATACAGTCGCGATGCTGTAGCGCGTTGCAAATGCGACTAACGCGTGCTACAAAAAGTCGCCGTGGGTGACCGCCCGATACCGAGACGTTGACGATGTTTCCAGTCTCCTTTGTTTCAAAACTCCTCGATCTCCTTTAGTTGATAAATGTTAAACTAAAATGTAAATATGAATTTTAATAATAGAAATAAAAAAAGGTAAAATGATACCTTTGCTAACTCGACATGCGTTCTTTAAAATAGCTACTTACTTAACCTACCCTCACGTTTATTATCGTTACACTATTATGGACCTTTGTCATAATATTGATCACATCACAGATCGCCTTCTATGTAATAAATTCACGATTATTATATAACGTAATGGACGAATGACATCAGTTTAGTAACAAACGAGTTCTATGGCAACTGGAGCGGTCACGGACGGGCGTAATCGAATTACGCACTCATAATTTGTCATAGTCAAAAGTCCAGCCAAAGTTTTGTTGTCGCTAAAGCGTAGTTTGATAATAATTTTGATGTTTTGGGTAGTTTTGAGCATTTTAACTGCAGTGCAGTTTTATTCAAATAAGTCTGCGGGTAAGTTTGATGTGTCTAGGATTAAAAACTATTACGGAGACAGAAAACTAAAAAAACACCTATATGTATTGGAGAACATCCATCTCGAGAAAAATAAAAGTGTATATAAAACCAGCCAAGTGCGAGTCGGACTCTCGCACGAAGGGTTCCGTACCAATATTGAACAAAGACGTTATTTGTATGGGGTCCTCCTTTAATTTTTACTTTATTTTTATTATTTGTTGTTATAGCGGTAACAAAAATATACATTCTGTAAAAATTTCAACTGTCTATTATATATACCTATAACGGTTCATGAGAAAATGCCCGTTGAACGAAATATCATGCAAAAAGCCCTATTTTTGTATGGGCCCCCTTAATTATTATTGTTTTATCAAAAATAGTATTTGTTGCTATAGCAGCAACAGAAATACATCATCTGTGAAAATTTCAACTGTCAAGCTCTATCACCGTTCTTGAGATACAGCCTGTTGACAGACGAACGGACGGACGGACGGACGGACGGACGGACGGACGGACAGCGAAGTCTCAGTAATATAGGGTCACGTTTTTACCCTTTGGGTACGGAACCCTAAAAAGAAGCTAAAAAGCATTTATTGGATACACAGCCATAGATACTCGTATATGTTTAAGAAGTATTTACAACAACAATACTTTATTGCACACCGATAAGGCTTTACCCGCTCATCCCACGGGAACACTAACTTTTTCGGGATCAAAAGTAGCCTATGTGTTAATCCAGGGTACCAGCTACCTTCGTACCAAATATTATCAAAATTGGTCCAGCCGTTTGAGCGTGAAGAAGTAAGAAACTTTCGCCTCTATAACTATAATTTGTTAAATGTATATTATTAAATTCCTTATTATTTGCAGGTTTTCTCTTACGAAACAACCCTAAACATTTTATCAAGTGCCATTACGAAACTGATAAGTTGACACACACATTAGCCGTAACTAAATCATCAATGACTGACACACTTCGTGCTCAGAACATCTCCATTAGCATCTGGACCAATTGCTTAAATCACCAACCTGTTCGTCGCTAGCAAACAAAACTTAGTGAAAGATTTCTGACGATCCGAGTTTAATGAGCCGCAAAATTAACTTTGCAATACCAAGTTACTTTAGTCGTTGTTGTTAGTAACGCCACTTCAACAATGCACTGTCGAAGTTGTTTTAGAAGTGTATAATTAAGTTTGTGGAGCAGTGTTGGCACTGTGGCCGTCAAGTTAAGAATGGGTAAGGTGACAATTAGTCAAGTTGATTTCTTACTTGCAAACATGGTGTAATCGGTTGGACAAGACTATGTGCTCCACTTTTCACATGAAAAAAAGACCTTAGATATTTCGTAAATTTTTTACCGAGTTCAAAAAATGGAGGTTATCAGTTTGACCTTTAAGTATGTATGTATGTATCATATGCACGGAGACCATAGGCTAATGTTGCACAAAAGATATATAAAAATAAAGTAAACAATACAATATATATGCTGTATATATGTATGTTTGTCCGCGATTATCTCACGTTTGGCTGAACTGATTTTGATGCAGTTTTCAGAAAATTATTTACAAAAAAAGAAACGACGTCAAAAAAAAGTAAACTCAAAAATAACTTGCTCATGTACATTTGAATCACATCATCAAAAATACTCATAAATACCAAATGGTAATCATTAAAGGCCTCATTCGTGGCATCTGTTTTCATAGTAATAATTGAGTGGTTTGGCACCGACTTCAAAAGGTGATTCAAATGTAATCTGTACATGAACGGGTTATTTTTAACCGACTTCAAAAAAAGGAGGAGGTTCTCTATTCGAACTAATTTTTTTTTTTTTTTTTTTGTGTGTTTGTTACTCGATATCTCCGAGAACCGTGAACCGATTTTCAATTTTTTTTTTTTAATCGAAAGGGTATAACTCCTAGTTGGTCCCGTTGGCACTAAGTCGGGATCTGATGATGGAATCTTGGAGAAATCGAGGGAACTCTTCAAATGTTATAGGGACATGTACGGCGCTTTCGGTAATTTATTGATAAAGTCAAGAATTTACATTCAGTAAATAGGATTTGGCCACTAAAACTTTTATATGAATCACTAAAAAGCAAAAAAAAAAAAAAAATTTTAACAAAAAAGAAGAACCGACTTCAGTAAAACTAAAAAACCAAAAATAACCCGTACAAGTACAGATTACATTTGACTCACCCTTCGAAGTCGGTGCCAAACCTCACGTAAACTATAATATAACTATAAATATAAGAACTGAGTGGTTTGGGATCGACTTCGAAGGGTGAGTCAAATGTAATCTGTACTTGTACGGGTTATTTTTGGTTTTTTAGTTTTACTGAAGTCGGTTCTTTTTTTTTTAGCTTTTCATTTTGTTTTTATTCAGTGCATAATATCTCTTTGGTTACGATTGCGACCTCTTTGTTCCAACCTTGGATAAGTCCTCGGCTGCAGGAAAACCCGCTGTTCGCAATTCGTAATCACGCACGCTGCGTGCTTCAGAATATTTAAAGGAAAAACCTTTAAAACATACTATTATTAGCACCAAATAAAACTCTACTACCCAAGCAGCACATTAGTGAATTTTGCAGCTTATCTTATAGCTTTAAGTTCTAAATGAGTGGTTTAACAGTGTTTGATACAACTTATAGCTTTAAACACCACTCAAAACTGTATATGAGTTCATCCTATCACTTGTAGTTGCATAGGAACGTTTTTTGTTTCTACTTTATTACTTATGGTGGGATAAAGTCGATTTTGCTACTTAAAGTTGCATGCAGGTTCAAATTGTCACTCAATAAGAAGCAATAGTGCTATATAAGGCCTTAAAATCACTTATAAGCAACTTTTACATATAAGTGGGAACATACCCTTATTTGGAACTAAAAGTTCCAAATGACTAGTACAATAGCGAATTATATCACCAATAGTGGCTAAAGGGATAATTTTACGGCTCTTTTGGAACCAAAAAATATTGCAACTTTAAGGCCTAAGAAGTACCTTATTGCCACTCCAACGCATAAATAGGTGTCAGTAGGAGGTTCTTGGAACCAAAAGCAGTTATTTTCCCTTATTTCGAACCACTAACGAACTAAAAGTTCTATTATTGTTCCTATTTGCGCCTTGTCAAAATATATTTAATAGTCTTGCTTGTTTAATAGTCTACAAAAGAGCAAATAATTACTATTGGTAATATCATTCACTGCTTTGCCACTCGCAAGATACAAATAAGTGATTATTAGACTTGATAGTTCCAAATAAGGAACAAATAAGTGAAAATAAACACTGTAGGATCTTTTTTAGGGTTCCGTAGTCAACTAGGAACCCTTATAGTTTCGCCATGTCCGTCTGTCCGTCTGTCCGTCCGCGGCTTAGCTCCGTGATCATAAGTGCTAGAAAGCTGAAGTTTGGTATGTGTATGTATCACGCCGACATAACGGTAAAATAAAAACTAAAAAAATAACTTTTTTTCGGGTACCTCCCATACACCTAAAGTGGGGGTGATTTTTTTTTTCGTTCTAACACTAGCGTGTGGGGTGTCGTTGAATAGGTCTTTTAAAAACAATAGGGGCCTTCAAAGATCATTTTTTGATAAAGTCAGCAGTTTTGTAAATATTCGCTCGTTAAATCCAATAATATGCTTCTACTCAGTTAGGGACTACTTAGAGGATGAAGTTACTTTGTAATTATTAATTGGTGCCATAATTATTTTAAAATGTCAACTTGATGTAATTATTATTTTAAATGCAATTCATGACATTTATATTATCATTCTTAATTTTAAAAATAAAATTATAGGTTATTGTTTATTACTTATCATTTAAAATACGAGTAGACATAAATAATATGGAATAGCAGGTTATTGTTGTAAGGAATTTGTTTAATTTAAGTAAATGATTATTTATTATTAGTTAAGATATTAAATGTTGCATGCCTATATGAGGCAGAATTCACATGTTTCATGATTCGATAAAATGTCACCTAATTGTACACACTTGAATTCTCGCAAATAAATGATTTTCATTCATTCATTCAAAAAAAAAAATAGTGGCCCCCCCCTCTAACTTCTCAACCACGGGTCAAAAAAATATGGAAAAATTCATGAAAATAAGGCCCTATTAGTACTTTCAATGAAAACTATATTGAATAAAATCGGTCGAGCCGTTTTTGAGTTATCGCAAAAATTCATAATTTTCTTTTAAATGACGTAAGTGCCCCGCGGTGTTCTTATACTTCGAACGTTACACATATTAGTTAAGTGCCATACTGCATTAAAACATTTCGCTCAATCTGGTGCGTATAATCGATAACTTCTAGAAGGTAATAAGTAATTACAGTTACTTTGGCGTTTACGACCTTTTATAGAGCTTGAAATCTTTCTCGTAATTTAAATTCGATTTTATTGTCTATTGTGAAGGATGGCCAACTACGGAACCCTACACTGAGCGTGGCCCGACATGCTCTTGGACGGTTTTTGTTTCGCCATGTTTACAAATGGAAGCCTATGAAAATTGATTATTTTAACCAGAATTTTATCACACTGACGCATAATCACAGACTTTTGATAGTTGTGACGATGTTACTTTAACATTGTACGTAACCTACAATCATTAGGTCAGGTTTTTAACAGTTTTATTTCTTATCAGTATCTATTCCTTATTTAATTTAGCACTCTCTTTTTTAATATTCCTGATCAAATGAAGGGCGCGTCGAAATTTACAAAGAAAACATACTATAGTTTCACAGTAAAAAAAAATTCGCAAGAATTTCGTGCTTATTTCGATGCTTGTATAACGTAAAGTTTTAATCACTCATCAAACAGACATATAAATCCAAAATGAATATGGCAGATCACGTATTACTTCAATTTGACAGTTGCCTCGCCACTCAAAGATAATTTTGGCGACTCATTTATCACTCATTGACCGAACTGAAATGTTTTCATTCGTTCACTGCGCATAACTTTTACCCTTAGTTCTAATTGCCACTTAAGGTTATTGTGAGATCTCTTATGGACGCATAACTTTCACCCATAGTTCTAATTTGCACTTAAGGTTATTGTGAGATCTCTTATGGATTCTATTTAGCACCAAAAATAGGCTGCAATTTTTCTCCTTTTGGTTCTATACTGGTGGCATAAGGGTTCTTGCCACCTATATAGCACTTAGTCATGGTGGTAAATTTCACTTAAGCATCTAATTAGATATGATATACGAGCTATTTAGACCCAATTGTGCTACTTGGGTAGTGGCTCGGTCAGGCCACATAGCACGCAGAGCAGATGGCCGATGGGGCCGAAAAGTGCTCGAGTGGAGACCTCAGACCAGCAAACGCAGCGTAGGACGTCCACCTACAAGATGGACAGATGACCTTATAAAGGTCGCCGGAAGGCGCTGGATGCAGGTCGCTTCCAACCGGTATGGAAGTCCAAAGGGGAGGCCTATGTTCAGCAGTGGACGTCCTATGGCTGAGATGATGATGATGAGTGGCTCGATCAGCTTACGACGAGTACCATGGGTTGTACTCGCTAGCGAATGCATAAACGATTTGTATAAAGATTAGATTAGATTACATTATATTTATTTCACACATATTAGGGATACATTATAAATTACACATAGTCAATTTACACGAATCTATACGGTGATCGTCAAGATAATAAACAAAATAAACAAATTCAGCAAGTCATAATTCAATAGATAGTTAAGAAAAAACAATGTCAAAAAATTTTAAATACGTAATATAACAATTTAAATAATGTAAAATAAATATGACAATAAATTCACTTATTATACAAATTAAATGTCAGCAGTCACCACAAAGGATCGTCACTTATGGTACGCTATAATACAAAACAATTTCATCTAAACATAAGAATTATAGTTCTACAAAGTAACCGATAGGGCGCTGTATTACTCGTATTCTCCATACGAGTCGTTCACGCTGTCGCTTGCGAGTACGGTCACTCATGGTAAGGGTATTGTAGGCGAGAACAGATATCCGACGTACGAACGATGTCATGGCCAAGCTGAAAAGGAAACACTTCGCTCGCTCTGTCAACAACTACAAGTACTTACACCCACCTATGCCTAGATAGTCCTTGTGACTTGACTAAATCCGAGTTTCTTTATATCAGTAAAACAGAGTTTTTTTCTCCTAATTAGATCGAAAGAGCTCGTGATTCTGAGCAGAAAATATCCAAAATATCAAAAAATATAAAAAAGTGGGGTGTACAACATTAGAAAAAATGGCACAACTAGGCACTAACATCCCACGCTGAATACACCAAAGTAATGCACAAGTTACGGTTGCCGGCAAACTTTTTTAGCATAACCTTGACTAGTAACCGATTTACGCACAAATGTACATGCGCATGATCCGCCATTTTTGTTCGTAAAGTTTGCCGGCAAGTATACAAATACCATACGCATACGCACATTTGAGTACCTACAGCTTGTCGAATGCAGGCATTATTATTACCAGATGGGCATTAATCGATATTTTTTTTATCAATTAATTAATGTATTAAACAATTAATAGTCGTAACATTAATAGTGATTAATTTAATCGGCAAAGTTTTCGTTTAACGATTAGTTAACGTAATTTTAATCGATTAAATTTCACGATTAATTCTTGATTAAAGTTGGAACACGCTCATTTGAGCACGATACAAAAATGTTTTTTTTCTATGTCATGTATACAAAATTACCAATGCAAACATTTGAAAAATCGTTCTAGTGTGTTGCGTGAAATAAACTTGTTCCGGTGATACAAGGTGGTTTTTATAGTGCAGTAGGTACAGAGTCTTGTAGGACTTTAATATAAGAGACTTAATCTTACAAAATATCTTATTTCTTCAAAATGTATATCGAGACATAATTAATCAAATTAATTTAATCAGGATTAAGTTAATCGGAACTCGTACGATTAAGATTAATTAATCGTCATTTTTAATCGTTAATCGCGATTAAGTAGGTTAATATTAATCGTTAATCTAGGTATTACATCTTGCCCATCTCTGGTTATGGCATTGTATTTTTATCAAGATGTCGCTTTAGCATCGCCCTTTGTGGCATGAAAACAAAACGTACTCTTTATTTTATTACCAATATTGAATAGGCTAGCTCTATATTTGATCCAGTTTCGAAATGTACTAGCAGCCTACTATTTCTTATGCACATATGACCTTTAAAGACTCGCGGGAAACAGCAAGTGCGCAGGCGCCGATCGCCTTGTGACGTCACGTTTTTGCTGAGCTGTGATTGGTCGCCGGTGTCACCTTGGCTGCCCACGCGCCCGTATTTGCTTTTTTTGCAATAATATAAATGTTTCTCGCTTTTTGCACGAGGAAGTTAAAGGATATTGGTTTTTATTTGACTTTTTTTGCGGATTTGACGCGATCGAGTGAAGGAGAGAAATATCGATAATTAATGGATTACTTCTGTTTTATTATATCGATAATTTCGTCTAGTTGTGTTTATCACCATTCACTAGATTATCCTAGGAGTTCCATCGGCGTGGTTGATATATTTTGCTTATATTTTCAGCTGTGTATTTTAAAATAACTTTGTTGTCCGTCCGTCTGTCAATACCCTTGAGTTTAAATTAAAACCATATACCCAGGTCTACAGGCCCTTGAAGCTGTAAAAATCAAACTTCGATGTTAACGTAAAAAAAAGATACGGCCGGGTATGTCGCAAAAAACGGATATTTCGACACTCAAGCATTACCTACCAAAATTAAAAACATCTGAAAAATAAACGACGCGTTTGGCTCGGTTGGTAGACACCTGCCTACTGAGTCGACGGTCCCGGGTTCGAATCCCGGCCGGGGCAAATATTTGTGCAAAATATTTGTTCTTGGGTCATGGATGTTATCTATATATGTATTTATATATTATGTATATCGTCGTCTAGTACCCATAGTACAAGCTTTGCTTAGTTTGGGACTAGGTCGATTTGTGTATGATTGTCCCTTAATATTTATTTATTTATTTATTTTAAACCTTTTCGAAAATAATATTTGGAGAACCCGATTGCGTTAACTTTGCTCGTCGTTTGTATCCGGCGCCATTCATACCATGTGCAAACTTAACCCGGACAGTTCAGATGGGGCAAGCGTTTGTACGAAACCCTCGGTGCACGAGTCAGACTCGCACTTGGCCGGTTTTTTTTAATTGGGACCCTTCTACCCAACTTATTACATATCTCTCCGTTATTACATATCCGTACCAAAATCGCAGAAATCCTTTCTCGGCTTCGATCCACAGGAATGAAGGTCAAACCATCAACAAACCTACAAACACATTTTCGCCTACGCCCTCCGTTACAACGTAGTTAATCGGAACTTCACAAATACATTCCAATTGCTTCGCAGATATATGAAACCTTTCGTAGGTTTTTCCTTAATAAGTTCACACCTTTTCCTACTTGTATTTCCAGTTTTTACTACTATTATGTGCGTATTCGTGAGCTGACAGAACGTGATTCGAGTTTTATACCTGTCTCGCTTGCTCTTACGCGATTAAGATAAGAACCTCTCAGTTTTCTCCCAAACCCGAATCCCGATTTAAGTGCTCACGGACTGTACATTACGTGTCTACTAGAAAGAGATAGAACAGCTGATGCAAGGTTATTAATTAACAAACTGCAGGACAAAAACCACTATATCCTTACGTTTGCCAATTTGACACATCCTTTGGCTAAATCACTGACACTTTCCTTTAGTGGGTTTGTTGAAAATAGCACCCTTTGGCCAAATTAGCGTTGTAGATCAATATCCTCGAAGCTAATTTAGCCAAAGGGACTATTTATTAACGCCAATTTAGCCAACGGGACTATATCGTCGTTACTATATGGTAAACTTACGAATGTGCTTTATTTTCGTTTGACTTTAGACCTAATTGTGTATGGTTTTAGGTTAAATATTTAAGTTCGTGAAATTTCAGACTTATAACTTTACTATAGGAACGACGATATCCTCAACGCTAATTTAGCCAAAGGAACTATATCCTGAACGCTAATTTAGCCATAGGAACTATATCCACAACGCTTATTTGGTCAAAGAGTGTTATTTTCAATAAACCGGTAAAGATTCTCCTTTACCGGTATGTAAAAGTGCCAAGTGGCCTACTTACAGAATAAAGCTCAGTATTTCATTTATATTTCATTACTTATTATTTCGTTTCGGCATCCCATCGGTCTCATCTACCACCCCATCTTACGACACCCACTTATGGTGACATCACTAGGAGATTATTACATAACGATTAGTTAATGTCAGAAAATGACTAAGTATAAATATTCCGCAAGAAGACCTCTTATAACGGATAAGCACAGTCATCCAATGGTTTCCGGATACTGCATTTGCTACGGTCACCTCGTCACCATTATAAAGCTTGAATGTTATCTAAAAGTTTTAAAAAGTCTTACTGATTATGTGATTATAGCTTTGACGCTTGCTCCTTTTTTGAAGCCGGTCAGAATTTAGGAGTATATCTGAACCTTACGGTCAAACCACGCTAATTGAAGTGAAACTTCTAATGCGACTTCCAACAAGGTTGCGTTAAACGTTTAACGGTTGCGTTAAACGTTTAACGCTACCTTGGAGGGGGTAGGAAAGCACTGTTGCGTTAAACGTTCAACGCTCCTGGGGAGGGGGAATAGAAAGAGACAGAGCGAGAGTGAAGAAGTTTGTCTTAAAGAAACAATATGAGTTCACTAAAAATCAATTTCTACCCCTTCCTATTTTCATTTCCACATTACGAAGTTTCACTTCTTCCGCGCGAAGGGACTCCACGCACTATTTTTTGTTCAAGCAAATGAACTGTCAAACTATACAAACTGACTTTGTATGGTTTGACAGTTCATTTGCTTGAAAGAGTTGGCGTGATTTGACTCTATTCGTTTCCCAAAAACTCATTAAATTAGATGATTACATAGTTTAGTTTACATTCCATCGGCGTAAATGTGAGTTTGGTTGCTTTGGGGTAGTGTGTAAGTGTGTTCTAATTGCTTGTATAATACCAGTTTCATTAAAACAATATAGAAATAACATCAATAATTGACTTATCAAACTCGCATGAAAAATCTGTGTTTGTATTTTTTTTGTCGAGGTGTGACCCAAGAGATTTTTTCACTGTAGACCTTTGGGTCTACAGTGTCCACTGGATCAAAACGTCCACCGTATCAGAATGTCCACTGGGTCAGAATTTCCGCTGTGTGAGTCTGAGTACGTGCACTGTTTCAAAACGTCCTCTGTTTTAGAAGAACATCCATTGTGTATCAAAACGCCTACTTGTTATGTGTCTACAACTAAACCGTCTAAATTATATCACCTCTTACAATAGATGCTCCATGAGTAAAGAACCTTGGTAAATCACATCGTTAATCTCCAGCATATTGCACTTACATACATAATTATTTATAAAATAAATAACACTTAGTCTTCAAGCCATGTGCAGGTCGCGCTGACGTCACACTTCACCTTGTCACCCACGCGAGCAACACAACCCACAGAAAGACGCATTTCCATAGGATAAACACGGCATTAACGACCTTTCGTAAATGGAACATGTAGTGTATCTACCTTGCCTATAAAACTGCAACTGTTATTCTAAATGATGGGCTGTGAACAATTTGTACAAACAATGTCGTGGGATGCACCTTTGCCATCTTTGTTGCCTCAAAATAGTCTGTCACATCAGGTATTTAGCTGGCATTGGTTTTAGCGGATTCAGACAAATAGAAGTGGAATTGTACCATTCCGAAAAAATCTCGGGAAATGCACAACTCTCTTTCTTCTTGGTGGTACCCCAAGACTGTATGTCAACTAAGGGTTTCCAATTGGGCACGATGCAATCGTCGCATGTTTAGGTTATGCCTCTTGACTTGACAGTCTTGACACTGACGACAGCTCTCCGTGGCGCCACCTATGGTGCCCCGGAAGATCAGCACTGGCTGTCGAGAGCTTGCATCATGCTGAGGTGGGACCATTTCGCGGCATAACCATAATATAGGTAGCCTATTATTTTATATTTAATTATTATTCTCACACCCTTTATGTAACTGTTCTATGGTCACGTCACGAATAGATGTATTTCTTTCTTTCTTTAAATTCAGATCCAGTCCCAAATAATCTGAAGGTGCCATGCATTTATCACGTGATAAATAAGTGACAAAGCATCCGTCACGTTTTGACAAAATGCGAGTGTGAGTGACAGTTGCTTTGTCACTTATTTATCATGTGATAAAAGAGCTACCATCATAGGTCCGCAGGGATGAAAGATAAAATGCTTCTTAGTGTTTACATACTCGTAAGGAACACATGAGCAGTACGAGTAGGTATGCTAAAATAACTTGCATGTCAAGTAGTTTAGCGACCACAATTTGCATATAGTAGGCCCGACTAGGAAGTAAAATTGTCGTATTAACTTGTGATGGTTAAAAGATGATTCACATTGGTTCTTGACATTTGTCTGGAGCTTGAAACAGGTTTATACCAACTTATTATCTTAGTTATTAATCTTTAATCCCTAGGTATGTGTTTTTTTTTACTTATTGAATGCAAAAAATTAAGAGCACACTGCGATTCTGCTTGAAATTAAGGTAATCGATGGTGTTTATCATCATCACCTTGCATCAATCCCTTAAGAAGATATTCTTATATTGTAACCACATTTAACTGCATTATGATTATGCCATGTAATTAGTACATTACGGCAGAGACCAGTAAGTAAGCCATACTGGCCGAGTAGGAACTAGACGGACCGAGCCGTAGGCGAGGTCCGGATATAATACGAGGCCAGGATGGCTCTTACGGTCGAAGCAAGTATAGTGCTTTTCTCAAAAATTAAACAAGAAAATTAAATTAAAATTATATTTTGTAGGTGACATTTATATTTGGCCATTTTCCAATGAATATTTTTGTTATATCCCATTTTTTACAATATTTACAATAGGTAATAAAAACTATAGATAAATATAAAAGAAAGAATTGTATGTACAATGGCTTAAAGCTAATTAGAAAATAAAATAAAAAATATACATTTTCTATAAAAAGAATACCCCGTCCAGCAAGTCTGCCTGCGGCATGGTTCCCATTACGCTGGCGGCGTTACCTCTTTGGATCGCAAGAGCGATCCTCTGTGAGAGGTATGCGCCAGCTCTGGGGTCTCCTGAGACGCGAACCAACCGAGGCGACAGGGCCCTCATAAATTCCGTCATATCGGCCGACCAGGGTCCTAATATCTCTACCGCAAGTGCCGCAAATTCATAATCTTTATACAAAGATGAGTATTTGCGGCGCTTGAGGATTTGAGCCTGGTCGGCAGCTGCGCCGGCTTGTGAACGAGTCGCCTGGATGTGGGACGCGGCGAACGTGTCGACACATGTTGCGTCCCACACCAGGACTCGCCCCAGCCTCCACGGTACCAAAGTGGCGCCATCCGGACGCTTGCCATCGTCTCTTGCCATACTCACGGGTTCCAAAATTGCAGGAACAGAGGCGGTAGCAAGCGAACGGCGGACCAAATCGTTTATGGCGCCGTGGCGGTATAGGCGGCCGGCGCTTCTGGGACATGAGAGGCCGTGTCGGCCCAGCTGATCCACGCCCTTGCCGCAGGAGCACGTGTGTGGGATGCATATTCTCGACCCAAGCCTCAGGCAAACTGCTATTCGCAGGCAGCCTGGGTCAAGAACTGTTCCCACGTTGTGGGAGGGCAGAGCGTGGAGCCAGTGACCTGATTCAGGCGCAGACACCGCCAAGATACGGGTGCGATCTGAGTCGTCAGAACTATTTTCGATGAGATTTGTATGGGATGCCTTGAGGCGAGGAGCGTCCCAGGCCCTCTGACAAGTTATGGAGGATGGAATCTCGGCTCCCGGACAAGTGTCACACCAAGCATTTCTTGCCTCCGCCAGGCTCGCTAGCTCTGTGTCGGATATCTGTTCAAGATTTAAAATAATACCGACAAGAGACAACGAGCTGTAGGCGGAGGACAAGAACGCCGGAAGTGCCACACCAGTCGACGAGCGAACGCCCAGGCCTCCAAATCTTATTGGGAGAACCGCTTGAGTCCAGGTCCTGTCACCGAAATTAACATTTAAAATTTTTGAAATTGTCGAACGAAGTGAATCATCTATGGGTGATAAAATAGAAGGAAATTTCCATACCGGGCAACTGCAGATTAAGTACATAAATTTTGGTGTAAATAAACAGAATCGGATGATAAAAAGTGCCATGTGTGGGTTAATTTCAAATAAAAGGTCTGATGTGCTGTTAAAGAGGTTTAGTTTGCAATTTATGATAGGTTTTACTGCTTCATCAAAAATAGGAGAGCCTAAAAGTGTGAGGGATGAATTTGATAGGACCGAAATGTTTGGTAGGACTGCGTTAAAATTTGTAATAATTTCAATTCTTTTTTCCAGTGACAGATGGTGAGGAAGGTAAATTTCACATTTTGTTGAATTTAGGCAAAGACCAATGTGTGAAAATTTTTCCACTATTAATTGTAAGTCCTGTAAAACGGTGGTGGCGTCTCCACCTAGGGAACCGTCGTCCAGGTACCACATATTAAATTTGGAATTTAGATTTGAGATCACCGGATGAATAGCCAAACTAAATAAAGCAGGTCCAAGCGGGTCTCCCTGTTGGCATCCCACACTTGAGGGGATAGTGTTGTCTCCAAAAAGTAATTTAGTGGGTGCCCCATAACATTTCCAGAGATACTTATAAAGCTCTGGCAATTCTTTTCTTTTTTCCCATTTTTATTATTACACATTGTGATATTCGACGTCGCAGGCACCATTAACTCCCACGATAACAACCTATAACAAAAATAATTATGAGTTTATACTTGGATAAAAGATATAGTTATATCGTTATCAAATAGTGGCAGCATTTATTTACCTTCATCGCCAAAATGGTTATCATCTAGAGCTTGATTTAAGAACTTTTCTATATTTTGCTGCTGAATATTTGTGATTTCTTTCCTTTGTAGCCATCCGATTGTCTCAGAAAGATTGTTGAAATATTCTGACCTATCACACATTATCTGACCAATTATTAACTTTTCTTCCTTCCATTTAATGAATCTCTTGTATTTTTTTATATCTCCTTGGATTTAGTCGGAAGTAAATTATTTTAGCTAACTCTGCCTCCGCTTTTAAGTATGGAGGAGTGCCGTCTATTCGAAATCAGACTCGTCTGAACTCATTTTTGCTGAATTATTGTAATAGATCACACAAACAAATTTGAAATCTTTGTCTTTTAATTTAAATCTCGCCTTAATTTTTTTTTTCTAAATACTGCGTTTAATTATTTGCACTATCTTACAAATCTAAGTCTTAAAGATAAAATTTAATTATTGTTATACATTGTTGTATTTTCTAATTTTCATATCATAAAGCTTACCTTCAATTTTAACTCCGAGGTTTTTTCTAAACGACACAAAAAAGGAAGGAATTCCGAAATATCATTGTCATTTTACACAGCACAATTATGAACTAAACGCTGCATACAAACTTCCGCACTAAACCTTGTCGCTACTTTTTTTTTTTAATATGCATCTTGAGTTACGTTTATACTGCCAATAGTGCTAACCTCTTTTTATTTTACATTTGCTCTTAGTGTAAATTGCAAATGTATACTGCAATGTCGTCTCTTTCTATTTAATCTATGAAAAAGGGACGCCACTTTTTAATTTCTACAATTTGCTGTCGCACTGTACTTATAATTAAAACAATTTGTGGAATGCATCCTTTTTACATTTATATACGACCTCATCGCCTTCAAATCCTTAGTTTTTTTAAAGGTCGGTGACGATGTAAATCGTGTTTCGATATTCAAATATCTTGATACGTAATAGGAATTACATACTTACTTACTGGACAAATATTGATTCCAAATTTAAAATCTCGCTGTTTACTGGACACTTCTAAAAAGTCTTCGGTATGTTCCACTTACTGTAGTCTATCTAGCGATGGTAAGGCAACATTACATGCAATTTTTGAGAAAATATCTTTTGTTACAATCAATTGTTATATTTTTTACTATTATTATATTATCTAATTTTTATCTTTATGATGATCATAGTATAAATGCATGTAAATTGTCTTAGCGTAATTTATACTGACATTTTATATTATGAAATAAATAAATCTAATCAAATCTAATCTAATCACCTAAAAGGCTATGTATTCAAAATACTACTATGTGTTCAAAATACAGGGATAGTGGGACACCTAAAAGTCAAGATACTTTTTACTGAAGCACAAAAAGAGGGCACAATACGTAATAGTTTTTTCATCACACTTGCTCGTAAACAAGGGTTTACATGCTAGAAAAACGGGCGGTAAGTCGTATATTACGCCCTAGGGCGATAAGAAATTTGGTATTGACTATTACTACTTTTGTTTTATTTCCTCCAAAGTGTGATGATAACCGTCGTACGTAACTCTGGGTCGGGCTTCTAATAGACACTCGTTTGTGATTCCTCGTTTACCACCCTTGTTATGTAATGTTCTATAGTCTATAAAGTTTACCTAAGCCGTAAAGTGCTGTGTGGTTTTCTGCCTGGGAGAAAATCTCACTTCCTGCACAAGGCAAGACGTGAAACTTTAGACAAACCACGAGCGGTAATTCGTAAAGCTCCAGATCGCATATTTATGACCCTCTCCTTCGGTTCGGGCCACAACCACCTGCGATTTGGGACTTTCAAGAATTCACTAGGTATGTTATGCCTCTGTTGCGTTTCTCCTACACGACGAAATTGCAGGCCTGTTTTGGTGAATACGTTTACCGAATGCTACTCGTACCTGCTCAGTGATTTACTTTCCAAATATGAGGATTGTATGTAGGTAGGTTTCAGTGGTCTGCTCTCAGGTGGTCTCATAATGCGCTCAAACTATTTTTAAGTTGTTACAAATCACGAATGCATTTCACTTAACGTGGTAGCAACTCAGGTTGTCATCACAATATGCGATCCATCTTAAACCAGATTTGAATAACAAATACTGCCCACCAATCCTCGCCGTCTGATCTTCATAATAGGGCTTGAGGATCCTCCCCCTGACAGAAAGTCGTGTAATGAGGCACTTGTGTGGTAATGAGGGCTCGTGTGGTGGTCTGGAGTGGGTAGTATTGACGCTTAGCTGGATTAAGTTGACGACCCGTTTGGCGCAGGTCGTTAAACACCTGCCTACTGAGCCAGAGGTCCTGTGTTCGAATTCCGGCCAGGGCACATATTTGCGTGGTGAACTCGAATATTTGTTCCTGGGTCTGGGGCACAAATATTCGAGTCCGTCACACATATATATGCCCTGGTTGGGATTCGAACCCGGGACCGCCGGCTAAGTAGTGTATCAACCGCGTCGACAAGTATGGATAAGTAAAGAATTAGGTCCCATTAGGACAACAGTTAGTTATTTCTGCTTTACTTTTATTGCGAGGCAGTGTCACATTAAATCAAGATAATGGGTCATATAACACGATAGACTACATTTACCTACAAGGACTGAGACTAAGGACTGCATAAAAATGCAGCTTTTCCATATAAATTACCCACTAGGTATTAGTTTTAGAAGCGTCTTGCGGAACTCCATGTACGTATAAACATTGTTTTAATTGTCAGCAAATAGTTGAGATTCTATGTGCATTTTGCATGTTATCTCGGGTTGAGCGACAAAAATGGTATCCTATCAGAACTCCGTAATATTGTTTGCCACCACGTTTCGCCAAATTTTCATTTGTCCGAAAGTATATTTTTCTGAAGCCCGTAATATTTTCAGGATTTAATAATCATCGTTAAATAGCCCTAATAAGTAGGTTAGGGTACGTTTATTTTGTTCTGAAAAACCACAAAGCCACGGACAGACACACAGATACACAGTCTGTGAACAATAGAAGAGTAAACTGAACTTGCATGCTTTTGAGTAAGAGTGAGTGTGTTAGTACCTAACACTTCATACATATGTACTTAAAATCACGCCTTTTCCCCAACGGGGTAGGCAGTGACCACATCTTTCCACATGCTACGGTCCTGACATACATCTTTCGCTTCATCAACATTCATTAATCTCCTCATGCATGCTCATCGGTTTAAAGTACTCTTGACTTGCTCTTTTTTCAGAACGTCTCCAATCTGATCAAGAAACGTTCGTCTGGGCCTTCTTTTTCCAACATTTCCGTTCACACTTCATTATTTATTATAAACGTGTTTACAAGTAATAAACAACTCGTAATAAGGCAAGAAAATAACCAAAACACCATAAAATAACACGTGAAGCGTATCTATAATTAAAACGGCTTATGTATTACCCAATCCAATAGCACTTGTCGCCGTAGACAAGTACTCTGCAAAAGGCAAGGTCACGAATTCATAAAGACTTGTAGATTTAAAAGAAAAAGGTAACAACTATCTATGAAGCTTCATGTATGATAATGCGTTGCACTTTGAGGTGGTAGATTGTATGGTAATGACATGCTAACACAATCGCATATTTGTACTGAATTGTTTAAGATAATCGAGTATAATGTATTAGCATATTGATTCTTATTCAAATCGATGATCAGTCATGCTATGCAGTGCGCCTTTAAATTATCAGTCCTCGATCAGAATGGAAATGGATCTGACAGTGGTTCCATTTTTTAATGGCAAACGAGCAAACGGATCGCCTGATGGAAAGCGATTACCGTCCCCCATAGACACCTGCAACACCAGAGGAGTCACAAATGAGTTGCCGGGCTTTCAGGTGGGAGTACGCTCTTTTCTTGAAGGTTTGAAGGTCGTATCGGTCCGGAAACACCGCAAGCGACAATTCATTCCACAATGCAGTCGTGCAAGGTAGGAAGTCTAGAAAAACGCACAGTTGTGGACTGCCAACTATCTAAGTAGTGAGGATGAAAGGATTGGGTTCCATATGAGTTCGTTAATATACCGGGTGATCAATCCAAATGGGTCAGTAGGGAGAAGTCAGAAACTATAAGAGATAGGGAAATCTGTTCTTAGGAACCATGGTGTCGATTTTAGATTTAATAAGGCTTGCTACTTACTATACTCTGGCTCAGTGACCCAAAGAGGATATTCGCCTCTGACGCAAGAGAACGACAGTCCCGCCAGTAAGGGATGTTTAGGTTAGGTTAGGTTAGGATCCACAGATCCTTCTGCACTTCGTCTTTCCATTATTATTATTTTATAAATCTCATACATAAACCCGGTCAAACCCGCTGTAAAGAATGTTACAGAATTTTAACCAGGTTCAATCTCGGTTATGTATGAGATTTAATTTAAAAAAAATGCAGTTTCTATTAAATGGAAAACTGACGCCATGGTTCCTAAAAACAGATATCCTTATCTGTGTATTAAAAAAAAAAAACAATGGAAAACCGAAGAGGATGATTGGGCATCCCGCTGCATCACGAGAAATATCTACAGACTATAATAAAAGTAAAGATTAAAAAGAGGAGAAAGAGAGGAAGACCATGGAGGGGGTTACGTGGACGAAATAAAGGAAAAGTTGAATGTCGTTTCGTACCAGGCTCGCAAAGACAAGGCTCAAGAACGAAATGCATGGAAATTGCTCCACCGACCGACCTAGCTCTTACATTTATGACCAAAGGCTCGAAACCTTACAGGACCGCTTAGTATAACCATCGATAAAACATTGTAAGTCGACACTGTTGCACACTTGACGCGACCGCACGTGCTAACCTTGTCGTGCGGTCTACCCCAGCTTGAGAAACTGTTGCCACTATTATTGTACAGTTGAATAGAAACACATCAGAACCACGCGAGTTGAGTGCAATCAATGCTTGAGATGAACAGTATCCCAGCTTCTTTGGAAATCTACGCTTCCCTTGCAATGCTTGCTTTATATTTTCGACGTATTTACAATGATAATTCGTGTCGCTTCAAGACATGAATCTACCTTTTTCGACGACATAGCGTATCTAGGCGATCAAGGACCACAGTACAAAAAAAAGGTGCGAATAGCATTTTTACAGTGTCCGAGCTTGAAAAATGGTTAAATTAAAATCAAGCTAGTACAGTCCGACCAAAAAAAGTAGAAATTAAAAAGTGGCAATACTTTAGTGTCGTCCCCGTTTTCTTTTATTGATTAGAAAGGGAGGACACTACTGTACTGCCACTTTTTAATTTCTACTCTTTTTGGTTAGACTGTACCTAACGGTTGTTTTGTCCTATCGAGATATGTAAATATTCCATGATTATTCATTAACATGACAATAAAAAAGTACGTAAATTGAGATTCAGTGGAAGCGCGCCGCGCGAATTTAAAGAAAATTTATTTTAATTATTTACGTGACATTTATTTTCTTACTTTGGATTATATTATATCTTTCTTATTTTGTCATTTTTTATTTGTATGAGGTCTGTGCTCTATATTATTCATACCTACGTCAAAACGACATACTACAGAGTCACTATGATTATTGGTAACACTTGTATCAATTACCTATTTTGATTTTGATTTTTGACACAATGTTAGGTGACACTGTTGACGCGGCCGCACGCAGTGACCTTGTCGTGCGGTCAACCCTATATTAATCGTGCCTTCATGACTGATCTGTCGCGATTTAGTGCAGTTCAAGGGCATGCAGAGGTCAACTTACATGTCACAGTGTTAACTAGATTAACAACTGCTTGAAATTATATAATATATATATACAGTCTGACAAAAAAGGAGTATAAATTAAAACGTGGCAATACTGTAGAGTCGTTCCTTTCTAATCAATCTCAAAAAACGGGGACAACTCTACAGTGTTCGATTGGCCGCCGCCGCGACTGATCGTCTCTCCTGATGATGAATCGCGTACCGATTCGAAACATGTCGAGCGTTATTCGACTTTTACGACGTGAGTAAACCCGTTTAAGTATTTTAATACAACTCTACAGGTTTGCCACTTTTTTTAATTACTATCCTTTTTTGTCAGTGTAGATATAATTTTTAAATTCGTGATGTATTCACCGATTTTACTATTATTTGTTGAAATCTAACCAAAGATTTGTCTTTTTCAGGTTATAGCATCATCTTCTGAGAGTCTCTAGAGGTATGATTTACTATTAAATATGTATGACATACCACACCGACAAGCTAATTACATTATTTTTATAAATATAGCTGTTACATTTCAAGTACAGTGAGCATCAAAAGTAGTTGACAATTTTAGTATGCCATTTGATATAAGCCAGTAGCAAAATTGATAGCTACTTTTGTCGCTGATCGTACCGAGTCACAAATTTTACTTCTATCTTGATAGTTATAAATCTAATAGAATTTCCAAAATACGGTGGTCACAACTACGGTGAAGCAAGAGTTATGATTTTTCTTTGTCTGCAAACGAATTTTGTTTACCTCTCAGTTATGGAAGTTAAGAATGATGAATGAGTTAGTATGAAAAATCACGGTTTGGTAGTTCTTTTTAGTTAATTAACTGAATGCATTCCCTAGTTAGCAAAGAATATGTGACAGAATTTAAACAGCAAAGCGAGGTCGTACTGGTCGCCTTCACCTCTTACTGGACGTTTTGTTATTATCTTGAACACGTACGTGCTTTTAAAACGCTATGTTACTCTCAAAACTATATTTATTTTGATGCGACTATTAAAATTAAGTTAAGGGTGTGGTTTACAATAAAAGTATAATTTAATAACATTACCACTGTACATTTTTTCTTCTGTAAATTGCCAATACGATCAAAATAACTGAAAAAAAAGGATTTTAGTGATGAAAATTTATACAATCTTACAAAATAAATAAGTAATTGTCATTTTTTTTTATTTCTGTGACGAGCTTTTATTGCCAACTTTTTTTTTAAACATCCGCCAACAACTCCGCCAAACCTATAAGAGATAGGGAAATCGGGTCTGATGGTGGTTGCTTTTACAACGCGATAAATAAGTGACAAAGCATGCGTCACGTTTTGACAAAATGCGAGAGTGAGGGACAGATGTTTTGTCACTTATTTATCACGTGATAAATGCAACCATCATTGTTCTTATTAGGAACCGTGGAGTCGATTTTTTATTTTAAATTTTCATTAGTCTATAGTAGCACAAGTTTTTTGTGAACAAGGAAATATACCCTTATCATATCATCAGTCCACTATTCGTTTATGTTCAGTATCTGTACCCTACCAAGAGTTTACCTTTACAGTGACAATACTAGCGACTACGTAAAGTTTGTATGGGGGATTGTAGTTCTTCAAAATAACCGCTAGGGCTCACTCTCCATACAAATTATTTACAAAAACCCGACCCGGCTTCGCACGGGTGCAATGCCGATAAATGATGCATGTATTATACATATAAACCTTTCCCTTGAATCACTCTACCTATTAAAGAAACCGCATCAAAATCCGTTGCGTAGTTTTAAAGATCTAAGCATACATAGGGACAGACAGAAGGAAGCGACTTTGTGTTAATAATATACTATACTATGTAGTGATATCGCTAGTGAGTACGTTCACGTTAACTCATGGTAGGGGGGGCTGTCCACTGTCGGTTGCCACCGGCTTGCCTTGACCATAGCAGCATAATTACACGTCGTTAACTCGTTAACGCTGCTGCCTGATTGACATTTGCGTTTTCTTTATAACAGTTTAATTGTTATGTATTGTGATTGTGCTCCAGTTTACAAATATCTACAGTTACAATGGTATAGTATACAATAGCAGCTATTGATTTGTAGCGATATCGGTGCAAGGTGACGTCACTAATGTGGAATGTCAATAAAATCGAAATGTTTTAATTTGCTTAAAATGTTACATACAGGTTGATCTATCTAAATTGGTCAGTAGGGAGAAAACGAAAACTATAAGAGATAGGGAAATCTGTTCTTAGGAACCATTGCGTCGATTTTAAATTTAATAGAAACTGCATTCAAGTTTTTTTTATAAATCTCATACATAACCGGGAATTGAATCTGGTTAAAAGTCTTTAAGTAATCGCTTGTCTTATTTTAACATTCTTTACAGCGGTTTTCACCGGGTCATGTAATGGGATAATCGACGCCATGGTTCCTAAGAACAGATTTCCCTATCTTTTATAGTTTCTGTCTTCTACCTACTGACCCATTTGGATTGATCACACGCTCCAGCCAAATTTGTTCGCTTAAGTAGAGTATTGTTGATGACTCTTCAGTCTTCACGCACCATTACTGGGACATGGTCATAGTATATACAAAATAGTCTCGTCACAACTTAGTTCTTATGTCTGAATCCTTGGAATAACAAGCGGTACAGTTAACTATTTCAAATTGCCAACAATTACAGCGAGAATGTTTGGTTATGCAGAAATGTTCCTTGAGACGAGGCCACCGTATTCTTGAAGACTATAAGCCTTAAAAGTGTATTTATTATTTTAAAAACCAGAAAGAATAGCATTATATTAACATATAATGGCAACAATATGGATATACTTACCAAAAAAAAATATTTAATTTAAAATCGTGAAACATACGCAATGTATGTAGGTAACTATGTTTATTCGGGTGGAATCTTAATAAACCGCTTAATATAATATTCATACCTGTGCTAATTCGGGGCACTTCCTAGGGATTTGATAACGATAAAAAATATGTCAATATATAATACATGTCTCATTGAAAATTCCCGATTACTATAAAAAGGTTTGATATCATGTCTGATACAGTGAATATTTTCATCAAGACGGCAATATCTAATACCGACGAGTATGGAAAAATATTGATTGTACTTACTATGAAAACTATTTTAAGATAATCAAATAAATACCTGCAGGTTTTAATTAGTTTATTGTGTTTGTTTTTAAATTAAGAGAAAAAATATATATATATTTATGTTGATTAACATTTAGATGTTGACAGTTACATCGATATATGTTTTTATCGATAAAATATTTTGCTACGTCACTTAAGTGTCAGTGGCCCGAGTTAGCACCGGTATGATAATAATGGTATATCCCTATTAAATTCTTTGACGGAAATATACGGCGAAATTTACAATAACACGTGTATCACGTGATTACCTTCAAACAAGCCAGATTGGTTTAAAAACCAAATTTTCAGTTCATTAATATTTAATAACATCAAGTTTGCGTTCAGCATGCGGCATGCGAGGTGATTACTGCCACGCGAAGCCTAATCGAGTGATAATGTCCTTCGTGGAATAACAAACAAATTAGTGAGCTCTGTCGTGCCATGTTATCCTGGTAATTGGCACTGACGACGATACGAGCGGGCCTATGATGATTGCTTTTATCGCGCGATAAATAAGTGACAAAGCAACCGTCACGTTTTAAAAAACTGCGAGTGTGAGTGTCAGATGCTTTGTCACTTACTTATATGGGAAAATAACGTTCTCTAGAACATTTCCCAATTTGTCTGGGGAAAGAACTATCTCGAGAACATTTCCCTTACAAATCGGGAAGTGTTGTCGAGAACGGCACATCTCTATCCAGGGTTACCAGATGAGTACAACCGGAATATCGTACCAACTTACTAAAATTATCGTACCAAGCGATTTTATTATCGTATACCGGTCAAAGCGGTAGGACATCGAAAACTAGTTTAAAAACAGTCCTAAAAGCGTGTTTTTACATAGATAATTATCATTAGGTCTTTTCGCGGCATCAACTTCAATTCGATGATTTTTACTTAGGTACTTTGGGGAATTTAGACATCCGACATTGGCATCCCTGTTCATAGCAACAAGGTTGACATGAAGCGGGTACCAAACAGTCGAAAATGTTGACGATCTGATCAGGTTGGCAGTAATTTCATTATAGTGAGTGCGATTTTCATAGAAAGTAATTAAGAAACCCAAGAATTATACCCGATCTTCTACAAACTGCAAAATTATCGTACTTTTGCATACGATACTACTCATTGTATCGTACATCGTACCGGAGACAAAATTATCGTACATGTACGATAATTATCGTACGTCTGGCAACCCTAACTTATCCTGATAATTATCCTGGCACTGACAAAGATACGACCTGACTGTTATTATTGGAAACTAATAACAGCTATTAACAGCGTGATATTGTTGATGCACTCTCATCAATATTTATAATAATAATCATCAACAATGACTCTGAAGCAAGCTTTCTCTTCGTTGGGATGTTAGTATTTTTGTTTGTACATTTATGTTCCCCGATGAAGACTTAAATCTGAAAGTTGGTGGGCAAAAACTTGCGTAGGCTTAGCCAATATGATTTTTTAATTACTATTTAATACTAATAATCATACCTGTGCTAACTCGGGGTACTGATACTGACACTAAAGTAACGTAGCAAAATATTTTCTCGACTAAAAATATATCGATGTAACTGTCAACATCTAAATGTTAATCAACATAATTTTTTTTTTCTCTTAATTTAAAAACAAAAACAATAAACTAATTAAAACCTGCAGGTATTTATTTGATTATCTTAAAATAGTTTTCATAGTAAGTACAATCAATATTTTATCCATATTCGTTGGTATTAAATATTGCCGTGTTGATGAAAATATTCACTTTATCAGACATGATATCAAACCTTTTTATAGTAGGTAATCGAGAATTTTCAATGAGACATGTATATTATTATATATCGACATATTTTTATCGTTATCAAATCCCTAGTAAGTGCCCCGAATTAGCACAGGTATGCTAATAATGTTATAGTACCATTGATACAAAGATCAAAGCATAAATAAAAATTGAAACACGCTGGACCGGCAATCCAAAGGTACCGGGTTCGATTCTCGGTTTCTTCCGCCAGGAATCAATGGTTTGTGATCTCACTTATTTTATTAGCGAAACTACTTACTGACCTGCCATTCTTACATATGTATAGGTATGTCTTTGATGGGTAAATAAAGACGTCCTTATAATTGACAACATTTAAAATTTTAAAGACTACAATTTTATTACTTTTTTGTATTCCGCTCAGAAAGATTTATATAATAATATCACTGTTTTTATATTTTTCCTGCGATTCCTACTCCATGCAGGCATAGTTGTCATAGATTTCGGTTATTAAATGTATTTTCTTATATTTCTTTACATACAGAATAATAAATTCAAATATTTTTATAGTGTACACGACGCAAAGTTTTCTATAAATTAATTTCCACCGGTTGTCAATTTATTAATTAGTAGATAACCGGAATTCGATAATTTAATGTTATATTATACCGGATGATCAATCCAAACGGGTCAGTAGGGAGAAGTCAGAAACTATAAGAGATAGGGAAATCTGTTCTTCGGAACCATGGTGTCGATTTGAGATTTACTTAATAAAAACTGCATTTTTTTTTATAAATCTCATACCTACATAATTTCATAACCGGTCAAAACCGCTGTAAAGAAGGTTAGAATACGCCAAGCGATTAATTACAGATTTTTAACTTTCCCTATCTCTAACAGTTTTTGTTTTCTTCCTACTGACCCATTTGGATTGATCACCCTGTATATGCATTTAATACACAACTCATGTTGTTCACGAATAAACGATTGAATTGAATTGAATAAACTCTGTTGATACGAGTGGTTAGTGTTTCGAATCACGCTCGCGGCGAATTTAAATTTTCACCGCTAGGGGCCTTATCAAACTTTTGTTCGAAGCGATCTCGCTCGCAAATCGCAGTGTGATAAGACCCTAATAAGTCAATTATGACCCCATCAGTGACGCCACGCATTGATCACAACCCACACTGGCAAACTGTCATTGCCAGCTGGCACTGGTGCAGCCCAAAATGGCGGCACAAGGTCCAATGACCCGTCAGCCACCTTGCCCTAAGGTCGCCCGGATCTGAAGCTTTCGATTTTTGATTTATAACTTTTTGGATAATGTCATAAGTGACAATTTATTTGACAGTATATCAAGGATTCCCGCACATCTAGCATAAAGGTAGGACCGCACTGGGCGTAACTACGCGGTAGCGACGCGACGCGGTTAAACATTCTTTGTATGAAATTGTATGAGATAGAACGCACTACGCGGCAGCGGAACTACGCGGTGCGATCGTAGGCCCCAAGGTGACTATTATATACACACTACAAACTACCGTATGGAATTAAAAAAATCCCGTAAATATTTAATATCAAATTCACATCCGTATTATTTCAGCTTATTAAATCCCCAGGCAAACCCGCGTTTGCGCATCTAAAATGCAGATCAAGATGCGCCCGCACCGATATCACGTGGATCTCTTTTTGCCTCTAAATCCTGGTATTCTGCACACATATGAAACACATTGGCTTTGGAAATCAAACATTACACATATCAAGTTTGAAATACAAATAATATTTATAAATGTTGCAATACGGTGTTGCATTTGCCAAGTGGTAAATGGTTTTTCTGCTCTCTGTCTAAAATCGATCATCTACATGTACAGTCAGCCTCAAAGGCAGGTGACAAATTTAGTAGGTATGCAATTGACAACATTTCACATTTCTAACAGGTGAAAATTAATATTGAGATCGAGAGAGCCTTGCGTCGTGGTATACCCTAAAAAACCATTTAAAATTTATTTTACTGTTTTTTTTTTCTCATAACGCTGAAACGGTTGGATGTATTTTAACCAATTTTGGTACTGAGATAGCTGGGCATCCAAAGATAGTATACTTTTTACTAGACTATGGTAAGGAAATGAGTTTTATACTGACGAAATTTCGTGCTCCTTCCAGTCTTATTTAAGTCAGTAACAGTTATGGCCATATGGTTATTGTTATAGGGAGCTTAAATGGTCGAGAACTGTTCGGTTCTAGAGGAATTTCTTAACGCAAACGCTCTGCATGTGGAATGAGCTCCCTGCCGAGGTTTTCCCCGGGCGCTACATGCGTTCTCTTTTCTTCATGGTTCTTAAAGGGTCGCCAACGCGCGTATGATGCTCCTGGCGTTGCAAGCGTCCATAGGCGGTGGTAACTGCTTAACATCAGGCGGACCGCATGATTGTTTACCACCGTCGTAGTATAAAAAAAATGGCCAACCACAAACGAATGTACTTACTACCATCGCCCAATATTATAATGCTCGGCGAACGGACGCGGAATTTTAATAAACCTTTGTCTCGGTTTCGGCTTTTGGCAATAATTCAATGGAATAAAATGGAAAAAAACTCGTTAGGAGGTCGGCCCAGTGGGGGCAGGAGAATTGAATTATGATGATCTATTCAGAAACGCCTCTTTTTACCATGTTAGAAGTTTTTGTATTCTGAAATGTTTTGGTAATTTGGTATGGCGATGATATCACCTGAGATATTGACCCTCGACTCAGGATAGAATTACTAAGTTAAAGATATTGAGCTGGTCCGATTTTCATCCAATTAGAAAGCACATCTGTGATCGCTTGTGGCGAACTATAGAGGATGCCTATGTTCAGCAGTGGGCATCTGTCGCTGATAGACAGGTAACAATGAATTTCTAAAGTAAGTACACGTGATAAAGATAAACATTGTCGCGCACTCGCAAGATCGAACAACTATAATGGAATGTCTTATTTTAGACGAATTTAATATCTGACAGCACGATTAACGATTTCATCAACCCCTGACATAAATCGAGATGGTTCTTTCTTAGCACCGCTTTGGTTGGGTCGGGGTTTTTTAATTTTTATATTTATTTTATTTGGAGATTAAACACTAAACGGGGACTTTTTTGAATTAATGAATGACGACGCCACGCGCCATGGCCGTCGCCGTCAGGCGCAGGCGCAGCGCATAGTTGACTTGATCGGAGCAACGTGAAATGTCACTTTATGTAGCACGAATCGCAAAATTCGCAAACGTCTTCATCTCTCTATGACCTTCTTCCTCCATTCATCCCTCGCCCTGTAAATTTCAAGTCACTTCTTCGTTTAGTTTTCACTCCATTTAGGTATCTCTATTTTAAGTGACTTTATGAAAAATAATAGAATTCATCTTTAGTTTCTCTTTTGTCTCATTTATATTTTATATCATTGACTCATTACGTTGTATATAACAGCATTCTGATTTGTTTACCTATTGGCCGATTTGTTTTGTTTACTTATATAAATTAATATTCTTGCTTTTTTCAAAACTTGGCATCAAGCAGAATTAAAACGAGCCACTATTACATTACTGTCACAACTGACATTGGCAAAAGCCTCGAGCTGCCATTCTCGGCTTAATAATAATAATCCCAAACGTCACATTTTAATGACAGAAGGCAATATACCTGAGACATCGCTTTTTGGCGCTAAATTCGAGTATATTTTGGGATATAGCGCCCTGCGTCGAGCACTTTCTTCGTTACTATAGCGGATGTATCTAGGGCCCATTCACCAGCGAGTAGAATGTAGTACGGCAAGGACGCGGCCGTATACGGCATGCGCTAGTCAGCAACTTGACTTGCTATGCGAGTTACTTGTAGAAAATGTTAAGAAACATAAATATCTGAAGTAACGACCCACTTATTGGTAGCAGAGAACGGTCACGTCACGACGGCAATAGAGCATTATATTTATTATTTTGATGACGCGTTTTGCGCAGTTTGTAGACACCTGCCTACTGAGCCGGCGGTCCCGGGTTCGAATCGGCCGGGGAAAATATTTGTGTGATGAACTCGAATATTTGTGCTTGGGTCATGGTTGTTCTATGTATTTAAGTATATATTCATCTATATAAGTACGTACATCGTCGTTTAGTACCCATAACACAAACCTTCTTGAGCTTAATTTGGGACTAGATCGATTTGTGTGAGGTTGTCCGATATTTATTTATTTATTATTTCTTGAGAATCAATAGTAACGATGTGCTACATCCGAAAGTTGTGCCGTATTCAAAACGAAGTTCTTAAGAGGCCTTATTCCTTTTTTTTCATATTATGACAAATATAGGTATATTATTGATAATTGCAACCAACTTTTTGAAGTGAATAATAGTTTTCCCGGAGTTCTAGAAAGTAACATGGTTACTAAATGTATCGTATCAATATGTACTTATAATAATTTATTAAATGGGTGCAGTCGAACAAAAAACCAGTTTTCTGTGTGAATTTTGTCAATTTCGAGTAGTTTTTGAAATAAAAAATATCAATGAAAAATTCAAACTGAAGGTTTCAAATATATACCAATAAATTGCAAAGTAACACTGATAATATATGTGAAGAAACGTGTAAGATCAAAGAGAAAAATTACTACAACACCGAGCGTTAAGAAAATTCACTGAATTACGCAAATAATCTATATCGGCAACCGCGGTCAAAGCTGCTAAAAAGGAGAAAAATACCGATGATCTATAAACGCGGGTAATCTCGCCATCTCGAGATAATTAAAAGGAGCATGATTTATGCGCGCGCGCCGCGGGCCCCTCGTTACGCACGACGAGGAAAAAATGGGACTAGAATCCGGCAGAAGGACCAATAATTCGAAAGATTTTATAAACATTGACACAAAGGTAATTTAGGAAAGAAAAACATAATGCGATCCACTACAATCTAAGCAGGACTCGAACCTGCGACCCCTAAGTTTCCGGCATAGTGCTCTCCCAACTGAGCTATTAGATCGTTACGTCAATCCCACCAAATCTTTCATACCATAACTCTACGCTACTGGAGCGCCCTCTGCGTCATATGTGGTTGAAATGCTTATGCGCATTAGCCATACCCTAGGATATGCGGTTTACACACACGAGTCTTCACACTTGCTGTAAAGCAATGGAGGCAGGGGATCGTGTGTGTAAAGCGCACAATCTAGGGTACGGCTAGTGCGCATAAGCGTTTCAAACACATATGACGCAATTCTGTTTTTTTTCGATTGAGGTACGAAACCCTAAAAATGAGGTATTTCCACATAAAAAATAGAATCGATAAAAATATTCTATAAAAATAATTCGAAAGATTGCCGGTGTTATTAGCCCCCGAGGAAAAATGGAGAAATTTAACATGTGCATCAATGTGTTTGTCTGTGGCATCGTAGCTCCTAATCGATTGCTAGACAGTTGAAATTTTCAGATGTGTTTCTGTTGCCGCTATAACAACAAATAGAAAAACAAAAAAAAAATTGTGTGGGGCTCCCATACAACAAACATGATCGGTTGCGTCAACTTTGCACCTCATTTGTATACGGCGCCATACATACTAGGTGCAAAACTTAAATGAACCCGGCCATTTAAGATGGAATGTGATTGTACCCCTCGGTGCGCGAATCCGACTCGCACTTGGCCGGTTTTCATTTATCCCCAGATCAACACACTCCAACTACTTAAGAGCAAATTTTGCCACAAGCAAAACCTAGTTTTTTATCATTATTTATGGACGCGTTCAAATCGGGATCGATTTCCCATCGCGCCGTCCGATAACGCATGATGAATGCGCGCGCACAGCCAGTCCCGTCTCTTCGAGAAGGTCGTATCTCCATATGGATTTTATAGTAAGATGCGACTTTTTAACATGGTGCGTCAGGTTTTACAATCAACGACCCTACATTTTACTGGCGCTCGAGTTATGGAGACACTTCTGGCAGGAGAATTCTTTTAAATTATTTTTATGCAGAAACTAAAAGTCGTTCACAGGAGCGGAAAAGGGCAAAAATATTCCCATTTTAAGGGTTGCGTACCTCAAAAGGAAAAAAACTGGCCAATTGCGAGAGCTCCGTACAGTTATCCCATCTTAAGAGGGCGCCAACGCGTTGGCTAGCTCTCTCTCTTACTGAGCGTAAGCGTGAGCGAGATGGAAGTGTGTGCTCAGAAGCGCTGAAATCATGTTTTTTGAGTTGTGTCATAAACGTGTGCATTTTATATTGAAAATAGTTTCACAGTTTTTGAGAACTTATAATTGTGCATCTTCAAAACCCTTCTTAATATCTATTAAGCTAAAAAAACATTGTTAAAAACGGAAGGGTTTTGAAGATCCAACCGAAAATATCTAAAAAAAGGGTTATGTTTGAGAGATAAAAGTAACGAGAAAATGATTACCAATCGTGTTTTCACAGTGACAAGATTGAAGAAAAACTGTTTAAGTTTCTTATTTCCAAGGGACAGATTTTTAATCACTATGGATGTTGAGATCTAGGATCATTCACCTGACGAATTTTGCATGGGTGGGCTCTTAACTGGCCGGGTTAAGAAACAGCCTAAGAAAACGTGAAAATTTCAACCGTATTTCTGTCTATAAAAATAAATGTGTCAAGTTTTATGAAACGGGATTGTCGTGACATCCTGACATCCTGACAAATGTCCTCATTTATGACAAATTGTCGACTTGTCAAGCTTCATGAAACAAGGCCCAGGGCCAAGTCAGACTAGGTTAGGCCTGGGCCTGGGAGCCGGGTTTTATTTGCTTCACCGCAATTTTCAAACGGTCAACGTATAGCAAAGCATCAATTACTAAAACAAGTAACTCGTCACAACACTCGCTACCAAATGCCACCAGCACCACCATAAGGGCGCCCACGTGTGACGTCACTGCTGACGTCACTGCCCATTCGCGGCGACACTAATGAGCCTCAAGACACCTGACCTACACAGCATCAAAACGGCCTATAACCGTTAAGATCTGACATCAGTTGTTACCTTATATGCCTGGCGACCGTTGGTAGTAGGTGTCGGAACATCGTATTAAACAAACAATGATCATTAATGTAACACAGGATATCTTGAACATTGGATAGGTACTTGAACGGTAATTGGTATAGCCAAAAGAACTCATGAATACATTAATATTGTTTACAGTAAAAAAAAGATTTGTTAACAGTAGCCCAAACGTTAGCTGCTAATTACATACATCGGAGGACTGACAAACTGAGGGCTACTAGTAACCAAAATAATAAAATTTTGGTTACTATTACGCACAATTTGGCTATTTCTCAAGTAGTTAAACTAGTTGAGCTATTTATTTTTTTCAGTGTAGAGTCTTAAATCCTATATCAGTTTATCTCTAATTAATTATTTTATGGCAGTAGGTATGTTTAGAATTCATATTATGTACGATATTATTAGCCATACTGGCCTATAAGTTACAATTTCTCACAATTTGTATTACCACTACTAAAAGGCCTTATACATACATCTCGAAAGATGAATTAAGCAGCGTCAGTTTGCGAGAGGCAACAGGGCAACACCTCTCGTGACTATTCACTATTTAGTCCTATCCGGGAGCAACATACACGTCCACATTTTCTACATGTCCATGAAGACCCCACCGCGGAGGAAACAGTGTCGCGATTCTGCCTTTTTGCACGCTTTCTGGCCAATTCTTGAATTGCTACAAATCGCTATGAATATATATTTTTAACCCCTGACCAAAAAAGAGGGATGATATAAGTTACACATGTGTATTTGTGTGTACCTATTACCTTGTGGCATCGTATTTTTACACCACTCATTAAATGTGGGTCTCATGAAGACCTGCTATTAAATAAATAAATAAATAATAAATATCGGACAACCTCGCATAAATCAATCTAGTCCCACAGTAGTCTAGTGAAAGACGTATTTTTTTTTTGTGACATGCCAATTTGCTTATACGAAAAAAAACCGTCAACGATTAAGAAGCGAATGGAGTGCATATCCAAATATATATTCTGCAATTCAAACAACCTTAAAATAAACTTAGTACCAGGAAACCAGAAACTCAGAGGATGTCTAAGGCCAGTAGCGCCTTGACGCTCGCTTCCTACGTACACCCACAGCGAAATGCTACATTATATTGGCATTCCAAATCATTTACCTGAGTCACGATTACGATAAACTTGCATTAACTTTAAACTGTGTATATTTTAGTGTGAAATATCCACTCGACTGTGTCCACATCGTTGTATTGCACAATTTCCCGTGTGTTTTATATGGACTGAGGCTCCGGTCCTAAAACATTCGCGTTAACACACATATCTCAAGCAAAGAGACACAAATCTTGAATGAACCAAGGCCCGTAAATCCATTGTATATATCTCTAATGGGTCAATATTCGCTCACATAAAATTCTTATTCATAATTGACATTAGTCATAGTTTTCGTAGTCATAATTTCTACTTTTCTCTGAACCAAGAACTTTTCAGGATTGTATAATATAATACAAACCTAACCTAATGGGTTTTACTCTCAAAACTCTTGTAAAGTAAATAGTTTTAGAGTTATGGCTAACCATTTTATGACAAACAATACGTAATGACAATGAATCGTTATGTGAAAATAAGTACCCATTGGAGAGATCTCCAAAGTGGCGATATACCTAGTCTATTCTATAGCCACTTCGCTAACCCGATCGCGTTAAGTTTGAGTCTTTTTATATGCGACGCCAGATATTTGGCACAAACTTACCCTGGTAGTAACGTGTAGAATCCGTTCACCTAGTTACAATTCATCAGAAAATATGCTATCCAACTTTGTATAGAAAAGTGTACAGATGTAGTGTACAATAGTTTTCCATCAGCTTATCGGAAAAGTTTGTTAGGTTCTTTGTAATCATGCTTTCTCAAATTCGGTAATAAAATTGGGATAAAAATGTAGAAACGTGCTTACCCACCTAAAAATGGTGGAAAAATATTATGCACATCTATAATATGTATCCATACTAATACTAATATTATAAATGTGAAAGTGTGTCTGTCTGTCTGTCTGTCTGTCTGTCTGTTACCTCTTCACGCTTAAACCGCTGAACCGATTTAGATGAAATTTGGTATATAGTTTCAGTCCCGGGGAAGGACATAGGATACTTTTCATCCCGAATAAATTTAGTGTTCCCGTGGGATGAGCGGGTAACACCGCGGGGCACAGCTAGTTGTTGATATAGCCACAAACTGTAACCAGTCGTAGATGTTTGTGTTATGAACCGCTATTAAAACAAATTGTTAATTTAGTGTTAACTACCAAAGCGTAATAAATGTTTGAAATAAAAACCATCAGCAATTATATTTCGTACACTTACTTGACATATTGACTTTTATTGACAGTAGATAACAGTGAGAATAAAAACGTGATACATTACGTACTGCATTTAAGGAAAAAAAGGAGGTACATTTTAATAAACTTATAGTGAAACCTTAGTAAAACATATTGTATGTATGTAAACACTTTATTGTGCACAAAGACAAGCAATACATTTTAAAACAATTAACATGTACAAAGGCGAACTCATCCCTTTAAGGGATCTCTTCCAGTTAACCTTTGAGTAAATGAGTGCTAAACACAAATGTAAACGGTAGACAAACCAAGCAACATGTACTATATGAAGGAGGATAACTTTACAATAATACTTACACATGAAAATGTAAAAACCAAAAGATAGAGAGAGATAGGCAAATAGTCAATATAATACATATTACGTAATATCTATAATACATTCAACAGAAAAATAATATATTACATATTGACGACGCGTTTGGCTTGGTTGGTAGACACCTGCCTACTGAGTCGGCGGTCCTGGGTTCGAATCCCAGCCGGGGCAAATATTTGTTCTTGGGTCATGGATGTTATCTATATATGTATTTATATATTATGTATTATGTATATCGTCATCTAGTACCCATAGTACAAGCTTTGCTTAGTTTGGGACTAGGTCGATTTGTGTATGATTGTCCCTTAATATTTATTTATTTATTTATTTTATTCACTTGGACCTATGCCAAGAACTTATGAAGTGTGAGGTTGTATCAAAAATACACGCTATATAGGTATAGGTAGTCGCACAAGTCTCTAACCATTAAAACAGTTGTCTAGACCTGTCAATCAGATTACGTACATAAGATAATAAGAATGCTCATAAGTATGCAACAAGCTACCAACTATACCAATGACTTGCAAGTCAGACCACGCAACCGGCAGCCAAGTAATTTAAATCAAACTGCAACAAATCCCTTGTGAGTTCTAATCACTTCGTGTAATCAATTGGACATGTTTAATGTACTTAAATGCACTTATGCAACATCGCTAGTGGCTAACTGATGCAAGCTACGCACTTGGCTTAGTTGGCACCCACGTGGTCATCACTTATGTCATAATCATAACTATTTGTCTGTTGCGCTATTCAAGAGCCTCGACTTGAGTGGTCGCTCAATAACTTGACATAGAGTGACCAAATATGAATATATTTTTCTGAAGCGAAACGTTGAGTGTTTTTCTTTTACTTGTACGATTTTCTTTTGTTTTTAATCATGCGAGATGGTAAGCATGATGTACCTAAGATTACACGTTATTAAGCATAAGATAGAAAGTAGTTTATTTATCTTAAAATCTAAGACATGTAGTACAAAGTACAAATAGTCGGGAAATTACTTTTTCACAAAAAAATAACCGACTGCAAGAGGAAATAATAATACTTCTAAGAATAACTGAACTTATATAAAACATCGATATCGTTATAGAATAGATGTGCTTATAGTATGCCAGGAGACCCTCCAATTCAGCAAGTACAACCAATTAAAATGAATTTTTGAAGTCGGTTGAAAAATAAACCATAAATAGAGGTATTTTTAGATCCTTGTAAACTATCATAAAAGCATATATATTGCCGCAGCCTTGGGTATTGTGATGCAATCTTTTTAATATCCTTAATCTGACCAGCGATTGAATCAGTAACACCTGATGAAAAGGTGTTTACTGGAAGATGTAGCTCGCTGGTTCAGCAACAGCCTATTCACTCATGCCTTGAAGACACCCCCAAGTTATAATTTTCAGGAAATAAACACGGTGGGAGCGAGTTTCATAAGGCTGCGGTTCCACCAGAGATGTGTAGCGAGGGATGTGGTTTTGTTAAGGGCTTGTGCACAAATCACGTGAGGTTCGATAGGGGAGGGGGTCACAAAAAAATCACGACAGATCACGTTGGGGGAGGGAGGGGTACAAGGAGACCTCACGTGTATTTTTCTAAGAAAATATTTACCACATGAGTAGATACTTTTTTACGGTTTTGTTAAAATTAAAATTTCACTTGTTAAAGCACTTCCAAATAGCGAGCCTATTTTACGAAATTCTGGCGAAAAAAAATACACGTGAGGTTGTGGGGGGAGGGGGTGTAACATATGATGTATAAGCGAAAAAACCTCGCGTGATTTGTGCACAACCCCTAACCAATGGAATAACTTAATTTACTTATCCTCGCTCAGCGCAACTGATTCTATTGGTTTACAAAAACACATCTCTAGTGGAACCTTACTGAACTGTTCGCAAACTTTCGCTTTTATCACTACCAGTTTCTTTTTGCCGTCTACTATGACTATCTAATGACTAGTAATGACTATTCCCAGAAATAACTCTTACCACAATTTCTGCAACAATATTGTGAACTTGCCTTGACCACGGATTTCGCAATTAGGATTATTTTCGACGTTTCTGATTACATATGTCTGTGATCTCGTTGATGTATTGCCTAGTAGGGTGTTGCTTATTTTCTAACCCCGTAGTCTCACCCCCTCATTCTGTTCTAGGACCCGAAAAACATCACTGATTTTTTAGGGTTCCGTACCCAAAGGGTAAAAACGGGACCCTATTACTGAGACTTCGCTGTCCGTCCGTCTGTCACCAGGCTGTATCTCCAGAACGGTGATAGCTAGACAGTTGAAATTTTCACAGATGATGTATTTCTATTGCCGCTATAACAACAAATACTAAAAATAAAATAAAATTAATATTTAAGGGGGGCTCCCATACAACAAACTTGTTATAGATTCTGGTACGGAACCCATCATGCGCGAGTCGGACTCGCACTTGCCCAATTTTTATTTACTTATTTTATTCAGTTTTAGGGGTCGCTACCGCCCATTAAAAATCCGAGATAAATGTTAATAAAACTCGGTTCACATAGTTTTCTTTTGAATTTTTTAGCAGTGATATTGTTTGAATAACCTAAAATGTATCAATCTAGTTATATATCAAGTGAATTATTCTGTGTATCAGAAAAAAAATTTGGTAGTTCATATTGAACTAGATAATTTTTTTCTATATTTTATCTAGACACGCGGCAGCGTGTCCAGCCAAGTTCACCCCAAGAACTGGCGAGCAGCAGCCGTGTGTTATATTACACGAACCGTTTGGAGCCACTTTTGACCCCTCAATAACTCCAAATCTATTTAACATAAAAACATGAAATTTGGCTCATGTATTAGGATCCTTTAGAACAACTAGAACCCCAAATTTCATAAATATAGGTGAAATAGGTATTGAGATATTAAAGTCCAAAAAACGGTATTTTTATCACTGACTGACTGACTGACTGACTGACTGACTGACTGACTAGTAATCAAAAACCTAACCCACTTCCAGGTGACCTAGAAAGGTGAAATTTGGCATTCAGCTTGGTGATTGTGTGTGTACACATAAAAAAATCGAAAACAGTGATTTTTTTACTTTTTTAATTATTATTATTATTTATGCTTCTTGCCTCAGAACTCCGTCATTTATTAACCGATTTGGAAAATTCTTTCTTTGTTTTAAAGATGTATTAGCATAGCTCACACTCTTGCTCTCTCTCTCTCTTACACACACACACACACACACACAAGAATCCAACACGTACTAACCGATTTGGAAAATTCTTTGTTTGTTTAAAAGATGTACTAGAATAGCACACACACAAGTAATTAACAATTAATTATTAAATAATTCACACATCATAATAATTTCTGTACAAAAAGTAATGAGATCCCATCAAAAACATAAATGTTAAATTAGAGCCAAGTTCTCGCATGCAACGTTGTCGACTTCGCCGACAAAAGAATTGAGATCTATATGGGCGCCAAGTTCTTTGCCCTAAATTTTTTAAATACATGGACATGCGACATACTCAATGCATTTATTTTACTTGGGGTGTAATTCAATATCAAGATTTGACTTGGCTAGTTTTCACAAACTGACTTAATTTTATCAAAGTAACATAGTATTATTATCAAGCTAACAGTATAAGTAACAGGGACGTACACTAACTTGCGTACATACCTTTACGAAAATAGATTAATGATTAGACAAATATAATATAAATTTATATGTAAAAACTAGCCAAGTCCAGTCTTGATATTGAATTACACCCCAAGTAAAATAAATGCATTGAGTATGTCGCATGTCCATGTATTTAAAAAATTTAGGGCAAAGAACTTGGCGCCCATATAGATCTCAATTCTTTTGTCGGCGAAGTCGACAACGTTGCATGCGAGAACTTGGCTCTAATTTAACATTTATGTTTTTGATGGGATTAAATACAATTATGTACGTTCTGTAAGTATTATGATACAAAGAAACAAACTTTTTTTTTTTTTCATATCTTTTTCAGATTTTTGACTTGCCGGTAGCGACCCCTAAAACTGAATTTAAAAAAAAAACAGTGTCGTTTTTTCGGGTCCTAGAACAGAATGAGGGGGTGAGAGTACGGGGTTAGAAAATAAGCAACACCCTTAATGCCTAGTGCTATAGACCGAGAAATTGCTTTCGAGCCCACCACGTCATGTAATTTTTTGCGGTAGTAATTTATTTTACTGACGGACTACTTTTCGGTAACTCACGTTGAAAGTAATAGAATGTCACATGTACCTAAACAAGGGGAAACGCGGTAATATTCTGCAAATTTGAAGTAATTTTCCACAAGAAAACTACAACTACTCACAAATTCAAAACAAGTTTTTATCAAATTAACTCGATATTTATTTCAGAAGAACAAAGGATAGAGCAGCATTCCTTTAACAATTTTTTTATAGATATATATTTCACAATTTGAAATATGGACCAAAGTTATAAGTAAGGGACAAAGTTATCCCGATTACATAAGAAAATAAGGTATGATCATGATCGTCCTTGTGTCGTAATCATTGATTTAAATCACTCACGATTTTATGATTCATACAGGTGACAAGGGAATCGGGGAGTATGATACACCACTGGCAACACAGAAACGCATTGACAGAACCAACCAACCAATCATAGCGTGATGATGATGATGTCATCAAAAGTCTCGCCTTTCATTCTGGAGTGCCACACCTTATTCTCTTATACCGTGCTGTCCGTTTAAAACCGTGAATATCACTAAATTGTGAACATGGAAATGCCTCATCGAATTTGGGCACAAATGACCTGAGACATGAGATCGCTATCTGACGGACCTTTACGTCGTGTTGTAAACCTGCCTTTCGTGATGCTCCAATATTACGTCATGCTTAGGTTCACTTCACTTGAATCTTTATTTGGCCATCAACCTGCATTTTTGTAAAAGGAAAGATGCAACATGAATACTTAAATGCGTAAAACTTTTTATAAGCCGTAATCGGGTTACGGAGGAACTTGCTCTCCCGAGACGGCTGGCGAGAAAGATGAAGGGCCTTTGCCCAGCAGTGGGACACACACAAACAGTCTAGATAAAAACAATGCGTAAAAAGTATTCTATAAACATGTTTGTATAGTTCCAGCGACCATCCCTGTACATCCAACCAGTCGTTTTGACGCTGCACTGCGCTGATATTAAGATTTTTCTTGAAATGAATTCGTCAATTTAAATACTTAGTAAAAAAAGCTTCTGTGAGCCTCATCATCATGAGGCTATTATGTCCCACTGCTGGGCAAAGGCCTCCCCCCTCTTTTTCCATCTCTCGCGGTTTTGAGCTACATCTGGCCAGTCCTTCAAAAATGAGTCTAGGTCATCCCACCATCTGTGAGCCTCAGACATATTAATATAAACACGAAATGTGACTAAATCCACGTAGTTGAAGTCAAATATCGCTCGAAAGTCGAAACATGTTGAGCCATATTCCACTTCAACGACGTGAGTAAAGCCATTTCATATGTATTTAATAAAGACATTGACACAAAAAACAATTGTCTCAAAAAAAGTTTAAGTAATAAAAAAAAATGATTATTTTTTATTAAAGCAGTAACGTCTGCTAACGTAACCAAATGTTTACAATGAAGCCGAAAATTGAAAGTCTAAATCTTTACGGTAGATGGCGCTACGATGCCACCCTAAGGCATGTTGAAGCAACTGGTTGAAAGATTCAATGGCTCTGACATCTGGTTCGTGGTCCAGTTGGCAGGACGCCCGTGTTGGCCCGGAAAGCCGTTGGAAACGCAGGTTCGAATCCTGTCCGAACGAACTATTAAATTTTTAAATTTTTCGCTTCATTGTAAACAAAAAAAATGCTACGTAACTAACATGAATCATCTTTTGTTTCAGGGTAACTCAAAATGAGACTGAAACTGCCATTAGAGACTGCGTAGCTGATGTTACCGCAGACATAACCAGGTAAATGTATACCCGAGGTTTTTGGTGCGCGAATGATTTGACCTAGTTGATCTGTCGGCCTAGTGTGCATCGAAAATCCCGAGATATGAGCATAAACTCGCCGAAACTCCTTAGAGTATCATGTGCACTACTTGGAATAGGCTCACGTAAATAGATCTAGGTAGATGTATTTGTTACCAGGATTTAGATTTAATGATTTAAGAGGCCTTATTCCTTTTTTTTTTCATATAATGATAAATATATTGATAATTTCAATCAAAGTTTTGAAGTGACTAATACCTTTTCCCGAGTTCTAGGTAGTAACATAGCTATTTCATGCTTTCAATGCGTGCAGTCGAAAATAAGTTGGAAAAACTAATTTTCCGTGTGAAATTTGTAAATTTAGAGTACCTAGTTTTAGAAATAAAAATTATCAATGAAAAATTTAAACTGTAGGTTTCAAATATATACCAATAAATCCTAATAGTCCTGTTCTAGGTAGTAACATCAATAATATGTTAAGATACATGTTTGATCATAGAGAAAAATATCTAAAACATCAGCATTTTAAAAGGAATAAGGCCTCTTAAGCGAATAAAATCCTTAACTTGCCATTGCTTTGATTACAATACGCAAGACATTGAAAAAATAAATCTTAGACAAACTTACAAAATCTCAAGATCCAAGCTATAGAAACTGCCTTGTATTATACATAAATCCTACATAATTTCGATAAGTTTGTTCCATTATCCATATTAATATTATAATTGGACGCTGAAGGACCTTTATTTTTTGTAAATTAGAAGTCAAACAATAGCATTTAATTGGGTACTTACCTACCTAAGTATTTATTCTATGCAATTGCTTATTATAAAGATTTGTTTCTTTTGCCAAGTCTAGTAAATCTAGAAGAAATAGAACAAAGAAAATTCATACAGCTAAAGATGACGTAAATACTTCACAAGTAAACTAAACTTGGAACAAACTTTATCTATACAAGGTTAAAAGAAAAATTACATAATAATTATCATTGTCACGGTGTACTGCCTTTTCGCCGAATTATGTTTCGTCAAATTTCATTTGGCAACCAACTTTTCGCCGAAGTTTTATTACGCAAACCAATCCTTGGCATAATTTTACTTCGTAATTTTTTTATTTCGCTACATTTTTATATTCCAAAATTTTATTATGTCAAATTTTATGTGGTAAATAATTTTGTAGGAAATGATTTGGTAAGGCAAATAACATATCGTCAAATTTTATGTGGTAAATAATTGTGTAGCAAATGATTTGCTTAGTCAAATAACGATTCATCAAAAGCCATTTGGGCAAATTACCTACAACCATTGCTTACAGTATGATGATAGTGCAAAATAAAACACAAATATAAACTAAAAAAAATATTTTTTAATCAAAATCAATTTGTTGTACTTGTGATACGTATGTATGTGAGCAGATCCGACTCGGCCGGGTTAGGTTAGGTTAGTTTTTTTTTTTATATCCCTAAAAAACGCTCCTTTTGTTGTACTTGTGATACGTATGTATGTGAGCAGATCCGACTCGGCCGGGTTAGGTTAGGTTAGTTTTTTTTTTATATCCCTAAAAAACACTCCTTTTGTTGTACTTGTGATACGTATGTATGTGAACTGTAGGAATTCTAGCCGTCGGGATTACAGTCTTTGGGACGAAACTGCTCCCAGAGATGTAGGTTAGGGTTATTTTTTTTTATGCACACACGCACATTAACTATCAGCGATGATAACTCAAGAATGAAATGCTATTTTGAGCCACGAAGTATGTAAACAAAAGTACCCTCTAAATTTAGGTGCATGGTGCATCACCCTACCCGCTTAATGCAATAAAATTATAATGCGATTTGCATAATGCCATTCAATATGTTGCTAAATCAAGGTATGCCAATCACTACATTTGACGAAAACATAATTGACATCTTATAAAAATCCCAGATAATAATTGGTCTAACAATAGTTTATCAAATCATTAATTGGGATAAGATATCAGTGCGAAACGTTGAGTTGGGAAATGAAAATTTGACCAAATAAAAATATGGGATACGTAGTTCGGCGAGTTAAGAATTTGCTAAATAATTTTCGGCGAAATATTAGTAAACCCATTGTCACGAATACAGCGATTGTTTCAGTACCTTGTCAAGTTTAGTCTTACACTGCATTTGTTTTGAAAGACCTACTAAGTAATAAATCGTTTTTAAAGCGACGAGGTACTAATACATACACGATTGGTCGTGATGGAAGAGTACAATGGAAATTCCTTCATGACTATGTGAGAGTCAACGATTAAGCTAACATAGACCTACAAGAGTTACGGTTTTTTTTTAATGTTCCATGAACCGCACGTAATTTTGATGTTCTATCTGACATTTGAAAGGGCATATCTAAGCTATTAAAAAATATAAAGGAAATTTGAGTCTTATGAAATTGAGACAAGATGATTTTTATTTTATTGTTTCAAGACAGCAAATTTTTACAGATAATACCGATGATAACGAAACAACAGTAAAAGAAACCGATACCGATACCGTGCCAAACGGAGCCAATAAACAAATGACAGATGAAACCGGCGCCACAGACAAACCCGAAGATGGCGATAACGTAAAAACCGAAAACGAACCGAAAGAACCGAAGAGAACAGTTTCTTTTAACAGAGACGTACACGTGAAGAGATTCGGTGAGTCTCGGACTGGCGACACTCTTGAATACGCTGTCAGTCGGGAGGCGTCCGTGGAATCCCATTCCAAACGAATATAACAATAAATCACTTTGGTAATGGGAAAATATTAGACGCTTTCTTACTGGACATGTTGACCCTCCAGAAAGAGAGAGAAATTGAAGATCTTGTGCGCAAAGCAGTTCATACTATTATGAAACTGAATCATTAAATTAGATCAAGAAAATCGATTGATACACAAATAAGGAATTTATCGACTTGAAGGTGCTAATAATCAACAATTCAATATTCCAAAAAATATTAATTATAAACTTGTTACAAAACTATGCCGATTTTCTGTGCAAACTAACAAAATATAAGTACTTTTTTTACAAAACATACAAAATACCCACTTCTAGTATCTCTGTTTGGCCCTATGGTTGACTGGTAGAGAATTCCATTTGGCATTAAGTCCGCCATTTGTACTGACTTGTTTTGTGCAATAAAGTTTAAATAAATAAATAAATAAAAATACAAGTTGAATCAGGGCCAAATAAGCTATACCAAAATCAGATGCTCAGCTTATTGTTATACCTGCATACTTGCATAGTAATATATCGAAACAGCGCAAGTGCGCAGTGACAGCTTTGCGTACAATATCAATCTCCTTCACTCAACAAACTGGAGGTAAAGTATGTCTGGGAAATAGAATTAATTATGGTGCCTCAATTAAAGTTTATCCGTAATTTAGAGAACAACTTGTGAGATAATCCAATTCACTCCAACGGTATACCATTTGGACTTTTTAACGCACCCCAAGAATGAAAAAACAACTGAAATTATTCTTTGAATTAGCACCATTTCAATTTATTTCCCAGTATATATTAGGCATGTTCAAGAGTTTGGCCGACATCTTCACGTCTATCTATTAACCACTCACACTTACTGAAAGTGATGGTCGGGTTTTAACATACTAATTTTCAATTAACGTTCACATCTAACTGGTATGTCTGTGAAAATTCTGGCTTTAATAACACCTAGCACTTTATGATTTCTTTTAAAATTTTCCTACTATTATTAAGAAGACATTAACTTCTTAGTTTATTTATTCATGGTCTTATAACCTCAGTGGAGTCTATAGATAATTTGTCTTCTAGTAATTACCGAACGTGTGTCAACCTATTACACTGAATATTTTTTAGAGATTTTATATCATTATATATTTAAGCTACTACTTACTACCATAAACCACGAAACACTACAATCTTCCTAAACAAATGAACGATACATATGAATAATAACAAACTTCCTAAATTGAAGTTACTTAGATACTAAGACTTACAATTTGCACATTTATTCGGCATTGCGTTTACAATTAACAAGCAAACTGCGCTGAGTCATTTTAAATCAAAGGAAGTAATCAATTTGCAAGCAAGTCTTGTTTTACACTGAACAATTCTATACGTTAAGTCTTTTAAAACTATAATGAATTAACTCCATAAAAACTTCATTAAATTGGAACCCTTGTACGACTTAATTAGATTTTAGATTAAAATTTTCTGAAGTTAATTCTTTTCCATTCAGAAGAGGTGATGTTATCAGTACAGCAGGTCCATTAATACCTGATATCATTGCGGATATCGTCGAACTGGGGCAGACAGTAGGTGTATCCGATGCAGATGGAGATAAAGAACCCATTGTTAACGGATCCGAAACCAAAACAAGGTCAAAACGGGCACGAGTGACGTTGAACGATACTGACTTGGCTCAATTTTACGGTATCACGTTAAAGTAAATAGAGACTTTTTGCTGCTTGGAGAATAATTGCTTTTAGATTAGGTATATTAGATACTGGAAGTACTGGAACCATTAGACAGATGAATGCAAGGTCAAATGCAAATTCGATAATATTCATCGAGCAGACCAAGACAGTTCTTTTATATTTCTTATTCTACGATACTATGAGATGAGAGCCATGGCCTTTAGTGTTAGCTATTATAACATAACTATAGTTTTCGTTTAATTTGATGATACTTTTATTACGTTATCGAACAGACAAAGACCCTTGATTTATATTTTCATATTCAACGATACTATGGTCTTCAGTGTTAATCATTGTTGAGTTCGTAATTCTATAATTTTAATCCACTAAGAGGACATTGAAACTTATCCCAAGTTCTCTATTCAGCAATCTCAAAACGGGTTTTACATTTTGATTGGAGTTCATATGGCTGCTTTTGACGTCGCATTGCGAGTGTACTTAAGCAAACACCTCAGTTCTGCACATACTGTAAATGGGCAGAATTCCAAACATGGCGTATAACGTATAATAATATTTGCTGGCAAACCAGTCGGCCGCGCAGCCTAATTTGTACGCAAAAACACTGATAACAACTCAAACACTCAATTGTCTGCAAAAAACGAGACAATGTCTTACTGTGGACGAGAAAAAACTTTTTGTGATGATGAAAATATTTCGTAATATGTAACAAGTAATATTCCTATTGTACGTAGTTTAAAATAATTTATAAAAAAATGGTTGCCTGTAAAGTCGGTTTTACGGGCGAAGGAAGATTTTACGTGACAACGTCTTTTTCTCGGTAGAATATTTATTTGTATCATATCCATTCACAATTTCCCTAACAACATTTTAAGTGTTACTTTCTGAACGCACCCATCACAAGTGTCATTAATGTCATTATAGTGTCATTATTTTACATGTTTTAAATCTAAATATGCGATAGTCAGACTATTATGCATGTATGTTGTGGATTCCAAACCCTTATTTAGTCTAGATCTACATGTAATTATTCTAAAAATACGGAACCGACGGAACAAACATCATATGTTTGACAGGTAAGTACGAACAGTTTGTATTTGTATGGGAATATAAAATTATCTTTTTTATTATTTTCCACTCATTTATTCAATATTTTCTCACCGTTTAAACCTTCCCTTGACTTCCACGAATATTTCAATACTAAAATTAGCCAAATCGGTTCAGCCGTTCTCGAGTTTTATAGCGGGACAACCGGCCCTCATCAGACATGAGCGGGCGTTACACTTTTTCATGAGTGACTCCCAGCGCAACCTAATTTAAGACATTTTCACGTCAAAAAAGTGAACTCAACATCTGTACAAATATTTAAATGATTTACTTAACAGGTTTTGTAACAAGGGACAATTTTAAAACCTTTGAAAGGGAATAATAATTTTGTACCAGCACAAATTATTCGCATACAAATAGATTATATTATATTCATGTTTTAAAAAGGCTATGCCATTTAATTCTTAAAACAATAATTATCATAATTAATTATTTTTATTAAAGCAGTAACGTCTGCTAACGTAAACCAAATTATTACAATGAAGCGAAAAAATTAATGGTTCAAACAGGATTCGAACCTGCGTTTCCAACGGCTTTCCAATTTTTCGCTTCATTGTAAACATTATCATAATTGTTCATAAAACATTCAAAAAGATATTCATCAGATTTAATAAATTGCAAAATAATCTTAGCAAATCTTGCTGACTCGACGACATGCTGCCGAAAAGATTGATTGATTTCACATACGCGTAACTAATGAACCAATCTGGTTATTTCGTGGGAATGTATTCCTTGATATGATCACCGTAAGCGCCTTCGATCAATCGTTGACTGTCATTGTGAAAAAGCAGTATCTGCTTATAAACTTCAAATTCAGTTATATCGTTTTGGTTATTGGATGGAAACAAGTTCCATATTTGTCGTCTGCTTTAATGCAGTCAGGGTGCTTCGGAGACGAAATTTGATATTTTTTCTGCTTCTCTCGAAACTGCTGAGTGAGACAAAGACAAATGATGCCGAATTCCATGCTGGTTTATAAGTAAAGATTTATATGTTTGATTACTTTGCAGAGTATTGAACAGATTGAGCTATGTGTTTGTAAAAACGGGAATTTGGGTTGATTAGTCACGATGTTCAAAATGCTCAAACACCAATGAGCATTGCTTAATAAAGTCAAACCACCCTAACTTTTCCAACCAAATGACCTGACTAACCATACAAACTGACTACTGTATGGTTTGACAGTTAATTTGCTTGGAAGAGTTATAGTGGTTTGACTCTACGTACGCCTTACTTTAAGACTGCGCCGAGCGAAATGTGAAAAATAGGCAGTTGCCGTTAAGTAGACAATGTCAACACTAGTTGTTTAATCCATTTCTAAAATATATATTTAGCACTTCAAGGAATGTGTTAACAACTTCTCCGTGGAAAAATTATAAGATTATTAATATTTTACCCTAGAGAACTAAGTAAAGTTGGACGAAAATTGTAAAATCGTAAGCAGGCGTTAAATTTTTTTTATACTTTAACAATGCAAATCTATTCTGATTTTCAGTTCAAAAAAAAGATGAATGTAAACCCATTACATTTTGTCCGCATCAAATATTTAAATTATGGTTTGGTTTTAATGGTCCAGATTTATCAAAAAGTGCTTTTAATTCTCCATACATTTTTACTATAGCGGACGCGCGCAAATACGCATTCCCCGCGCTCTATGGTTCAGTCGCTAACGCTCGGTGCAGTCTTAAAATTGCAACACTCTCCATTTGAAGGTTTAGCAAAAGTATTAAACCAAACAAGAGCCCTGTAACACTCATGGCACGGGTCAAACCATTCAGTACCCACTCTCAGCTATATAACCCATTATTACGGCGCGACAAAGCGCAAGTTAAATACCATCGTGATATTTGCGAGGCTTTTCCATGTCAAAAGTCAGACGGCTGTTACGGTTATGTCATAAGATTCTGCTGAGTTGAAATAGTGCCGTGCCTTGCTTGTTGAATTGTCAGTCAGTCCTAATACTTAGTTTTGATGAAGCGGCTTGATTATCTTTTTTATTTTTTATTATTATCTTGATCATCTTAGAATATTTTGCTTGTACCAACGAATACTATGTTAGTAGCGGCGTACTTGATGACAAGTTGAATTCCCAAGCCCTTAAACTATCTTACTGGCTATATTGGTGGTTATTTAAATGTGAAAATAATGCTTTGGTTATTATTGTACAGTGACAATGGTACAAATTTCATGATACTCACGCTAAACATGATGTAAACGTTATCGTATCACATACAATCACTCTGAACCTAGTACGGGCATATCACATCGCTTTAAGCACCTTTTTCGGCCAGATAATAATTATTAACAGTGAGTACAACTCATAATATCTTACCTACCATCAAGGGCACTATGGTCGAGAAGAGATTTGCAGATTGCACGGCCTGTTATTGTCGCCTGTATAGCTTGGTTGGATTTTTACTCATATTTTCAATAAATTTCTATGTATTTTAGATGTTCATTATACAATTTCTTCGTTGTGAGTGACATAAGTATCTTTTTGCAGTCTATTTTTGTCGTTAACAAACAGATTTCAAAGTACTATCGTCATTGGTGCTGACTATGCCACTACTCATCAAAAGATCCGTTTCATTTTTTTTACGTCGTACATACACCACACTCGTAATGTGTTCTATATTTACAACTAATAGACGTACGTCTTCTATACCTGATACGTCAGTTAAAACATCAATCGTAAAAAAAAACCTTGTCAATTTTTTCAATGACTATCGTATCATAACTAGTCAATTGAGATATCATTCATAATTATGACATCATTAGACAGGTTACAGGTAATCATTTTATTACTAGTTTGATGTTATGATTTGGTGTACGGACGACAGGCGAGTCTGATGTTATACAACTGTAGTTGAAATATAATCTTTTTGCGATTTCTTAGTGACGTAATGTTGTAATTATGTTTACAAATATGTTATTTCTGCTATACGAGTATGTACTCCCTATACTACCTACTCGGAAGAGCCCCTTTCAACGTGACACAAAGCAGTTGAAACCATTAATTAAAATTTTAAATTAAGCTGTCGTAAATTGTGCTTTAAACATATAGCTTATTTATACCTACTAGTAGCTGTAGTACAATACTGTTCCAAGTCTACGTAACATAATATATTACCATAATATAAATCGTTAAAGTCAATTAAACTAAGTAATGTAATTGAATTCATTACACACTCATGTATCTTCTAATCGGGCGAATAAATCACACGCCAATTCATTCGTAACTATTAGCAACGTTAAATGCATTAAATATTTCAATGACCCAAAAAACTTTGCCGAAATCCAATTCCTTAACTGATTAATTGTGAGATCGCAATCGTATTGATTAGCATAATAAATGGTTGATCATGATCATCGAGATCTGTCCGGTGCTTTTGCAATGATGACCAGAAAAGGCATCCTGCACAGGTCAATGCCAAGACAGCATACATATACAGACTTAATCACTATCAAGAAAGTATATGGCGTTTTGGATTTATCTTCAGCTTTCGACTCTGTCTCCATGGCAGAAAGTTGTTTTAACGGTTTCTTATTAAGTGATATAGAATCCTTTCGAAATTGTTACTCGATGTGTGTCGTGTAACGTCATCTTGGACGTTTTTGGTAATGTCTGAGTAACGAGAAATTCACAACGCCCCCGCGTGAAAGAGAGTGCCGCAGGGTGGCACTCTGGGACCTATCGTTATCATAATTAGCTGCTTTAAATCGCACTGATTAATGCAATCCTGTATTTGTATTTTGGACATTTTAGTCCCATTGACTATACATTGAATTTAGTATTTTACTCAAATTTAATGAGTATAAGAGCTGTGATTGTACAATGCTTGAAAGCAATAACCCTATTAAATACAGTAGTTGAAACACAATTTAATAACGTTTTAATAGATATTTCCATTATATAGACACTCATAAACCCCAGAACCAGCCTGGATAATGGGCTCATGATGTAATAGCGACATTTTTTCCCAAAGTTATGACTTAATTGCACCGGATGAGCCGTAACATTTTGTCCGTCCTTCGCATTCTTGTCGTGACAGACCCACGAGGAGTTCGCACGTGGGTGCCCGTGATTATTTGTTATTATGAACAGGTTCCTAACATTCGCTATTAGCGTTCCGTGTAGGGCTGAGCAGCCTGAGAACCATCAATGTATCATCAATATATTGTAGCTCAAGGATTAATTATTCATTGTAATTTGTGTTTTGATGATTTTAATATAGTTGCCACTGCTCTGGGCCAATGTCGACTCGAATCTAAATTGATGTTTCAGCCAAATTGGTACCTTTAATGAATTACAAACTCTTCAAAAACAGCAGTATTTCCATGTATAGATTTGTACAACATGTAGTATAATACTGTAATACTGTACGTAATTATAATACTGTACGTAAAAATCAATTACGTCTCAAAAGTTACGTTAGTTTGAAAATTCCATGCCCCTTATTGAGAGTAGGTACGCTCTGTCTGTCATTCACTGCTGACCACGCCCATCTTTATTGTTTCAAAGATCGTCTTCGTGAGATCTAATATTCGAGTCCACCCCTGTAGCTAAGTATGTAAATCATCATTTCATCAATATCCGAATCTGAATCGATTTCACCTACGGGACCCGCCGTCAGCGTGGCGTCCCACTCGCTGACCTTGACAACTGGTTGTACTTGCGTGTGCGCAATCAGGGCATTGTTTCGTCTGTAGTTATTTTCTTTAGAATGTACTTATATGGTTCGATTTCTTTGAAATGTATGATAGAAAAGTTTCAAACGGCTTTCGAACAAAAAGCCACAATAAAATCGAATGGTTCGTCTACAGATCGACGTAGGTATGTTTTAGTTATAGATTCCCCTTTGTTTTTACTTATACGTATAGATATAATTACTTGACTATTATATTTATTAATTTTACATTTTGTTGAGGCCTAGGTTACTTTATAGTGTATTCGGGAATTGCCTAGGTGGATATTCAATAAGAATATTTTATTTAACTTTAAATTAAATTGATATATTGTCAAAAATAGAAATACAGAGTTGTTCGTTCCGAGGATGGTTATAAATTGACCGTTGAAGGTGGCCGGTGGCGGTTGTACCCGAAGGGCTGGATGATCGGTGATCTTCGTGCTTCGGCTGGAGACGTCGGTGATGACGTTAGTTTGGATGCGTTTACTCGTATAACAAGTGCATCATGTTATAACGTTTCATATTCAGTGTATGTTAAGAGTTATATGACGTACAGATAGACTTTATCATATAGTACTTTATTATTTTACTTTATCATTGGAATCCCACACGCTTCGCTCCCTTCATAATAATACACGATGAGTGGCAAGTGACATCTCATAAATTGTTATAAACTAAATGCGACCGGGTTGGCGAAGTGGCGATCTATTAGGATCGCCCCTTAAAAGTCAAAATGCCACAATTTAGCCAACTCATCGTGATCATACAATTATAGCTATGGATGCGCCGAATAGCGCCCCGGTACCTTGCTAATGAGATCAGACAGTATTACTTTCAAACTATTCTTTAAAATAAATATTATCACAAACTTTAGTGTTACCAGTGCCATCTAGTGCTCATTTGCGAAAACGCTAAATGTAACTTTAATAATACATACAAGTACCTACTCTTTATAGTCTTTATTGCACACCTCATAAAACTTACAGGGGAAATACAACGCAAGAAATTACAATTAGAAGTAAACAACAGGCGGTCTTATCGCTAAAGAGCGATCTCTTCCAGACAACATTTGGATAGTGGAGGACTGATAAATACATAAATATAATAAACAATACATACATACGTACATTCAGGCAAACGGTAATATTAGGTTCAGTTAAAATATTATATTTGTCTTTAAAATTTTATTTATATATTCTAGGTACTCTCAAAACAGTATCCATATTGGTCTACGCTTCCTCAAAAGCATGTTTTGTCATATAAGTTTAGTTAGAAGATGTTTGCTTGGCATTTGTTTGCACTTTACTATTGGATGCAGGAAATGACCAAGGTCCGAGCTGGCGTCGAATGGACTTAGCTCTTACAAGGTCTAATTATCACCCAAGTATCTGTATCATCGTGGTACAATACAAACTTGACTTTGAACTTAGTGTTGCCAACTTCGGAGTTTAGCATAATTTCAACAGTTTCAGCATTAGAAATGTATCAATATTTTTTAGGCTTGTGATTCAAATCTCGCTTGCAAGATTTGACCCGAACATACATACAAAAATAAAAAAAGTTAAATAAAAGCTTCTATAAAAAACACATATGAGTACCTTAATTATTGAGAGACAGCAGTTTTTTCGAGATTCGCACATATTGTATGTTTCGACGACACGTTTGGCTCGATTTTTTATCGATAATATGTCCACCAAATGCAAATTACTTCATGTACATAGGCGTATTTAGGGGAGTTGCGGGGTGGGCCGTGTTTTTTTCAAACGGTTGCTTAATTTCTTATATTAAATTATTATATCTCTTATATTTAATTATTTTGATGACGCGTTTGGCTCGGTTGGTAGACACCTGCCTACTGAGCCGGCGGTCCCGGGTTCGAATCCCGGCCAGGGCAAATATTTGTGTGATAAACTCGAATATTTGTGCTGGGGTCATGGTAGTTCTATGTATTTAAGTATATATTTATCTATATAAGTACGTATATCGTCGTCTAGTACCCGTAACACAAGCCTTCTTGAGCTTACTTTGTGTGAGGTTGTCCGATGTTTATTGTAACTGCTCTAATTTTTCCATACAAATTGAGGTTTTCTCGTCTGTTTTTACTACAACACTAAACATTACGCAATTTTAGGAACTAAACGGGAAGTTTTTTTTTGTGTCGGGCCGTTCCTATTTTGCGCTTCTTATTATCAAATTTGCGTACTAGGCATCTGTTTCTGGCCGAAATTCCGCCGCATACGGCCACCTAGTACACAAACCCTATAATCATTTGCAATAAAATCTAAATGATCTAACATAGAACATTTCCTTCCTATTCAGTTTCTAAAATTTCGTAATAATCGGTTAAGTTTTAAAGGAGGAAACAGACGAGAAGGAAACTTCTATTTTTTTTTTATTACGGACAACCTCACACAAATTGATGCAGTGCCAAATTAAGCTCAAGAAGGCTTGTGTTATGGGTACTAGACGACGATAAACGTACTTATAAAGATAAATATATACTTAAATACATAGAACAACCATGACCCAAGTACGAGTATTCGAGTTCATCACACAAATATTTGCCCTGGCCGGTATTCGAACCCGGGACCGCCGGCTCAGTAGGCAGGTGTCTACAAAGCGAGCCAAACGCGTCGTCATTTTACCTCAGCGTTATGGAATAAAAGTTAGGCCAAATCCAACCTATGTCAACCAAAAGCCTTCCAGTCTTGTACAGACTATACACAACAGTGTCATGAAGGAAAACAACGCTTTTCATGGCTATACAAGCCAATACGAGAACGACACACGCGACCACAGGCTTGGCAGATGTAAGGCTGTTTTAGTGTCACGCGGACCGTCGCGCGGATCACTCCGCGCGGAGCAATACGTATGGCGCGTCCGCGCGGACCCGTCCGCATTACTCTAAAACGCTCCCTTAAGACTACAGTATAGCTTCGCGATCCTAACGAAATAGGTATTTACGAAAACGCATGCTGTCGCTCGAGAGCGCTCACCCCCCGGCATCGCGCACAACACATACAAATCGCCTCACGCACACATCGAAGCATGACACAGCGCTCTGCTACCTGCTGCTAGGCTATACTACGATTTCTAATTCAAGACCAAAAAAACTACCACAAGGTTGCCACTACAATAAAATATTTTTACAATAGTACATTTCTTTTTATTTTTTAAACACGCTAAGATAATTTATTTATTGGTAACTTTAACTCTATGTTTTAACAAAATAACTAGAAATATTTATTATTACATAATTACGAGAGGAGATAATAAAAACTTAAACATCGGAGATTTTTGGTACAAAATCTGGTATTGTACTTGTAACATTGTCCATTTGGTGCAAGCCAAGAAACAAACTCAGATGTCATTTAAATGTTGTCAATTTTGACAGTGACGTATCTGTCGTAGTTTTTTTGATCTTGAATTAGAATTCCGAGTTTAGTTTGACGATCGGATTGACAAGCGATTGCGATAAATAAAGGTGGACTGTTTTGTTTTCTTGCGTATCTACGGATAGTGAATTGTTGTGGTGTGACTGAAATTCCGATATTATAAAGAAGTATTTTATTTATTTATGTAATTGTTAGTAACGAGTATGTACCTACAAGCTAAATTAATTTTTGATAAATCAGTTTGTTCCCGATGTACCGGTAGGATGTAAATGACTGACATTTTTTATTGTAATATTATTTAGGTATTTCAAAGGTATTTATATAATGAGTTACTGATATTTACGAAACAAAACATTTTTTATTCGACTTTGTTATTGTGTACGAAAGTACATAATTATTATACTTACTTATAATGTGTACATGATATCGGAGTTACTATGTCTTTCTAGGGTTCCGTAGTCAACTAAGAATACTTTTTGACACAATTTTTGTGGTATATGTTTCTAGTGCCTTAGCAATAATTGATTGTGTGGGAATTGTGTGCAAGACGTGTTAAAGGTTTCCTTTTTAAAATATAAAGTTAAATTGGAAGTAAATAATACGGATATTTTTAAAATATATTTTTTTTTGTGTTTTTTTTGGTACTTAATTTGAAAGTCACCAAAATTGCTTGATGCCACCAGAATTGTTAATTTTGTATAATTATAACAAGCTGTCGGTGAGGGAAATCTTAGCTTAGATATTATGCTGGTAGCGGATTTTATAGCTCCTATCCTTTCCTATATTACTATTTTTTCTTTCTCCTCTGGCACGTTTCCTACAATTTGGAAATGCGCCCATGTGATTCCTCTCCCTAAAACCCCTAATCCCTCGTACTTTTCGCAGTATCGTCCTATGTCCATTCTTCCCGTCTTATCTAAAATCATTGAATCCTTTGTAAATCGACGTCTCTCATCACATCTAAATAGACTTAACTTGTTTAATTCTTTAGCACAACCACCGCATTGGTTAAGATCACCGACGACATTCGTCTTAATATATATATAGAATATAGAAAAGTGACTATATTGGTGCTCCTTGATTTTAGTAGTCCTTTTAACACTGTTGATATACTTCTCAGTTTACTTAGTACTTTAAATATATCTTCAACTTCACTGTCCTGGTTTCGTGATTACCTCTGTTCCCAGTGGGTTCGAGTTGATGACCGATTTTCTAGCTGGTGTGAACCGTCTGCTGGTGTCCCCCAAGAGGGCATACTCTCTCCATCGGAATCACCAAGTCACTCTCCTCATCGTTCCATCTCTATGCAGACGATTTGCGGCGACCAACATTGAGGATTTTGGCTCCTTGGTTTCGCAAATCAATTCAGACCTAGAATCAATCCGTGCTTGGGCTTGATCCTTTGGTTTGGTGAAGAATGCTAAGAAGTCGCAGGCTATTGTCGTTGGAAGCCCACATTTTATTTCCAAGCCTTCAGATCAAGCTAAGCCAGTTATTTTCTTTGATGGTACGCCTATACCTTGCTCTTCTACTGTAAACAAATTTGGCATTACCATGGATCAAACTTTGTCATGGGTAGGATCTGAGATCAGTGGGAAACTTTTCGCGTCCCTTCATTCATTGAGGTGTCTGCAGAATTTCCTTCCTCTTCATACGAAGATCATGCTTGCCCGCTCACTTTTGCTTTGGTCTCCACAAGTTTGATCATGTGCCTCAATACCGCGCTCAACTTAAATGGCTCCCGATCCGTCAGCGCAGATACTATGTTCTTTGTCTTTTGTATAATGTCCTTGTCATTCCTTCTTCTCCTCCTAACCTTGCAGAGAAGTTCTTTTACATGGCGGATGGTAGTGGCCATCGCCTGCGGTCAAGTGCGAATCTGGATCTATCTATCCCACTGCATAGATCTCATGTTTACGATGTGTTTTTTGCTGTGCGCGCCGTGAAATTATGGAATAAATTGTCTCCCGCCCTAAGGTACACGCAGTTCGTAGCATCACTCAAGGGGAAGTTACAGAAATTGTGGCTGTCAAACAAATGATTACTTGATTAGGTTGCTGTTTTTGTTATAATTATGATTATATTTATGTTATATGTATTTATATAGATATTACGTAATATGTATTACATTGACTGTTTGCCTATCTCTCTCTCATTTGGTTTTTGCATTTTCATGTGTACTATTGTAAATTTATCGTATTGTACATGTTGCTTGGTTTGTCTACTATTTACTTGTGTTTAATACTCATTCACTTGAAGGTTAATTGGAAGAAATCCCTTAGAGGGATAGGTTTGCTTTTGTACATGCTTATTTTTTGCAATGTATTTCTTGCTATTGTGTACAATAAAGTGTTTAGATACATTACATGCAAACAATTAATCTAAATTATTACTTTTGCTATTCATAATTTATTTATTTTTAAGGATGGCTAATCGCAATAAAAAAACAATCAAGAGAAGAAGTCCTCGAAAAGAAAAAAATATATTGTTGTTACAAACGAGTTAGTGATTGTATTTTCAGATATTTTGGTATAACTAAAATGATTAATAAAACATTTACTTTCTTTTAATTTCCAGTAGGCAATTTCATCAACAATTTTTGACGACGCGTTTGGCTCGGTTTGTAGACACCTGCCTACTGAGCGGGCGGTCCCGGGTTCGAATCCCGGCCAGGGCAAATATTTGTGTGATGAACTCGAATATTTGTGCTTGGGTCATGGTTGTTCTATGTATTTAAGTATATATTGATCTATATAAGTACGTATATCATCGTCTAGTACCCATAACACAAGCCTACTTGAGCTTAATTTGGGAGTAGATCGATTTGTGTGAGGTTGTCCGATATTTATTACTTTATTTATTATAAATATTAATTTTTAGCACAAGTAACTAATTTTGGTGTAGATGTACAATTTTGGTGGCCAAAAAATCTAAATGGCAGTCTAAGTGGCAGGCAAATTACTAAAATAATAATAACTTTATAACTATTATGTATAACAAAGGGCCATTACTACACAATATTGGTTATGACTTTATTCGTATTATTGATATGTATATAATTTTGACTCTAAATTAAAAATAAAAAAAGCCACCAAAATTAGGTAATTTTTAAGCTTGTTGCAATTCACCCTGAAACTATACATTTGTAATATAATCATAAAAAATACAGTCCTTTTCAAATATCATGTTTGGTGAACCTGGTTATATTAAGTTTGCACCTCATTTGTATACGGCGCCATACGCATCAGGTGCAAACTTAACCAGGCCAGTTGAGATGGCATAAGTGAAAATTTGTACGGAACCCTCGGTGCGTGGGTGGCTCACACTTGGCCGATTTTTTAAATTAAATTGTAATATAATGATAATCAACCGATCTATCTTTTTCTTGAAACCCAACTAGTGTTAGTAGAAGTTCCTACTCTACTCCCATCATTTTTGAAACAGATTTAGATATCGATATCGATTACGCGGGCTAGGATCCTTTTTACTTTTTCATTAACATCCTTGTACATACGTGATACTTTACTTCCTCCCCCGACCCGCAATCGTGCGATAGAGAGCGTTGCAGCTTGCGACTGACAATAGGTACTTTTTTGATGAAATTTGCGTTACGGGAGAAAACGTATTCCACTAACTAAATCTTAGCAAATCACTTCGATTTTGATGTCGATCGCTTCAGCATAATATAATCTAGGTTTATAGGTTTCGCTTTTTTTAAAAAAGTGCATTGTTTTAATAATACAAACGGTTTCATTCAACAACGTTTTAATCACAAAAATTAGGTTTTTCAACTACCTTTAAATTAGAATCTATAGCAAATTTTGAAAAAAAGGAAAACCTATAAACCTAGTTTGTCACTGTGTCAATAACATACTAAAAAATGATGGAGATTGGAAAATATTTAAAAGTGGAAAAACGTTTTCTCTTTTTGTATGGACGAGTGCGTACTATACTTCCCTCTTAAGCTTAATACATCGTACGTGATCCGCGCGGACGGTCCGCGTGACACTAAAACCAGCCTAAGACTGGCCTGCGCGCGGTGAGCAAGGGCCGAGCTGATGTCTATTGGTCGATTGTCGCTTGGTTGCGAGAGTCCTAAACTATGCCTCATAGATCTTACGCCCACCCAACACCAGTTTCCGCCATTTGTCGCTATCCACTGCAGTCTCCTCCCAGTTATAGACACGGATGTTAAACGCGTGCATGCCTAAGTAGGTTTGTATAGCCCCACAGAGAGTTTTACAACCCATGCCATATTGCGGATTTTAGTGCTACTAATTTATTTGACTGGCAACGGCAAATTTTGGTAACTGACGTTGAAAGTCGCTGAATGTCACAGATGTACACAAAGAAGCGACAGGACTAAATATTCCGCAAATTTCAAGTAATTTTTGCATAATAAAGCCAAAACTATCCACAGTGAGCAGCATTCCGGTAAACAATGTTTTGAATTTGGTTGGTTTGGTTGATGACAAATCGTTGACAAATAGATATTGACGATTAAAGCAAATATATATGACGTTTGCACATTATTGCCATATGAAAGCTGTTTGTAGCGCCACTATCCCTGGGTCGGACCGACGCTTGCTAGGCTATAATAACAACATAAAGTAGTTAACCGGCTATACTTGATCCACAAAATAAGTAAACTTTAGAGTGGTGTTCTTAATTCGTTGTCTAAATAACATTCCAGGCCAAAAACGGTAGATCTGACAGCTACTTACCGTAGCCATGATGAATTGAAAGAAATTATTTAAGCACACACTGACACACAGTGAATAATAGAACAGATGGATGGTCGAATCCCGGCCGGGGCAAAAATTTGTGTGATGAACTCAAATATTTGTCCTTGGGTCATGGATGTTATCTATATATGTATTTATATATTATGTATATCGTCGTCTAGTACCCATAGTACAAGCTTTGCTTAGTTTGGGACTAGGTCGATTTGTAATAATTGTCCCATGATATTTATTTATTTATTTATATCAGTTGTTAAAAGAGGAAGTTAATCATATAATTTTATTGTTGGTTTATAGCCTTGTTTTATGGACAAACATTTCATCGATTTTTTAATTCATTGAATTTGTTTCTGAAGCCATAAAATATTTTTGAATGTTATCACACAAACCTAACTTAATCTATAGGTTGACATTTTCAAGATTTCTGAAAAGTGTATGACTTTCGGGGAAAAAATTGTCTAATTTGTCTATGGAATAAAAATTCGATGTAATGAAGCATTATTCGGTGAACTGTTTGTCTAATAAGAGGATCCCGTTTCTGTGAAAAATTTTAAATGTAATAATGTAAACAAGTATTTATTTAGCAATATATGCATATGCGCGAATAAAGTTTGGCTCAAATTGACTAAGAGTTGGAATGAAAACCTATTTGCCACTGGATACAAAGGTCGATTTTTGTAAGTATCAAAAATCTTTGTGATTTACGGTTTAGCGGTCGATGTTTAAACTCGGATTTCTAATTCAAGACCAAAAAAACTACGACAGATACGTCACTGTCAAAATTGTCAAAGTCACTTATGTCACTGTCAAGTTAATTTTCCAGGTTTCACGAACCTTTTTATAATATGTTGCCTCTATAAATATAAGGAAACATATTGCAAATAGGCCTCATCATTGATAGATTAGGTTTTAGTAAAAAAAATATATTTTTAGAACGAAGTTCCGTATTTTGTCGATTAGCTACATGTTAAATATTTTGATTTAAATAACATCTGAGTCTGTTTCTTAGCTTGTAAATGATTGCACCAAATGTTTTGAATACCTGAAGTGTTACAAGTATAATAACAGATAATGTACCAAATTTTTCTGATTTTTAAGTTTTATTCGTATTTATGTAGTAATAAATATATCTAATTATTTTGTTAAAACATAGAGTTAAAGTTACCAATAAATAAATTATCTTAGTGTGTTTAAAAATGAAAAAGGATTTTACTATTGTAAAAATATTTTATTGTAGTGGCAACCTTGTGGTAGTTTTTTTGGTCTTGAATTAGAAATCGCAGTATAAGTGTTGATATGATAATGATAGGTACCTAAAGGTGTTGAAAATGGTGATCTCAATGGATCAATTATCAGATATCTATTCGAATTTGAACCAATTTTGGCACAGGGTTAGCTGAACATCGAAATATAGTTATAGGATACACGATTGCGTTAAGGAAAAAGCTTGACGCATACAAAATTTTGAATGAACTTAGGTAGACATATTTATTTGCTAATAGTCTTTTATCAAAATGATTAAGACAGCCCACTTGTCGTCATTACGTGAAAATGTGACGTCTAGAAAGACCGGAGATTTATCTAATCATTTAAATACATTATGAGAGCGCATCCACCTACATCAAAAATTTAAAGACTTGCGTATCTTTTTTGGGTTTCGTTCTCAAAAGGAAAAAACGGGACCTACTAACACTCCGTCTGTCACCAGGCTGTATCTCATGAACCGTGATAGCTAGGCATTTGAAATTTTCACAGATGAATTTATTTCTGTTGCCACTATCTATAACAACAAATACTAAAAACAGAATAAAATAAATATTTAATTGGGGCTCTCATACAACAAACGTGATCGGTTGCGTTGACTTTGCACCTCATTTGTATGCGGTGCAGGTGCAAACTTAACTTAACCCGACCAGTTAAGATGGGAAGTGGCCATTTAAAGGATTTTCGTGGAAAATGGTCAAACCGAACTTAAATAAGTATTTTGGTTCAGTGTGACCTACCCGCTGACCGCAGACCGTCGTCAGTGTGCAAAATCTTTATGTGTAGGTGGTTGTACGGAATCCTCGGTGCGCGAGTCCGACTCGCACTTGGCCGGTTTTTTATTCTTCTAAGCTCGCTAGTAAAACTATAACGGGAACACCGTTCAGAGCAAGGTCGTATGCGCCTATTACGGTCATAGGCGCTTACACCTTTCCTCTTTTAAGCACCTGTTCTCATGCTATCTAACAAACACTTCCACTAGAAAAGGATAGTATACGTCTATAATTGTCCCGGACGCTTACGTCATTATTGTTACGAGTTCAGAAGATCTCTCAAACACTCGCTACCAAAAAGCCGCATGGATCTATGGACGCCAGAGCCGCTTACGTCGTTTCTATTGTGAGTAGAGTGGTCCTATCTAATCGCGGATGCGCGTACAAAGAATCGCTAATGAGTGCGCCCACGCATGCTACTCACCCCGCGAGCGGGACAAAAAAACAAGTGACAGGCGGTAAAAAGCGTCCGGGTTCGATTTTTTTTCAATTACTTACTGATTTTGTATGGTGTCCGAAATTAAAATGTATAATTGAAATTTTCTGACCGACGAATAACAGCTTGTAATTAGATATGTCTTTACGAAGAAACCTTTTTTATTGAGAAATACTTATCGCGAAATTTATTTTGGTCAGATCGAATTTACTGCTATCATAAAAGTCAGTCGAGCACTGTAGGTTGATTAAAATATTTTTAAGTACCCTCACTCTTTAATTCAGAGCTCAGACACATATACGTACGACGAAAACACGTTTATTTAAATGAAATCATCCTCATGTAACGGTTGCTATAACAACTTTATGATATAAGGTCTATATATATCGATCAAGTATAATATTTATCTTCATTTAAATAAAAACCATGTCAAATAAAAATACAATTTAAAAAAAACTAACTTAAGACTAGCTTAAGCCTAGTCAAAAAGTCCCCCTCGAGTTGTCCCGGGCGCAAAAGTACCCATCACACTAGCCGTGTTACCACGTTGAATGGTGATACCCGGACAGTCTTCCGTGTATCACCATGTCCGTGTACGCACCAGGTACGAACCCGCGCGCACACCCCCTTTCACTAATTCAATAATTTCCCTGTCCGGGGAAAACACGGACACTTTTATGTGAATGAAAAATAAAGCGATGGTTTTATAATTATATTACTTTCGGACACATCCGGGGAAAAAATGTCTTTTAAACCAAATGTCCAGGTTTTTTAAGTCTGTCCGGGTTCGGCAAATTTAGAGATGATAGCCCTAGTTATAAGAATAAGGGGATTAGGGGATCTCTAAAAATGGTAAAAGTTCAGCAGTCAACGAACGTTCAGTGATTCAGCGGCTGTGGGCGGAACTGTTAGAGAATCAATCACGAGCAAACAATGGCGGGAGCAGTCATTAACACCGCCGTGACACAAGTCATGGACTGCTCTGAACTAATATAGCACAGAAAGAACCAACTTCAACGAAGATAAATTAGCAAACATCATTTTCACGTAACCTTATTACAACTTTCGATTGTCAGGAACGGCCCGACATGTTTCGAACTCGTATGTAGCTCTTCATTAGGGTCTGCTACCCGTACAGCCGCGCGCTAACTTTTCGTTTAGTTTAAGTTCGAAACATGTTGCGCCGTTCCTGACAATTTCACGTAAGTGTAAACCGCTTAATACGATAATAATTTTCACGTTACTAAATTATTATGTTATTCGGCTATACATAAATTATGTTATTCGAAAGCCCAAATCACGATAAGTAAAGCCTAAAATATTTCTCCATAATCTCCAAAATCTGATTTTAATCTGACCAACTAGAAAGTATACAAACGAAAAGTAGAGTTTATATGAAATAGAACCATTAATGTTGTTAAAACTTTCGTGAGACACATTTAATGATTCTATTAAGCGGTCTACACTCACGTGACAAAGTTACCGCGTGGCTGTACGGGTAGCAGTCCGTGATGAAGAGCTCCATACGAGTTCGAAACATGTCGGGCCGTTCCTGACAATTCCACGTGAGTGTGAACCTCCTAACACAATGATTTAGTTATTTATCCTATTTGTACCACGAAGTTATCAAAGAGCATAAGCCATTAACGAAAACCCTCATGAATGGTCTTCGTAGAACGGAAGCTATTGATTCTCTACGGTTATTCTCAACACAGAACAAGAAGGCATTAACCCCACACAGCCTCCAAACAAACTTACTACATGTAACTTCAGAACACCATTGTTACGCAATGACCTTTATTGATACCAAGATAAGAAACGTTTTTCGATGTAATCTGTTAATTGCTCGGAACGATTTGGGTGCCTTCGGCTATGCCTATTGACTCTTAATTGATTTTACGTCAAAATCGGGTTTTAGAAGCGTGAAACTTTTTTGATCGATACGGGTTACACGTGGAATGTTTTGTTGGCGTATGCTCAAGCTATCATTGGATAAATTAGCGGTTTAACACGTTTACGGACACTACGTCCAGGGACGTAGTAACACTCGTGATACGGTACCACGTGTTGTTATTGTCACTCTGTCATCAGCCGGCTATCACACTAATATAATAAAGGCGAAAGCTTGTGAGTGTGTTTGTGTTACTTCTTTAAGCTCAAACTTACTAATTGTCATAAAATTCGGTATGGTTGTAGCTGAAACCTTAACACATAGTTTTAACACATAGGCTACTTAATGTCCCGAAAAAATTAAGTGTTCCTGGGATGAGCGGGTGACACCGCCAGGCGCAGCTAGTTTGTAATAAACAGGATCTACAGGCACATGACCCTGTGCCGTTCTTGGCTTACACAAAGCACTCAGTGGCACAGGCAAACAGGGAGTATAGCACACAAGTTACCTCTGTCATGCACACATTGAAGGACGTCGTGTTGTGATACTACGTCTATGGACGGATCATTTCGTCTGTGGTCGTTAGTGCCGTAGTAATTTCAAGTATAATGTATTTTTGGTATTTCAAATAAAGTGTTGACAAAATTGTCTCATATTATACTCGATCTAAGTATATCAGGTATTATCCTGAGATCGGTTTGAGTGTGCATACTAATACACCGCTATGTTTACCGCTGACGTCACTGCCTGCGCTCACGTTTATTCTTGGGCACAATTCGAATTCAGCGAAACCTTAAGTCACATTTTATGAGTTTAGTCCCCTGAGTTTTTAGTTGAACCGAAACCAAAATGAGCTTATTGGTTTGGTAACTAGCGACCCGACCGGCTTCGCACGGGTGAAATGCTAAATTATGCATGTATTATACATATAAACCTTCCTCTTGTATTAGTCTATCTATTTAAAAAGCCGCATCAAAATCCGTTGCGTAGTTTTGAAGATCTAAACATACAGGGACAGACAGCAGGATCGACTTTGTTGTATACTATGTAGTGATAAAGCAATAATGCAATTATAGTAGGAATTTTTTGAGAATTCACTTCTTTTTGTTCTAACAAACATTGGAACGGAAAATTATGAACAGCAGCCACAAATTGCACTTCTATTTCAAAATAGGTACTAGTTTTTTTAATTATGAATTTATTTGAAATGTTATACAGATTGTAACAACTAGTTTTTTGGCCGCAGTAAAAACTATTGTATATATTCGATGAATTTTAAAACAATTTATTTTTATCGATAATATATCCACCAAATGCAAATTACTTCATGTACATAGGCGTATTTAGGGGAGTTGCGGGGTGGGCCGTGTTTTTTTCAAACGGTTGCTTAATTTCTTATATTAAATTATTATATCTCTTATATTTAATTATTTTGACGACGCGTTTGGCTCGGTTGGTAGACACCTGCCTACTGAGTCGGCGGTCCTGGGTTCGAATTCCGGCCGGGGCAAATATTTGTGCAAAATATTTGTTCTTGGGTCATGGATGTTATCTATATATGTATGTATATTATGTATATCGTCGTCTAGTACCCATAGTACAAGCTTTGCTTACTTTGGGACTAGGTCGATTTGTGTAAGATTGTCCCTTAATATTTATTTATATTATTTATTTATATATGATTAAAAAAAAAACACTTAAATAATCCCGTTCCAGACTTTCCTATCCTACCCGATCTGATCCTAACTATCGGATGAAATCTGATAATGTGTAGGTGCAATTGTTAGGATCTATTACACTACACATTATCCGATTTCATCCGATAATTAGGATCGGATCGGAAATTCGGAACGTCTGGAACGGCTTTAATACCTGAATACTATGAAAAAAAACGAATAGGAGGTCGAAATGAATTGTCAATTTGCAGACAAATTGACAAATGTCGCACGCAAGTAAGATATCGAACGATATGGTAGTTCGGGCCCACTCTAGTTTGTCTCTGAATTAAAAAAAACTATGACAGCTGCCAGAAAAGAAAAGAAAAATTTTCATTGCCGCCATTACCGGTTAGAATTTGTTTTAATGCATAAAATTGATCGATTGGTTGAATATAAACCATAAATTGAGCTATATAGATATTTCGGCGACGCCTCCTGATATCCGTAACAAAGCACCTAACGTCATTAATTACTTATTACCAGCTAAGTCAAAGAAACAGTATAGGTATGGTGGTCATAATATGCGGCTCCTGAATGCATCATGGAGGCTTATGATATGTGAGTAGATAAAGTAGTGTATGTAACTATACATAATTAGGCATTAAACACTCGTGTGATGTTATTATGACACTCGCCTTCAGCTCGTGTCATAAACCCACACTCGTGATTAATGCCCTTCATTATTCACATAAACTACTATTATAGAAGATTGAGGTTACATTCGTTACAACACGTTTTTGCTAAACTTTATAAGTTTGTCTTAAGTGGAATTCGATTAATTATCTATTTTACTACACGTCATTAACTTAATGTGAGACATTCGTTTTTGTGATCGTCAAATCAAGCTCATCGTATCATGCTTAAATGTTTGTAATAGAGTTATAAATAACATTTCTTGTAAAAATAATTAAAAGCAATGGAAACTGGTGCTCTTTGTATTTAATTTCTATACCAGCCATACATACAACATTACAATACAACAATACATTATTGCACACCAATAAAAGTATATAAAAGAAAACAAAACAAACAAAATACACGACAATAATACATACCTATCTATTGAATAAACTTTTTCCGTCGTATTATATTGTGAAAGCTCTGATTTATATTTCGTTCTCAACTTTTTCACTTAAATTAATAGCATGCTAGCTAACATTTTCGACATCCTTACTCTAAAGTGCTTCGAACTAGGGAGTAGTATAAATATTTCAAGGTATTAATATTTTTGAAATCTATGGTGGAGCGAGATATGAATCCGATCAGCTTAAAGCTCTTAGAAATTAATTTATGATAATGAGTATGAAAGGTTAATTTTTCATCAAAGTGAACACCAAGGTCTTGGATAACTGACATTCGACAACATGTGATGGGTGTGTGATGGCAAAATATACACTGGACCATTTTTAATTTTGTTGTACAGTTCCTTCAATTTAATTAGGAGAATAAGAGTGTCCTAAAATTTGTATATACATATATAAGTATTATTGTTTTTCCATTCCGTTTCCGTAGGTTATGGAACTGGTAACGAAATGGAACATAAAAATATTGGGACACTGTTTTTCTCTAAATGAGATCGAAAGATTCGCTATAAAATATAAAAAAGTGAAGTGTACAACAAAAAAAATGGCCTAAAACAGTACCTTCCGTTTCTTTGCTTTCATGTACACCTACTAAACTGAATCATTATTTGAATGTAATCATACAGTAACCAAAACTAACGTACAATTTAATACTAAATTTGGAAGAAAATAATTCTATTGCTGTTTGACCGAAACCAATAACTTTAACAGCATATTTAATAACTGCAATAGTTTGTACAATACTAGAAAGAAATTAAACATATTGTCAATTTCCAGGTAAACCGCGTGAGCGTAGAACCTCCAAGGAACCGCCGCCTACTGTGAGAAGGGAGCCTTTCACCCACCTCTCGGAGCAAGAGCTGATCGACGAGGCCAACAAGGTCCTCGCGCAGGCCGACAGCGTCACCTGCACCTCCGACAACCCTGAAAAGTTCTTCTCACTCCCACATAGACGGAAAGAAAAGGATAGAGGCAGGAGAAACAGCGATGATAACAGTGACAAGACTAAATCACCATTAGAACGATCAATCAGTGATGTAGGTTCCAAAAAGAAGAAAGAACGCACGTCCATTTCCACGCTGTTTCGAAGGGCGAAAGAACAGAGAACTAAAAGCCCTGATGCTCCCGTAGTAGTGACTACGAAACCAACAGTTGTAGTAAAGAGAAGTAAGAGTGATGTGTCGGATCTAAAATCTAAGGACACGACTTTAAATACACAACCTAAACCTATCCGTAAGAGATCTGGAAGCGAATCAGAAGAGTTTTTAAAGTCTTTGCTGAACAAAAAAAGTCAGCTTTCGCCAATCATTGAAAGTTCACCAAGAGAAGATTATTTTAAGAAAACTTCGCCGTTGGATGTGTTTCAAAAACAAAAACTGTCTCAAAAAGATAGTGTTAAATCAGAAGAACAAACCTCTAGTGAAAGTTCTAAAGTCAACCCTATTGAGAAACCTCCCAGATATAAAACGCCTGAGAAAAAAGAACCCAAGCCACCAGCTAGAAGTAAAAAAGGCAAGTCCTCAGATGACGATAAAGAAAAATCACCGCCTATAAAAGAAACACCGAAACGTAAAACTGAAGTTAAAAAGACTCTTCTTGTTGATGAAATTGATTCTATTAAAGCTAAGGACATAAACCCTGTCGAAGTTAAGGATAGAATCAAGGATAGCATCCGCAAGATTGAAGAAAACGTTTATGCTGGTAAAGATATGATACACAGTAGTCAGCAACCTCCAGATAAGCCTCCGTTGACTAGAGGAAATACTGTAGATCATATGGTAAAACTTCTCAAGGAGGACCAACGCGCCCCTCCTCCTAAAACACATTTAATAGCGCCTCCTAACGCAACGAATGTAAATCAACCATTTTCATACACTAAGCCTAGTGTCAGTCCTGATCCTAATTTATTTGCGAGAAATACTAGTCCAGATCGAGTGCCTTCTCCTGTAAATAAAATGGCGAACAGAGGAGTCGTATACGCTCATGTAGTGAGAGATCGCGGAGACACTAGGTCTAACAATGTTACCAAACAGACTGTCCATAAAACCTTTACTCCACCTAGGGATCGATATGCTCAACACTCTGATGAGGATGAAGGTCTTGGGTATGAAGAGAGATACAAATATTCGAATAATCATGCATATGAGTCAGATTATAAAAACAATACTACTCACAAAACCGATACGTATAAAATCATTGACTCTCCGATAAAGCCAAGATTTAGAGAATATAAACTGACTAGTTTTGACGATCTTGAGCCTACATATGCTAATGAATATCCCGTTCAAGAAGATAAATCTCGAAATTTCATTGAATCTTCCAGGGGACAAGCTGATGGAATGGATACTAAAAGAAAACCGTTTGAAACCGAAGAGAAAGTAGATTTAGATTTTAATGAATTAAGTCACAGGCGACAATTGTTAGAATCAAGATTAAATGCTCGTAGATTTGATCGCGAAAGGATTAATGTAGAAGAACCGATAACAAAATATCTAGTCGAAACTGATCCGATCTACGAAGCCGAAAAACGAAGGCTAGCAACTGAGAAATACGTGAATGAAACGGCTAAATATTACCGTCATACCGTAGAACGTGACGGTTTCGCTGAGAGCAGCATTACTGAAGATTATAACAAATATGATTCTGACAATCACAAACTTAAATATAACACAGAATCTAGAACTTTCCATAAGGTTTCCAAAAATGAATTGGACAGGCGTGAATTCATTGATAAAATAGAACCCAAGACAAAATTGGTGGAAAATAGGAACGGGTTTCCACCAGAACCAGAATATGAGCCTCCTAGCTTGGAATTTAACGCTGGGAAACCGGTGCTTACTCCCAATGAGTATAAGGAACAGAAATACAGAATCAAAAAGCAATTGACCTCTAGTCATGACGTTCTTCAAACTGGTCATAAGTATAAGAAAGATGATGGCTTCGGCAAAAGAAAAGGACATTACGCTTCCAATCCAGAAATAGCTCAGGAAAGGGAAGAAGAATACGCTAACATCCGTTACGACGCTAAACATGCAGAATCGTACCATAACTCCCTACGTCGCATGAAAAACAAAGACAAATACAAGGAAGAATATGGCATACGTCGTCATGATTCAGGCGATAGCCGTGACTATTATCGCGAAGAAACTCCTCGTCGATACGAAATCGACAATCGACTAGTCGATTCTGGAATCGAAAATGATTTCCGCAAAGATTCCAGTGGGGAAATACACAGATCTAGAAGACACGGAAGCACAGACGATGTCCGTAACACGTCTTTGTTTTTAGCTAGCGAAAGGCAGCATACTGAAGATAACTATCCCAGTGAACAGATATACGCTAACGGTGAATATATGAGTCGCTTCGAAGATTATAGGCCTGATGGGTATAGGAAGAATGGCTATGTGCCCAGGGAGAGGAGTGCAGATGATGGGTCGCAATTCGAACCCAGAATCGACAGATACGAAAAGAGTCCAAGCCGTGATGACAAGGTCAGTGCGAAACCGCCTAAAGTGACGAAGAAACTATCTGGACTGGAGAAGGTACAATATTTTACTTAAGTACTTACTTTTTAGATTGAATTTTACGCATTTTTTATAACTTTTTATGTAATTTCAACCAGTATTATTTCCGTTTTAGTACAAATATTTCGATTATTCTTCATCTCCCGATGTTTTTGATTAAATTTGATTACAAAAAATTGATTACGCACGTATTAAATCATCAAATCCCTTAATACAGGTTCATCATAATAAGCGTCCTGTATGTTCAAAATATTATTTCCCTTTGCAATCGACTTAAAGATCGTATTACTATTGTAGATGAAACAGCTGTTCTCTCGCGACTCTTCCAAGAAGAGCAAGAAGGAGAAAGAAGTCCAGCCGAAGCCGCGCACCAGGGTGCTCAAGAGCCCGGAACATCTTGCAGGAGACGATGCCGACTATAAAAGGTAACCTCAATCTTAAAGGAAGTAAAGATTTCAGTCTCCATTCGAATTAATTTGTCTAACACATGCTTAAATGTACTCGTAATATTTCTAGATACACAGACCCGGAACCGAGTGACATCGAAATCAAGAAGAGGGACTATGAACCTAAAGAAGAGAGGAGATATGAGCCTAAAGACGATAGAAGGTACGATAAGGAAGGCAGGTACAGAAGCTCACGAGAGAACCTGGATCGATACCGCCCTTCAGAACTACGGGAGAGTGACCCTGAAAGGAAGTACAAGGAAACCGAACTTGAGAGGAGGTAAGCAACATTAATAAAATCTCAGGTCTGCAGACCCTATTAAAGAAAGTATTTCTTCTCAAACATGCAATGAAATGTCTTCATAACGTGCGTTATAAAAGGCTTCGAAGTATCACGTTTCGGGCGGAACAACTCGAGAGAACTGTAAAGGAATTTCATACAAAATTGAAGGACTAAGCCGGGAATTATTTTTCTTAAACATCGCGTCTGTGTTCATGATTAGGCTAACAGCGGAATTATATTTTTATTAAGTGGGGTTTTTTTTTTACTTAATTGCATATGTTTGAGAAAAACACTATACAAGCCTTAGCCGTGTAAAGGGCTTGCTGACTTCGTATCACTATCCGTCTACTCACTCGGCATGCCTTTTTTTCCCGGCGTCTGCAGCAATGTACTATTGAAAGGATTGATCCTTGGTCACAGTTCTTACAATCGACTTTCCTATTTCAGTAGATACGAAAGATCGATGAAAGAAGACAGAAAGAACCAGGAGCGCAGAGAAACGAGACGGTACCACTCTTCTGATCGGGAAAGCGAGTTGCGGCTCTCCGACGATGACCGAAGGCGGACCAAGTCCAGGACTGCCCCCCCTCCTGACTCGCCGGCTATGGTAAATGAATTCTTCCATTGTAGCTGGGGTGACAGTGACAAGAGACAAAGACGTCGAAAAGATCTAAAAAAAGCCCGTCTGAACAAAGACGCAGCACAAGACCGTGCTAAATGAGTTGTTGAGGACAAGGAAGGCCGCCCCAAGTAAATGGGAACAGGTCTAGAAGGAAGAAGACAAGGCGACGCTGTTCCACCTGTCGCACACTTCTCTTGTCTTGTCAGGCCTGTGGTAGAATGTGTCGATCTTTTATCGGTTTAGTTAGCCACCATAAACTTTGTCTCCCAAACATTACACCATAAATCGTCTGCAATAGACGCAAGGGCCTATATTAGTGCACGACACCAACGACACCTTGCACTTTTTGACTAAGCGCTGAAACTTGGCACAGTTGATCGTTAGGTGGTCTTGAGGTCTTTGGTTCATTGTCTAGTGATATATTCATTTCTACGGTAAAACTAAAACCCCAATGAGGCGATATTTAGATTGCTCATATCTTCTACCGCAACAATCGATTACAATCTAACTTCCTTCTTATTGAGAGCTATAATAAAAGTTGAAATCATGTATTCAGTAAGTAGGCCACAAGGGTACTTTTACTAGTTAGATTGACTACACATGAATCTACCAGCTTTTCTCAAGAGACGAGACGTTCAGAAGAAAGTAAAGAGAAACTCAGTAGGTACCTAAGTATTTTTTCGTAAATCATACTTAAAAGAATTACATTTATGTTATGAACTTATGACTAATTAAAATAACAAATAAATAATAAATACCTCACACAAATCGATCTAGTCCCAAATTAAGCTCAAGAAGGCTTGTGTTATGGGTACTCGACAACGATATACGTACTTATATAGATAAATATATACTTAAATACATAGAAAAACCATGACCGAAGCACAAATATTCGAGTTCATCACACAAATATTTTCCCTGGCCGGGATTCGAACCCGGGACCGCCGGCTCAGTAGGCAGGTGTCTACAAACCGAGCCAAACGCGTCGTCACTAATTACAAGGGTACACGTAAAGAAGATGTATAGATTACCCAAATCAATGCAAAAATACTACAAAATTAAAATGAAATGACCGCATTCAATGAATACAAACCCAATGTAAATTCTGTTTGACCAGTATCTATATTGGGTTTGACCAGTATCTGATTACCAAATTTTGAAGCATCACGTCCCAGTCATTTAAGTTGACTTTTTCTCGGAAGGTACTTTGCTAAGTCATGTCATGACTGATCGAGGATCGCAATGACAATGTCACCTTGTCAAGTGTCAGTGGCACGTGACTGTCGGTTCTGCGTTTGACTGCAACATGTGTCAAAATTATCAGCTTCGTTGCATTTGGTATTGTTTACAAAAACACAAGCCTACATGCGCAGATTTTATCCAATTCAACATAACACTCGCGCAAGCAACGTATAGTTGTCTATTTAGAGACGTCGCGTAGTTATTTGTTTATCTCGGCCTATGACATATTTTTGTATAAACAGTAATATATATTTTGTATTTACTTGTACCCTAGGTGCTCTCTGTACCATCAGATTTCTGATTTGCACCCACTTCTAGTATCTCTGTTTGGCCCTATGGTTGACTGGTAGAGAATGCCATTTGGCATTAAGTCCGCCATTTGTACTGACCTTTGTTTTGTGCAATGAAGTTTAAATAAATAAAATAAATATGACACGGTAAAAATTAATTAGATTTTTTTTTATTACAAATACAAAATTACAAGTCGAAATTGAGGCTGTAAAATGAGAGGTAATAACCAATTACGAAGTGTATATTTAAAGTATAAACACAAAATTGTAGATATGCATTGAGATATTAAAAATCTAAATAAATAAATATCACATTCGTTTCAAAACCATAATGTTTTTTATAGGAATAATATTTTACTTAGTTCTTAGAACTATCAACTACGCTTGCTAGGCGGTAAGGTTGCTTTCGCAATTTCGTGAGATATGACGTTGATGGCAAATGTTTAATTTGCTGAAAATCTGAAAACAAAATTAATGAGACTTCATAAACTCGATTTTTAATCCACACACATACAGTTCGACCAAAAAGAGTAGAAATTAAAAAGTGGCAATACTGTAGTGTCGTCCACGTTTTCTTTTATTGATCAGAAAGGGAGGACACTACCTACAGTATTGCCACTTTTTAATTTCTACTATTTTTGGTCGGACTGTACATATGTCAGTTATGTGTTCTGTTGTAGTGACACGTTTAGGTTTTAAAATTATGACTCGATCGTATTATTCCTTTGACACAATGAGTCATTATCATTACATAACCACAAAGGCCACGGCCAGAGCTTTCCCACGATCACAAACTCGGCCTAAAAATCTTCTTAAAGTATACTAATGTATGTGCGTCAATCCCACTCCTCAAAAAACGGTGACGGTCCGTTTACGTATTGCCGTGTCGTATCCGTACCGTTTTTAACGCAAGCTCCCACACCGCTGCTCAAAAAATCGGACTCGTGCACCGAGGACTCCGTACAAACACTTCCCATCTTAACTGGCCAGTTTACACCTGGTATACAAATGAGGTGCAAAGTTAACTTAACCGATCACGTTTGTTGTATGGGAGCGCCACACATAAATATTTATTTTATACTGTTTTTAGTATTTTGTTGTTATAGCAGCAACAAAAATAGGTCATCTGTGAGAATTTCCACTGTCTAACTATCAGGGTTCATGAGATACAGCCTAGTGACAGACGGACAGCCAGACAGACAGACAGACGGAAAGCCTTAGGGTCCCGTTTTTTACCCTTTGGGTACGGATACTTAAAGCTTTTGTATCCACTTCGTGTGATAGAGCTACTGCTTAAACGCACAGTCACCGTTTTTCGAGCGATAGTGTGGTCGCACCTTTACGGCACGCGTCATACGCTGAGGAATCGTAGCATTTTCCCATCGGGCGCGTTCCGAACGCTCTCTCCACGACCTATGCCGAAAGGTTGCGGGGCTATCATCGTAACTCACAGATATATCGCGTATGCAAACGTCGTTTTGCGTGTAAACTCACTTGATTTTAAAGTGCTAACCTGTTAACACCATGACTTTAGCACGTACAGGTACTTTTAAAATAAACACACACAAAATAATATATACACCTTACCAGACTTATGAGCTAATTAAACCTAACTTAAACTATTGTAACCTAATCTATACTCGTATGTACAAATATATCGTTTGTTGCTTCAATTGGGCAGCGTGCCCGCAAGGTTGGTCGCCTTATGTGGCTAGATGTGCAACCTATTGGTCAAATAATGAATTCGATAATAATTATAAATATAATTTAAAAAAATCATCGATTCAATCTTTTTTGTTAACTACAGTTATAATGTATTGAAGAAAATCCAACTCAAAATAGAAAGCAAATAAGTGGAAATGATCAGGGGGCCTATGAGATGGTTGTGTTTATCGCGTGATAAATAAGTGACAGAGTATCCGTCACATTTTGACAAAGTGCGAGTGTGAGTGACAGATACTTTGTCACTTATTTATCACGTGATAAACACAACCATCTTAGGCCCCCTGTACACACTAAGTATGTTTATAAAATCGTGGCTAAAGACAATCCTATGTTTCGATTGCAAAAAGCTCAACCTATCACTGGGTCTTAAGATTGTCTATTTGTAAGTTTACTAACATTATATGTAGATTTCGACATCGAAATAAGGACTTCATCGTCGGGCCTTTGTCCTCACAAGTAACGTATTTGTTAACGATTAGATACTTTTCCGGAAATTATAGCGCCTGAGGTTTTTGACTGATAAGACGTTTCTATTGAAATGCTTATCGGAAAGCTTACTTAACATACATATGTGTGATTGCAAAAGTTAAATACATTGGATATCCTATCTCTTATGTGGTCCTTAACCCCCGACGAAATAAGGGGTGGTGGATCTTTATTAAGTTAAGTGAACGTATCTGTAAATGTGTCTGTGACACCGTGGCTCTTAAATGTAGAAAATCGAGTGAGTTTATCTATACTATTATAAAATACTATAAGATTTGTATTGAAAATCAGGTTTCTTTAGGGAAGGGTCATGATTTCAGGAAAGGCGCCATGCCAGTCTGGCGCCATCTATGTTGGTCATAATTTCTTTGTCCTTTCATAAAACCCAAGCTTTCAATGGTAACGCACCAGGGTTTCGACCGCTCTAGGTTTCGATTCGGTGTTGCAACCAAATATTCGCTCTAGCACTGCAGATACTAAACGATATTTAAGTCATAATCTTATTTAAACCATTAATACAAAGATCAAAGCTTAAAGAAAAATTGAAAAAGGAGCTACCTGGTGGAAGAGACCGGGAATCGAACCAGGTACTTACTTCTTACCGGTCCAGCGCGTTAACCACTTCGCTACCCTAGCTCCAGGTAGACCTGACGATTTTTTTCCTTATGCTTTGTGTGTCGATCTTTGCATTGTTTATTTGAAAGGTTTTTACACCTTAGCGACCTCTATGGGAATACGTTAATATTCACATCTTACCGCACAACTTTACGGTGGTCAACGAGCAATTTTTGCTTTTCTATTTTTCTTTAAGCTTTGATCTTTGTATTAATGGTTTAAATAAAAATTGTGGTGAACCGACATTAAAAAAAAATCGACATTTCATAAATGTATAAAAACTAACAGCGCCCTCTCTCGCTTGCTCGGTGCGTCCACCGACCAATTGGACCACCGAACCAAAGAGTATGTAATCACGCGAGAGCCATTGAATTTTTCAACGAGTTGCTTCCCCAACTAGCAAAAATGTCTCGGACACTGTCTGTTTGATCTTTGTATTAATGGTTTAAATAAAAATTGTAGTGTAAGTACTTCAAAAATATATTTTTTTTCTATGCTTATACTTCATTTTTTGGATTTTTTTCATAACATATTGAGCTAATTTTAATCGTAGGTATATAATTTAACATCAGTCGCCATCCCTATTACTTAATACTATTTAAACAATGACTGTAGCAAAGTTAGTGTGAGCCTTCAATAACTTATTAATACAATATAGAAACAGAATAGAAACCAGTGCCAAAGCGATAGTTCGTGTAGGGCCCGTGGCGACACCGCCCGTTTACTTTCACTTCCAACAATTGCGGACCAGGTGCCTTACCAGCTCCACACTCACCTATCGAAGTTATAGTGGAAAGGCATTTCATGTTTACAATGAAGTGAAAAATTGAAAATTTTAACGGGTAAGGCAGGGTTCAAACCTGCGTCTCCAACGGCTTTCCGGAGCAAAACGGGCGTCCTACCAATAGGACCACCGAACCTGATGCGATAGCCATTGAATTTTTCAATCAGTTGCTTCTACGAGTACATGCCTTAGAGATAGAGGTAACTTTTAACTGTTCCCCCCGCACATTCTAAATTTTATTCCAATTATTTTACCGTCCAAGCCGTTCTGCTATGGAACTCGCTCCCAGTTGAATTGCGAAGTGCTAATTCCCTGTTAAGAATAAGATTAAAGAACATTACCTATCTCTCGAACAATAAAATTGATTGTATTGCGTTGTGTTATATAAGATTCTTTTATGTCTAGTGTCTATTTATATTATTGTATATATATATGTATGTATGTGTAAGTTTATGTATATCTATTTATGTAGGTATGTGTATAAACCCATATGCGTACTTGTTTTCTGTTAGTATCTAGTTATGTGCTCCCTTCGCCTTTCGCTGCACCTACTCTGTGTTAAGTTAAAATTTTCATCAATTTCACTGCCCAAAGGTTGTCTGGAAGAGATCGCTTTTTAGCGATAAGACCGCCTGTTGTCTACCGTTATTTATAAATTGTATTTATCTTGTTTCCTTTTGTAAACTTTTATTGGTGTGCAATAAAGTATTGTTGTATTGTATTGTATTGTACTTAAACCGAAACTTAGAGAAACCCATACTTCGGCCGACTTCGCGAGTAGTGTGGAGCATTTAGACTCGCCGTCTAGCAAATGAGGTGTTTAACCCTTTGGTATTGAGGTTTACGAATAAATCGCGTTTCAAGGGCGTAGCGTAATTTAAAGTAGAGCGGACGAGATCCAATAATAATACATATACATATATGTGTGTGGGAGGAAGGCCGGGACTATCCCGATCACTTAAGATTGCCATGGTAAATTCGGATACAAAGATGGCGGACAAAGGAAACGTGGTGGTCCCAGAGACAGCGTTACGCATCGACCGTCTCGATCCGCGCTCTGCGTCAGAATGACGTGACAGCTCGCCCGACAGCAAGCCACCCCTTCCCCCATGATGTCATCGCTACTTAGCTGTCAACAACTCCGTAACGCCATCTCTGATTCCACTCAGACTACTCTGACGCTTCCTTCACTCGTCCATGATCGATATCGTGCCGTAGTACATCGCTATGCCGCTAGATAGTGCTGTTACAGCCTATGTCAGTACGTCAGTGGTGCTGCTTCGACACGGCCATCCTGCTTGTCACACGTCCTCGGGTGACTGACCTGCCAACAAAACGGACAGAAAACATCTGATACGCTCGGCCAATTCTGACCCAAATAAGGGGTAAGAATAAGCGTACACGTCATATGATAATCAAATTTATTAAACCATCTCACAAAATCAACACAGTTTCATTCATCGTACTACCTTAACACATAACACAAATACCATAGTGCACTGAACTCTCATCAATGGACACAATGATCCAAAGGAACCCACATAACCTTCTATGATCCGAAAGCATGGCTCATAGGGACACCTTCTATAGTCGACATTTGGACAATAGTAACACACAACATCACACAGGAGATCGTCATTACCAATTTTGGTAACGGAACACTCACATTACAATCTTCACTACTTTTGATAGGCAAACGAACGCGACCGATAGTAACATACCCCATATTTACCTTTCAAAATATAGTGGGACTCTTAATACTATAATCAACATACCATAATTACAAACATTCGTAACAGCGAAACTTTATCACTCTGGATCAGATTGCTCAATTTCCTCAACAATATCTGTTGGCACATAACCGTCCGGCATACCGCGTAAACGGTCATGAGCGTATTTGTACGTTCGAAAGTCAAATTTATGACAAATGGTCTTGCAATTTACAATACTACATGTCAATATCTCTAATAAGCTCGCTTCAGTAAGTCTATTTACTGCACAGTACTAACAATTTTAGCTAGACTGATACATGTCCTACATAGTCACTGAATAATGCACCCGTTTGCCATGAAACTTAATGGAAATCAACTTGTCCATAAGCGATCACTCGGCAAACAAATCACAATAAAATGAGAACTCCTCACCAGATTGCCTCATATAGTTTGGTGACGTCACACGTCAACCCTCGTCCCAGTGGATGAAGGCGCCCTGCCGCTTGCTTTCACGCGGTTCTTTGCGTGATGTCTTGTACCACGGCAGCTGAAGCAGACGACTCATGGCTTCGCTCTTAGCTGCTAAGTTCGCGTATCTTTTCCTAAAACAAAAACTTCAAGCACAGTATCACAAAGCTCGGTCATTTCTAACCTTAAATCCAACAAAAAAGGAAATTCAAATCAATCTAACAAAGTTAGGTACACTGAAATTATGATTCGTTAATGTGAACAAATAATCGACGACGTAGATGCAACAAGAGATTTAAATCAAATTATTATTTGCACTTTAATAACAAACTTTACTTTGTATGATAAACCTTTGGATTACCAAGGCTTTACCGATTATGAACCATTCATGATAAAAATCAAACCTCAATTTCAAATTCTTGTTCTAATATTTTCCTAATCCTATTAGTGTCTCCAGTTTAAATATTTTAGGCTAAAGCGATCACCACAGTTAAAAGTAACATTAGGATCGTTTAAACAAATCTCAGGCTCACCAGTTCTTACGGAAGTTATAGGCGCTAAACTATACACCAGCTAATGTACACCGAGTAAGAAACTATTCAAGATGTCAACAAATTAAATTGTACAGAACGATTGGAAAATCATGAACAGAGGGTAGATTATTAAAGCAGCCGCTCCTACTACTAAGTACTGTGTATGCTTAGAATAATAATTCTACGCGTGTATGATTGATGCACCCTCACAGCGCAATTTTAAAATGATAAACTTTAATAAGGGTAAGTAAACTGCGTAGTGGTCATATTAATCAACACTAAATCTCTGTAGAAACATTTCGCGTTTAGTCATATTATATCGCTACGAAAACAATCGTTACAAAACGTGCAATAAACTTTGTTTCAAATGATTATTAATTTCTATCACGCAATATTCAACTTTTACTTGGAGTGTTGCTTTTACCAGTACCCGTTAGTACTTTTTTTGACAAATACCCACTAAACTGAATAAGTGCGACTCAAGTCTACCCTAGAATCTAGCTACACTTTTATTTGTGAACAAAATATCGGAATCGTAGTGAAAAGTTAACGACTGACCTGATGTGTTTTTCAAAATGTGTCGGTGAGGCCATAGTGCCTATGTACGTCCACGCGTCGCTTGTAGTTGACCGTCGCTTCTGGGTCACTTCCACTGGTGCAACGACTGACGATATGTCCCGCTGTTCTTGATGCAAACAATGAACTTCGATGTAGTTTGTATTGTGACTGCTGGCTTTTGTCGCCGAGGTGGTAAGTTGTAGTTTTCTTTTATACGAAGTAATCAATCGAATTTTTCATGTCCGTTTCTCTCGCAATGAAAACAATTTAAACAGTGCAATCTTCATTTGTTTTCATACGGTTTTGCAGGTCTCCGTGACGGTGTTAGCTTGAGTTTCAATAACGGAAACGCTTGTAGCTCCTGTTCCTTGATTTAGTGGTGTCAAGTTCGTTGTATTTCAAAAAGTAGCCACAAACTTTTTTCTTCCGTTTTATTCGCTTCGTGTTCCATCATTCTTCGTGTTCGCTCATGGGCCGTAGATACCATCCCAACTTCTGATGTGGGAGGAAGGCCGGGACTATCCCGATCACTTAAGATTGCCATGGTAAATTCGGATACAAAGATGGCGGACAAAGGAAACGTGGTGGTCCCAGAGACAGCGTTACGCATCGACCGTCTCGATCCGCGCTCTGCGTCAGAATGACGTGACAGCTCGCCCGACAGCAAGCCACCCCTTCCCCCATGATGTCATCGCTACTTAGCTGTCAACAACTCCGTAACGCCATCTCTGATTCCACTCAGACTACTCTGACGCTTCCTTCACTCGTCCATGATCGATATCGTGCCGTAGTACATCGCTATGCCGCTAGATAGTGCTGTTACAGCCTATGTCAGTACGTCAGTGGTGCTGCTTCGACATGTGTATATATATATTCGAACCCGGGACCGCCTTCTCAGTAGGCAGGTGTTCAACAAACAGAGCCAACCGCGTCGTCCATAATATAGAAAACGTTCTTAACCCAGGAACAAATATTCAAACACATTAGACCAATATTTCCCTTGCCAGGATTGAACCCTGGACCGCACTTGCAAACGCAAAAATGATAATTATTATCAAGAACTAGCTGCCCTATCATCCCACAGGAACACTATTATTTTCGGGATAAAAAAGCTTTTGTGTTAATCCAAGGTGTCAGCTACCTTCATACCAAAATTTATCGAAATTGGTCCAGCTGTTTGAGCGTGAAGAACCAACAAACAAACACATAAACATACATTCTAAATAACCTATAGGTAATACAATATTAAAAAAAATTGGGCAAGTGCGAGCCCGACTCGCGCATGAAGGGTTCCGTACCTATACAATATATATAATCTATAACAAGTTTGTTGTATGGGAGCCCCCCTTAAATATTTATTTTATTTTATTTTTAGTATTTGTTGTTATAGCGGCAATAGAAATACATCATCTGTGAAAATTTCAACTGTCTAGCTATCACCGTTGTTGAGATACAGCCTGGTGACAGACGGACGGACGGACGGACGGACGGACGGACGGCGAAGCCTCAGTGATAGGGTCCCGTTTTTACCCTTTGGGTACGGAACCCTAAAAAAGGGTCATAAAAGGAATACCCCATCCAAAGGGTCCGCCTGCGGCATGGTCCCCAGTATGCTGGCGGCGTTACCTCTTTGTATGGCCAGAGAGATTATCTGGCAGAGGTAGACGCCAGCTCTGGGGTCTCTCTACAAACTTTTGTCTTTATAATATTAGTGTGTTATGAGGATAATAAAAACGCCACATTAACGAGTCAGGCCTACACGCGCCCACTGCCATCTCGTTTACCTAACTGTTACAAAGCTGTGCCGTGGGTGTGATTATGACATTTTATTGTATCTACGATGCTGTCAAGGCTGACAGTCAGACATATTACGAGACTGGCTAAATCATTACGAACTTCCCAACTTTAGTCCTATCAACTTGCATATTAAGAGAAAATACCACTATAGTTATAATACTATAGGTGGGTGATCAATCCAAATGGGTCAGTAGGGAGAAAACGAAAACTACACAGGGAAATCTGTTCTTAGGAACCCTGGCTATGATTTTAGATTTATTAAAAACTGCATTCAATTTTTTTTTATATATGAATGACCCGGAATCGAACCCGGTCGAAATTTTGTAGAGAAAAAAATTATAATGTAAGATGTCAATCGATCCTATTTTTTATTGAGAACAAATGTCTGTATGGGACTACATACATTTAGAGTGCTCTAAGAATCAGAAATTGCTGTTAAAGAGCGACATTCCTTTAAGGTACGAACTTTGAGTATTTAATGACAGGAGATGCCATGGACGGGCGACCCCCTCCGGCAAAATAACTGGTCAACTGGTCAAGCACGTTATATAAAACTACTTGAAGTCGCTTCACCGCCATTTTGCATTGATCTGTGTCGCGTGACACTTCTCTCCAAAAATGGTGAATTGTGCAGATATTTTCTTGTAAAAGGCGATATGACGGCTCAAATATGTAACAAGATCGCGTTTCCTATCACAGGTAAGTATTTTTACAAACTATTAAATGTGTATTAAAGTACAATCTCCATTTAAAGAAAAAAACCGTTGCGATACGTAAACGACAGAAAAATGTAAACATAAACGGTGGTACAGGGGCGAGGGATGTGACAAAATAAAAACCGCGACTCAACATTTGAATGAATCATTCATTCATTCGATCACTGCAGTTTGTTTAATAGTTAGTGTATTATTAGATACTTGCGACCCTCCCGGCTTCGCACGGGTGCAAAACTGATAAATTATGCATGTATTATGCATATTATAAACCTTCCACTTGAATCACTCTATCTATTAAGAAAAACTGCAACAAAATCCGTTGCGTAGTTCTAAAGGTCTAAGCATACATAGGGACACTCAGACAAACAGGCAGACAGCAAGAAGCAACTTTGTTCTTTACTATGTAGTGATTGAATTTAATAATAGGTATAGATGTATGTTATTTTTAAATCTTGTAAGGTGAATTAGAAATATTACCTTTCTCTAGACATGCGATGTTGAAATTTAATATGAAAATGAAAATAATTGTTTGCTAAAAGTATATCTAGGTAAAAGGAACATTTAGTGCTGCTGGGCTATGAGTATATGCGTTATACATATACTATTATTTATAGACTTTATTTCATATTCTTTCCATCTTCACTGCTGCCTCCTTATTTCCTTATTCTTCTTTTATTTTATAGAATGAGAAATGAGGATATGCCGCAGAAGAACCAAGGTAACCGGCATAGCTTACAGGACTGCACGATTGAAGTGGCAATGAGCAAGCCATGTAGCCCGGAGAATCGATGGCCGTTAGGTCAGCAAAGTGCTAGAGTGGCGACCACGTATAGGAAAGCGCAGCGTAGCGAGCGTTGTGACGATTTTTGGGGAGGCCTATGTTCAGCAGTGGACGTCTGTGGCTGATAGATACATGAATATATTTACTTAATTATACCTTTTTATTTTATTTTATATGTGGTAAGTAATTCTAATTAAATTAATAACAATTTGTTTTATTGTTTTCTCTTTACTCATATCTTTAAATCCCTTTATATGTGGTTTCAAGATATACCTTTATAAAATAAATTGGTTAAAAAAATCAAAGTCCGATTAAATCAAATAAAGCATAAGAAATTATTTAAGCAACTGTAAGAAGAGTTACAAGTGAGTTGCTGGGTTTTAGATGGGCGTACGTTCTTTTCTTGAAGGTTATATTCACCTCTAAACTACAAGTACGACGGACTAAATATTCCATAGGGAATGACAGTTGTTTTCAGTGCCCATTCAAAGCATCCTGCGTGAACATCTACTAAAATTGTCATTTCATGCAAACGGTTCTTTGATCTGTGACGATCTGTGAATCTCTAATATTAGATCCATGGAAGCTCACACAACTTGCACATAGCTATCAGCTCCAAAATGGCGAAAATGCAGTGGTTTCATTTTAGCAACTACAATATGAAGTCGAGTGTACTTGTTCTAGAAGTCAGTGATTGTTTAAGCCCGAAACAACCGCGGGCGATAGTTTTATTTCACAGTTTAGTTATGCGAGAGTGATAAGGACACAATAAATATAGACAGATATACATAGAAACAAATATATTTATTGGATTACGTCTTCAATATACAGAATTTACACTTTTCAAATTTCACAATAAATAGTACCTATAAGACAATTCAGTTCATTCATTAAAATGATTTGACTCATTCTTCATATGTGTCCCATCACTATGTTTTTCTTATGTATGCTGCACAGTTACGTGAAAACTGTATCTGTGTGTATGTAATTTTTGATGTGTTTAATTTTGCTGTAGTGTGCGTTTATCGCAACAGCAATTTTTGTGTCTGTTGAGTTATTCATCCTTTGGTGGTGTGCTGTACGTGTTTACTTCGCCCCCCGCTAAAATTGGCGAAAAAATTTGTTCGAAGAGTTTACGTTATGACATCTCCATTTGTCTATGCTCTAAGGGTACGAACATTTTATTATGACGACGCGTTTGGCTCGGTTTGTAGACACCTGCCTACTGAGCCGGCGCTCCCGGGTTCGAATCCCGGCCGGGGCAAATATTTGTGTGATGAACTCGAATATTTGTGCTTGGGTCATGGTTGTTCTATGTATTTAAGTATATATTTATCTATATAAGTATGTATATCATCGTCTAGTACCCATAACACAAGCCTTCTTGAGCTTAATTTGGGGCTAGATCGATTTGTGTGAAGTTGTCCGGTATTTATTTATTTATTATTATTTATTTATTCTTTTACGTTATTTTTTTTATCCAAAAGCAAATATGAAATTGTTTCCAATATCCTGATAATGCAACAAAACAATAATTGTATGACAACTATGAATCTAAACGGAAATTATCATGGTAAAAATGGAAAAAGTTATTTTTCTATACAAAGTTACGCATATTTGTATGGAACGTTTTTAGCTTTAACAGCAATTTCTGACTCTTAGAGCACTCTAAATGTATGTACTCTGATACAGACATTTGTTGCCAATAAAAAATAGGATCGATTGACATCTTTATTTTTTTTTCTCCTCTCCAATATTAACCGGGTTCGATTCCCGGTTATGCAAAAGATAGGTATACGAAAAAAAATTGAATACAGTTTTTAATAAATCTAAAATCGAAGCCGTGGTTCCTAAGAACAGATTTCCCCATCTCTCATAGTTTTCGTTTTCTCCCTACTGACCCATTTGGATTGATCACCCTGTATAATCTGTGCCACTGCTTATATGTTTCCATAGAAATCAAGGTTTCGGTCTCGTAATTCCTCCTCTAAAATTTTACCAAATTTTTGGGAACTGCAATGCTCAAAGGAAATGTCAATGTCCGGGCTTAGGTCGGGCCGTTTCGGTTTTTCCGCTTCTTATTTCCTAGGCTATCAGGTGCCATATGTATCTTCAGCATCTTCCACTCCACGGGATGTTTCTTTGGAATACTTTGTGTACTTTAGCAATACCCACTAGGGGCACGGTTTACCGTAAACTATTCTATCATCGGTGTCCTGAGGGAATCTTAAGATTTTTTAACCGACTTCAAAAAAGGAGGAGGTTCTCAATTCAAACTAATTTTTTTTTTTGTATGTATGTTTCTATATCTCCGAGAACCGTGAACCGATTTTCAATTTTTTTTTTTAACTCCGAGTTGGTCCCGTTGGCACTAAGTCGGGATCTGATGATAGAATCTTGGAGAAATCGAGGGAACTCTTCAAATGTTATAGGGACATGTACGGCGCTTTCGGTAATTTATTGATAAGGTCAAGAATTTACATTCAGTAAATAGGATTTGGTGTAAGGAATCTGATGATGAACACGCATACGAATCACTAAAAAGCAAAAAAAAAAAATTTTAACAAAAAAAGAACCGACTTTAGTAAAACTAAAAAGCCAACAATAACCCGTTCAAGTACAGATTACATTTGACTCACCCTTCGAAGTCGGTGCCAAACCTCGCGTAAACTATAATATAATATAAATATAAGAACTGAGTGGTTTGGGATCGACTTCGAAGGATGAGTCAAATGTAATCTGTACTAGAACGGGTTATTGTTGGCTTTTTAGTTTTACTGAAGTCGGTTCTTTTTTTGTTAAAAAATTTCGATTACATTAAGTCTATGAAAATTGAATATTATCATTCCATTATTAAAAGATAAAACCTGGGCATTTCCCTGGCCCAGCGGGGCTACCAAATATTGCCGTGACTTCGCTTGTTGCGCGATTCAGCATCACCTGTCTTTTTCACACGGTGATGAAAGGAAAGTGACAGATAGTAATTATCGCGCGACAAATGTCGTATGTCACAGCTATGCTAGACGTACTGCGGACCGGTGATGGTTACGTTTATCACGCGATAATTAAGTGGCAAGCATCCATCACGTTGTGACAAAATCCAAGTGTAAGTGACAAATGCTATGTCACTTACTTATCACGTGATAAACGCAACCATCATAGGCCCCTATGCATAAACTTCGCTTAAGCACTTAAGAATATTCCACCGTTGTCTATATCTCCAGATCTATTGGGGACGAGAGATTTGAATCACAAAGTCTGTGGAAACGCTCGCCCACTGTTGCGTAACGCACGTCACACTTAGGTAATGTCGCGAAAACATCGCAAATATACTTAATGCTAACATTCACCTACTGACTTAGAGAACTAGACATCTACCGCTGCGCTGTAATGAACTAATGGTAGATATACCGGGTGATCAATCCAAATGGGTCACTAGGGAGAAGTCAGAAACTATGAGATAGAAAAATCTGTTAGAAACCATGGCGTCGATTTAAGATTTAATAAAAACTGCATTATTTTTTTTGTATAAATCTCATCAGAACCCGGTCAGAACTGCTGTAAAGAATGTTACAATACGATATGCGATTACTTACAGATTTTTAACCATACAGGTTTAATTGCCGGTTACGTCTCGTATGAGCCTTATAAAAAAAAAATATTGCAGTTTGTATTAAATCTAAAATCGACGCCATGGTTCCTAAGAACAGATTTCCCTATCTCTTATAGTTTTCGTTTTCTCCCTACTGACCCATTTGGATTGATCACTCTGTGGAGTGACTTGCCTCCCGATAAATGGGTCCCGTAGATATGTAGAAACCAAAAACAAACATCGGTTCGGATGGCTCAGCAGGATAACTCCAATCCTATTGGACGCTCACACACACCCCACGCACCCCTCGGTATGTGGGGTAGCCTGTCCAGGTCTGAGCCCTCTGTGGCGGAGTCTAACTCCGTCCACAACTACGGACGGGTTCGGGTATTCTAGTTTTGTCCGTTCGTTGGAGTCTTCGGGTTCTAGTGGTCTCCTCGTCGACTGGCGGTGGAGACACGTTGGCCTTTCAGAGGCTTCATGAGATGTTGACCTTACGGCGGCTTTGTGTTGTCCTGAATTTTCCAGGGGACTCAACGACTTCGGACGCGAGGCCCTCCGTTGATTGGTTTTGATCTAATAAAAGCACGCCTCTAACCTCTCCCACAATCCAGCCCGTCTAGCACATCTATGCTTCGCGACTCTTAATTATCTCGCGCGAGAAATAGTCGCGTATGACAGTTATGCTAGAGGTGGGGCACCTTTATTATAACTATGGTCTGTGTATACATTATTATAGTGCATCTATGCAAAGGCGAAGTTTCCAGAGTTCCTTTATAATTTTTCTATGGATACCGTCTTTTATATTTACGTGTAAAATGTATGCTTAGAAGATACCTTATTTTCAAAATCGGTTGACTGTCTTAATAATCCTGAACAACCTGTTGATACAAATTCCAATGGATTATTCTATAGATTAGCTGATAATTTAAGAGCTAAATGTATGGCGGGTTTATACGTTAAGGTCACCTTGCTTAACGTGTTTAAGTTACATTCGTTTTCGTTTTATGTCTAGAATAAAAGGTAACATGTAGAGTGTTATTAAATCGATGTAAAAATACATGGAATATATATTCCCCGTCGATTGTTTGAGTTATTAAAGTATATGCAGTATAATTGAAATATTTAATGGGCTATTGAAAGCGGGGTGATATCTTGATGATATTTTCGTCGAAAACAACTCAGCTAAATTTTGACGGCACGAATGGTGCTTCTGACATATGGTGAACTCGTTTTTTTTTTTCAACTTATAAACATAAGAAGCAAACCCATATAGGTAATCATTTGGAAGTAACTCTCACTATATGTGGATTGGGTTCCTCTCTTATGTTATCGATACACCCTCGGCCATTTTTTTTTAAATTACAAAAAACTGAATCGACAAATTAATTATATAAAATTTCTTGAGAATCGGTCAGAAATGCGATCTTTAGGCGAGAAAAGCCGCAAATTTGGACAACTGGACATCCGAACATCCAAATACCCGGACATACCAAGTAGAAACGGAAACGCTTCGCTCGCTAGGGGGAAGGGTCAATTAAGACATTTTTCTATTATGATCAAACATGTTTATTAACATATTATTAATCTTACTACTTAGAACAGGGCCATTGCGATTTATTGGTATATATTTGAAACGTACAGATTGAATTTTTAATTGATTTGTTTCAAAAACTCGAAATTGACAAAATTCACGCAGGAAACTGTTTTTTTTTTCGACTACGCGCAATGCAATCATGAAATAGTTATGGTTTACTTTCTAGAACTCAGAGAAAAGTATTATTAACTTTAAAAAATTGAAATTATCAATATATTTGTCATAATATGAAACAAATTTTAAAAGGAATAAGGCCTCTTTTATGAAATTGAATGAAAATGGGAATGGGATACTCAATATATAACCAGACGTGTTAACTGTTCTATTCATGTAAAACAAACGAAAACAAATCATCACTAAACTGCTTCGAGATCTCCCACACCGATAAACATAATTGCAGTCTTTGTGTGCTGAATTGAATGTTAATGTTAATGTTGATTAATGCTTGGCTTACAAATTTTGACATTTTACATACAAGCAATAGTACATTACGGCAGAGACCAGTAAGTAAGCCATACTGGCCGAGTAGGAATTAGACGGACCGAGCCGTAGGCGAGGTCCGGATATAATACGAGGCCAGGATGGCTCTTACGGTCGAAGCAAGTATAGTGCTTTTCTCAAAAATTAAACAAGAAAATTAGATTAAAATGATATTTTGTAGGTGACATTCATATTCGGTCATTTTCCAATGAATATTTTTGTTATATCCCATGATAAAAGATATAGTTATATCGTTATCAAATAGTGGCAGCATTTATTTGACCTTCATCGCCAAAAGGTTATCATAGAGCTTGATTTAAGAACTTTTCCATATTTTGCAGCTGAATATTTGTGATTTCTTTCCTTTGTAGCCATCCGATTGTCTCAGAAAGATTGTTGAAATATTCTGACCTTATCACACATTATCTGACCAATTATTAACTTGATTTTCTTCCTTCCATTTAATGACCCTTGTATTTTTTTATATCTCCTTGGATTTAGTCGGAAGTAAATTATTTTAGCTAACACTGCCTCCGCTTTTAAGTATGGAGGAGTGCCGTCTATTCGGAATCAGACTCGTCTGAACTCATTTTTGCTGAATTATTGTAATAGATCACACAAACAAATTTGAAATTTTTGTCTTTTAATTTAAATCCCGCCTTAATTTCTTTTTTTATAAATACTGCGTTTAATTATTTGCACTGTCTTACAAATCTAAGTCTTAAAGATAAAATTTAATTATTGTTATACATTGTCGTATTCGGTTGGCAGAAGACGTAGTTAAGCAGAGTAACACCGTCACAATTAATATCTGTCGTGTTCTTAAGTTTATAAATATTTGGCACAGTTCTAAGAAAGCATATCAAACGTACATAAATTTTCTATATTTTTCCTTATTTATTACCTACTTAAAATACAATATAGCTCTATTCTTACATTTCGCGTATTAGTTTTACGTCTAGACAAAGTCTTCTACAAATAGGATACACGCTTTATAATCAATGGTTCTATCAGTCACACAATACTGTTTGCTATGTATACACAGCAGCAATATGAACTGTTCACGTACAACAATAGCTAGTATTAACATACATACATGTGTCAGCAAAGTTCAGTTCAGACGGAGCGTGAGCGCCGTTCATCATCGACTCACGCGCAGGTACACTCAGCTCCAATTTATTTGTAACAATTATTACACAAACATTATACACTCTGAGGGAATGAAGTTGTGAACGTCCGGAAACATCATAATGTTTCCGGACGTTCACAACTTCATTCCCTCGGGTAATGAAAAGATACAACATCAATAACCCTGTTTCGTTTTCTTATACCTAGTCAGAAAACAAGTGTCATTTAATCATGCTTTGATGCTTCAGTCTCCAGGGTAACAATAACAGTGAAACCCTTTTAATCCCGCTCTATAATACGCTCGAAAATACCGCTCTACCCCATCTGCTGAAAGAATTAGATAAAACGACGAAAATCAATCCGTTAGCCGTTTTGGCATTACATTTGAAAAGATGGCGTTGTTATCAATCTATAAACTTTTAAAGGAACGGTGTTTTATATTTGTTTTGCGGTAGCCCAAATTCAGTTAGGTTACCTACCGTGACGATGAATTATTAAAGTTCTAGGACATTATATTCGACTTCGCTGAAGAAGCAAAAGATAATGCCCTTGTTTTCAACGCGATAAATAATTGCACCTTCATGTTTGTATCATATTATTCTACACATGTGTGGGTACGACTGTACTCCATTCAAATTCGATCGGCGCATCGATCATGGACTACCACCGGCGTGACGCGCATTATTAGCAGAAGGATCGATTGCCATCAGTGAATGTGGAGATTCTTTGTGATTGGCTGATTGCCAGCATGTATGCTAGATCGTGGTACATCTGTCTCTCTATATCTATCAGGCACAGACCTCCACTGCTGAACATAAGCCACCCATGACTCGCCACAAAGTGCGAAAGGTGTTCCCATAAGTGATACTTAGCCAATTTTGGCACTGATGTAAAAAACCTAACTCGATTAGCGTCGCAGCGTGCGATGCGAATCATGCGCAGCCCGCCAAGTGACGTCACCAGGTCAACCACCGAGCCTTATAGTTACCCAGCCAATTTGGCTTTTGTATGGTTTACTAATTTTCAAATTCAAATAAATTATTTTTCGCAATTGTTATTCTACGGATACCATTTTACTTATCTGAAAAGTTATAAAAAAAAACCTCACCTAACCTACCCCTAATCTACTAGGATACTTTCATGACCCCTCTTCATAGAAAATGGATTTTCAATATAAAACTAGAATTTTATTAGTTGTTTACAATGAAGCGAAAAATTCCGAAGAATAGGTTATTTTTACAATAAGTACTATAAAAGTATGTTTACATACAATGAATGTTCGAACCCTGCCTGAACCATTAAAATTATCACCTTTTGCTTCATTTATCTTTTTTTTTTTTGACGACGCGGTAGGCGCAGTGGTCAAGCAACTGCTTATTGAGCCGACGGTCCTGGTTTCGAATCCCGGCAAGGGCAGAAATATTTGTGTGATGAACTCGAATGTGTGCCTGGGTCATGGATGTTATTCGTATTTAAGTATGTATTTATCTATATAAGTATGTTTATCGTCGTCTAGTACCCATAACACAATCTTACTAGAGCTTACTGTGGGACTAGACTGATTTGTGAGAGGTTGTCCGATATTTATATTATATATGTCTTCCTTTTGAGCATCCACAAAACCAAATTTGCTCTTTGGGGCGAAACGGTTTGACTGGAGTTGAAGCCATTGTACAAACATTTTGTTTTCGCTAGCAGACGTTACTGCTTTAATAAAATAATTAGTATAGAAGTGTGTTAAAAATATATCGCGAATGGGTTAATAAATAAATGGACTGGCAAAGCCTGGCGACAGATATCCAAGAAAGGTCAGGCGCCATATGGCTGTCGGCCTTGCCGTGGCTGTACAAGTTGCTACATGAATTTAAAACTCTCAACATTACCACTTAATACTCACAATGGCGAGATTGAAGCATTGGACTGTATTCCGATCACCTTCAGTGTTTCTGTTTTTGGAACAGCGTGTTTGGACAGCTGGACACTGACTGTATGTGTTTTGAATAGTAACGTATTGTCAAACGAATCATAAAATGTATACATATTAAAATACGTAAACGAGTTTACTCATGTCGTAGAAGTCGAATATCGATCGACATGTTGCGACGGTACCAGAGATGGGCATTAATCGATTACTTTTTTATTTATTAATTAATCGGTAAAAAAAATCGTTAAAATTAATCGCGATTAATTTAATCACGATTAAATTAATCGTCAGAGTCTTCGATTAACGATGAACTAATCGTCATTTTAATCGATTTAACACGATTAATTCTCGATTAAAAGTTGGAACACGCTCATTTGTGCATTTTACAAAATACAATACATTTTGTCATGTGCAAACTAGAAAAAACATTCTAGTGTGCTGTGTGAAATAAACTCAATAAACTTGTTACAGTAATACAAGGGGGTTTTTATAGTATAGTACTCTAAGATCTCCTAGGTAGAGACTTAAATTAGACTTACAAAAAATTTCTTATCTCTTCCTAATATTAATCGAACAAAATTATTTAACTAATTAATCGATTTAAAATTTAATCGCTAGATATTAATCTACGATTAACTTAATCGGGATTAAATTTATCGGAACTCGTACGATTAGATTAACTAATCGTCATTTTTAATCATTAATCGCGATTAAGTAGGTTAATGTTAATCGATTAACTTTTGCCAATCTCTGGTCGGTATACGATTCATCATCAGAGCAGATCGCCCTGTCCGCGCGGCTGCTCGACTCGTGGTGCCACCAGCGGAGGCGAGAATCTAGCCTCATCACACACAATGTCAATTGTCGGGTTGCATACAACACTCACTACATTTGCTAAGGTCTCGTCCACACTAACCACCGTGTAGTATCCAAAACCGTCCTCCAACTGGGTGTCACTGACCATCCACAATCTCGGTTAAAATTCGGATGACGACTTATCGATAGCCTCCCGTACTTTCCGCGGAATGAAAAACTTTTCTCTCGCCAGTACCTTATCAAACCGAATATATTTAGTGAGACGTATCCGTATTCAGCGAATGTTCCGTCACTGCAGAACCCCGACTATCTCGATTTTTCATACTAGATACCTGCTCTCGGGATGATGAATCGCGTACCGATTCGAAACATGTCTAGCGTTATTCGACTTCTACGACGTGAGTAAACCCCGTGTATGTATTTTAATGTGTCTAAGACTCGCAGTAGTTTTCTATGCACAATAAAATGTGCAGCTTGAAAATATCAGATCACTTAGTGAACCAAAAGTTACGGGATGAAAACAACTGATGTAGCCATGTTCAAAGAGTCAACGGGAACAATAAAGTCTCCTTTTTTGTCGAGGTTAAAACCGGCGCTATTTGATCCGACACCAAATTAGTACCTACCTAGATAAAATAAAGTTACTTTCATTGATAACTAAACCTATTCGTAATCTACATCTATCCGTGTTACTTGCGCCAAATATAGCCGCAGGCGCAGCCGATGTCCATACATAGCGCGACACCCAGGCACTGCCACCAAGGCTCTACGGCAGCAACGAAAATATCCATGCAGTCATTTTCAACAGTTCATTATTAGGTAGCCTAGCAAGCGTCGGTCCGGCCCAGGGATAGTGGCGCTACAAACAGTGTTCATATGGCAATAATGTGCATACGTTCATATATTTGAATTATTGACGTCAAGCGATTTGTCATGGATTTCCCATGAACCAAATTCAAAACATTGTTTACCGGAATGCTGCTCAATCCTTCGTTCTAATACTGAATCGTATTGAAAAAAACTTGACTTTCATCACTGCGAATAGTTTTGGCTTTATTATGCAAAAATTACTTGGAATTTGCGGAAAAGCCCTGTTTCCTCTTTGTTTACATCAGTGACATTCACGGACTTAACGTCAGTTACCAAAAAAATAACATTATCAGTAAAATAAATTAATAACCACTAAATAATAATAATAATAATAATAATTCGTTTATTTCAGGCATCAAAGGCCCATAGATAAATACCTTACAATCTAACATACATATTAAATATTAAAATAACTAGGTCACGATGTGTTGTTGTCCATGGTGTTGGATAGCCGACCGCGGAAACGCCGGAATAAAACACCTAAAAAAACCGCAATATGGTGTGGGTTGAAAAACATCCTGTTTGGCTACATTTAGCAAAAAATTATAAAAAATAATGGTTCTAGCGGGATTTGAACCCGCGCATCCAACGGCTCTCCGGGTCAACACAGGCATCTTACCTATTGGACCATCGAACCGATGCGCGTGCCATTGAATTGTTCAACCAGTTATTTATTTTTCATATGCATTAGGGTGGTTCGGAACCCGTCCGAAAGCAAGTTTTCGCTACCATTTAAACATTTCGTTTAATTTTTTACAACAAAACTTGCAGGGATACAGTCTAACCAAAAAGAGTAGAAATTTAAAATTGGCAATACTGTAGCGTCGTCTCTTTCTAATCAATCTAAGAAAAAGGGGACGACACTACAGTAAACAGTACAGTTGTATACCCAAGACAAAACCACACAAATCAGTAATTATTATTAGTCCTCTTAACACTACAATGACAAGTCGACAACAGCCAGTGTCAAGTGTGAGGGCATCGACCTCGGAGTGTAACTTGACACGTACTTTAAATGGCAAATCTTGTGTTCATAGCGCGACATCCTGTTCTAGGTTTTTCTTTTATGTTTGTTACAGTTGCCGGCAAACTTTTTGAACAAAAATGGCGGATCTGCGCATGTGTATTTGTACGTAAATCGGCTACTGCGCAGTCAAGGTTATGCTCAAGAAGTTTGCCGGCAACTGTACATCATGTGCTCCACAGTTCTCTTCGGTTTATATTTAACCGATTTCAAAAAATGAGCGTCACGCGTTGCACAGACTACTAAATATTACCGAAGTTTGAACGAATTACTTCTGCCTAACGGGCCGTCGGGTAATTAATACGCACAGACAGACGCACTGTTGTGTAAGTTATCCATTTATTTCTTCTGCTGATAGCGGGCCAAATATCCATTATAAACTCGAGCGCGTTCGGGTAAGGGCACGCCTCACAAGAAGCGGTCTATCTACGCTATTATGACTTCATACATATAAATATATGAACAAGTTATGTCTCAAAAACCATATTCCCAAATAAATTTCTGGCTAAAAGTAAAAGTACAAATGTTGATCATACCAACCGTCTCCATGAGAGTGAGAGGCAACAGAAGACACAACAGGGCCTTCGATTGTGAAGACGGAGCAGGCATTCATCACCAAGCAAGATTTTTCCATCAACCTGACCCTCCGCTCAACCCTTAACTCCTCCACTGCCGTCGTCATCCATTTTTGTATATTTTCAATAATTTATTTTACTTCAATATTTTTTCTCATTCATTTGTGATGTCTCATTTTTTTAATATGGGTACTCACCACAATTTTTAATATTAAACCATTGCATACAAAGATCAAAGCTCTAAGAAAAATAAAGCGCTATATAATAATAAGCTAAGGTGTAAAGACTTTCAAATAAACAATGCAAAGATCGACACACAAAGCGTAAGGAAAAAATCGAAAGGTTATCTGGGCGTTAGGTCGGTGGAAAGGCTCACACGCTGGACCGGTAATCCAGAGGTACTAGGTTCGATTCCCGGTCTCTTCCACCAGGTTTTCAGGATTTAAAGTTTTCTTTGAGCTTCGATGTTTGTATCAATGGTTTAATTTAATACTTGACAGTCAATTGAAGCCTATATATGTCGCTCGTCATAGTAGTCATATCTTTTTTTGCAGTTTGCTTGACGCACTTTTCGAGTACTTATATGTCAAAATAAAACCAGTCAGAAGCACCACATCTGTACTTACTTATCTCAACCAAAAACTAAGATTCACGTATAGTTACTATAGGGCTCGCGGTCGTGTTCGTGTTTCGTGTACCCGTAGCCGGATCCCTGTTGCCGTGTTATCCGGACCGTTCGGCACGTATAATTAGGCTCCGTGTAATTAAGATACGAAGCTCCGTGTTACACGGAGGTGCGTTTCTTAAGTTTCTTAATTACGCGTGGATCTGATCCGTCCGTGACGTTGTCGGTTTGACAAGCTTTCATTCAATTACCGAACGGAGCCGAGATACGCCGATGCGTAGCCGAACGCAGATACGGTTACGTATCTTTGACGTGTCCGTGTAGTACGTGATCTTAGTACCGCCGGTGCTAAAAACACGGAGCTACGGTTCCGCGTGTAACACGTATATCAGAAGCCCTAATAGTTACTAAGGGATACTCTTCTTTTATATAAAAACACTTTATCGAATGATTCATTTCATAGTTTTAATTTCATAGACAATTTTCTCCTCGAAAGTCATAGATTTTTCAGAAATCTTGAAAATGTCAATGGATAGGTTAGGTTAGGATTGTGTTATAACATTCCAAAATATTTTATGGTTTTAAACGTTTGTCTGTAAGAAAAGTGTAAAACAGTTATTCATTGTTGAGACAGCAATATTTTATCTTAAAAATATATTAAAAAAATGGAATACTTGTTAAAATTTACACAAACTGACTGTACACTATTTAGCAGAAATTTGTGGGTACCTAATCTTGAAAAATATTATTTGACAAGGCGGTTGGCTCAGTGGCGTGTAGCTCTTTACAATGCTGGCGGTCCTGGGTTCGATTCCTGACGATCCCGTTACGAAATCGCTCCTCAAACTGACTGTACACTATTTAGCAGAAATTTGTGGGTACCTAATCTTGAAAAATATTATTTGACAAGGCGGTTGGCTCAGTGGCGTGTAGCTCTTTACAATGCTGGCGGTCCTGGGTTCGATTCCTGACGATCCCGTTACGAAATCGCTCCTCTCGCCGCTCCGCTCCACTGCCACGCCCTAAAGTTGCCAAAATCACTTTTTGTGCGTCATCCGAAGAGTTGTTTATTATCTTTTTAGTTTTTATCTGTAATTGTACACCGCCGTACGTGGCCAGTGAGGTAATGCCGCCGCAAAAACTTGTATTGTTTGCGTTGATTTACTTTTGGAGGGTTCAGTTCTAAAGCTTTCGGAATTTACGTTTTTAAACGGATTTATTTGCAGTGCAGTGCAATTATCTGGGCATGGTTGCGTTTATAACGTGATAAATAAAGTGCAAAGCATCTGTCACTCACACTCGCATTTTGTCAAATCATGACGGATGCTTTGTCACTTATTTATCATGGGCCCCCTGGACGGTCCCCAAGTGGTCAAAACTAAATAAATAAATAAATATTAAGGGACAATCATACACAAATCGACCTAGTCCCAAACTAAGCAAAGCTTGTACTATGGGTACTAGACGAGGATATACATAATATATATAAATACAGTATATATTATAGATAACATCCATGACCCAAGAACAAATATTCGAGTTCATGACACAAATATTTTCCCCGGCCAGGATTCGAACCCGGGACCGCCGGCTCAGTAGGCAGGTGTCTGCAAACTGCGCCAACCGCATCCTCAGAACTCAATCTTGATCGGTACCAGTCACTTATGTACCTACATGTTAGATCCTAAAATCGATGACTAGAGTATCAGTATGTGTTGTCACTTATTTATCTCTATATTGTCTAGTTTTATGTTGCTTTTGACGATCATAATATCAAGATTCATGTAAATTAACTTAGGATAATTTATAATGTAATTTGTTATTATGAAATAAATAAATCTAAATCTAAATCTATCGCGTGATAAAAGTAACCCTCAGCCCGCTAAAAAGTATTAAATATAGATAGCAACACACTGTATAAAACCCAGATCGTAATCATTAGATCTAATCACCAGAACAATGCGGTGCGCGACTCCCGCGCATCCCCAACTATGATTTATAATATTAGCCGGCGGGTCGCCGACCGGCGCTCTGTGTAAAACTATAAAGCCTGCTACACATGAAAAGCGGTTTCGCGTCATACTATAGGCAATTTCTATGTATTTTAATATTTACAATACAAAAAGTACACTTTTGTGCACACCTCATAAAACATACAGGAGAAATTACATTATAATTACAATTAGAGATAAGCAGAAGGCGGTCTTGTCGCTAAAGAGCGATTTCCTCCAAATTACAAGGTAGCGGAGAACGTGAAAAATTATTTTATTATCAGGTGGTGCAAAAATCAGAAAAATTAATAATATGTACACGAAAACGAAATAAATATATGTATAAATAAAAAAAACAATAAATACTTACATACATTCAGCCAAAATAGCCAGGACCAATTAAATGAAATACGAATTATGAAAGGGAAAGATAGTGCTCTTTCAGGTGAGCTTTATTTATTTATATTTTTTAATTTCACTATGCCTTTATGGACTTTATGGCATCACCTGCTAGAAACTGCAATTCGTCGGCTAGAGCTTGGGCCTATTTAAGTAGCTGCCACTTTCCCCTGTTCCCCTATTATTTTCTTTTCTCCTAATACGTGGTTACAATTCTATGCTTGATATTCTATTCAACAAAACACTTTTTTTAAGCTTTACGATTATAATCCCGGGTTTAAGTCATGCCCATATTAATATTTATTAATATTACGATACGAAGTCCCTGAAAATTGCAGAACTTTATCCGAACACTAATATCTATCGTATGAAGCATTATTTTTTATTTATTGAGAAACAAACATACTTAGAAAACATAACAAATACTATACACTTAGTCATAGGACTAGAAATTACTTTGATTTGTGACCTATCGTTCCATACAATAAAAATACAGTTGAAAATTTTGCATTAGAAATTAAAATGTATGACCATGTCCAATTGTATTGCCAAAAAATCGATAGGAATTGTCTTAAATAAAACGACACCAAAAAAATATATCAAATGTTGATCAATGAAGTTGTTAATTGCAATAATTAACAAATATTTGTGTGTTGAACTCGAATATTTGTGCCTGGGTCATGATGTTATCTATATATGTAGTATTTATATATTGTATATCGTCGTCTAGTACCTACCCATAGTCCAAGCTTTGCTTAGTTTGGGACTAGGTCGATTTGTGTAAGATTGTCCCTTAATATTTATTATTATTATTTAATATAAAAATTCACCGTAGCTCTATCGCATGGAGTGGGCAAAAGGCTTTAAGTAACATGAGTAACTCATCGGATGTAATGTAAGGTGATATGCTTGAAATTTTGAGATTGTGTTGAAAAGATCGGGTTGAGCGGTTGCCATGGCAGGTAGCGATGTTTACGTATATATGGGTTAATGAGCAAACATGAGCTTCTTTCTCAAATATACAACGATCTTCCTTAAGGTGCGACCACACTACGGTTTAAAGAAAGTCAAAGCATCGTAAACGCAATCATGCTGATTGTTTTATAAATGTTTGTCTAATGATCAAACATGTTTCTTAACATATAATCAATGTTTCTACTTAGGACAGAGCTATTGCGATTTATAAGTGTATCCTTGAAACCTTAACTTTTTCATTGACAACTTTTGTTTCAAAAACCGTTCTAAATTGTCAAAATTCACACAGAAAACTGGTTTTTTACTTATTTTCGACTGCACGCAATAAAAGCATGAAATAACTATGTTACTATCTAGAACGCAGGGAAAAGTATTATTCACTTTAAAAAGTTGGTTGAAATTATCAATATTTTTGTCGGTTTACTCTTGTTTTACAGAAAAACGATTTACCGAATTTTCATTTCATCGAAAGCATTTTTTTCTGACCATAATTTTTTTTTGAATGTATAACACAAACCTAACCTAATCTATACTAGAATACCATTTTTGTCATATATGAAAAAAATACATTTTGAAATATTTAAGGCCTCTTAAGATTAATGAATCGTTTGTGCGCAGGCGCAGCGTTACCGGGAGCGCCGGCGCCTCGCCACGCCGAGCCCGACGCCGTCGCCGCCGCGTGCGCAAGGCTGGTTCAAGTCCCTGGACCGCCTGTCCAGGAAGAAGAACAGCAAGGTAACATATCATCATAAAAATAAAATCACCACTACATAGTATAAAACAGAGTCGCTTCCTGCTTTCTGTCCCTATGTATGCTTAGATTTTTTTAAACTACGCAACGGATTTTGATGCGGTTTTTTTAAATCGATAGTGATTCAAGAGGAAGGTTTATATGTAGGTATAATAGATGCATAATATAGCATTGCACCCGTGCGAAGCCAGGGCGGGTCGCTTAGTCATTAAAATAAAATAAAATTAATAAGTGTTTCAGATAGGTAACCAAAACAAATCTAACCTAACCTAATCTACCAAATTCCCGTTTGAGCTGAAAACAATTTCTGCGAAATGAGCATTACATAAATGCGAGACATTACGATCGGTAAAACGACTTTCTTCCAGAGGAGGGTGGCCTCTGAATTCCGGATTTCCGATTGTCCTGCAGTTACTTGTATTGTAGGGGGTTCCCAACTGCATCTTTAACACCATTATTTTTACAATTAGGTACACTACGAGTATAGCTACCAACGTTTATTCATAGCATTAAATTCAGTTTTACTATAGTTTTACTTTATCAAATTCCAGACTCAAAGTGAAATCGTGACAGAAGACCGAAAGACCTACAAACCGAAGCTCAGTCCAGCGAAGAACCTGCGTTTCTTCGGCGACACCGACGCGGAATCCGATACCAAGCACAGTACCATCACCAAGTCCAAGTCCCACCCCCACGGAACCCTGCGGAAGACCGTCTCCAACTCCAGCACTGGCATTGATGAAGTAGACCATGCAGAACTGAACAAGAGCTACTCTCTCTCCAACCTTGACAAGGATTCACCAAGAACGAAGTACTACAAACGGAACCTTCATAATATCTCTGAGATTCAGTCGGAGGATAGTCAGCTCGGGAAACTCAAGCCTCCTATGAGCCCGTATGATCGGTCAAGAAGTCACAGCAGCTCGAAGACGCTGAGGAACGCGAGGAGGGAGAGAGGCAGTTCTTCGGAACTGAGGAACAGCAAGCAGGACCTCAATAGGGATTACAAGTAAGTCTAACTACTGTATGTCTAACATAACTGCGACTCTGTAGCGCAATAAACACTACCTGTCATTTTCCTATCAGTACCGTGCGAGCAAGAGATGATGCTGTTGCTGCTGGTCAAAGCAGAAGGCACAAGCACAGGGGATGAAGTTAACTACTCGACAAAATGGGCTTGTCGCCTCCCAAATACTCGCTGGTAGCGAAGAATATACAGGATGATTCAGGAGTCATGAGCGGGAGTGATATGGTCAATCGCTGCGAGTCACACTGAGCAAGTTTTCACGAAAAACGAATCACGAAAAATATCTACTGCTTTCATACATTTTGGATAATTAGCGATCAATTAACTTTGGCTATATCACTCCCGCTCGTGACTCATGAATCGCCTGTATATTCTTAGCTCCTTTCTTCTTCTAAATCACCCTATATAGCTGACAAAATTAAATTAACAGCTTATATGCAGACTGTTCAAGGAAAAATTGCACAAATAAGAGATCTGGGGGCCTTTGATGGTTTCATTTACCACGTGATAAATAAGTGACAAATACATCTGACACACTCGCATCTTGTCAAAACGTGTCGGATGCTTTGTCACTGGAGACTGGAGTTATAAGACTATTAAGTATTTCTTGCTCTCAAAGTTATGCCTACCTTACCTAACGTTACTATAAAGCTTGTCAAATTATAATCACTTATGTGCTGTGAGATAGGGGATAGTGATAATGAAAAATTACATGACTGATTGTAGTCGCGTCATTGTCAGATTTAGGTTCGACCCTTTCCAGTGGACATTTGCGAAGTTAAGGATTCCAGGGCCTAATTTTCTGATAAAATGCCTGTGAGAATAGAGAACGTTACGTTCCCTCTCTTACAATCCGATGTAATAGCATCATAACCTAGATTCATACAAGCTCTTAACTTTTGACCACCGGAGGGACAAATGTTGTTTTTCGAACTGACAATTACGCAGTGAAGTCCTTAGCTTATTTCCGAGAGCGATTCTCAACTAATCACTGATGTGTAACTATTGAAGGTACCGGCGCCGCACTCCCGCGCACTCCGGTGAGAGCAGCACGGAGGGGGACTCCAGCCACCAGTCGCAGCGCAGCGTCGTCTACCTGCACGCCACCACCGGTACCATCTATCTTCATCTTTTACTAGTGGCCTTAAGGATTTTGAGGCACCCGGCGATAGATTTTTGCTAGACCGTTGTTCTTTGAGGATGTTTTCCATTTGAGTTAATGCATCAACAATATTAATCCTTTTTTTTTAGAACGAAATAGCAAGTAATCGCTAAGTTTCATGTCCCGTCGTCGACTCATGAAGAATACGTTGGTTATATTCCTTAGATTTATTATTCCTTCAAATAACGAATGAAAAACTATCAAATTTCAGTGGGCGACATCCCTGACCCGGGGCGCGTGAGTCGCCACCGCTCCCGCGACGACGTGTCCTCAGTCAACTCCTCGTCCCTACAGGTCCGAACCACCACCAAGAGCTTCTCACTCTTCGCCCCCTGGACCCCACGCCACCCCAGCGACCAGCACGATGTCCACTACGCGCAGCGCCCGCGGACCAAGGAGACAAAGACGACCAAAAGCGTCAGTGAACGTCCGACGCTACAGAAAAACAAGTCGTACAGCCAATCCACGCTGACCAGAAAACCTATTAATACCAGACTGACCAGCTCCAGCACTACTCTACATAGAAAACCGGAGAAACGAAAGGATATGTCGACATTATCGCGGCGGGACGGGAAGAGAAGTCAATCTAGTGAGGTGCTAAACAGAGATAGTAGAGTTTCTCGGTCGATATCGATGCCTAAAGACGAGAAGAAGGCCGGCTGGTTTAAACTGTCGAATAAGAAGAAACAAGAGACGACTAGAGTCCGTTAATAAATGCTTTTTTAATTATTTTCATGCAGGGTCAGCATCAAAAGTATGTGATAATTTTACTGGCTTTATGCCAAATTGGATACAAAAAAATCAGGTATTTTTGGTGCTAAATGCACCATTACTATCTCTACCAGTAATTGACTATATTGTATATGTAAGCCAGAATAATTAATTCATGAAAGGCTTCGAAGATAAGAGCGAATGTGTATAGACCCGTAACCTTAAGAGCAAATCATGTCAAATTGGCACAAGTGAATAATTATTTCAATTCACGTAGAAAGCCCTGTTCTTATTGCAGTCATTTATACGTTTATACCTATGTTTACAAATAAAGCACTTTGAACTTTGAACTTTGAACTTTAAAAACATTTCACCTAATGCTTAATTTCATAGAATTATCATAACATAGACAAACTTTTCCTCAAAACTCATAATTTTTTCAGAAATCTTGAGATTTTTCAGAAAAAATGCTTTCTATGAAATGAAATTTCTATGAAACGAAAATTCGATGAATCGTATGTCTATAAAACAAGGGTAAAGTAATACGTTAGGTACCTTACCTTTTTACGTGATTTGACCTACTTAAGCATAATTTGGTCTTAGGGTTTCGGATAAACTATACCTACTCACTCACTTTGAGTAAAAATAAAACTGGACTGTCATTTAGTGGTATACTTATTACCTAATGTCAGCTATTGACAATGATTTCAATAATTGGTTAAATAGATATAACTTCCTAACAATGATGGTGCTATATTTCGTTTATATTTTAAATACAATAATATTATTAACCATAAGTGCCATTGACATTTTACTGTTACGTTACCAGCTGTCATGTCATACATAACGCCTTCGCTATAGATTAATCTTTATGAATAGGGGCAATAGGGGTGAATATAGTTTCTACACAAGTCCTTCTATTTTATAAAACTTTCATAGAAAGTCTAATTTCGCAGAATTTACATATCGTTGATTATTTTCCTTGAAGTATATATTTCATTGCTTCTATGAAATAAAACTTTCTATGAAACATTAACATTTTGTCAAGACATGGACCGTTGATTCTAGAGCACTGGAATGCCTAAACTAATTCGTGTTACATCGTGCCGTTGTAGATGGCGCCACAGTAGACCTTGCTCTAACACACACATTTACAGTCTGGCACGAAAGAGTAGAAATTAAAAAGTGGCAATACTGTCGTGTCGTCCCTTTCTGATCAATCTTAAAAAAATGGGGACGTCAATACAGTATTGCCACTTTTTAATTTCAACTCTTTTGTGTCAGAGTGTTTACCCCAACAGGTTGTTTTTGGACCTACGCCATATTGCGGATTATTAGTGGTATTACAAATTTATATCAGTGACAACGACATTGGTAACTGACGTTGAAAGTCGGTGAATGTCACTGCTGTCAACAAAGTGGAAACTGGACTAAATATTCCGCAAATTTCAAGTATTGTTTGTAACTTTGTATAATAAAGCCAAAACTATCCACAATGAAACTTCAAAAACTGCTGATCACGTTACCTGGACGTTTCGAACGTGTTGTTATGTTTATGGTCGCGAAGGGACTGAGGTTTCTTTCCTTCTGAAGAATCCCTTCGAGACCATCAACATCAACTTATCTGCTTCGCCCAATGGTTGACTGGTAGAGAATGCCCAATGGCATTAACTCCGCCTTTTGTACGATCTGTTTTTCATTTGTGCAATAAAGATTAAATAAATAAATAAATTAAACATCACGTTTGAAACGTCGAGGTAATTAAATAACTTTTTTAACGCGATGAAGTCCCGTTTTGTTATAAAGATATGAGCAGTCTTCTTTAATTTTCGGTCCATGGTGAGGGTTAAACTTAGTATTCATTTAAGGGGTGATTTTAGTCATTTAATCCATTATTTAACGCGCTTGCAACTAATTGTTACGAAATAAAACTTATTGATATATTTCTCGATTTGTGATTTGTTTTATTATTGGTAATTATAATTGTGCTTTTTAATATTATCTCGAAGGAATATTGTCAATTTGATTGTACATTAAAGAGCGGAGTCACTTGTCCAATAATGTAATAACCAATGTGCGGTTATAAAATAAACTTTATCTAATTAAATGGTATTTTACTTATTGTCCCTAGTAAATACTACCTGGAAAATATTATACTAAATTATAAAAAACACATGAATTAAACGGTTTTATTCGCGTCGTATAAGTTGGTTCGCGATTCATTATTAGAATTCGGCAATTTTATTTGATCAGTAAATACTGTGTTCGTGTTTACAAACACTGCTTAATCAACTTTTTATGGAAAGAGAAACTATAAAATAACTATTCTTATAACTGCCATCTCTGAACCAGTAGTCTAAAACAATATTGAGAGTTTTGAGAATTCGCAGATAGATGGCACTACATTAAAGTTTTGCTATTGCACACTAGATGGCACTCTACCTACTATAGATGTCAGAAAAAATACCAGATGCGTTACTTAAAATGACTACTCTTTCGGACTCCATTAATTATAATACGCAATTACTTTATAACTAAAATATTTAAAATATGATAGTTTTTATATGAAATAGAACGAATTATTTAATTATATTCTCTTTGATGAATGACAGATCAAGTGTCAAGTCAATGTTAGCTGTCAAAGGATTGTTTACCTATTGCACGACCTATGCGATGGGTGTACTAGATTTGATTTAGTTATAAGGATGTGTTCTCTCTATTTATAATTCGTGAGCCAATGTCTTGATGATTCATCAAGTTCCGCAAAACTACACCTAGTACCCATTCTGTTAACTTGCGCGTCAACCGAACAAATACAGTGAGTTATCACCAAGAAAATAACTTCACGAAATGCCTCATATAGCAACATACGTGTTCTTTGACCTCGAAACCACCGGCCTTCCACATCTCGAGCAAAACAGGACGAAGATTATCGAATTATGCTTCGTTGCTACCACAAGAAAAGAACTAGACCAATGCAGTTACGGAGCTATACCAGCGGTCAGTAAAATAACACTGGTGTTCAATCCCCAAAGACCTATACAAGCCAAAGTGACTGAACTAACTGGTTTCACGAACCAGTTGCTACAGCACGCACCGACTTTTCGACAAAAAACAAAAAGCTTAGTCGCATTCCTTGAAGAACAGCAAAAACCCGTGTGCCTTGTTGCTCATAATGGTAATATCTTTGACTTCAAATTGTTGCAAACAGAATTCAATGAAGCTGGCGCAGCGCTCCCAGCAGATTTGCTATGTGTTGATTCAATTGCCGGATTTAGAAAATTATTGAAAGGGTCAAATATCGACTATAAAACTCTACAATCAAAACAGAATGTAGATGACTTGATAACGGATGACGAAGATGATTGGCCAGACCTTGACGTGAGCAACGAAGACTGGCAGGAAATTGATGAGATATGCCTCTCATTATCCGATATGTCCTGTGAAGACATTGATGAAACTGACGCAGAAATAAACATTATAGAAAGAGAGACTGAATCGAAAGAAACATTTAGACACAAAAAAACTGAAGCGATAAAGCATGTGATAAATAAAAAAACTAAGGCAATTAAGAAAGTGATGGATAGAAAACCACAAGGTCCTAAACAAGGCTTTGGATTATCAGCCCTGTATAAAAGACTTATGAATAGAGAAGAACAGAATGCTCACAGAGCAGAAGCAGACTGTTTTATGCTACTTCATTGTGTTAATGCCCTGAAAAAAGATTTCCTGCCGTGGGCAGACGATTATTGCCGGTTATTGAATGAGATACGGCCGCTTGAGAGACGTTGAGATTTTTTTATAAATTGAGTTTACGGTATATTAGAAATCATGAAAGTCTATGTTAATTATATTCCACAAAATTGCATATTTTTGTTTGAGTTGTGAGCAGTAGGATTTTTATAAAAGATTTTTATGTCTGATTTAATTAATAATTGTGTTTTTATATTAGCCTATGATTATTTTATTGTATGTTATGTGGTCATATACTGTTGACTGCCTTTGTGCTAAAAATTATGCTCATTGTATTTATTATTATTTAAGATACCTAATTATTGCTTGTTAAGTTTAACAGTTATGATTATGACAAATAATGTATAAAAAATATAATAAATCTATTTATACATATTTTTGTTTTTTTTTTTTCCTTTTTTTTTTATTACACAGAAGGTCAAAATTATGACGATTTACATGCCATATCCATATCTATTGACAAAAATGAGAGGGAGCAACAAAACCCAAGTCCCATTCGGATTATTGTTGAGCAAAACTCCTTTGGAAAGAACACCTTAAAAAACAAACAAAATAACTGCTTATGTTAACATACAGACCGATTGCAGGTTAGTAAACAAAATACTAAAAAAGAAAGAACACCTTTGTGAACCAGGACTTTTGGGGTACATGTAGTAAGTTGGATTAACGAGCAAAACCTTCCTCTTTTTGCCTGAAGACCCCCATGGGACAGACCACGTCTGCGTAAAATCTTTATTTTGTACAATTATTTTTTATAGTTTTATAATAGTATTAATAATTAATTATAGGAGGAAGAGAGTAGAGACAGCTCCACATTTACCTACTTCATCAGCTACACCGACAAGAGATTGATTGACCTTTTTTATGGTGAAAGTGAAAATAGTATATAGAAATACTAGGTATATTGCCTGGAAATTGGGGCATGGGTTAAAATGGGGGTTTCCCGATGGCAGTGCTGCAAACTCCCACAGGTAATAAACAAGGAGGTTATGGTCTTAAAAATCAGGAGCCAGTCAAAAAAACCAGTAGGGCCACTCCGATGCTCAAAACTCGACCGTCGTATAGTGGCGTCCCTCTCGATCGTCTGTCTTAATATATCGGTAAACGGGACAACACTATACGCCGGCCGAACATCGAACATCAGAGTAGCCCTTCAGATTAGAAAATGACAAAACCCATAGACAAAATCAGTCGCGTTCCGTTCCACTCACAAATCGGTTGACGATTATCGGATGTCAACGTTGCCAAATGACCGCGTATGTTAAAAAATCATTAAAAAATGGTGTTTTGCGGTATGCTTCAACAACTTTTCAAAAACCAGGAGATTTGCTCGAGTCCAAAAAGTAATCAGTAGATCAGGAGACTATCTTAAAAATCATACAATCTCCTGGTAAACCAGGAGAGTTTGCAGCACTGCCCGATGGTCTTGTCGCGACGACTCGCGATTATATTCATACTTCTTTGACAACGTCTTGGCTTTCCACGTTACTGACTCTTCTTAGATTGTCTATGGTGAGATATTTGAATTTCTTATTTTTACTATTCAATTATTTTCTTTGACAAGGCAATTTAGTTTGTTTTTGGACCCTTTGAGTGCACATGCATATTAACTAAAGTATTTTGTGATTGCTCCAGTTCGCCTGCTCTATCAGTTAAGTTTGTGGCCTTGTGTTACTTATTGCCAATATAATTACACATTATTTGCAGTTTTATACGCATCGCCCAGTCAGGCGGATGCTTTCCCGGGCATGTGATAGCATTCGTTTTGACCGGGGACGCATTGGGAACGGGTAACTTATGTGGAGAGATATTCTCCTTACTTATCTATTTGTACCTAGTTGTACCTATTTATTTGACCGGAAGATTGACGAATCTGATGGTCCTTATATGCTGGCTTAACATGCTCCTCGTATCCCCTCAACGCTCTGTCGCAGTCGCAGTCGAGTGATTGAAGTTCGTAATGGATGAGATCAGGTCCAATCCTCGTAAATGGTGTATTCCTTGAGGACTGTGGGGAACTGACTTCATACTGTACCATATGTTTTAATATATTAACTGCAAGACGTTACACAGAGATAAATAGTCTGGTAATGTCAATTTTATGCTAAGATACAAGGCGCAAACAATACATGACAATGGAAGTCATGTATATACCTTTTCCAGAAAGGAGACGACAATCTTGTGAGAGGAGATTCCTGTGAGATGAAGGAACACAAATAATGATACTACACGGATGTGAGGATAGCAGCAGAGTGGAGCGAGCTTGTAAATTAGCAGGTATGAACTATTGCATTACATCTGACGCATTCCTATTCAACAAATAGGGCTATTATTTCAGTAGCGAAGCGAGTTACAGGTTAGGTTAAATACTATGAACCCGGGCAATGTTAAATTAGTTTGTTGTCGCAGTAACCCCTCATGCTGTGGCGACAAATTCTGGTGAAGAACAGTGCTGGGATTCTGGTGGCACTTTGAGGGAAGTGTTGTTAGAATCACTGGCCGTAGTTTAGAATTCGGTATTGCGATTACTTGATAAATTATGGTATAATTTTCAGCCTAAATGTGTCAGATTGTGGTGTAATAGTTTTCATACAAATCTTTAGTAGCTAGATTGCCTAACCAAAATTATTGCGTATTTGAAAGTAAAGTGGTGAGTCAGACGTTTACTAAAGTATTACAATTCGTATTATACTCAAAATGAGATAATCAAAATCGATTATAGTTCGTGCGGACAAATCACGACGATTCGATAGTTGTGACGAATTCTAGAATGTACGGTGATACTTCAAATCGATACTTGATTTTAATAGATCGATTCGAGGTATGAATACGATGCGTCATATTTGCATCATCGATTGTTTATTCGGATTATTTCAAACGAGTCAAATATGCTATGAACAACGATTTATGCACCGAGTATCGAAACATCGGCGATTTTATTTTATTCACTATATTTACGTCTTACGATTATTATGCGATATTGACTTCGTATATGCTATTTGAAAATAAATAGTGTTGTGTTTATTACCCATTTACCACCAAATAAATAACATTTATTGTTCGACGACAAATTTGATCGACTGACAATTCGATTGCAGCGTATAATCGAATATGCCGCTGTTGTACGCAGTCCTAATGTCACTTTTGCCAGTTGTTGAGAAAATGGTTGTTTAACGCCGCCAAATTGTACCTTTCGAAATCTTTTATTCAGATATGGTGATAAATAGTGTTATTTGGTGTATATTCATTGTGATTACGATGAATAAATGTATAAAGTGATGTGTAAAAAGGGTGTTAATATCATTGACTTATTAAATCGTGAACATAAGGTGAGTATTTGTCGTACGAACCAAATATCAAAACAATCATGTTTATCAACATTTATGAGATATTTCTCTGATTTACTTTCTCGTTTTATATAAAATATGTGCTCTAACTATATTATACTCGATTCTATACCGATCGTATCAAACTAGGTAATAAATTATCTTGTTAAGTATCCAAGTTTATTCTGAAACAAACTCGCTACAATAACAACCATAGGTTATATAAAGTTGAATAGAGATGCGTCAATAAAACAGATTTATTTGAATATATTTCACAACAACGTTATAACTGCATATATTTAGGAAATGTGTATTATTGTCATAGGTTTACAATAAGGAGAGATTTCTACCGGATAATTCCTATGAAGTTATAAACCAACAACAATATTTATGATTCTCATGAACTTCGAGACATCCATAAAACTTATGAATAATATTTAATACAGGTAAGTCAAACCATAATCTCTAGTTTCCAAATTATATGAAAGAGAGAATTTTCATATAATTTTCTGTCCAATTGTTTACTTTCATGTTGCAATATAAATATTACAAATATTATTCCATTCTATAACAATTATAATGCAAGTACAGTCAGCAGCATATGAGACTTATAATTTATGAAATATTTTATTATTTTTGTTTTGACATTTAAACAATTTTTTCAACTTACAAATATAATGTAGGGATCTGTTAACAGTTTAAAGAGAACCTTTCTTTCTTTAAATATATGAAAACATTTTATTAATTAATTAAATAACTTACAAATAATTTTATACTTTCTGCTAGATTATTGATAATGTCAATAACTTAATAATGAACATTGCGACTTTAAATATCATGCATCAATGAATTTGTCAACTAGATACTTAAAATATTTTCAGAATTGAATAAACATGGAGGGAATTTTACTCAGTCGTCTGAATACCTTTGCGTCAAGCATTTTAGTACTGTCAAAGGAGGCAGAAACATTGTGTGTGAATCGTCCTTGGGATAATGAGAAGCGAGAACAAAGTGCGATTAATGCCTCAAAGCTACAATCAATGCTTAATCGCTTCAATGCTGATCTCTATCAATATTTTAATGTCAGTAGTACACCGAACGCGGACGAGATTTCAAACCTTACTACTTCTCAATTGCAAGGTGAAGAAATGTTAGCGGAACTTAAAGTAACCATTCAAGCCGATAAAAACTCACAAGTGAAGGAGCCATCTACCTTCTCGGATAATCGCAGTAAACTGCCTGAATTGACTTTGCAGAAGTTCAAAGGAGACATTATGGGTTGGTTTCCATTTTGTGATCAATTTTATTCGAATATAGGTCAAAGAAACCTACGAGATGTGGACAAGCTTCTATACTTGAAGGCTTCTTTGGATGGAGAGGCAAAAAACATGATTGAAGGCTTGGAGACTACCAACGAGAACTACCAAATAGCGGTGGATACTTTAAAGGGAAGATATGGGAAGCGTGAACATGTCATAGATGCCCACTATGCCACTCTTTACAAAATAAAGCCAGCGGTTAGATTTGAGGATTGTCGAAAGACTCTAGATGAAATTGAGAAACATCTGCGTGTCTTACAATCTATGGGAGAAGATACATCTCATAATCACTTACGATTCTTGATTATGGAGAAATTTCCGGAAGATATACTGTATGAAATGAGATTAAAATCGGAATCTGAATCTATTGAAGCAATGAGAAAACAACTAAACATCATTATCACGGCAAAGGAAGATGCAAGAGGGTTTAATTATAAAAACGGATCCGAAGAAGTCCGATACACAACTGATGCTCTACATATTAGATCGATGAAGTCCAATAAACGGTTTAATAAAGCAAAGCCCAAGTTTAAAAGAACGGAAAATCGTTTCAACAAAGTTGGATCCTTTTTCTCCACATTTGCAAGAACTCCAATGCCAATGAAAAGGAGATTCGAAGGTCATTGAAGAAAACCTATATCTCTTAGATTCAATTTTTGGATTGATTTTATCCGGGAAAACCGAGAACACGTCTCATAATGATGACTTGAACGTACTTACATACTTTCAATCTTCTTATGAAAACAAATGGACTAAGAGGTGGATCACTCTTGATAATATTAGTATACAACATTTATGGGATTTAGAATCAATCGGTATTATGGACTCTCCAAGTATGAACAGGGAGGAGGAAGCAATCAAAAACTTCAACGAAACTACGGAGATCAGAGACAACCGTTATTATGTCACTTGGCCTTGGAAAGAATATCCTCCTGATTTACCAACTAATTACAACTTAGCTTATGGTCGACTAATTGGTCTAATGAAGAGACTCGATACAGAAACTCTGTCAGCTTACAACAAAACGTTGAATGATCAAATTCAAAAGGGGATCATTGAGTTGGTACCTGAATCAGAACAGATTGATCATCCTATCCATTACCTACCTCATCACGGAGTCTTAGTACCAGGAAAAGCTCTTCGCATTGTATATGATGCATCCGCGAAAACAAAAGATACTAAAAGTCTAAACGAATGTTTATACTGTGGACCAAAAATGTTGGAAGACCTAACAGGACTGCTAATAAGGTTCCGATGTCATACCATAGGATTAACTGCTGATGTAGAAAAAGCTTTTCTTCAAATGGGTTTGAAAGAAAAGGACAGAGATGTCACTAGATTTTTATGGCTTACAGATACTAATAAACCAGTTACTGTGGACAATCTTTTGCACTATAGATTCACTAGAGTTCCTTTTGGAGTAATTAGTTCGCCGTTTCTATTGAATGCAACCATCAGACATCTATTGCTGAATTCAAATTCAAAACATGCAAAAGATATAGCTAATGACATATATGTCGATAATCTTTTAACTGGTACAGATAGCATCGAAGAAGCAATGAACTTGTATAAGAATGTGAAACAAGTGTTTCAGCAAATTTCAATGAACATACGTGAATGGAGTTCTAACTCAAAGAAATTTATGAAACAAATTCCAGACATTGGTGATGATAAAATAGTAAAAACTTTAGGATTAAACTGGAACTTAAAAGAAGATTCACTTCAACTGAGGGTGAAGAATAAAGAAAATCCATACACTAAAAGAGGAATATTGAAATCTGTTGCATCAATTTTTGATCCATGTGGATTTGCTGCACCTATAACTTTATCTGCCAAGATTCTTTTCCAATCTCTATGGAAAGAGAAGAAACTAAATTGGGACACAGCGTTACCAGAACAAACGTCAGTTCAATGGAAGAACATTCTAAAGGACTTTGATTTAATCAAAGAGATCTGTTTACCAAGAAACATATTGAACAACAAAGAAGCTCAACTACATTGTTTTACAGATTCTTCCACTAAGGCTTACGCTGCTGTAGTTTACCTAGTGCAAGACAACAATATACAATTTGTCATGGGAAAATCCAGATTGACACCTTTGAAGGATCTGGAGAATTTGAAGATTCCTCGTTTAGAACTACTAGGAGTTCTCATTGGAACCAGATTGATTCAATTCATCACGAAATACATCAAAGCAAACGTCACACAACTAACCTTGTGGTCAGATAGCCAAATTGCGATAAATTGGTGTCAAACTGATAAACTACTGGATACCTTTGTATCACGAAGGGTAGACGAAATAAAAAGAATTAAGTCATTGGTAATCAAATACATACCTTTGATATTTAATCCTGCAGATGTAGCGACAAGACCAATGAAAACCAGTGAAGATCTGAAACGATGGTTATATGGTCCGACATTTCTATCCATGAAGTCAATCAACTGGCCTACAGAACTAACTACGGACGCCATTCTTCTGGCGGGGGAGGTTCTTCCGAATACGTCAGAATTTGAGCTACATTCTGAAAAGGAAGACCAAGTTTCAAAGGAAAATAATACAGAAGATGCATGTATGGAAGAGTCTAATGAACTCTTACCTCAAGATAATCTTACAACACCTTCGACTATTCAAACAGGAACGAATTCGGAGATACAGGAAATAATAAAATTACAGAAACAGTTTTTTCCAGATGAATCAAAAGATAAAATAACTAACCTTACTAGAAATCTAGGATTGTTCAAAGATGTGGACGGTGTTATCCGGTGTGATGGTCGTTTAACACATTCAGATTTATCCTATGATGCTAAACATCCTATTCTCTTACCTAAGCAATGTGAGTTCACCAAGGAAATCATCATGAAGACACATATCGAGAACTATCATGTTGGTGTATCACATACCTTAAGCATAATAAGACATAAGTTCTGGATTCCTCAGGGACGAACTCAAGTACAAAGAATCCTAAGCAAATGCCCACAATGTGTGAAGCATGGTGGCGGTCCATACGCTTTACCAGATACACCTGCTTTACCACCAGAAAGGGTGAAATATACTTCAGCATTCACTTACGTAGGAGTGGATTACTTCGGTCCAGTGTTAGTAAAATCAAACAAGGATCAAGAAAAACGTTGGATTTGTCTATTTACGTGCTTAGTAGTTCGAGCTATTCATCTCGAAGTTGTAAATGACATGACAGCAGAGGAATGCTCTCTCGCATTTCGTCGGTTTATAGCTTCCAGGGGTATTCCTACACTGATATTATCAGATAATGCACTTCAATTCAGATTGCTATCAGAGATACTAACAGTGAGAGAACTCACAGAAAAGGGGATTAGATGGAAATTTATACCTCAACTAGCGCCTTGGCACGGAGGTGTCTATGAACGACTTGTAGGAGTAGTGAAACATTGTCTCAAACGTTCCCTACAGAAACATCTTCTTAACGACAACGAGTTGCTAACTATCATCAAAGAAGTTGAAGCGATAGTCAATACTAGACCGCTAACCTATGTGTCATCTGAGTTGGATCACATACTGAAACCTGTTGATTTCCTAACACCAGGAAAATGCATTAACCTGCAGAACTTGGAAGATAACATAGCTACAGGAACAACATCTACCAAACAGCGACTCATAGAAGGATGGAAACGGGGAGAAATAATAATGAACGAGTACAAGGATATGTTCATAAATCAATACCTATTAAGCTTAAGAGAACGTAGCAGTCATTCACCCAATCAATCGAGAATAAAATCTCACAATGAACCTTGCATTGGTGATACAGTTCAAATCAAAAGTGATAGTAAAAATCGGGGAAATTGGAAAGTAGGTCGTATATGTGAATTACTGCGAGGTACAGACGGATTGTGTAGAGTCGCAAGATTGAAAGTGGGAGACACAATATTTACAAGATCTATTGGACATTTATACCCACTCGAATTGGATAAGCCCTTGCATGAAGTTAACTCGTCGCATGGCTCTTTAGATACAAGTTCCGAAGTGGAGCATAATGTATCAGTACCATTATTTGAAGATTTACCTCAGCCATCAAAGGACATGGATGTTGAGACAGCTGATATTACTGACACAATTGACCTTTCGAGAGACGCACACACAATAGATATTTCAATGATAGAAAATACTGAAAAGGACAACGCAAACACAACATCTGAAGATGTCGTAATTGATGAAGTCGAATCTACATCTACACTACCTAGAAATGAGAAACTTAAGAGAGCTGCCGCAGTCCAGGCAATGGATAAAATCAAAGAATGGACTCAACACTTAATGACTACACTTACTATTCTTCATTAACTTGCCGCGGCGGGAGTGTCGCGACGACTCGCGATTATATTCATACTTCTTTGACAACGTCTTGGCTTTCCACGTTACTGACTCTTCTTAGATTGTCTATGGTGAGATATTTGAATTTCTTATTTTTACTATTCAATTATTTTCTTTGACAAGGCAATTTAGTTTGTTTTTGGACCCTTTGAGTGCACATGCATATTAACTAAAGTATTTTGTGATTGCTCCAGTTCGCCTGCTCTATCAGTTAAGTTTGTGGCCTTGTGTTACTTATTGCCAATATAATTACACATTATTTGCAGTTTTATACGCATCGCCCAGTCAGGCGGATGCTTTCCCGGGCATGTGATAGCATTCGTTTTGACCGGGGACGCATTGGGAACGGGTAACTTATGTGGAGAGATATTCTCCTTACTTATCTATTTGTACCTAGTTGTACCTATTTATTTGACCGGAAGATTGACGAATCTGATGGTCCTTATATGCTGGCTTAACATGCTCCTCGTATCCCCTCAACGCTCTGTCGCAGTCGCAGTCGAGTGATTGAAGTTCGTAATGGATGAGATCAGGTCCAATCCTCGTAAATGGTGTATTCCTTGAGGACTGTGGGGAACTGACTTCATACTGTACCATATGTTTTAATATATTAACTGCAAGACGTTACACAGAGATAAATAGTCTGGTAATGTCAATTTTATGCTAAGATACAAGGCGCAAACAATACATGACAATGGAAGTCATGTATATACCTTTTCCAGAAAGGAGACGACAATCTTGTGAGAGGAGATTCCTGTGAGATGAAGGAACACAAATAATGATACTACACGGATGTGAGGATAGCAGCAGAGTGGAGCGAGCTTGTAAATTAGCAGGTATGAACTATTGCATTACATCTGACGCATTCCTATTCAACAAATAGGGCTATTATTTCAGTAGCGAAGCGAGTTACAGGTTAGGTTAAATACTATGAACCCGGGCAATGTTAAATTAGTTTGTTGTCGCAGTAACCCCTCATGCTGTGGCGACAGGTCTGATGAAATGAAGGTCTGGCCTGGCCATCGCATACAAAAATGATCGCGTTTAAAAAAGTTGCTTTGGTTTGAAGTAGGCAAACAATAGGTAAGTTTTAATATGCGACTATATTTATCTGATCGATGGTTTTAACTAAGTTCCTAATTTTTTTTCGCTTTTTGTCATTTATATTTTGCTAAAATATTCATTGTCACTTTTCCATGTCCAGACTCTAATTTCACACTTCGTCAACTCCACGTTAATGAAAATAACGTGCTTCGTAAACAAGATTTTAGGTCTTTTATTACGCTCACTTTGGTTCTGAACTGAAAGTGAAAAATATTTAATAGTATTTTTTATTTATTGTCTTTCATTATCGATGCACCTTTGTTAATTAAAATTAAAATTAAAATGATTTTTCAGCTATATGAAAATTTATTTTCGTCGTTACATTTCGTACAAAAAGAATGTATTCGAAAATATTCGAACTCGAGTACCTCGATGGAAACACACCTCTATAAAACACTTACTGTCAACGTCATGGCTAATTCATGCCGATTTGGAGAAATCAGAAAATCGCCGATTTCCGTCGTTTGCAGTGTCTCCACTGAAATATTACTGAAAACCATAATTTTTTCTATTTTATTATCACCGGGCGTGTGTTTTCTCAACCATGGCCCGGCGATACCGCGACGCAGCTGCGAAATTGCAGCAAAATGTTCAAAAACATTTGAAGGGGATGAAAGAACTTTCGTCGTCCGAAGATGAGGAGCCGTACGAATCGAGCATCCTGGAGGGTGTGCTGCAGAGCTACCGAAACGGTGGCGGCGACACACACATGCTCAACCGCACGAAGAACATGCTGGAAGAAGCTTTAAGCGGCCGCCCGGTGACTTGTCTTATATGCATAGGATCCATCAAACGCGCCCATCCCATCTGGACCTGCGACCATTGCCACTCATATTTCCATCTCTCTTGTATCCAGAAATGGTCCAACGACAGCATAAGCCTTCGTAGCGAGGAGAACCACGGCCCGATCGCCGTGGTTGTGCCTAAGAAGATAGAATGGTGCTGCCCCAAGTGTCGGCAGTCGTATAGCAAGGAGGAGATACCTCGCAAGTACCGCTGCTTTTGCAGCAAGACTGACGACCCTCCATTCCATCCATGGTTGATACCACATTCTTGTGGAGAAGTTTGTGGAAAAAGATTGTCAACTGGCGATAACTGCAAGCATAAATGTCTGTTGTTGTGCCACCCTGGTCCGTGCCCACCGTGCCCACAGACTGTTAACGGTGTCTGTTTCTGCGAAAAGGAAAGAAAACGGATTCGATGCAGTGCGGCTAAATGGTCTTGTGGCCAACCGTGTCATAAATTACTCACCTGCAAGTCCCACAAGTGTCAAAACTTGTGTCATCAAGATGCCTGTCCACCGTGCACCTACACTAGCGTCCAGACGTGTCTGTGTGGGGCTGAGAAGGTCAAACGACCCTGCAATGATCCTGTATGGCAATGCCAGAAGCCCTGTAATAAGCCATATTCATGCGGTTATCACAAGTGTGAAGAAATATGTCATTCTGGAGGTTGTGGTGACTGCCCCAACTCTGGTATGCGGTCCTGTTCGTGTGGAGCAAATCAACGCTTTGTTCAGTGCCCTGATGTCATGGAGACCTGTATGGGCACCTGTGGAAAGACCCAGAATTATTGTGAACATACCTGCCCTGAGAAATGCCATAAAGGCCCCTGTCCACCTTGTCAAGTGCTGATAGAAAAGAAGTGTCAGTGTGGCACTCATGTCAGATCTTTACCATGTAGTAAGGAATATAAATGTGAAACAAAGTGTCGAGGCATAAGGCCGTGTGGGAAACATGGCTGTGCACGGAAGTGCTGCAATGGAAACTGTCCACCGTGTGAGAAAATCTGTGACAAACCCCTCCAGTGTGGCCGCCACAAGTGCACCACGGTCTGCCATCGTGGCCCCTGCTACCCTTGTCCTAGAGAATCCAAAGTAACTTGCAGATGTAAAGAGACCTACGTAACAGTTCCATGTGGAAGAGAAAAGCATACTAAACCACCTAAATGCAGTATCTTGTGCAAACTTAAATATAAGTGTGGACACACTGAAGAGAACAAGCACCCTTGCCATTTCGGTGATTGCCCACCTTGTAAAGCAATATGCCATAAACAATATCAAAAGTGTGAGCATGATTGTAAAGCTGTCTGTCATGCTTTTGTAACAGTTGTATTTAAACAAGTAGAGAAGCCTGCCACACCCTGGGAAGTGCAACCACCTAAGACCAAAGTTATGACTCTTGAATGTCCGCCATGTGAGATTCCTGTTCCGATTATATGCTTCGGGGAGCATGAGACAGCAGATCAGCCATGTCACTCTGCGTCACGCCGGCCTTGCGGGCGCGAGTGTGGCCAGGACCTCTCTTGTACCAGACACAAGTGTAAACTGCTGTGCCATTTGCACAAGCCCGATAGCAACTACCCTAATGTTCCTTCATCATGTGAGCCCTGCAACAGGGAATGCTTAATTCCTCGACCAGAGAAATGCAGCCATAAGTGTGCTAAAGGTGTTTGCCATCCGGGTGCCTGCCTGTCTTGTGAGATCATTGAAAGAATCCCATGTCACTGTGGCGTAACGGAGCTCTACTTACGGTGCCGTGAAGTTAGTACCGCATCAGATGAAATGCTATCATGTAAACAACAATGTCCTAAGAACTTGGAATGTGGCCATCGGTGCAGGAACTTATGCCACCGAGGTACCTGTGGGCAGCAGGTCTGCACCAAGAAAACCAAAGTCTACTGTCCCTGTGGCAACTTGAAGAAAGATGCTCCTTGCAATCTTGCAAAGAGTGGAGAAGGCAAGCCTTCCTGTAACTCAACTTGTGAACTAAAACGCATTGCAACTCAATTAGAAAAGGAAAAGGAGGAAAAGAGAAGGAAAGAGATTGAGGAAGAGAAAAATCGTAAGGAACTAGCGGAATATGAATGGAAATTGAGTGGAAAGAAGAAAAAATACAAGGAAAAGAAAGTGGTGGCTGACAGAGATGACCGGAATCTGCTGCAAAAGTATTGGATTCCTCTAATCTCGGTCTTAATTGTAATTTTAGCTTGTTTTTATTTCATATTTTATGTGTAAGGAGATTATATTTATTGTGTATGGGATAACTTAGAAGACTGATGCATTTAAAAAACATTCACATGTATGGAAGTAAGAGTTTAAAGTTGAGTTTCAAGACACACTTTAAAAAATAGAAAATTAGTTTAGCTGCTTACCCTTAATGTGGAATTTTATCAAATTTTGTATATCTTTCAAATTCCAGTGATAGAATAAAAAGGGAAATGAGTTTAAGTATTTGTTTATAGCTGTGGGGTATATCATGTTCATGTGTATGGTCTATTTATTTCACGTTTTCTGTAGATTACAATTTGTAACTGCACACAGCTCTCCTATTTATTTGAATTGTTTTTTAATTTTTATCAATAAAGATTATAAAAAGTATCCCTTTATTTCAATGCTTTAGCAGTCTATAGTAGATTTCTACAAGTTCGTTCAAGGATGACGAAGGCATAACAAGTCTTTTTAGGGTTCCGTATCCAAAGGGTAAAAACGGGACCCTATTACTGAGACTTCGCTATCCGTCCGTCTGTCGCCAGGCTGTATTTCAAGAACGGTGATAGCTAGACAGTTGAAATTTTCACAGATGATGTATTTCTATTGCCGCTATAACAACAAATACTAAAAATAAAATAAAATAAATATTTAAGGGGGGCTCACATACAACAAACTTGTTATAGATTATGGTACGGAATCCTTCATGCGCAAGTTGGACTCGCACTTGCCCAATTTTTTTTTGTATTAAATCATGATCTTAAATGTTTTGTTGTACATAGCTAGAGGGCGCTGTAGCAAAACTTAAAATTTTGTGATACATCAGCGTCGTCGTTTCCTTTAATATCTTTACAATTAATCGAAACTTTTATCTTAATCAATAATCATTTAGTTAAATTCGTAAAATCCACCCAATCTTTATAGTATTTTTTTTTTGTGTGTACTCTACATTATTAAATTTGTCGTTCTTGTCAGAGTGACAGTGACAGTTCATTACGTAAAACGAAACGTAATCGAACGAAACATCAACAAACAAACCAACCTAACCAAACCTAATGTTTTTAGTTTTGTGAACTTCTAGACGAGTTTATTGCTGTATTTTTATTTTTAATCACTTACGAGAAGCCATTACAAGACGAGGCCAACCAGTCAACATCATTAAAGACCATAGTTAAGTGAAAGGGAAACGTGAAAGGTTATCAGCTCCTGCATGACTCACTAGCGATGTTGGACACGATAGGTAAGACGCCCCACTTACACTGTTTCAGTATTAAGGATGGCTCCGATCGCGACGTACGTGTTCTTTGACCTGGAGACAACCGGACTTCCCCATGAAGAACATAATAAAACTAAAATAACCGAGCTGAGTATGGTAGCGGCAAGACGGGAGCACATCCAAGAAACTCCGAAAGGCTCTAAGCCGCGGGTGCTCCACAAGCTCACGCGGTGCTTCAACCCGGGTAAAAGGATCTCGGACGCTAGCTCCGAGATTACAGGCCTCGATAACTTTCTTCTAGAATATGAGTGTTATTTTGACACAACAAGTTTCAACATGATCAACAATTTTCTAAACACGCTTGCAAAGCCTGTTTGTTTAATCGCGCATAATGGACTGGCATTTGACTTCCCTATATTAAAAAGGCAATTAGACATGATTAAAGTGGGATTATCTGATGATATCATGTGTGCCGACTCTTTACATGCTTTTCGTGATATTCTGGAAACAAAGAAAACCGAAATTCAAGTTGCTCAGTGTGATGAAGTGGATTTGTCGGCTAATAATTGCTTGTCCATGCAATCCGTGAATGAAACAACACCGAAACAAGTGAAGTCAACACTGAAACGTCCCTATAGAGTGGTTCATGCAAAACAGAGACTTCCATTTTCTGAGAAGAAATTAAAAGGAGGCATGGATTCCTATAAATTGCCAGATGTGTACACTAGAGTGCTGGGTACTCCAGCAATCGATGCCCACAGGGCAGAGAGTGATTGCATGATGGCACTGGAAATTGCGGTAGCACTGTCCGAGGAGTTCATTCCATGGGTAGATGACAACACCAATCATCGTCCTTTTGCTTCCGTATCTCCTATGACCCCGGGAGTGAAAATTGGATCTTAGAAAACTTAGGTAAAGTGTACAGTGTGTGATTTATGGAGTGTGAAGTGGCTGCCTCGATGTACAGGAATAAATGAGTACAGTGCAGTGTTATAATTAAATGTTAGCCTTTAATAGTATGTCCAGTTGCAGTGCTAATTCTTTACTAAAGAACTAAAGTGGTGTCCAAACTAAATGGAACACTTACCTTAGAGGTTGTCTGTCCATCTGTCACTAAGTTTTTTATATGCATGTATATAGTTTTATATTGTTGGATTATGTTTTATCTGGTGATAATTATGAAAGTTTATAATAATTTATATGTCGAAAAACATACATGCTTATTACAATGTTAGTTCATTGCATCGATACATGCTGACCTTATTGAATTTTTTTTATCATGCATTATTTTGTAAAATTTTCTTTTATTGTATTATTTTTAATGAATACTTATATTGTGACAGATATAATTAGGATATGCCAATTTAAAAAAACACCAAATACTCAGAAACCGTTTCTGGAAATATTGTATACTGTGAAAGTGTGAACACAGACTGAGAAAGGGAAAGTGAGAAACCTACACTGCAAGATTAATTTGGTTGAGAATAAAATTTCAAAAAAACCTGTAATGTTCTTTTCAAAACCATTTTTTATATAAGTATAATTATTTGTTATTATACCTCCTTATAAAGTTCTTACAATAACTTTACTTCTGCTTTAGCAGAAGGTGCTCGTTTTAACTATATTTTAAATGTTTTGTGTGTATGTAAGTTTTCTTGATGACTTTAATATGACATTGCGTATATTCACCCATTTTTTTTGACATTAAGTACCATGTTTTATACGTAATTTACAGCTTTAATAAATGTAGGTAACATTTTTTTTATTAATTACGTATATCGATTGCCCTTTGTATTGTATGAATAAAAAACATGTACTGCAGAATTATTCCATAAATTAACCAGCTCAGCGTTTGTTGCTTAGAATGCTGAAATAGGATCTCAATCCAACGAATCACGAAACAACTTATGCTCGCTCTTTACTTTGTTTATTCGGTAAATATTCGGCAATGTAACCGAACAATTCGGCCGAATATTTTAATATTTACCGAATATTCGGCCCATCTCTAAATTTAAAATTCACTAGATACTACACTTCCTTAATTTTCAAAAATAAGGTCTGTCCGGTATCTCGAAATAAAAAAACTGTTTAATCCTCATACTCATAAGTACGCTATTTGCTTTTAATTGATCTCTTTCTATACTATAAACTAGAAAATTAAAAAAAATTCAAGGCAGTTTGAACATTATTAATAATGTTTCAGTAAGTACCTAGGCTAAGTTTTTCGACTGTCTCAATAAAACAGTGTAACTACATAATAAACTGTGTTTTATTTTTCGTACACAATAAGAAACCTAAGCTGTACCCTGCACCTCTACGTTTTGCTATTGTTGGGGTAGATATTTCTTTTAACCTCAACAGACAATACTTATACCAGATTCTTTTTAGCAGCAGAAACCCCAAGCTATTTTCAAATATCACCAAAATTTATGGTATCTATAAACACAATTTTATAATAGTTAGTTATTATAGTTATGACTAACTGCCGAAATTACGCAATTAAAGCTCTGATTACAGCTGATTACGTAATTTATGTGTGTTTGTGTGCAGTGCACACTTGCACAGTGCGTCAGTGCACTTTCGCTGCGCTTACGCTATAAATAGCCACAATGTTGTGTTCTCCTGACCAGTCGCTGATCGAGCCGGATAGACGATACACGTATCTATCACACTTAATTAGCATTTCGCAACATGGCGCGCTTTGCCACGTATGTGTTTATCGAACTGGGAACAACGAATATTCAGCTGGAGCCTATCCGAATAACGAAGGTTAGCATGATCGCCGTGTCAGGAGAAACTCTTCGAAATATCAAGGACGAACTATTCATCATCACATCCAGAGATGCTCTTGTCCAGATCGAGCGAGAGCAGTACTTAGTACTGACACCGTACGGAGCATCAGATTTGGAGGAGATTGTAGATTTCCTTGACAAATTGCCTAAACCCATATGTCTGATCGCTCACAACGGATTAAGATTCGATTTCCCACTTTTAAACCGAGACGTATTCCAACACGATGAAGATTTTTTCAAGGATGTCATGTGCGTTGATTCCTTGCACTTTTTCTACGATATTATGCAGCCGATGAAACAGAAGAGTTCGCGTACTGAGAGGATGAAAGGATCGTTCCCCTGGCCCTCAGGCTATTGGTATAAGGACAATTACGATTTGCGGCGTCTGTATAAGAAAGTGATCGGGTATGATCGTTCGCTGGAGAACCCAGAAGAACGCAATATGGCCGTAGTAGAGCTTGTAGCGGTGTTAGCCAGCGCATTTTTATACTGGGAGAAGAGGAACTACGTCCCCTGCCTTGAAGTGGCATTGGAAGTGTAGAAGAATCGCTCTCCCTGGCTTGACGTGGAATGGAGGTGGGATGTGCTTTAAATTGTTTTGTGTCCAAACCAGTGCCAGAAGTGTGCCTTGTAAGTTGTAAGAGTGAATAATAGAGGTAATAACTAGAGATAAAACCGATAGGTGTTTGGCCGGATAACGCATATAGTCAGTGACTCAGTTTGTATAGTTTGACAGTTCATTTGCTTGGAAGAGTCAGCGTGGTCTGACTGCCCGGTCAACTTAATATCCTAACGCAATATTCTGGGTAAACCTTGCCAAAGAAAAAATATATACTTAAATTTATTAAAAATATATTATTAAAAACATGCTATGTACCTATGTTTAAGTAGGTTTATTTGTACGTATTTATTTAATTTGTTTTGGTATTTTATGTACGTTTATTTATGTCTATTTTGTAGTTTTTCTACAGATTCCATGTTTACTTTTGCATCGCCTACTCATTACTGACGTTATAATTCAATTTCGCTACCGAAAGGTTGTTTGGAAGAGATTGCTCTTGAACGATAAGACCGTCTATTGTTTATATACCTCTATTAAATATTACGTGTAATCTGAATTTGTTTGTATTTATTTCCTGTTGAGGTGTGCAATAAAGAATATTGTAGTCTATTCTATTCTATATTTTCCCAAAATGTTGCGCGAGGCTATTAAAATAAAAAAGTATCCTAATTTCATTAGAGAAGATGGTTTGTTATTGCCACCGGCTTAGTATATCCTGTTGTACATCTTATCAAGCATCAAGCAAGACACAAGACTGGAAAACCTGGGCCTCCGACGGTGTCAAACAAAATCAGTGTTAAAAGTAGTTTAAGGCAGTCTGGGAGTTTTCTTTCGGCGGTTCTTTCTCCCCAACAGGCCTTTTAGTGAACCGCTGGTAGATGTTTTTTTTTTAATTTAGTATGTAATGCACGTAATGATCTTCGGGCACATGTGTATATTGCTGTAACGAAAAGATAAACTTTACTACTCGAAAGACTTAACTTTATCGTTGGAAAACTGTTTTACGTACTTTAAGTAAGGACTACATTTTCAATGATTTAATTTAAAATGTAGTACTTGTAGTATAGGACGGTATTACTTGCCGAATTTCATAGTTCTAGGTCAACGGAAAGACCCCATAAATTTTGATTCCCTTTGCATTTAATAGCAATAAGAAAAATAAATACGCAGATAGATATAACAAACCACCACCAATTTTGACTGGTGGTTTGTTATATTTATTAGCCTATTTATTTTTCTCAATATGATTATTTTAATTAATATAGATTTCCTCAAAGTAACGCCAGATTCAATTAATTGCCTACACCCCGTACCTATATGCTTAGTAATATACCGTAAAACAGGGTTACTTTAAAATGCAGGGGCTACTTTGGAAAAGTGTTTTTACGCCATATCCTTATTTTTTTTTACAACCTATCTGTGGCAATGCAATAGCTACCTTCAACAATGACCTAACCTTTTACTTCATTTGCTCAATCGCACTATGAATATTTGCGTTTTTATAACCATTTTAGATCTATTAAAGTAGCCCCAAATTTTCCTAAATTTCCGTTTTACGGTAGTTAATCTTAAGTAATTAAATACTTAATTACTTTTTCTTCATTGTGTTCTAGTTTATTTTTAATTTTAGGTTTAATTTTATCATAATGTATCATTTGATTGTTTCTTAAATAAATTTTATAATATTATTTTAGACTTTGATTATTCTAAAACTTAGTACGTGCCTTAATATATATAATATATAAATTCAAGTGTCCTGACTGACTGAATCATTAACGCAGAGCCGAAACTACAAATGATAGAAAGTTGAGCACAGCTAGGTGGTTTTATAAAGTTTACAAGAGATAATATTTATATTATACTCGTATTTCCGCTATTGATGATTCTCAAATTCAAATATACACAATGAATTGAATAAAGATTTGCCATTTTTAGGGTTCCGTAGTCAACTAGTTAGGGTTTCGTAATCAACTAGGAACCCTTATAGTTTCGCCATGTCTCACAGTCCGGCCGCGGCTTAGCTCCGTGATCATTAGTAAATGATAATGATTACCGGGAATTTCAAGTTTTGCGCTCTAAAATAAAAAGCAACATTAAAGTAGCCTATAATAACTATGTCAATGACGTATCTCGGAATCTCACTAAAAAACCGTCGCAGTTCTGGCAATACGTCAATACGTTACGCGTACGAGGTGGTATCGAACCCACTGTCACAAGAGGTGAAACCGAGTACAGTGGAGCTGGTGCGGCTGGTGCGTTTGCCGCACATTTCGAATCGGTGTTCTTACCGAGTTCGCCGACTCTCGACCCCACGCGAGTGGATTCGAAGAACTTGTCGGCAGGGCGAGATGTCGATGTCAGGTCGATCAGCATAGATGCTGTGTACCGTGCTGTTAAGCGCCTTAAAGCCGATGCATCGGCAGGTCCGGATGGCGTTCCAGCGTTTGTCATTAAGGGATGCATAGAGCACTTGGTCGATCCGCTGGTCTTTATCTTCAACTTAATACTTTCAACCGGGGAATATCCGCAAATTTGGAAAACGTCACGTGTGACCCCAATACCAAAGAAAGGGTCTAAGTTGAGGATAGAGAACTATCGGCCGATAGCCATACTGTCTGCCCTGGCCAAGGTATTCGAGATGGTCCTGCATAGTTGCCTGCTGCCCCAATGCTCACCGTATCTTACTAGCTCCCAACATGGCTTTCTACCTAAGAGATCAGTAGCCACTAATCTAGTCGAGCTGGTGGATATCATCTCGAGAGAGCTGGACGCACGAAACCAGGTGGATGTGGTCTATCTCGACTTCCAAAAGGCTTTTGATCGAGTTGACAACGACATCTTGCTGGAAAAGCTGAGCATGATTGGTTTTGGTCCCCGGCTCTTACGGTTGTTTGCTAGCTACCTCGGGGATAGAAAACAGTTCGTGAGGTATGGCCCCTACCAGTCACAGCCGTATCAGACTCGTTCTGGGGTAAGTCAAGGTTCAAATTTAGGGCCATTCCTTTTCTTGATACTCATAAATGACCTCCCTGAGGTGGTTAGCAGCGCCACAATACTGCTATTTGCTGATGACGTAAAGTTGGTCATGCCCGTTAAATCCATCCGGGACTGTCATGCCTTGCAGAAGGATATAGATGCGGTTAGCAAGTGGAGCATCACGAACAAACTCTTGTTTAACAAGGACAAGTGTGAGATAATGTCGTTCGCGCGCTCCGCGGCGCCCCTCAATTACGAATATATCATGGCAGGAGCGGCGATAGCACGGGTGAGCGAGGTGCGCGATCTAGGGGTTACCTTCGACACGTGTCTCACTTTTCGTCCTCATATACGCCTTATTACTAAGTCTGCGTATCAGAGATTAGGGTTCGTGTTACGTAACGCCGCACCACTGACTGCGACGGCGACGCGTACATTGTATATTTCTCTGGTGCGTAGCATTTTAGAAACGAATGCAGTGGTCTGGGCTCCACATGAGGCCAAATATTGTCTCATGCTGGAACAAGTCCAAAAAAGATTTCTTAGAGATCTGTACAAAAAACTGTATAAGTACTATCCCTACCTATATCCGACGCGGTACCTATTAGGATATCTAGGTTTCGAATCCTTAGAGATGCGTAGATCTATAAGCCTGCTCTTATTTATATTGAGCATTTTAAGGAATAAGATCGACAGTGTAAGTCTTCTGGAGAGGGTACTTAAGCTAAGAGTGCCCGACGACTACCGCAACAGGCGGCGGGAAGTGCCACTTCTAGCAGTAGCTCCCTCACGTACAAACCTGTACCACCACTCGCCCATCCCCCGCGCGACCGCTCTGCTCAACTCGGTACTCGCAGCGTCACCGCAGTGCGATGTGTTTGTGACAGCGATAGCGCGACTGATGATCGAGTGGAAGAGAGTGATAGAAGGACGTTAGCATGGATTTATGTTTGTGTTAGTTTTAAATATTAGTGTTAGCCTAGATTAAGAATCGATGTAACGCAATGGAGAAATCTGTAATGTTACTCATTTAATGGTTCTAATAAATAATAATAATAATAATTAGTACTAGACAGCTGAAATTTGGTATGAGTATGTGTATCACGCTGACAAAACGGTAAAATAAAAACAAAACAAAAGCTTATTTCGGGTACCTCTCGTACACGTAAGTGTCGGGGTGTTTTTTTCGTTCCATCACTAGTGTGTGGGGTGTCGTTGAATAGGTCTTTTAAAAATAATAGGGGTCTCCAAACATTATTTTTTCGTGAAGTCAGCAGTTTTGTAAATATTGGCAAAATCCAATAAAAATTGTCTTTCCCTCCCCTCTAACTTTTTAACCACGGGTCAAAAAATTATGGAATAAATCACGAAAATGAGGCCTTATAAGTACTTTAAACGAAAACTATATGGAATAAAATCGGTCGAGCCGTTTTCGAGTTATCGCAAAATTTCATAATTTTCTTTAAAATGACGTAAGTGCCGCGCGGTGTCCTTATACTTCGAACGTTACACATATCGATAACTTCCAGAAGTTGTCGTTAAAACCGCAGTTTTAAGCCCGTCTATTGTGAAGAATGGGCAACCACGGAATCTTACACTGAGTGCGGCCCGACATGCTCTTGGCTGGTTTTTTCGTCATAGTATTTAAGGTCGTTCACCTCAAATTGCACACCCCAAGCACAACTAGCTTTTTTTTTCGGAGTGAAAAATGCTTTACGCATACCACGGCTTGGGGAGGCCGTTTGTCCTTTAGGGTTATGTGGGACTCCCACCTACCGATCTCTCTCCTAGCGAGAGGGAGAGGAGGAGCCTACCCACTTAAAACACCCGGCATTTGCGCACCAGCTGTTAATGGGGGCGTCACAGGATCGTGAACATTTCACCACGGAGCCCCCCCATGGTACAACGGAAACACTACATTTTTAGGGTTAAAAGTAGCCTATTTGTTAATCCAGGGTGTCAGCTACCTTAAGACTGCGCCGAGCGAAATGTGAAAAATAAGCAGTTGCCGTTAAGTAAACAACGTCAACATTAGTTGTTTAATCCATTTCTAAACTATATATTTAGCACTTCGAAGAATGTGTTAACCACTTCTCTGTGGAAAAATTATAAGATTATTAATATTTTACCCTAGAAAACTAAGTAAAGTTGGACGAAAACTGTATAATCGTAAGCAGGCAATAAGTGTTTTTTTATACTTTAACAATGGAAATCTATTCTGATTTTTAGTTAAAAAAAAGAACGTTTACATTACAATTTGTCCGCATCAAATATTTCAATTATTGATTGGTATTAAAGGTCCAGATTTATCAAAAAGTGTTTTTAATTCTCCATACATTTTTACTATGGCGGCCGCGCGCCGATCTAAATACGCATTCCCCGCGCTCTATGGTACAGTAGCTAACGCTCGGCGCAGTCTTAATATTAAAAGGCATGTATTTAAATCGATATCTGTATATTCCCTTTTTTCGATCAAAATATTTGAAAGTTTCACCAAAAATACTGACTTGCACACTAATTATGCACACTAAATAATGCGAATTCAATATACTATTTAAAGGTATTTGCAAAACTGTTTTACTGGATATATAAAAAAAAACGGTCAAGTGCGAGTCGGACTCGCGCACCGAGGGTTCCGTACAAACACTTTCTATCCTTAAGTGGTTAAGCTAAGTTTGCACCTGGTATGTATAGCGCTCCATACAAATGAGGTGCAAAGTTAACGCAACCAATCCCGTTTGTTGTATGGGAGCCCCCCTTAAATATTTATTTTATTTTATTTTTAGTATTTGTTGTTAAAGCGGCAATAGAAATACATCATCTGTGAAAATTTCAACTGTCTAGCTATCACCGTTCTTGAGATACAGCCTGGTGACAGACGGACGGACGGACGGACGGACAGCGAAGTCTCAGTAATAGGGTCCCGTTTTTACCCTTTGGGTACGGAACCCTAAAAACTAACCTAACCTAACCCGGCCGAGTCGGATCTTAGTGTGCAGGGCGAGGATAATTAGTGCGCAAGTCAGTATTTTTGGTGAAACTTTCAAATATATCTGATGTACAAACCATATTTTTGGTGTGAATTCGGTTAAAAAGGTCATCTCGTTTTGTATGATGTTTAAGTTTTTTTTTGTAGGACATGTTCAGTTAATCAATTGTTTTTTTTGCACAGCATAAGTTTTTCTGGTATGCATGCATTCAGTTAATTAGTTGAGTTACCTAGTGCACTGAAAAATTATATTGATGTGCATTTAAATATATCCCATATTAAAATATTGTTCCAACCGTTTGAGCGTGTCAAGTGACAAACATACACATAAACACACTCACAAACTTTCGGCTTTATTATATTAGTGTGATTATAGATAAGTAAAATGAATTAGTTCATCAGCTTATCGAATAAGGAATGCTATGCTAAAGCAACGTCATGTCGGTCTCCTTTTATTTCATATCAAATGACAAGGTCAACGTGATGCTTCGTGCATCGTTTTAAATATTTCAATCCTTGAGTATATTGTAAAGACATTTGACAATCCTCGTTCGGTTAGGGTTCCGTAGTCAACAAGGAACCATCATAGTTTCGCCATGATCTGAGGCGAGATTCCTGAGAAACCGAGGGAAATCATCAATTATTAGGTACTAATTGGTGCATCTATGAAGAGTTCTATGTTTTATAAGTAGCAAGATAAATAACTTACACGCACACACGCACAGAGATATATTTTTAAATTTCTAGTTGAAGTCGATTATTTTTTCTGGAAAAGTGATTACTATTACCGGGAAATTTAAAAAAAAATATCTTCATAGTACTTTCCCCGGACACCAAAAAACACTTCAAAAGTATCAACATACCTATACTTAGTAATATACTTAGGCTTAGTAATATACTTAGTGAATCTTAATTAAAGATTTAGTAAATTGGTGCATTTTCGTGTTTTGAGCTTTAGTAACACATATAGTGACTCAGTTTTATCTGCAAATGAAACGGCCAAACCGTACCTACTTATGAAACCAAATGTAGGGTTAGTAAAGTCAGGGCTTAGGGGTTTGGCTTTTCCTTTTCATGGGATCTGATAACTTTTTTTACTGCGGAAGCGTTATGTGTGAGTCTAGGCCGCTTACATGAAATGTTTTGGGATGGATATAGATATCGTTTTGGCGTTGGAAACCAACTTGGAGAACGTAGGTAAATATTATAAATTTTGATTCCCTTGGTAGTGTCGAAATTTACGTTTTGCGGCTTTAACAGCCGTATCTTTTTTTTACGGCTGAGTATATAGTTTTAATTTCAATTCGATATCTCCACGCGTTCCCGGGATAAAGGGTCGTCAGACAGATGAACGGACAACAAAGTGATTCTATAAGAGTTCCGTATTTTCATTTTGAGGTACGGAATCCTAAAAACAACCGAAAACCGGCTTCAATGAACAATAATTGTTTTCAGGGAGGAATTATCTCATCACATTTGAATTCTGGTAAGAACGGAACCTTTCTAATGGTATTTTGTTTTTTTTTATAATAATTACTAAAATCGTTGATGAATGGCGGAATCCCGAAGTAGGTACCTACATACCTATACTTAGTAATATACCTACTTAGGCTTAGTAATATAGTTAATCTTAATTTAATTAAGATTTAGTTTAATTTTATTGTGTTCTAGTTTAATTTTATTTTCAGGTTTAGTTTTATTATAAGTATTTCTATAATAATGTATAATTTGATTGTTTTTAAAATAAATTTTATAATATTAGGTACTTTAGACTTTGATTATGCTAAAACTTAGTAGGTACGTGCCTTAATCTATTATATTTCCGATATGAAAGATTCTCAAATACAAATATACATACTAAAGTAAAATAGGGTTGTCATTTTTAAGGTCATATTATTTAAGTTTCTTTCGGCTTCCTTCTCAACAGAGGTCTCCTCTTGGGAAATGCCGGTAGATTCATAATCTGACTTATATGTATAAGTGCCCTTGTGGCCGTACTTACTAAATGAATTATTACATTTCATTTCATAAGGTCGTTCACCTCAAATTGCACACCCCAAGTATACAGTCGCCGTTCATAAATATGTGAACACGACCCTTATTGACTGGGCGTTACAGTATATGTTCACATAATTCCCTCCCTATTCAGAGGGGAGGAGCCTACATACAAAAAAAAAACACTCTGCATTTCCTGCAGCTGTTGTCTTTATCGAATAAATAATTTTGTATTTGTATTTCACCACGAAGCCCCCCCCTCCCTATGACACAACTAGCTGTGCCACGCGGTGTTACCCGCTCATCTCACGGGAACACTACATTTTTCGGGATAAAAAGTAGCCTGTGTGTTCAGGGTGTCAGCTACCTGCATACCAAAATTTATTTAAATCTGACAGACAAAAATGCATGGCGTGAACCAGAAACCGAGTAACTGACTCCTTAGATTGTACCTGACTAGTTTAAGGGACACAGTTCTAATAAGAAAGCATATCAAACGTACATAAATTGTGATAAACCGTCATACTTTCTTGTAGTTTCTATATTTTATTCTTACACTTTTCCTCATTTATATCTTAGAATACACTTTTAATATGTTTTCTTCGAGAACTACGTATAGTTAAGTTCATATTACTGTAATAGTTAAGTACTTATCCTTTATGAAAAAATGACTGACTGTTGAGTTTATTTCGGAGTCTCTTCTCAACAGTGGTCTCCTCTTATGAAATGCCGGTAGACTCAGACATGTAAAAGTGCCCTTGTGGCCTACTTGCAGAATAAAGTTCATTATTTCATCATTATTTCATTATTGGTTCAGCCGTTTCAGCAAAGTAGTAACAAACATGCACATAAAACACTCGCACATTCTCCTTTATAATATTATTATGATTATAAATACAATGCATTATTTCGTCAGCTCATCATAAAAGGAATGCTATGTCCCACGTCATGCCGGTCTCCTTATATTTCGTATCAAATGACAAGGTCAACATGATGCTTCGTGCATAGTTTTAAAATATTTCAATCCTTCTGTATATTGTAAGGAAACTTTGACAAACCTCGTTCGGTTAGGGTTCCGTAGTCAACAAGGAACCACCATAGTTTCGCCATGATCTGATGCGAGAACAGAGGTAAATAACTCTCTCTCCCACACGCACGCACGCACACACACACACAGATAGTAACTCGTTCAATTATTCTCGGAAATCGATTTGTCCAGTTGAAGTCATTTTTTGTGAAAAAGTGATTAAATAAGTATTTAATACTTACCAGCAAATTCTCTCTTCATATGAACGGAAAACTCCTAAAAATACTTAAAACCGGCCAAGTGCGAGTCGGATTCGCGCACCGAGGGCTCCGTACAAACACTTCCCATCTTAACTGGCCGGGTTCATTTAGGTTTGCACCTAGTATGTATGGCGCCGCATACAAATGAGGTGCAAAGTTAACGATCACGTTTGTTATATTGGAGCCCCACTTAAATATTTCCTTTATTCTATTTTTACTATTTGTTGTTATAGCGGCAACAGAAATATAACCTACACCATCTGTGAAAATTTCAACTGTCTAGCTATCACGGTTCATGTGGTACAGCCTGGTGACAGACGGACAGACAGACACAGACGGACAGCAGAGTCTTAATAATAGAGTCCCGTTTTTTACCCTTTGGAACCCGGAACCCTAAAAAATGGGGGTCTTTATTTTTGTGTTACATCATGAAGATAATTGCCGGTTCCAGGGCTCCTGGTGCTGACGGGGGCGCTCTGGGGCTGCACCAACCCCTTCATCCGCCAGGGCACGCGCGGGCTGCGGGACGTGCGGGCAGACTCCTGGGTCAAACAGGCCCAAGCCGAAGTTATCTTCCTCCTCAGTAACTGGCGAGTAAGTCAAAAGCATGATAAGCGGGCGCTCTGGGGCTTTACCAACCCCTTCATCCGCCAGGGTACGAGCCTCCTGACGGGGCACTCTGAAGTGCAACAATCTCTTCATTAATTATTTTTATTTAGCATTAACGTCTGCTAACGTAAACCAATTTTTTTTTTTTTTTTTTATAACGGCACAACATAGTGGCTCCACTTCGCCTGATGGTAAGCAAAAAGGGAAGCCCAAGTCGCAATGGCAACTGACGAGAAACCAACGGTGCCAAGTCAGTTGACACTGCCATGCTGGCCCGAGAGATGCTTCTTCACGCTTCGTTTGAAGGGTCCCAAGTTAAAGGAAGGAGGAAACACATGAGCCGGCAAGGAGTTCCATACTTTAATAGTTCGGCAGATGAAGGAATTGCCAAACTTCTTGGTACGGGTGGGAATATTCTCCACGGTGAGGCGATGACATCGCAAGCTGGCACGTGTGGTTCTATGACGGAAAGGGGAGGGTGGGATAAGAGAAAATAACTCTTCAGAACACTCGCCATGGTATAGGCGATAGAAAACGCTCAGCGACCCAATGTCCCTACGTAATTGAAGGGGTTCGAGGAATCTGGTACTTTTCTCGTCACCTATGATGCGGACCGCCCGACGCTGCAATCTGTCAAGAGCATCGAGTAGATATTGGGCGGAGCCATCCCAAAGATGCGAGCAGTACTCAACGCACGACCGAACTTGAGTCTTATAAAGAAATGTTTACAATCAAGCAAAACTTAAAAATGTAATGGTTCAAACAGGATTCTTACCTGCGTTTCCAACGGCTTTCCGGGCCAACACGGGCGTCCTACCAACTGGACCACCGAACCAGATGTCAGAGCCATTGAATCTTTCAACCAATTGCTTCAACATGACTTATGGTGGCATCGTAGCGCCATCTACCGTAAAGATTTAAACTTTATCGTCGGCACCATCGTTTCAAATTTGTTGAGAATCGATAGTAACGATGTGCTACACCCGAATTAATTATTTTTATTAAAGCAGTAACGTTTGCTAACGTAAACCAAATGTTCAGACAGGATTCGAACCTGCCTACCTAAAAACCTCTCCATTCGCAAGAGAACGCGCGGGCTGTAGGAAGCTCGGCTTGGGTCTGTCTGTATGACCCAGGAGACGGTCAAACAGATCCAAGCCTTAGTGTTCTTCCTCGTCCGTAACTCGGGGATAATAAGTCGCAACCTAAGCCTCTGCTTAAATTACTTTAATTAATACGTACGTAAAGTAAGTTGTTCTTACACTGTTTAAAGTCAACGTTTTTCCATTATCTTGCTTGATCCTTGATGATTAATTTGTCGTTAAATTTGTTTTATTTATGTATCAATCGCGGAAACCTAAGATATTTTTAATTTCCTTTGTTATTTTTTGTTTGATTGACAAAAAAAAATACACGTCCAAATTTTTTTGATAATCTAACTAAACTACTCAATTGACGTACCTATCAGTAATTTGATCATATTTGTTGCTAGGGCATTGGCTCTCGTTTCGGATTTTGCTTTAATCACATCATGTATGAGGCCTTATGATGCATTCCAGTACGTGGTCCCCTGGCTGGTGAATCAGCTGGGATCTCTGGCGTACCTGTTCGCTGTGCGGCGCGCGCCGCTGTCGCTGGCGGTGCCAGCGGCCAACGGTCTGGCGTTCGCCGCCACCGCCGCCACGGGCGCCCTCGCAGGGCTAGAGGAACCGCTCGACAGAGGTAAGTATATTTTCATCACACTTGCTCGTAAACAAGGGTTAAACATGCTAGAATAGCGGGCGGTAAATCGTAAATTACTCCCTAGGGCGGTAAGTAATTTTTATCACACTTTAAGGCTTTACTTGTATATACCGCCCTAGGGCGGTAAGTTATATTACGCCCTAGGGCGGTAAGTAATTTTGGTTTAGACTACTACTACTTTTGTTTTATTTCCTCCAAAGTGTGATGAAAAACGTCGTATGTACGTGCCTCTGGTGGTAAACGAATTCCAAACTCGTGTCATTAAAGCCTTCGCCTTCGGCTTCGGGCTTCTAATGGACACTCGTTTTTAATTCCTCGTTTACCACCCTTGTCGCGTAATGTACTATTACCAGCCCGTCTAGCACAACTATGCTTCGTGACTCTTGTCGCGCGAGATAGTGAGCGTCAGGATGGCGGGTGTACATCAAAAAATGGAGCTGCGGTATACGTCAGGAGGTAGTGCTAGCAATGTGCCAAATGTGCGCCAAAATTCGAGCAATGTGCTCTTTAATCTGCAGAGATATTTTAGAAATTAATGACGCTCGCCATTTTGATGTCATGTGCGGGTGCATTTCCAGTTCTAGCTAATGGCTGCCTACTCAAGGGTGAAAGTACTGCCTAAGGTTAGTGCTTCCACATGTATGAAGCACGATAAAGAGTAATATCAAATGGAGCCCGCCATCCTGACGCTCACGCGAGATACCGGTACCCGTCACTCTCTCACAGTACTACACAGAAAGAGACAGGTAATATATCTCGCGCGAAGAGTAGCGTGTCACAGATGTGCTAGAGGTGCAGCTGGGCTCGGATACGGACGAATAACCTCGTGAGGGTAGCGGTCGATGGACGCGGTCTGAACTTTTTGGCGAGCTATAGGGAGGCCTATGTTCAGCAGTGGACATCTGTGGCTGATAGTTAGAATGATCCACTAAGTACATTGCAATCAATTTAGTTCTTGTTCCAGGTTCGATTCTCGGAATCGTGCTGATCGTGGCGGGGACTGCGCTCTGCTGCTGGGACCAGGTGGAATAGAAATAAAATAGTTACAAGTAGGCACTTCAAGATTTTTTTATTTAACCCCTAACGAAAATTGAAGCCAAGCTAGTATGCTACGTGAGTATTAGGGTGTCGCTTATTTTCTAACCCCGTACTCTCACCCCCTCATTCTGTTCTACGACCCGAAAAAACGTCACTGATTTTTTTTTTTTTTATTCAGTTTTAGGGGTCGCTACCGCCCATTAAAAATCCGAGATAAATGTTAATAAAACTCGGTTCACATAGTTTTATTTTTAATTTTTTTGCAGTGATATTGTTTGAATAACCTAATGTATCAATCTAGTTATATATCAAGTGAATTATTCTGTATCAGAAATAAAATTAGGCAGTTCATATTGAACAAGATATTTTTTTTCTATTTTTTTTAATACAATTATTTACGTTCTGTAAGTATTATGATAAAAAGAAAAAAACTTTTTTTTTTTCATATCTTTTTCAGATTTTTTACTTGCCGGTAGCGACCCCTAAAACTGAATTAAAAAAATAAATAAAAAATCAGTGACGTTTTTTCGGGTCCTAGAACAGAATGAGGGGGTGAGAGTACGAGGTTAGAAAATAAGCAACACCCTAGTGAGTATAACTTTTCAATCTGGGTTCGAAATGAAATGAAATGAAATAATTTATTCAGTAAGTAGGCCACAGGGGCACTTTTACAAGTCAGATTGTGAATCTACCGGCATTTCGCAAGAGGAGACCGCTGTTGAGAAGAAAGCCGAAAGAAACTCAACAGTAAGTCATTTTTTCGTAAATAATACTTAAAACATTTACTTAAAACATGATACATTTGTGTTATAACTAATTACACTGGTATTACACGTAAAGGAGATGTATAGATAAGTACTCCAAATCAATGTTAAGTAGGAACATTAAATTAAAATTTTAACGATAAATTTAAAATATTCGATTCCCGAACCCAGTTTTCTTGCCACTGGTGTGCAATAAAGTGTTTTGTAATGTATTGTTTTATTAGTACATTACTGTAATGTATTGTTTTATTAGTACATTACTGCAGACGCCGGGAAATAAGGGCTTGCGGGGTCAGAAGGCATAGACGGCCGACCGTAGGGATGCCGGATAGTGATACGAAGCCGGTAAAGCCCTTTTCATGGCTCAAACATACGCAATGAAATAAAAAATAAACTATTCTAAAAATATAATTCAGCGGTTTAGTCATGAACATATACGCCATTTTTTTATTTACTTCCTGGCCTAGGCCTTCAATTTTGTATATAATTCCTTTACAGTTCTCTCTAGTTGTTCCGCCCGAAAAACCTGATGTTTCGAGGGCTATTTTAACGCACGTTAAGACATTTCATTGTATGTTTAAGAAAAATGTGAGGCGAATTCTTAACTAGTTCGTGTTTTGATTAAGTGATTCGTAATACCGACAGCATCAGAAGTTGCTAAGGTCGTCATGTGGTTGAAATTATCGCACGGACTCTCATCATCATCAACATTTTGTATTTGATATGTATGTTAGCTTTAAGGTATGTGCCACAGTTGCCTGAAATAAATGTTTTCATTCATTAATTCATTCAAAGGCCTGCCCCAAAGTTCTCCACAACGATCGATCTAGCGCCGCTCTCATTCAATTTCAGCCCGCGATTGTAACCAGGTCGCTGGTCCACCTTACTGGGGGCCCTGCCACGCTGCGTCATCCGGTCCGCGGTCGCCACTCAAGAACCTTTCTGCCCCAACGGCCATCGGTGCTACGAGCAACGTCCCCGCCCACTGCCACTTAAGTTTGGCGACTGTCTGAGCTATATCTACAACCTTGGTTCTCTTGCGTATCTCATCACTTCGGAAACGATCCCGCAAGGAAACTACGAGCATAGCTCGCTCCATTGCCCTCTATCATCAAGAACATTGAGGTTGTACAGATCATAGTGAGCGCGTTATTCTGCTTAGTTACTTTTGCTGCTGACTGTACATGTTTGTGTACTATTGTTATTTATATATTAATTAGTTATTTAGGTTGTCTGCCTAGTAAGGCTCTAAGAGTTAAAGTTTAACGAATTTCATAAAGAACCTAAAAGGGATTTTCGGTTGCTATAAATAAAATAAAACAAGACATGAATATTTGTAATTACTTTATTTCTCTTATCATCAAAGATTGGAAATTCGGATAAATATTTACCCGATTAATTCACTTAAAAGAAAGTCGAGTATACCTACAACTGAACAGAAATCCGCCGCCAAAGTTTAGGTAAACCTCTATCTAAATTTCCGATCACTGCTCATCATCTCTACAACTATTTATTGCGTCTAAATGTTTCAATAAATATTGCACTTTTATACGTATCGTCATGAAATCACCTGATGACAAGCAAAACTCACAAAAAATCTGTCACTGCTCTTGAAAACCTCGTATCTGCTTAGTAAATTGTTACTGAGATACGAGCTTTACTTTAAGTAGGTATTTGTTAATTAGTTTTGGTTGTCAGCAGTTGATTAATATAAATAAATAGGCACTGGAAATAATATATCTCGCAAAATATAAAAAATATACTTAATTACAGGGTTGAGTCGGGTAAAGCCGGAAGTTTATCAAATATTATGGTAATAAGGTACTGGCTCGTTCCCAAAACAACTGACTCAATGTAATTGAGACATACCTACATAGAAATACAAATATACTCTTTGGAGCTTTCACTATACAAATACGTATATTTTTACATACAAGTGTGACTCAAAAAATTATTACATTAATATTTACATAATGTAACATCTTATCTACCCTCCATAGTGAATTCTATAATACATTATAAAATTAAAAATAACCGCTAGAATGTATTTTCAAATAAACAATACAAAGATCCACATTGTATACAAAGCATTAAAAAAAAAACGATGGGTATCTTATCTTGGCGTTAGGATGGTGGGGCGGTTGCCACGTTATTTATTTATTTAGCGTTATTGCATAATATGAAAATACGTACAAATGGCGAACTTAATGCCTTAAGGCATTTTCTACCAGTCAACCACTGGGTTGGTGCAGGACTGTAGGTAATATGGATAGAAGACAAACAAAGAAACGTTATAATCTAGAGGTACCGGGTTCGATTTCCGGTCTTCCATCAGGTTATGCATTTCGATTTTTCTCTGCGATATGATTCTATGCATCAATGGCTCAAAATTTAACGGAATAAAAAAATCGTTTGCATTGAAGTGAACAATTTTCAAATCGAAGAAAACGCGCGTTGTACCCCGCCTGAACCATTTATTTTTTCGCTTACTTAGAATTAAATATTTGGTTTGCGCTAGCAGATTATCGCACATTAAATCGCAATATACCTAATCATGATGTCACTATACAGGATGGAACAGGTCGAGATACTTTTTTTAAGCAAATAGCAAATTGTTCAGGCTGGGTACTTTATTATACACAAATTAACTATATAAATATTTCTATCCGTTTTTGAGATACAGTTTGTTAAACGTTAGTTTAAAAATCTGCACGTATCAACCCTAGCAACTTTTGAACATCGCTTAAGGTAAAGACAGGTGTCAATTTAAAACGTAAATAAAACTTCGAATAAGTAGGGTTGTCACTGATGTTTTTTTTTTGTTTTTTAGGGTTCCGTAGCCAAATGGCAAAAAACGGAACCCTTATGGATTCGTCATGTCTGTCTGACTGTCCGTCTGTCCGTCCGTATGTCAACTATGAGAGCTATACTGTTGAAACTTGGCAGGTAGATGTATTCTGCGAACCGCATTAAGATTTTGATGCAAAATATACTTAGAACTGAAACTCAAAAATGTTTTTTTCATCAAACACATACGTGTGGGGTGTATGAATAGGTCTTCAAAAATGATATCGAGGTTTCTAAAATATTTTTTTTCTAAACCGAATAGTTTGCGTGACAGACGCTTCGAAAGTGAAAAAAAGTTGGTCCCCCCCCCTCTAACTTCTAAAATAAGAAAATGAAAAATCTAAAAAAAACATGTGATGTACATTACTATAAAAACTATCAACGAAAATTGTTTTGAACGAGATCTAGTACCTAAGTAGTTTTTTTTTTTATATTTTAATACCTAACTTTGCACCTAATGTATATGGGGCGCTATACATACCAGGTGCAAACTTAACTTAACCACTTAGGGATGGAAAGTGTTTGTACGGAACCCTCGGTGCACGAGTCCGACTCGCACTTGGCCGGTTTTTTACTTTTAAATCCGGCTTTACAATTATAACAAGTCGATTGTAGATCACTTAGACGACACTATCCTGTCACCCTAGTCTTTAGAAATTTTCCACTCTATATATAATATTTGAAGAGGTTGTCAGAACTCCCCAGGATCCCGCTCATTAGAACCTAACCCGATGAACAAAAAAACAACCTCCTGACAAACCAGAGGATGTTCAGTTTTTGAAGTCCGTTAAAATTTGTTTACTTCTACGCTTGTACAAAATAGATGTTTTGCAGCATTTGATTTCAGTGTACTTGTCCCTTATTTTATCTGCTATGCTTGCGATTTAAAAATGATGCAACCTAACCTCATAAGAGTCCTCATAAGAGGACTCATAAATAAATGCATTTGGGCCAATTAACTTTTTTCTGTTGCTATTTGCCGTGATACATACATAATAAAATGCATATCCTCCGCCTGGGCTTGGTCCGGGTTGGTCACTGATAATAATTCAGCTATTTGTCTGATGTCCTATTGGCTATTTGTTACCGAATATGGACTCGAAGAATAGAGGCCTACTCAAAAGTATGAATTCTTACCATTGTGCATAATAGGGTACGTAAAGTTTTTTTGAAAACAATATTTTTTTTTGTATAAGCTTGGCTTGCTATAACGATTTACAAACTGCCTTTGTCTTCGGTCGTCTACAAAAAACTTTACTATCCTATTGCTGTCCCATCAAACAATATACAAGCCAAGGTTCACAGTCTGCGTGCGAGGCATCTGCAGCACGTATGCGAAGGTACCCTGTCAAAGACGTACCTACTGCACACGCTAGTCACGCAAGTGGTGTGTCATGTTTCATAGGGATTCATAGTTTACAACGCGTACGTCGACGCTAACGTGTAACGTGTGGCTTGGCCTTTAATACAGGGATCAGAAAATCGGATAGATATTTACCTAAAGCTGGCTACCATACAACTGAACAATAAGGCCGCCAAAGTTTAGGTTAATATCTATCCCTTGGTGTAGGGCCGGCCTTAACCATAGAGGCGCCGTGGGCGACTTATTCACTATAGGCGCCCTAGTCCTGGTTTAAAGTAAGGCCCTTTAGAAGCCAGCGCCCCGGGCGGCCGCCCCGGTCGACATTGGCTTATTTAGGGGGGTGGCCAGGTGGACCGTGCCCGCCCCAATATGGTCTAATGCCCGCCCCAGGATTTTGGGTTACCCATAGTAATTCATGACTTCCTCATAGGCCATGGCCAGGCCCCACCTGAAAAATAATCTTAGATACGCCAATGCCGGTCTACCCCCCTAAAGCTGCCACTACCTTGGTACGTAGCACGATTCAAATTTCGAACACTACCAGCTCAGCAGCAGTTCCTAATAGCATCGACTATACTGCCGAGTCTCTGGAGCGAGGCGCGCGCGGCGGCCTCCTCGCGCGCGAGCGCCCGCCGCTCCCCGAGCAGCGCGCGCGCACGCTCCGCGTCGGCGGCCGCGGCGCGCGTCGTGTGCGCACACTCCACGCGCAGCCACGTGTTGCGCCGGTGCAGCGTGCTGATCTCCGAGCGGCGCGCTGAAAATAACCAAATGTGGTGATTAATATTTTTACAACTGTGATCCTATTTTTTATAGGGATCATTTATGGAACTAAGATTAGGATGCTCTAAAAATGAGAAATTAAAGTTAAAGTGCACGGAGTCTTACGGAGTTCTGAAAATGCTTTATACTTAGACGTGTCGATATATTACCAAATATTACCTACGAAACGTATTCGTAAGTAAATAATACCTTAGAGTATAGTTGCTATTAGCTAATTGAGATGGGATTGAAAACTGAAAACTATCAAATCAATTATTTATTTAGATTACAATTATTTAACATTATAATTAATAAATGAGACGAAGACTACCATTGTAAGCCAAATTGTGACTTCTTATTATACTTCGAAAGAACAGACGCTCACTCTGTGTTCTGCAAATTTTTAGTAAGTCCGAGGTTCGACAACACCACGAGCATCCTACCTGTAGGACCACTCAACCGATGCGCGTACTTACACTGAATTGGAAACGCGGGTTCGAACCCCGCCTTCCATCCCAACCTTTCGCTTCTATGTAGATCCTAAACCTTTAATACATAATTGTTATGTACCTGCTTCGAACTCCTTATAGTTCCTGATGAGCTCCTCGACCCCCGGCCACCCGGGCGCGTCAGCCTGGCAGCTGGCGTCCCGGCGCGACTCGCGCGCCTCCGGACCCGCCGCCGCACTCGGCGGCTCGTCCATAGACGTGGCCTGACTCGACGTGCCCGCCGTCGGCTCCTGACTGCTCTTCAGCGATATTATCTTAGATATATTAGGTATGTTAATCTTAGGATAATTCTGGTACGGCTGTTCCACCTTTATAACTGGTTTTTGGATGTTTTCGCTGTCGAATCCGGGATTTAAATCTCTTTTCCGCGAATCGACGCCGCTGTATAGCTTCACGCTTCTGTCGGCCATTTTGGAAAGCCGGTCCAGTTCGGAAAAGTTCTTCTCGGCTAGCGCGTGTATGCTGTCGCCTTCTGCGTCTTCGCAGAGCGAATCCAGTCGCTTCTTGATGAGGTTGTTGTTTTCATTGACGCACTTCTTGATCTCTGTCAGGAGCTGCAGCTGCCCGTTTGGATCGAGATCCATTTCGTTTCCACGTCGCGGTTTCTTCAGGGCGCCAACTTCGGAGATTCCGTTTCGTCGTTTTCTTTCTTTTAGTACTTCTTGCCATGCTTTTTCGTACCCTGGAATTAGAATGAAGCATAATTAGTCTTCACGTTTCAAACAATACGATTTGGCTAATCTGGATGATGACGTCTTAATTACAGATCGTATCAGCTAGCAACAACGCACGGACTGCATAGTGTTTGGCAAAGAGGGAAATGGTTTTGTAGCAAAAGAGGCATTTCTCAAAGATGATTGCGCAATGTATTGTAAACCATGTGTAAACCTATGGAACTTTATTGTTTGGGGATTGCAGTGAGTAAGAGAGACGCTCGCTCGTCCTATTTCCCATTCTAAAGTAGAACTCTAATAAAATTGTATGACATTGCAATTCGTAGCTACGAATACCCCAAGATAAAATCCTCACCGTCTTTATATTTCGGCGTCACTTGCGTCAGTTGCAGCTGTGTAAGAAACATCTGCTTCTTCAGCGTGCTCTGTCCATTCTCCTCGGGGCTCCCGGTCGTGGCCACGCTCACAGCCGGGCTGACTGCAAGATGTTCCGCGGGCTGCTCTCCGCACAGCCTGTCGAGGCGACCCGCTGTGATGTACGCGGAGGCTACTGCGTCTCTGCTTAAACTCCTTTCTTCTCGATCTAGTTGTTTTTCTGGAATGTGTACAAAGAAATAATATAGACTGAGCTTTAGTACCAAGTCTTTCCTGCTGACTCTATTTTCATTTATATTATTCTAAATTTATATTCTGTCTTGAAAGGAGAGAAATGAAACATTCATAATCGGTACCTAGAAAATACGCAAGTCGTTACTAAAATTACCTTTATATGCGTCTTGAGTTGCCAGCCGAAAGCTCGCCAGAAATTCAATCTTGTCAGTCTCTTCTTTACAGGGTTTGCTAAACTCATTTATTATATCTGTATACTCTTTTAATTCTTCCTCCCCATAGTCATTATCACTGTCGCTACTATCATCTTCTATCTTAACTTTGGTATTTGCAAATTCCTTATAAATTTCACCCTTCATTTTGTCAGGGGTTATAATATTTTTGAGACTGTCCGTTTTTTCTGCCACTTTCTTAACATCAGACTTCTGTGTATCTTTAGTCTCACGGTTGGATAAATATTTGAGCCGCCGTATTCTTCTCCGTTTCTCGTAAATATCCAAGGAACTGATTTCTTCTATTTTAGTAATCTTCGGCCTAATATTTGTTATTACTATTTTTGGCTGTAACTTGGAATCCATTTGATATGGACATGCAATGAATAACTTTTCGTTTGATTTGCTCGGATCGAGAGGCTTGGAAAATTCTTTTTTATTTTGAGCCACGAATTTAGGATATTCTCTATTGATGAATGGTTGGTTAATTTTGTTGTCAGCGTCAACAATCATGGGCACTTGGTAAACTATTTGCGGATTCATTATGACTTTTTGATTTGATGTTTGGAAAACTATATCTGTTTTATTAGATTTATTGGCTAATGTTTGTAAGACATTATTACTTGATTTAAGTACGTGGATTTCTTTGCCATTGGGCACATTTTGGGCTTTTATAGTTTTAATGGTACCCGCCGCCGTGTCACCGCCGTTTATTGTAGTGTTTACATCACTTGCTTTATTCTCATGGTGTTTACTTGGTTTTCCATCAGCAGGATTTATTTTGTTGTTTTTTATCATCATCAAATTTGCTGGAAATTGCACGTTGCTCAGGTATAAAAAATTTGGCTGTAACACGACGTTTTTGGTTTCTTGTGTTTGTTTATCTTTATTCTTCTTCAAGTCTTGTTCTTGCAATGTTCCCGACTTCTCCTTCACGACTATCTTGTTTCCGTATATCTGGTTCTCGGTGATCAAATTCTCGAAATCGTTCTCGTCGCAGTTCTCCTGGTGCAGCCGCTTCAGGGCCACTACCTTCGACGAAGTTCCGTTCTCGTTCATGTGTTCATCTTTACTTTTTTTTATTTGACCAGATAGCCGTGAAGGAGCTTGCAGGTTTTTTGACTCGAAATTTGTTCTCTGTAGTAATACTTGTGGGTTTTGTTGCTGGATCGTCAGCAGCATTTTAGGGTTGGATGGGTTTTTGTTTTGAATAAACAAAATCTGGTTCTTTTGCTCTCCAAAAGGGATATCAGGCGGTTTATTTGGAAAATTCAACTTGTTACTTTCAGTACTAACGGGGTTATAAACCGTTTTTGGTGCAGGCACTGATGCTTGTGGCGTATAAGTCGAGATCTCTTTCACTTCGGCCAGTGGGTCTGGTTTGGCGTCCGGTTTCCAAAACTGATTGTCTGTTTTATTAATGGTCTCCGCTGCGTTTAACAGAGCACTGATATTATTACTAACAGTATGCGTCACATTAGAATGCTGTATATTGTTATTAGACTTAGGAGGTTCTACATTTATCTCAGGTTCTTTCTGTGCATCTTTTATTACTACATTACTTTGTATTTCAACTCTCGTGGTGTCTTTAATATTTTGGAAAGCCGGATTGAACGGTGCTTGAATTTTTTTACTCATAGCATTTTGAAATATCGCATCCGGAGGATTACTGACGCATTTCATATCAATTTTGCTGATAGGGATGCTAGTTTTAAGGCTAAATCTTTCCGGAGTTTTCTTTTTAGAATCGTTAGACGTGTGTGAAGATATAGTCACTGTGGCTCCGGATCCCTGGGCCAGCGAAGTAATGCTCATTTTGGCTTCAGGTGATTGAGTCTTAGTATCAGAATTTGAAGAAATAGCTGGTATGATTTCAGGTGTAAACTGTTCTTCAAAATCTTGTTCCTTTGGAGCGTCTACATTAGCTGTTTCATCAGGTTTTGCTTCGCTCTTCTCTTCTTTAGTTTCTTTATTGTTCGTTGGGAAGGAATAATCGGTTGGGGTTTGAGGCGTGTGTTGATTCTGTGGCACGATACCCTGGTAGGAGACAGGTTGGAACGCCGAATACCCTGGAATGGAATATAGGTACCCTCCATAGCTCGGGTAACCTGGCTCCACTTGTTTTGTCGTGGTCACGCTGGGACTAGGGTTTGGGATGGAGGATGGTGATATTTTAGGCGAATGGGAAATGGGCTTAGAGAGAAGGAAGGGCTTTTCTAAAAAAATGTCGTCCTGTTTGAAAGATTCTGATGGTTTAGGGGGTGGCTCGGGGGGGATGTGCGCCAGGTCGGGCGGGGGCGTCGTACTCAGGTGGCTGGGTCTACCTGTGGAAATAATAAAATGTGTATTGAGAATGTCGAGTGAAATTAGTAAATGTTTATTGTTGATGTGCTGTAAAACCCGGTAACTTCGCTTGGGATACCTATCATCCGCAATTTTTATAAAAGTTGAAATACCCGTCTAGTTTTTAGACTACTACAAAGTAAAACTATTAAATGAGTGCTTTTTTATGCATGGCGATATTCTCACATCAAATGTGGTTAACTTAAAAACTAGGCGTCCGAGAATAGCAACTTTTATTAAAATAGGCGATGATAAGTATCCCAGGCGAAGTCACGGCGGTTTACGGTGTCCGGTTTAGATTTATTATGATTTTTTTACTTTCCAAAAATTATGCCATTTTTACAAGAATATAGGGTCATCACTCGATGAGGCAAGAGTAAAAAGATAAACCAATTCTCGATACAAAAAAATTTAAAGATTCACCTGCAATATTGAAATGAAAACAAACATGCAAAAGGGAAAGGGGAGCGTACAATGCTACTGCTACAAGCCGCTACCAAGCACCGATTCTGCACCTCTAGCATAGCTGTGATACATGACTCTTTCTCGCGCGAGATATATTACCTATCTCTCTCAGCACAGTGCTGTGAGAGAGTGACGGGTGAGGCTAAGTCGCGCGGCAAGAGTGGCGAAGCATAGTTATGCTAGACGGGCGTGCGACAATCACTACCTGTCGCTTTATTTTCAATACCGTGCGAGCAAGGCAGGTAACGCTTAGTCGCGCGATAATTCTATGCCGGTTCACGTGTGTCCTCCTTCTTATAACATGGGACCCTTCAAACGAAGTGTGAAGCAGCACTCGGGCCATGCACGGCAGTGTCCACTGACAAGGCGCCGTCTGGTTTTTTGACAGTTGCCATTGCGACTTGGGCTCCCCTTTTTGCTTACCATCAGGCGAAGTGGAGCCACTATGTTGTTGTTATAAAAAAGCGAAGTCGATGCAATATGCCTTGCTGAGAACGAAGCTACGAGCCACGTTCTAATGTATTTCTATTGGGTATAAATAGGGCTGCCATCCGTCCGGGTTTCCCCGGATTTGTTCTAGTTTGGAGGCCGACCAGTGGCCGTCCGGGGGGGGGGTTTCAGTGTCCGGATTTTTTTTATGTGAATGAAAAATAAAGCGATTTTTTTATAATATTATTTTCGGAGACGTCCGGGAAAAAATGCGATTTTCACCATAAGTTCGGGTTTTTTAAGTCTCTGTCCGAGTTCGGGGAATTTAGAGATGGCAGCCCTAGGTATGAACCACGTGATAAATACCTAAATGATAATTGATAAAATATCTGTCACATTCACACTCATACCGATGGATATTTTATCATATATTTATGCCGCGAAAAACTTGCGTTCATTGACTGAGCGAGCGAAGCATCTCCGTTCCAGCTTGGCCCAAAATTCTCGCGTTTGTTATGATGTCCAGCAAGCTTTCCGGCTATTCTCGCCGAGAGGTCGCATTGGACAACCGATTCTGAAGTTTTGTGAGTGGGTTCGATAAGTATATAGAATTTATTTCGATTCAGTTTTTCAAAATTTTTCAAAACAGCGAAAATATGGGCGTAAAAACGAAAACATTACAAATATCAGCAATTTCTAGCCCTGCTTTAAACCAAAAACGTTTAACGGTTGCGTTCCACATTACGAAGTTTCACTTCTTCCGCGCGGAGGGTCTCCACACACAATTTTTTTATAAGACCTATTCAACGACACCCCACACGAAACGAAAAATATCACCTCCATTTTGGGTGTTCGAGAGGTACCCGAAAACGAAGTTTTATTTGGTTTGTATTCTACCGTTTTGTCGGCGTGACACGTATACACATACTCATACCAAATTTCAGCTTTCAAGTACTAATGATCACGGAGCTAAGCCGCGGACGGACGGACAGACGGGCAGACGGACATGGCGAAACTATGAGGGTTCCTAGTTGACTACGGAACCCTAAAAACGATCTGTTAGTATGCAGTTTCTATGAAGATAGAAAGCTTGTGACGTCATAAAAATCTGTAGTCAAAAAACGTCTTCTTTCCAGCTTTTGTGCAAGTAAAATGAATAGCATAGTGTCCTAACTTTAGGTTGTTATATAGTGGTTGATTATTTGGTTCTATGTTTGAATGTGTGTTTAGTGGTTTCAATTATAATCATAATCATAATCATCTTTATTCGTAAGAAAAGTTACATGTCTTTAAATTAAAATACATTAAATATAATTCATTATTTCAATAAAATACATTACAATTTATTATTTTATGTATGTACAAGTTTACCTATTATTTATCCCAGTTTAGAAATATACTGTAGAACGATTGCTCAACAAGCCATTTTTTTAGTTTAAATTTAAAACTGGCAAGGCTTGGCGTGTCTTTTATATGTGAAGGTAGTCTATTATATGACTGGACCCATTACATGCATTGTTTTGGAGGATTTTTTTAACGAGTGCGGTATTGCGGAAAGTTTGTCGCTATTGCGAGTTACCCGTCCAGAAACCTCACCCCATGTCTTATATTCAGCTCGGTTTTCCCTCACGTAGACGGCAACGTGCAGCACCAGCAGGCTCGGTAATGTTAGGATGTTAAGGGATGTAAAATGTGGTTTTGCTGATTGATCCCAAGGTACACGTCCCGTAATTCTAACGGCTCGTTTCTGCAAGCGGAAGACGCGCTGTCAGTCCGCAGCGCGGCCCCAAAGGTCGAGTCCGTACTGTACGAGCGCCTGCACGGTGGCGAAGTAGGTAACACTCGCGGACTGTATGTGGCGGGAGTGTCGACGCGAGTCTTCCGAGGGCGAAACACGCGCTTCCTAGCTTCGAGCACAGGCTGTCTATACAACTCATTTTCAATATACGTAAGTAGTCAAATACCATAAGCAATACAAAAAATATTTATTGTTTGAATGTGAGTGGTTATAAATGGTGGTAGGGTTAGAGTTTGGTACATCACAATCAGCCAGAATTTGGCGCACAATATTTTGTCTTTAAATATGCATGTCACTAAAACCTATGAAGAGTATGTATTTAATAATGTCAGATTAAAAATAAGTTATGAGGAGAATAAAAGTAGTTAGATAATAAATTAATGTCATGCAATACGCTTAGAAATTATCAACTAACTATTAAATACACTTGGCGCTGCGTGTTCGCGTATTTGCTTTATTTGGCTAAAATCGGCCATGTGTGGAGTAAGTATTCGTCTGCATTCGTCTATGTTTACCTTATTTGCACGAACGACCCAAACACGTAAACAGGCAATTAAAATAATAATATTGCTTCGCTAATCCGCGATATAATATTTTAATTAATATGGATTTCCGCAAAGCGACGCCAGATTCAATTAATTACGAAAACAGGCAAACACGCGTAGGTATCCGCCCGCTTATCGGTTTTGGTCACACATCCGACACGAAGATGCAAATATGGCAAATATTGGCTCATGGCTCATTGGCATTGATTTTGAACTAAAATCCTTTTCACGTTTGGCACCCTAAATGTGGATGTCGTGTTTGTGATGTTTGGACTTGCGAATATTTAGACCAACATGGCGATTACACTACACTACGTGTAAAAGTGAAGTGCCACAATTCAGTTCGTAAGAGCAAGCTAGTTTGCAAATAGGCTAAGAAGGGCCGTTACAGACGAACTATACATGCCAGCTACAACGTGTATGCCAGCTATAACGTTGACTGCACGCAGACTGCAGTTTCTATACAAGTTGGGTTACAGTCCATTCGTATCGACCTTAAGTAAACAAAACGTTATATTTGAATGTAACGACAATTACTTTTGAATAGAGATCTCTCATATCTTTCTTCAAACGGCACATAAATTGTGACCGGAATGTTAGCAACCATCGTGCCATCTGGCGGCGGGTGTAAGCAGACCCAGATTTAGAGGGCTAGGGCCTATAGGCACTTAGCAATTGGGGACCCCGCCCTTATGAGGCCTTATTCCTTTTAAAATTTATTTTTTTCATATTGTGACAAATATATTTTAAGTGAATAATACTTTTCCCCGAGTTCTAGGTAGTAACATATCTATTTCATGCTTTCATTGCGTGCAGTCGAAAATAAGTTGAAAAAACTCATTTTCCGCGTGAATTTTGTCAATTTCGAGTAGTTTTTGAAACAAAAATTATCAATGAAAAATTCAAATTATAGGTTTCAAATATATACCAATATATCCCAATAGCCCTGTTCTAGGTAGTAACATCAATAATATATTAAGAAACATGTTTGATCATAGAGAAAAATCTCTAAAACTATCAGCATTTTCAAAGGAATAAGGCCTCTTATCTCAAAATAGTTTCCAGCAAATTTAATCTAGGCAGTAGTATTTTAGTGATGAATAAGGAGAACATAAAGTATGGTGCACGTCCTGCTTCTGGCACTGGGGCTCCCAGACTGGATGGGCACAAGGCCCGGGCCTAGGGGTAAATACGCCACTGGGTGTAAGTACGATCAAGAAGTCGAGACCCTGCCACAGGCGATGTAACGACAGGAATCGTGAATCGATAACAGAGCTCCTCCCTGCCTGAGTGCCAGGTTCTTCATAGGCGTATTTAGGGGGCTGGCCGTGTGGGCCACGGTCCACCCTAGAAATTCATGTCTTCCTCTCATAGGCCATAGGTACTGTGAAGGTCGTACCTTCACTATCGGTGCCTGGCCACTGATTTAAGAAGTAAAGTTGTTTTATATTTAGAATAAGACGTGTGACATCCGTCAAAGAAATAAAATGCAGTAGTTAGTCTTAGACTGGCCTCCGGGCAATAAACACATTTAAACCTCTCGCTGCCCTTTCTCTGCTCTAAATTCCTCCTCTGAGGACAACTCCTGGCAGTCGCTACACTTGGTGGAGCTGCGAAAGTTTATAACTAGAGTCACGCGAGTATTAATAAGTTCCCTCGCTCCCAATAATTTTTGTTCGCAGAAAAAGCAGAATAAGTGCATGTATTGCAATTACGAGCTGCCAATATACGAGTGACGATATAGTATAAAGAATAAGCGCACAAGAAGAAAAAGCGCACGTATTACAATTGCGGTTTGTATAGGAGCCGTACAGAAGCGAAGGTGGCAAAGGATCGGGTGATATTAAGCGATAATCAGTCTATCAATCATTGAAATTATTAATCACCCATTTTTCATTTCGTGCGATTTTAATCTGTTTGTGCATTTGATTTGTTTGGATTCCATACGAAAATGGAGACGAGTACTTTTAATGGCTTTTCCGACGTTGGAGATTTTTAATTAATGGCCCAAGTGAGAAAATACGAATAAAATAATCACAAATGGCGGTTGCGGTTTAATTGTTCGGGACCCGCATTACAGAATAGTATCAGACATCGTTTTAGGATGTTATTTTAAAGTTAAACAACGAATTCCCGTCGAGCCAAGAAATCATGTACAAGGATGTTATCATCGACGGCAAAAGTCGCAAGAATCATCATTAATTCGTTTCTTTACGCTTGAAGCACACGTTGTTGACATCAGACAAGCAATTGTCAGTGAAAATATGGAATTTTACCAGTGAGAAACATTCAGTTTCAGTGTTGTCAAATGATGTAACAAATGTTCTTAAAGAGTGGAAGCCTTCAAGTTCAGCCGTTATCACTAATTATACAATATGTTGCTAGTAAAATTTTATTTGATTAATATGTGCTGTGCCGGACCAAGTGCTCGTCAAGAAGATGCAACATCAGGAACAGGGTGCATGAGCGTGGAGAGCCGCTCAAGCACTGAAGAGCGCCGCTGGACACCGTGGACATCGGACGAAACGCTACGCTTCTATCAGGCAATAATGATCCATAATAATTTGTAGAAGATGTGTTTATTAGGATGTAAATAATGGTCTCATAATAATTATGTTAGGTGTATAATAGTTCTAGATGTTAGTAAGGTCCTACTAATAATCATTTTTCTGCTTGAATTATTACCTTATAAGATAATCCACCGATTGTCTTCATTGAATTATGTGGTGCAAAGACTCACTCCTAATGGTCGTGCCAAGAATGTAATAATTCATGTTAACAGATTAAAGAGATTCTTTAATCGTTAATTCTAATTTATATAAAACAGTTCTATATTTCTAGGGTGTAAATAATAACACAATTATTTTTCAGCAATATTTAATCCAGGCAGACTGTACTTAGATGTTACAATAGGAAGTCCAATTTTTAATGTTTTGCACTATAAATTTATTGCACTTTGAATTTATTGCATTTTGAATTTATTGCACTTTCAATACCTTTACTTGATATAATTTTAATTTATTGCTTTCTCAGGTCTCCAATAATTATTTATAATACTTTATTTCCAGCATTTTAATTTGTGTATACTAATATGATTTTCTTTTTCATGTAATTCGACACTGCAAGGGCCATAGCTGTCCCAGTTCCTTGAAATGAAATGAAATGAAATGAAATAATTTATTCAGTAAGTAGGCCACAGGGGCACTTTTACAAGTCAGATTGTGAATCTACCGGCATTTCGCAAGAGGAGACCGCTGTTGAGAAGAAAGCCGAAAGAAACTCAACAGTAAGTCATTTTTTCGTAAATAATACTTAAAACAATTACATGATACAGTTGTGTTAAAACTAATTACACTGGGTACACGTAAAGGAGATGTATAGATACCTACTCCAAATAAAATAAAAATTTAATAAATTTAAAATATTAAATATACCCAGAGATGTATAAAGTCTCTGGGTGTCACAGCATGCAATAAAATATAATTACTTAATTAATTTAATTCCATAGAGATGTATAAGGTCTCTAGGCGTCAACGTGAATAATTTAGAAAATAGTTATTAAACCTAAAATTCTTAGAGATGTATATGGTCTCTAGGCGTCATAACATGCAATAAAATATTTTAAAATGATTTAATTTCCTCAGAGATGTATAAAGTCTCTGAGTGTCATACTACACTAAGCTGTTTCTTAGAGATGTATACAGTCTCTAAGAGTTCAAAAAGATAAAATCAACATTGAATAACTTCAATCGAGTACAGGTGAAGTTTCTCACGTTTGCTTAATTTAACACTAGTATGCGGTTGCTACATATTTAATTTGGCCCTTGCTAGCATGAACAGACCGGACCCCACAAACGGCACCCGTTCACGAGTATGACGCATATCTCAGCCATCGCCTCCCTCAACCATATTATAGGGAAGGCTGCGACCCGATCAACGACGCCACCGTAAGCAAAGACCTTTAAGCGAGCATGACATGCTCAAGCTGCCGGGCATACTTGACTAATACTATTTGCCCGGTGAGAAACAACAAATTGTGCTCTCATGTTACATTAAAAATTACCCACCAAAATAATGCTTATTTAAAAATTTACTATTGACACACAACACTAAACTACTGGCTTAAAGGCATCACTGTCGTTTAGAAAGTCATTAACAGTATAATAAGCTTTATTCAATAAGTGACGTTTTATTTGCGCTTTAAATTTGCTACAGGGCAATTTTACTACATCAATAGGTATTTTATTGTAGAAGCGTACACAGTTCCCCACGAACGACGAGCTAACCTTACGGAGACGGTGGGCAGGTATTGCGAGCTTGTCCTTACTTCTCGTATTGTAGTGGTGAATGTCACTGTTGAGCTTGAATTCATGGAGATTTTTCCGCACATACATGATATTCTCAAGAATGTATTGAGATGCTACGGTGAGAATGTTTGTTTCCTTGAATTTCTCTCTTAGTGACGTACGACCTCCTAGTGCATAAATTGCGCGTACAGCTCGTTTTTGTAGCACAAAGATGGTTTGGATCAGAGTTGGGCATTCAAGAATAAAATCGTAATTTGAATAAGAATTCGTAAGAATAAAATCATGTCGATTTTAATCCCGTCAAGATTATTCAAATAAATTCGTCGGGAATAATTCGTTGCTGAGAAAATTGAATGAAGATAACTTATTCTTAATCAAATAATTTTAATCATGATTTTTTAATTCAAATAATATTCCACGAATACGAATGTAAGGGTTGGGGTACCTGGATTGTTAATATGACTTATTAGGTATAGGTAGAGATAGTAGTATTGTGTCTTATCAAGCCCACACTCGAGGGGTATACTAGTACCCATTGAAGTTCGGCTGTTCAGTTTCTAGCTTCATCATCAGATCATCATCAACATTTCGAAGATACCAAAAAATACCTATTGTCATAAAACCTATTTAATTTCACATAAATCCAAACATTAAAGCTTAGTAAAGATCAACTTACAAAATAAAACCGATTGTATAACATCCATACTACAAATTAACGTTATTCAATTAACATTTTAATCAAATAAAATGGTATTTAAATTATGCCATTTCTAAAATAATTATTTAGTTTTTTATTCTTCATTTAAAATAAAAATTACATGATTTATTCACATTAATTTTATTTGAATTACGAGTACAAGAATTTATTCTTATTCAAATCGATTTGAATAAGAATACAATTTCTGTTTTTATTCTTATTCTTATTCAATTAATTTTTGCCCAACTCTGGTTTGGATGTCCGCCGCTCTTCCCCATAATAAAATTCCATATGACATAACACTATGGAAATAACTGAAATATACAATCTTTGCCGTCTCGACGTTTGTCAGCTGCCTGATTCGCCTAACTGCATAGGCCGCGGAGCTAAGCTTACCTGCAAGAGTGGCTATATGCGCACTCCATTGCAGTTGGGATTTCAGCTGCTGGTGTCATTGAATGCCTCGCGCATTCATCCTCCAGAGGCGGCAGGGTCATGAGGTCTTGGCCAAGGACTTCATGCAGCCTGCATCGGGCCGACTGCAGACTGAAGACTTATTTTATTGATGTATTAATATATATTATAATTAATTTTAATTATTAATTGGAAATAGGTAGGAATTTTAATAAAGAATAACTTTTGTGTTTTATTTATGACTGATCTCACGAATTGACAATGGCATGGCATTTGACATGTCAATATGACGTGTTATGCCGTTGTCTATGGTCGTGAAATCAATTATAAGGTAACAGTTTTATTTCTATTGGTACAAATACTTGGAATAAATTAAAAATATTTATTCCAGGTATTTATTTAGGATTGGTACAGAATGCTGGGGCATATTTAATATATATGCGCCAGGATTCTAATATAAAGCTAGTGGTAGATGGGTATCACTATTTGTTAGTCCTATATATGGATGTTTGAAGCGAGTGTCATAGACAATGTTTTCAAGCATCTAATATAAGGGCAGTGATATACCGCGGTACAACTGTTTGGGGCATGCGACGTGTGTCATATGTCATACTCCAGGCAGTTAAGGTGCGAACATTCGAAACAATTTATTTAGGCCGGTTTTACTCCAGGCGATTAAATTGTTAAGATCTATCATTTTTTGATATTGTATCGAATGGTCGATGTTTTTGTCTATTAAGTCTAGTGACAATTGGGGTAGTCAAGTTGGTGTCTTGCCTTTTTAGCGGGGTTTTTGTCAAGGCAAAGCCAATGTCAGACAACATGTCGGATCACGTAATATGCCATAGGCTAGTGTTCGCACATGTCCTGACCCTGGTTATCTCTTAGCAAGAGACCATCTGGGTATAAATGTATGGGTATCCCTGCATAGGTAGGGACTTATGATGTGTTAGGCAGGAGTAGTTCTGTCTAGTATCTCTGTAGTAAGATGAATGTCCCTCATTCACCCCGAGACGGCGGGAAATGTGAAGGTCGTACCTTCACTATCGGTGCCTGGCCACTGATTTAAGAAGTAAAGTTGTTTTATATTTAGAATAAGACGTGTGACATCCGTCAAAGAAATAAAATGTAGTAGTTAGTCTTAGACTGGCCTCCGGGCAATAAACACATTTAAACCTCTCGCTGCCCTTTCTCTGCTCTAAATTCCTCCTCTGAGGACATCCCCTGGCAGTCGCCACAGTACCCACTTACCCAGGCCCCGTCTGAAAAATATCTTAGATGAATGGCTCTCTTTCTGCTGGTGTCAGTTGAGGTTGTGATGTTAACACATGGTGTGAGTGTGGGTGCATGATTGTAGTTCTTTGTAATCCTTTATTTGTTTCTTGTAAAGCTTAATTCTGCTGCCGCAAAGCGCAAACGACATGGCCAAACCTAATATTTTGACTAAGGTGTATAGGTAGTAGATGTGGAAACCATGTCACTCATCAAATGAAGGAGAACGATTCATGTCTTTAGCTCTAGCGAGATATATTTATATATATCACTAATTTTATTCATTTCCTGGGGACTAGATTGATCTGTGTGAGGTTGTCCTGTATTTATTATTAAAATTTCCTTCATTCCGTTCAGTGGATCTATTACTCAAACTGTTCCATAGAAATAGAATAGAAATAGAAATGCATTTATTCATGACGTGATCATATCATAGAACATAATTACAAAATAAATAGTGACAAATGAAATAAAACTACTATGGCTGTGCCACGAAAAGGTCCCACCTCAGCATGATGCTAGCCCAAGAGCCAGCGCTGATCTTCCGGTGGGACCATCAGATCATCATACTCATTTCGTTCAGTGGTTCAATTGAATGATGCGTCGTACGAAGAAAGTATACAGAATTAATACTAATGACGTAGCTAATACCTATTGGAAAAATGTGACATCTCAAAATAATCAACAAATTCAATGAAAGTCGTTAATATCTTTTTAGTAAGTATAACTTCACCTATCTGAAACACTAATTTTTGTTTCCCATCTGCAACGTTTCGCCAAATTTTCATTTGTCCGAAAGCCATTTTTTTCCAAAACTGTTAAGTTTTCTGAAGAATTAACACAAACCTAACCTAACCTATTGGGTTCTAAACAATACAGTACAAGTACTCTTTATAAAAAATACTTTCGGACAAATGAAAATTTGGCGAAACCGAAGGCGAGGGCTTTAATGACACGAGTTTGGAATTCTTTTACCACCAGAGTCACGTACGACATTTTTCATCACACTTTAGAGGAAATAAAACAAAAGTAGTAGTAGTCAATACCAAAATTACTTACCGCCCTAGGGCGTAATATACGGCTTAGCGCCCTAGGGCGTAATATACAACAGATTGGAAACACTGTTTCGTAGTTGAGATAGGATACCCTTAATCATAATGTCAAATAGTATCATTCAGTTCAGTACATATTAAGTGGTGAATTAATTTGACCACTGTTTTAGGAATATCAACCTGCTTCATTGGTTATGGTTGCGTTTATCACGTGATAAATAAATGATTAAGCATCTGTCACTCACACTCGCATTTTATAAAAACGTGACGGATGCTTTGTCACTTATTTATCACTTGATAAAGCAACCATCTTAGGCCCAATGTGGTTCTTGTGGCTCGTTTGTTGATGTATGAGGACACTCAGTACAGTTACCTTTTCGTTGGAGCAAATGCAGTGCCTTCATAGTTTCTACGGAACCCTCTGTGCGTGAATCCGACTCGCACTTTTTCTCATAGCATTTTTCTTAAACATGTCAATACTTGCTATTTATTTATACCGCGATAAACGTAGGCAATCTAGTGTCTTGCTTTATTTCGTTAGGTTTAGGGTATTAAATAAACAAAACTTTTACCTACTTACAAAATAAACTTTAATTAACAGTTTTTTTATTAAAGCAGTAACGTCTATTTAAGTGAAGAATTTAAAAAAAATCTGTCTGGGCGGTGTTTGAACACGCGTTTTCAACGGCTTTCCAGGTCAACACGAGCGTCTTTACCTATTAGACCATCGAACCGATGTGCGATGCCACACTAAGAAATGAAGCAACTGGTAGAACAGAGTATGTAGTAGTGTCAACTGACATGGCACTGGCATTGCGACTAGGCTCCCCTTTTTGCTTACCATCAGGCGAAGTGGAGCCACTATGGTGTGTCAATATAAATAAAAGAGGACACAGAACATTTTGTACCATCTGTTGGTACATACAACAGATGGTACAAAATGCCATTGATTGAATAATGGTATACAAAATTTGTTTTACGTAATAATATTTTATGCAATCGTTGCACAATGAAGGTTCTTAAAGTCGAGTACCGCGTTTAGGTCACGAGGCTTGCCGAGCATACTATACTTTTTATACGAGCAAAACACAGAAAAAAATTTTTTACTTTATCGTCATTCCCCACTATGAGTTTTTATTTTTGACGTAACCTTTTTCGTTCAACTAAAACCGACCTATTAAAAAAAAACATGATCGCGATGGTCATGCCGGGTGCATACTTACTTTTATTACTTACTGTTAAGTACCTCACTTATCAAACTACCTATCTGCTCAGTCAAGTGTTGTCGTCATATCAGGTGATGGTGGAGTTATCCGCTGGTCAGTTTTGAATAAACTTCTGACACACGATAGCAACTGTTTGGGAAACCCATATCAGCTTGAAAACACTTTATTTATTATTTGGGTCCATAGATATAGTATAGTATTTGGGTCATTAAACTTTTTATTGACATATTAAATTAAATATAAAAATAGGCCATTGTCAGTTCAAAAACCAAAAGTTGTCTCTTTGGTGGCCAAATAGTTACCAGCGTACGTGCATAGAAGTTATGTTTTTAACACGCAGGCCGATAGAAAGGGAAACGTCGTTTATGCTAATATAACTTTGATCGGAATTAGACGCGCACCTAAATCTGACAATGACCCATTTAATCGTATGGCGTGTTTCATGCAAGCAATCAAAGAATGACTGAGATTGTTAACCCAGGCAGCTACGTCAGGAGACATATATATAATCCAGGTCTTCAGCTGATCCAGCGTATGAGTGAAGTGAGCATCGTTGGATATGTTCAGTGGTCTGTTCGTCCTCACCGCACTCGCAGAGTGGAGACTCTTTCCATTCCTCATCCATGTAGGAAAAAGTTGCAGCGGCCGTATCCTGTTCTGACACCAGAGACACCAAAGAGCCAAAACACAATTACAAGACACGACATCGCATCGTCGTACGACGCGACGTCGTGCCGTGGAAATTCATAAATCCAAAATTAACTTTATCTTCATGTGACAAGATGCAAAATTAAAATTAATTTTACGATATCACGACGTCGCATCGTGGCACGACGTCGCGCCGCAGCACTTGATTGTGTTTTGATTGTGTCTTGTGATTGTGTTTTGGCCCTAAGCCGTTGAGTCAGAGAGCTAAATTTGCCTTCTGTGGCGGCACTGATTACGACACTGATTAACTTACTGTTCTATCAACCATACCAAGGGGGTTTTCGGTGTAATTATTTGACCCAGCCTACTATTTATGAAATTGTTAGTTACCTGAGCTTAATAAAATCCTTTCCCCAAAGGAAAAAGCTCAGAGCGAATTCTCGTTCAAGCGAATGGTGCGAAAACATCTCTCCAATGAAATTCAGGATTGTTTTTCTATATGACAAGAGGAGGAGATACATATATTTTTGTATTAATACATGAGTATTGTATTAATACTTATATTATACTAGCTGTGCCCCGCGGTGTTACCCGCTCATCCCATGGGAACACTACAATTTTTCGGGATGAAAAGTATCCTATGTCCTTTCCCAAGTCTCAAACTATCTCCATACCAAATTTCATCTCAGTTGGTTCAGTCGGACAGACAGACAGACAGACAAATAGACACACTTTCGCATTTATAATATTAGTATGGATTTTATGTGTGTATAACTTGGCTTCTTATGTTTTTAGCCACGGCTTTTAACGTCAGCGTTTTATGGACGCTTACATTGCCTTTTAACAACCGCATTACATTACATTTTCTCAAACATGCAATGAAATATTGTCTTTACATTCCGTATAATAGGCTCGGAAGTATCGCTTTTTGGGCGCTTTCAGGCCTAGGCCTGCAAAGTAACTTTTTTTTGGTTTCAACAACAAGGTCATTCACACAGCTGGCTGGTTTGACAAAAAGCAGGTTTTGTTTTTAAAGGTTGGTTGTTAGACTAAAATGTCCTATTTGGCAATTAATAAAATGTTGTTCTTTGAAGTACATTTTTTTTATTTCATTGTATGTTTGAGAAAAGCACTATACATGCCTCGTCGTGAAAACGGATTCCCGGCCTCGTATCACTATATACCTATTACTTGGCCGGAAATCCTCATTTTCCCGGCCTCTGATGTAATGTACTATATCAATAGGTACCGTCATATTTCATATATGTAATATCTCTCTTACTATCGTATCGCACCGTAATGTTACATTACACATAGATGCAGAATACATATGAAACATCGATAGAGGCGCATTTAACACTTGATAAAACAGTTTGTCCCCCAGACAACCTTTATCATAACATTTTTATTTATTTAAATAAGCATTAAATATTCCAATCAACTATACCTAAGCCGTTTATCTGTTATCACGCGTAACTCGATGTATGTTCGCGTACATGTATATGTGTAGAGTCTAAAACGATTCATGCAATTTTCAATCGTACTCCCTATGTATAAATACTAAAATTAATAAATATTATTAGACGTTTTACCCTGTCGATATGAGAGAATCGCTCTGACTCATGCACCGACTATTACAAAATTGCAAAATCGTTTACAAAATCAGTCTCCTGCACTGGAGGTTTAGATTAGACTCAGTTTCCCGTTGGTATTTTGCTTGTAGTTATGATTTGTTAGCGCCTCATAAGGCGTGCATACGTACTGACTCATGCGATAGATAGCCTGTGCGAGCGCACGAATATATTGCATTCAGTTTGCGCCATGGCGCCGAACCCAACGTACGTATTCATGGATATCGGGACGACAAAAAAAAAGACGCCTAATGATATTGACGTGAAAATAACAGAGCTGAGCATGGTGGCTGTGAGACGCGACCGTCTCTTGGGCGACGTCCATCCGTTGATTCCTGGTACGCCCGCGGTGCCGCGGGTCCAACTCAAGCTGACTCTCTGCTTCAACCCTGACAGGGACCTGGGATACAACGCCAAGCCTGGCGGTGCGTTCACTGAAGAAGACGTTCGAACTGAACACTTAAAAACCTTTGACGAGAGCTGTTTCGAAGTGATCGATAGTTTCCTCAACATCCTCACCGAGCCCGTTTACTTGATCGCGCATAAAGGATTCCTGTTCGACTTCCTCGTTTTAAAGAAACATATGAGTGACATTGGGAAATCGTTTTCCAGAAATATATTGTGCGCGGATACGTATTTCGGCTTTTACGATATATTAGAGGGAAAGATATATAAGCCTGTTGAGGAGCCGACAGTGGATGCTTTAGCCGAGGATATGGCTGCTAAAGTGAGTTTAGAAGACTCGCCATCTGAATCAGTGGATGGAGATGCTGCAGCCAAGCAGAGACAGGCCAATGCTGATAGAATAAACGATCAACGAGGGTTCCCATGGGGCGGAATGAAAAATAAGCCTAATGTGAGCTACCAATTATCAGACGTGCACAAGCGAGTGCTTGGAGTGAAGGCAGAAGATGCCCACAAAGCTGATATTGACTGCCAGCTGATGCTACGGATCGCTGTGAAGCTGGCTGATAAGTTTGTGGATTGGGTGGACGAGAATCATTCGTCCTTTGCGGAGCATGTGACTCTATAAATGTACATCGATTTTAAAACCTAGACAAATTATCAATATTTTTCATTTTCATTTACGGTATTAAGATAATCCTGGACTACATCGATGTAACAGTTCAACGGGCTGAAGTCTACGACACAACGAAGTCAGTCTGAAAGCTCGGGAGATACTAAAGTTCTAAAATGGACTCTGCGTTTCTGATCAACAAGGAGAAAGCTATTCGGTAACAAATATCTACCTAGAATTAATTCTCCGTAATTCCAACAAGTAAGAAGTGTGCCCAGATAACTCGCCAGCATAATCATAAATAAATATGTTACTTTAGGGAAGAAAGTTGGTTGATGAGAAACTCCGTTTTGACTGTACAAATTGTGAGATGGGGGTCACCACTGTATGGACAGAGACGATGCTGGCTGAAGATACATTTACACATTACAACCACCTGCTCTTTTCAGAGCAAACGTTCAGGCGTCAATCATCGCTGTTTCTAAGGAAACAACGTCAATCTCCTATACATTCGTATTGAATCACTAATAAATTTACATTTATTTTAATTAATGCTTTTTAATTATTGTGCTCTTATATAATATTCGAAGTCAGTTCAGACCTATTTACCAAGTTTACAAAGGAGACAGACATAATCTCTGTCATTAGTGAGTCAGTTCTAATATGTACGTATAAGCGTCTCGTCCCTTGATTGATTTTGTTATCGTTAATCATAAACTTTGAAAAATACCACATGGCATAAGTCCGCCTTTTTTACTACTTATTTACTACTAGCGGCCGCCCGCGACTTCGTCCGCGTAGATTTTTGATGATGACAAAGATATTAAAATAGGAAAGTGAATTTTATTCTTAGTTAAAATAATCTAGACATATTACATTTCAAACAGTGGCAGACACTGATATGCAATTGTTAAAGAATTTTAGAAGATTTTCCAATTAGATTACGGGAATTGTTTGCAGGATGCTTAATATTTATTCCGTCAGTTACCTGATGCTTTTAATCTTTGGCAAAAATGACTCTGCATAAGATATAGAGCGACGCATGGATTTGGAGTTAGAAAATGGGGATCTTAATTATTATGAGAGAGATTTAAAAAAAAATTTAAATATCGTAAGGCTGTTAAAACAATCTTAATATCAGCACTGGAAATCGAGAGATGGAGGCAGTTTAATGAAGAGTATCTATTTCAATAATAATAAATAATTAACTTTATTTCATAACAATAATAAATAATAACCTCTTTTCATAAGAAGGCAGCACTGGTATTTGTACACGCCGCCGGCCTGGCTATTAAACGAAAAGAGTGGTGTGGCGGAGTTCCCGAGGCTGGCCAAAATGTTTCTAAATGGTCTTGCTGAAATGTGACCATTAAAAACTAAATGCACATAAGCAAATTTAATGATGCGATTACTATTTTGGTCTACAGGCTAGTAGTATTGTTTGAAGAGTGATTCAATATATTCTGGTGCTTATAGTTCTCTATATTTCTCAAGAAGCTAAATAAAGTAAGAATAGGTATATAAAGTATAGATTATTCATGTGCTGATAGACAACTCACTAAATATAGGAACACATAAAGTTTGGAACACAATTAATAAGAGACAGCACTAAGAAAATATTGTTGACAGTCAACCATAGAAAAGGGAGTGCAAGTTCGTTTTAAAAAAAGGACGTAGTCACCGGGTAGTAGACAGGAAATAAAAAATATATAAACTGATAACCTTAGCGTAACACTTCTTTATAAACAACATTAGCGGTGTTCCCCATACAAATTTTGCACCCCTTTTTAACCCCTTTAGAGGTGAAATTTTCCAAAACGCTGAAATTACTTTTTTTGTATTTGATTAAGTAAGCTATCTACAAAGTTTCAAGTCTCTAGTTCAAAAAATAAAGTTTCTCCCATATAAACATCGCATCCCTTTTTAACCCCCTTAGGGGTGAAATTTTCTAAAACGCTGAAAGTACTTTTTGTGTTTTTGAATAAGTAATCATTCTACAAAGTTTCAAGTCTCTAGCTCAAAAAAAAAAAGTTTACCCCATACAAACTTTGCACCCCTAATTATCCCTCTTAGGGGAGGTATTTCCAAAAATCCCTTCTTATCCCTAGCCCACGTTATAAAAGTAACCTACTGTGCAAAAATCAACTCTCTAACATTGGTAGTTTCGGCTGTGCGTTGATGAGTCAGTCAGGACTTCTTCTTTTATATATATAGATAGATTTTGTTTTGTGCAATAAAGTCTAAATGAATATTTAAAACTCGAGAAGTAAAACTATGAATAATTAATTGAATCAGGCGTTACTTTGCGGAAGTCCATATTAATTAAATATGGATTTCCAGTGCCAGTTAATTTGTGCTCTAACCCGTATATGTGTATTTTTTCATGCATACCTACATGAAAAAATACGCAAATAAGTATGACGGTTTTTTAAGTAAAACTATGGGTTCAGTCACCTAGAAATGTTGAGCAAGTATTGTGTAATATTTCTTACTTTTATGGTTAATGGTTTTCTGTACAGTACATAATTTACTGAAGCACAATGCACAGTCTTGATACCGTAAGTGGGCCATTTTTTCTAAAGTTGTACACCCCACTTTTTTTTTTTTTTTCGATATTTTGGGTATTTTCTACTCAGAATCACGAGCTCTTTCGGTCTAATTAGGAGAAAAAACTGTCCCAATGTTTTTTCGTTCCATTCCGTTACCATTTTCATATAACTTATTACAGCGGTAACGGAATGGAAAAACAAAAAAATGTATTAATATTTTGGGTCAGTTTTTTCTCCTAATTAGATCGAAAGAGCTCGTGATTCTGAGTGGATAATACCCAAAATATCGAAAATAAAAAAAAGTGGGGTGTACAACTTTAGAAAAAATGGCCCAAGAATACAATTTATCTTAACTCACATACCTACTTCATCATAGGCCTGGAATAGGTACTTACGCTTTAATATTCTTGAGTCATTCGAGTTTTCATTATATCCGCAGCTCTTCTTGCTCTAATGAAGTACCGAAGTACAGTCTGCAAAAATATAAACGATTAGTCCGTTCAAAGATATTTTAATCTTCGTTAATCTTTGTCAGACTCTATTACCCGTCAATAGAGTCAAGAGAAAATATTTCGTAACGGATTAATCGTATATTTTGCTGCTGTCTGTACCATAACTATAGGCAGCTATGCGTAGTAAAAGTCGTATCAAATTGAGATTTTCAGTCAACCAACTTGTCAAGGCTTCGCATCTCAGCTCGCAGTACATCTGTTAGCTCTCTATACCGGTTCGAAAACTAAGTTTAGAAATATAATTTTATGAAGAAAGATCGGGTCCTCATTTTCTTGGAAAAATGCAATAGAAGGTAAGTAGTATCGAGAACCTATCAATGTTAATTTTAATTATTATTTTGAAATACTTATGCACAATTGTTGACCTAAAGTTTTCAGTAAGTTTGTAAGTGCTTATTTTAGTTTGTTCTGTGTATACTGAAAATAAAGCCCCAAAAACAATACTAAAAATGTATTTCTAAGAGTAACGTTTTTACGAATAAGTACAATGTAGTAAACCTGGTAAAATTCCAGCTTCAAGCCGGAAAATTATATAAAATCCAGTGATCATGTAGACGCCACGCCGAAGAAAAATCCACCGATGAAACCCACGGAGTAACAGCTGTTCCGTCTGACGAACCCAACCACGCCGTCCACGAGGTTCTGGCTCTGTCTGACCGATTCTTTCACCCGCTCCCAGTTTACGTTTATGTATCCCCACTCGCACGCAAAATGGAGGAGCAACACACCCCCACCTAGACCGAAAGCGGCTATCTTCCCAACCTTCATCACCGCCCGCCCTGTCACCCAGCCACAGGCTGTCCCAAGAACCAGGTTCCTGCTAGACCGGTCCCGGGATATCTTCTCTAGAGTGATGTCGAAGTAAGAGTAGGACTTTTTCTGTGGCAGTTCGAAGGTCAGTTTGGACAGGTCGCTCAAATCGGGAATAGGTCTGGACATGGGGCATCGCCTGCGCCTGCTAAGAACCTTCGGATAAAGTACTTTTCGTGTATAAAGTTTGTTTGCAGCACTAAAATTGGAATCGGAAATATGTTGATTTGTTTTGATAGATGCCAGTTTGACGGTGTGTAGACTAAGGAATATAACTGACAAGACAGAAATTTCATGTAAAAGTTAGCAGGCTTTTTTATATTGTCAAAAAGGTTATGACGCAAGTAAAGAGCGGTGTCAAACTCATTGCGCCTAGTCCTTTTATACGCAATGAGTCTGACACTCTTTACGTGAGATTAGGTGTGGATTACCTAGGTGTACTATAACCATAAATCCGATTATATAAATGCGAAAGACTCTTTGTTGATTCATCGATTGTCTATAAATTAAAGAGCCTCTTCAATCCTATCTTATCAGTTATCAGCTTATTACACTGGCGATTCCACATGGCGAACGTTACGCTCGCTTCCCTTTCCACTCTCCCGCAAATGTAATAAGGCTCGATGGGAAATGGAGGAATGTGATTTGTTTCATTTTATTTTTGTCACGTAAACACTTGGAGTGATAAGCTGTTAGTCCTAAACTAGCGATTTACAACGCGACGCGACAAAATATGTTTGTACAGAATTGGATGTCGCACCGCGTATTTCGACTGCCGCGTAGTGCGTTATATCTTATACAATTTCATACAAAGAATATTCGTCGCTCCGCTGCCGCGTAGTTACGTAAGACAGTAATCTTGTGTAGAGTCCTTTACTGGATATCGGGACATTCCGAAAATTACTAATTCCATTAGTAAGTAAATAAGTAAATAAATATTAAGGGACAATCATACACAAATCGACCTAGTCCCAAACTAAGCAAAGCTTGTACTATGGGTACTAGACGACGATATACATAATATATAAATACATATATAGATAACATCCATGACCCAAGAACAAATATTTTGCACAAATATTTGCCCCGGCCGGGATTCGAACCCGGGACCGCCGACTCAGTAGGCAGGTGTCTACCAACCGAGCCAAACGCGTCGTCCACTAAACGCGGTAACATTATTTGCGCTAGCAACACTTCCTCAGCTGTTCGTTTGACAACAAAAGTAGTGTTGCTAGCGCAAATGTTGCAGCGTATAGTAGAAATTATACCCCTCGCGGCGAACGAAGAGTCCTATGACACCTGTTGTCTCAGTACATTTTTCCGATTATAGGTTATAAAATGTACTCAGATGACAGGTGTCATAGGACTCTTCGTTCGCCGCGAGGGGTATAGTAATTTTCGGATTATCCCGACATTCGGAATTACCAGAGTATACCTAATTATGAAGAATTGAGACTTGTTCTTAGTTTAGTTTGATCTACAGGGAATTACCTATACAACATGGTCGCTTAAGTGCCAATTAAAATATCCGCGGCTAACTGCTGTCGCCATCATTCTCTCTAAAGTCCTATCGTGTTTTGAGAAGTCCTTCTTGGGATAAATAGTTCGTCGGGAACTTAAGAACTCATAAGACTTAGTAAATAATAGGTGGTATCCTACCACAACCACCCACAACTCCGAAAAATTGTTTTCCATCTCCATCTGTAATGTTTCGAAATGTTTTGTCCGAAAGTAGTTTTTTTTTTCCTGAAACCCGTAATATTTTCAGGATTGTATAAACATCGTTTTAAAGAACCCATTATAATTGGTTAGGTTATATTTATTTATAATTATTCTGAAAAATTTAGTTTTGGAATAAAATGCCTATCAGACTAATGAAAATTTGGCGAAACGTTACAGATAAACAAAAAGTAGTGGTAATAATAGGTACAGTCTGACAAAAAGAGTAGAAATTAAAAAGTGGCAACACTGTAGTGACGTCCCCGTTTTCTTATATTGATTAGAAAGGGACGACACTACAGTATTGCCACATTTTAATTTCTAATCTTTTTTTTTCAGACTGTACCATTTTGATTGATCGACCCGTACTCGTATAGCCCTAGAACATTTCCCCATTCTTACCATTCTGCGTCTCGCCCATTCCTTTTCATGACTATCCGGTCTTGTCATTCGGGAATCTTCGTATATTTAATTTCATATCATATAGTAACTTTGGCATTTTCCAGATTGGTCATATCTTTGATCATTTGACGACGCGGTTGGCTCGGTTTGTAGAGACCTGCCTACTGAGCCGGCGGTCCCGGGTTCGAATCCCGGCCAGGGCGAATATTTGTGTGATGAACTCGAATATTTGTGCTTGGTTCATAGAACAACCATGACCCATTTAAGATTATGTTTATCTATAGTATGTATATCGTCGTCTAGTACCCATATCGCAAGCCTTCTTGAGCTTAATTTGGGACTAGATCGACTTGTGTGAGGTTGTCTGATATTTATTTATTTATAATCACTAATTCCGCATATTTCATACATCGCACCGCAAAAATTTTACTTTGTTCTATACTGTATTTTGATTTTCTTGAGACTAAATTGGCAACAAGCATTGGTTATATTTAACATTTTGCATTTGCCCACTGTACTTTTTGATGGCAAACCACTCGCATATAACCCACAGCCCAAATACCTCGGCGTAACACTTGATCGGTCCTTGACGTACAACTCCCATCTTAGCAAGTTAAGTAAGAAATTGGGAACTCGGAATAACATCCTCCACAAGTTAACTGGCACCACATGGGGAGCGAGTGCAGATGTGCTACGCACAACAGGTCTCAGTTTGGTCTACTCCGCGGGGGAATACTGCGCGCCCATATGGCTAAACAGCGCCCATGTGGGGAAAGTGGACGTCCAACTTCGAAGAACTATGCGCTGCATATCCGGCACCATACAATCGACTCCTATCCAGTGGCTGCCAACTCTAAGCCATATTCCCCCAACACATCTAAGGAGACAACAAGCCCTACTTGCGGAAGCAAACAAGATTGCTGCAAATCCAAACTTGCCCGTCCATAAGGAATTCAGCCGCCCTCCCAAGCAACGCCTCAAGTCTCGATGCCCACCCTACAACACGGCGCAGGATCTAGTTGAGCACGGTTTCAACATCACAGATAGATGGAAGGAAGCATGGCTGACCAACTTGCCTAAGGGTGCTCATGCAAATTTCAACCCTACAAGTAAACCACAGGGCTTCTCGGCACCGAGACGGGAATGGTGCTAACTAAATAGAATCCGCACTGGACACGGCCGTTGTGGCGAGTTCATGTTCAGGTGTGGATGGCGTGAAACACCAAAATGTGATTGCGGGGCACCGGTTCAGTCCATACACCACATCGTCCACGATTGCCCACGACGTAAATACCCTGGAGACCCCCTGGACTTACTAACATTAGGTGGAAACGCAGCCCAATGGGTGAAGAACTTGGATGTTAATTTGTAAACAGACTCGAAAATAAATAAAGCCATACGATAAAAAAAAAAAAAAAAAAAACATTTTGCATTAAAATACTCTGAATTTCACACTCATATGATAAAGGCGAAAGTTTATGTGTGTTTATATGTTTTTTTATTACTCTAATCTTCACGCTCAAACGGCTGGACCAATTTTGATAAATTTTGGTATGAAGGTAGCTGACACTCTGGATTAACACATAGGCTAATTTTTATCCCGAAGAAATATTGAGTTGCCATGGGATGAGCGGGTAGCACCGCGCCGTGCTGCTAGTGATCCCCAACGATATGACAAAAACAGATCTATGACATCGGTTACACTTACCTGCTCAATCTAGCGTCACTTCAGCCATTCTGGACTGTATGAGACTCACGGTAGTTATTTATGTAAAATAGGACAAGTCGGGTTTGAGCCGTACTTAGAATCAAACCATTCACGTTTGAGACCAACTTATAATATGGCCAGTCACGTTTTTAACGTATTTAGAACATGGTCAGTCAGCTTTGTGACGTACTTATAATCTAACCATTCAAGTTTGTGACGAATTTAGAATATGGCCAGTCACTTTTACCGAACTCAGTACCCAGCCTCATCTTAGTGAGGAATTTTGATTTTTGGCAGTCACGTTTGTGACCAACTCAGAACCCAATGATTCACGTTTGTGACGAACTTAGAATAAGGCCATCACCTATATGACAAATTTAGAACATGATCAGTCAGCTTTGTGGCGTACTTAGAACCCGACCATTAACGTTTGTAACGAACATAGAATACAACCATTAATGTTTGTGACGAACTTAGAATATGACCAGTCACGTATGTGACAATTTTAAAACCAAGTGACGTATTTAGAACTGATTCACGTTTGTGACTAACTTAGAATATGATTAGTGACGTCTTTCACGAATTTAAAGCATGGTCAGCTTTGGGACGTACTTAGAACCCGACCATTCACGTTTTGATGAACTAAGAGTCCAACCATTCAGGTTTGTCACGAACTAAGAATCCAACCATTCACATTTTAGGTATATGGCCATGCTTATAATTTGACCATGGGCGGTCAGGAATGTGTTGAATAGTGAGCCACAGTATGCTGTGGAACGAAGCGTGGTCTGTTTCAAAATTGTTTAATGTTCAATGGTTCTGCAGATAATCATATGGTTCTAGGTTTTTGTTATCAATTATCATGTATTACCAAAAATATTTTTAAAATGGATTTTATCACGTGTATCGGATTGTAGTATGTATGTAGTCAGCCAAGGAAATTGCCTACCATTTTTAGACTTTAATACGCATGAAATAGTGTCGAAAAGTGGTAGACCAAGTTTTTGGCTCACTTTTGTTATGATAAGATCCATTTTCATCAGCAGGCTCGTAGCGTTCGCATATAGTTGCCGCTTAAACTTAAGACACACAGCACATCTAACTACATGCGCTAACTCGAAGCGTCGGGAGGGAGGGGGAGGATAAAATAAAATAAACCACCCCCGACACGGCTCCTCCGAGCCGCCTCGGGGATTAGCATGCACACGTCAATTCTATCGAATGTATTTCAATAAAATCGTACTTTTTTCACTTGTTAGGTATTGTCCGTATAATATCTACCTATTAAATATACTATTTACACGACGGAGCCGCCTAAATGCTGCGAGCGATAAAAAAACGATTTGAAAAATATTGAACACCTATTAGGAGCTAGAATTAACGATAACTATCTAACGCGGGTCGTCCTCGTGGTGGCGTCCTCAGGCGGCGGCGGGTCAGACGGCGGGCGGCGCGGGCTGCGGCGGCTCCTCACCTTTGTCCTCGGGTTCCGCGGGCGCGGGCGCGGGTTCGGGCTGGGGCTGGGGCTTGTCGGGCGCGGGCGCGGCGTCGGGCGCGAGCGGCGCGCGCGGCGAGTAGGGCGCGGGGTAGGGCCGGTAGGGCCGGTAGAGCAGCGGCGGCGGCAGCAAGGCGCGCGGCAGCCCGTACCCGGGCGGCAGCAGGTGGTGGTGCGGGTGCAGCGCGGCCAGCGCGCGCTGTTGCTGCTCGTCCCGCAGCGCCTCGCGCGCGCGGGACTCCTTCTCCCGTTGGAGCCGTTCTCTTTGTTCCTTCTCGCGTTGATCGCGCTCTCTTTCTCGTTCCCTGGAAATCAACAAATACAACATATTTAAACAAAGATCAAAGTTTAAAAAAAATTGAAAAAGGAGCTATCTGGTGGAAGAGACCGGGAGTCGAACCCGGTACCTCTGGATTACCTGTCCAGCGCGTTAACCACTTCGCTTCCCTAGCTCAAGGTAGACCTGACGAATTTTTCCTTAGCTTTGTGTGTCGATCTTTGCATAGTTTATTTGAAAGGTTTTTACACCTTAGCTTAGCTAAGCTAGCTTTAAATAAAAATTGTGGTGTACCCACATTAAAAAAATGAGACATTACATGTTTCATAAATTTATAAATACAAAAAAGAATAAAGACAAAAGTAACATATACACAAAATAATAATTACACAACGACACACATTTTAAACACTTTTAGCGCCATGTGGTCCGCACGCCGCTCACTTGGCTTACTGCTGCAGAAAAATCTTTGGTTCTAGGGCGCTGAAAGTGTTAAATATGTGTCCTCGTTGCTTAAAATTCCCAATGCTTTACAATCACGTTTTATGAACCCGTAATTAATTATTATGGAAACATTAGCAATTCAGTAATATTCATTAAACAAATTAACCCATTATGACCTGAATTATTTTAGGTCTCAGAATTAGAAAACCTTTTAGTATATAGACACCGAGAGTTTTCCAAATGATTAAAAGATTAATGTATTTTTTACTTCTGTATAAAGCGATGGGTGCCAAACGGCACCGCTAGACTGTAATGGATTAACGCATGGCGCTTACTAGAAAAAAAGTCTGAGAGCATAATCTAAACAAAGTAATGAAATAATTCCCAATAACAAAACAATCGCTCACCGTTCTCTCTCTCTTTCCCGCTGCAACGCCAGATCCCGCTCCCGCTCCCGCTCGTCGTGTAGCTGGTGGTGCGCGGGCGCGGGCGCGTGCGGCGTGTGCGGGGTGTGCGGGCCGTGCGGCGTGTGCGGCGCGGGCGGCACGAGCGGCAAGTGCGGCGCGATGGGAGGGTAGAGCGCGTACGGCGGCAACCAGCCCACGCCCACGCCGCCGCGGAACACGCGCTCGAGGTACATTTGTTCTTCTGCTGCTAACCTGGAAATACGATACACAGACAAATTAGATTCATGTTTACCAACCCTGATTACAATACGGTATTTGATGACAGCTCAAATCAGCTACTCTTTACGAAATAATTAATTGAATCAGATCGACACGTGCTTCGTCCCTCTACGAGGCATCATCAGGAGATGTTGACGGTCGAACGGTTCGGTTGTCGGACTCCAGACCGTCAACATCTCCTGATGATGCCTCGTAGAGGGGCGAAACACATGTCGAGTAAGTTCTGTTATTTTGATGGTGGTTTGTTACATTTATTTGCGTATTTATTTTTCTTATCGTGGTGGGAGGGTGGGACCATTAAATGCATTGTATGCATGAAAAAATACGCAAATAAGTATAACGGGTTAGCACAAATTTAACTGGCACGATATTATATCGCGGAATAGCAAAGCAATATTATTATTTTCATTCTTTACGAAATGTCAAAAACGATCTGTTAGTATGAAGCTATGATGATACAGGCATGTGACGTCATAAAAAGCAGTAGTCAAAACAAGTCCTCTTTTTAGTTTTTGTACAATTAAAAATAGTATAATGTCCAAAAGTTAGTGATAGTTTATTTGGTTCCGCGTATTTTTCGCGTGTTCATGTGTGTTTAGTGGTTTCAGTGCGAGAATTTATATTCACTATAAATAGTCAAACACCGTATTTCACAGTGTCACAGCTGTCGTTTGAATCCATAATAAAAAAGTCGACAATTTCAAGGGATTTTTACGTTTTTCAAAGGTATTATATTATATTTTTCCCCATAGTATACGTTTTTTATGTCGTATAATTTATGGATTAATTTATTGAAAAAAAAACTAAATAATTTGAATACGACAATTGTGAATAGGACCAGTCACGTTAAAAACGTACTTAGAATCCAACCTTAACGTCTGCGACGAAAGTATAATATGGCCAGTCACGTTTGTGACGAATTTAGATTATTGGCAGTCACGTTTGTGACCAACTTAGAACCCAAAAATTCACGTTTGTGACGAACTTAGAATATGACCAATTACGTAAGTGACTAATTTAGAACATGGTCAGTCAGCTTTGTGACGTAAATAGAACCCAACCATTCACGTTTGTGACGAACTAAGAATCCATCCACCACGAATGACATTGACATTGTTGACGTAAATAGAACCCAACCATTCAAGTTTGTGACGAACTAAGAATCCATCCACCACGAATGACATTGACATTGTTGACAAAGAAATTAGTTCCAGTGAAATTCCGCAATATGGCGCATCAGCGCTGCAAACTCATCAGGAGATTACATGATTTTTAAGATAGTCTCCTGATCTACTGATTACTTTTTGGAATCGAGCAAATCTCCTGATTTTTGAAAATTGTTTGTTGGAGCATACCGGTAAACACACTATTTTTTTAACATACGTGGTCATTTGGCAACGTTGACATCCGATAATCGTCAACCGATTTGTGAGTGGAACGAAACGCGACTGATTTTATCTATGGATTTTGTTATTATCTAATCTGAAGGGCTACTCCGAGGTTCGATATTCGGCCGGCATATAGTGCTGTCCAGTTCACCTATATACTTTGAAAGAAAATCGAGAGGGACACTATACGACGGTAGAATTTTAAACATCGGAGTAGCCCTACTGGTTTTTCGACTGGCTCCTGATTTTTATGACCTCCTTGTTGACCTGTGGGAGGAGTTTGCAGCACTGTGGCGCATCCTTATATATTTCTGGTCAGGGTTTAGTCGAGTAGTTACCTGTACTGCAGCGCAGCGCTGGAGTAGAGGCCGGGGTGCGCGTACGGCGCGTACGCGGTCGGCTCCAGCAGAGGGAACGACGCCGCCGCCGGGTGCGCCAGCCTGCAACCGGGTACCCTCACCGTGAGCAGAGTCTCTCCAACCAATCAACGTCAAAGCAATTCTACTTACAAACTAGACTACTTCGTCCGCGTCTTTTTTATTTCTCGTAGTTGGGTAAAAAGTATCCTATAACCATATTTGGATGAACCAAGATTTATTAACCTTTCGAGCACCAAGCGGCAAAGCAATTCACCGTGCCACTGACACCAAACTAAAAAAAAAGTGCTCCAAAATCAACAGAGATTGAAAAACAGAGATAGTGGTTTGAATTAGCATGTTTATGACCATCGAAATTTTTGACGTCAATAGGCGTCGTTGGCGTCAGTGGCACGAATTCCCGATGACGTGATTTGCCGTCTTTGGCGGTCAAACGGTTAACATCCTACCAGCTATTGCGCCATGATGAGCGGACGAATATTGCATTTTCTATTAAGTTATCAACATATAAGTGACAATAACAAAAAGTTCATTTAGATTGTATTTAAGGGTATTTTCGCGAAAGATGTCCGGTTCGGCGGAACTTAAATGTCGACTAAAAAGCCTGTCAGTTGTGTGATGGTATATAACTAATAGAGCTATTCAATGATACGTGTTTGTGCGAAAATGTCCTTAAATACAATTACTTAACAATTTAATGCGAGGGGATTTAATATATTAAGTTATGCTTGACGAGACGTGTCGTGGATTTATATTGTTACATTTGATTTAGCCGAAGCTTGTTTCGGATATAATTTCTAAATTGCATGCATTGTTTTTAAATTGACGAAGCATGTGGTGGATTTTCTTCTCTGTTCTTTGGTGTCAGTGTTATCCACTACTTGGTGTTATTAATAAAGGATTTGTATGTATAAAATTATTAGAACGTTCGATTTAATTGACTTCTCAAAGTTAAAATGCTCATTTAAGATAATCAAATCCGGCTTGCACGAAAAAAAAAATAAGCAATCGTAGGAAATTATCCCGCCTGCTTAGTAGTTATACAACTATGAAAGACGACGTCAGTATCCTTCCTTAACACGCACGGTGTCTTGTAGTTGTGCTAGATATACAATACAATAATTCTTTATTGCACACCAACAAGATGTATTTACAATTGACAATAGGCGGTTTTATCGCCATCTTCCAGACAACCAAGACAAGACAGAAGATTAGATATGTATAGAAAAGTTAAATAAGTGAGTGTGTGTACTGACCGGTCATCAGGCCTGTAGGGCTGGAACCCGCTGGTGGGGAGGTGGTGCGGCGAGGCGCGCTTGGCGGGCGCGGCGGGCGGCGGCTTGTCCTTGTCGCGCGACAAGTCGGCCGAGCCTGCAACCTCGCGCGGTCAAACAACAGCTCCACACTACACCTAGACGTGCCGTCCTCGGTAGGGCTGCCATCCCTAAATCCGCCGACCCCGGGCAAAGACTTATAAAACCCGGACATTTGGCGTAAATCCCATTTTACCCCGGAGGTGTCGGATAATAATGTAATTAAAAATAACAATTGCTTTATTTTTCATTCACGTAGTGTCCGAGTTTTCTCCGGACACTTATTGAAAACCCACCCCGGACGACTTTCAAACGAGGACAAATTCGGGGAAACCCGGATGGCAGCCCTAGTCCTCGGGAACGTCCCCCGATTTACAGTAGCGGAAAAAAATCTATCATATCGGTGTATTTTGTATGAAGGTTGACTAACTTTTACAATTGCAAACAAAGTGTACTCGGATAATTCCGTAAGTCCGGTTATTCCGAAAATTACTGATATCTAATAAGCAGGGTAACATTTTTTGCGCTATCAAAACTTCCTCAGACACTACACTTCTACAGTAAGAAGAAGTGTTTGCTAGCGCAAAAAAATGTTACCGCGTTTATTATAAGTATATCAGTAATTTTCGGAATAACCCGACTTTCGGAATTACCCGAGTACACCTGACCTGAGATTTCTTTTTTAACCAATTAAACATCTATTTTTCTATACAAATTGTTATTTAAAAAACGTTATCGACATCCTGCGTCTTATTAAAAAAAATAACGTTTTTACACTAATTTGCCGTTCAGTTAATAGTTGCGACTACGCTAATAAAATACATATGTTTCTATTCGTTACGCACTTACTATACTACAAGTTACTATTAAGCTACTGGCAATATTCATTCGGATCTTATCCTTGGATCCAATTCGACTTAAAGTTAAAATATTTCAATATGATAGATTTTTTGCCGCTGCTGTATATGGGGAAAATTCTAGAAAACTTTTCCCATACATCGGGAAACGAGAACGGCACATCTCTGCCTACACCACTCGACCACCGAGCGACACAGACCAGCGGTCTTGATCGTCGTAGACATCACAAAGCACGCGAACATTGCTCCGTCGGGATCGACCACACTGAAGTTTGACGTTCGCCGTTTTTTTATATATTTACGTCACCCATGGCCGTAAGTGGAATTTTATGCCTGCTACGCGGAGCTTCCTTGTCAAGGCAAGACGTGAAACTTTAGACCACGGGCGGTAATTCGTAAAGCGCCAGATCGCATATTTATGGGCATATTATTACAAACACCTGCAATCTGGGACATTTACGAATTCACCGCATGTAATGTACTATTACCTCCGTATACGGTGCTTCAGCTCAGTGTGGTCTCTCCTTTAAGGGGTGGAAGTATTCGCAACGTGTCTAAGAGGATCAAATGTTAGAAAATTTAAACATTTCTAATGCTTTCTGTGTCTGATAAGTTATATAATTGGTGAAAAACTTGAACACTGTCACGACGGATTATTGGACGTTACAAACAACGAGATGAAAAGTTTTAGTTTGACGGCCCTAGTGAACCTAGGTACTGATAGGGTATTGGGTTCGAAGGGGCAAATATTTGTGCGATGAACTCGAATATTTGTTTCTGGGTCATGGATGTTGTCTATACATATATTTATTTATTATGTATATCCACAGACCACTTAACCTATAGACCCCGCTTATAAGGGCGCCCGGGTAAGCCAAGCTTAAGCTCAAAAACACGTAGCGCTCACCACGCCCCCAAACGCTCTCTTAGTTCGCGGTCGACTGTTGACGAAGTAACATGCAATATTTCCACTGCTTACTTGGCTTATAAAGTGTTCAAAATATGCCTTATTGTATGAAAAATGCAGCAAAACATCTAGTCTTCAAAACTATGAGATTTCATTTTACAAATAAGCTATATTTTACTTTTTTACAAACAATGTAATAAGTTATAAATGTAGGTTGGTAACCTAGCGACGCGTTGATGTCTTGTGTCAACTGTCTCTTACTTTCGCTTGCTAATTTTGTAATTCCGTCTTTGTCTACCTTTGCAGTATTTTTAGTAGTGATGTGACAGTGATTAATTATACTTACTTAGGTACCTACGTAACCGATACCCGTTAAACGATATTGAACTTTTTATAGAAGATAAACTTATTTTATTATTGAATAATCGAAATGTATGTTAAATACACAAATGTACAATTATGAAACCATAAATGTCTAAACTGCTGGAAAAGGACTACTTAATATCCTGGATAAATACGATACATATATACATAAAATAAAGCTGAAGTGGCTCGAAAGTCTGTAAGTACATGGAAGATATTCGAAAGAAAGTTGGCGGGGGGATACTAAGAATCGATAACAGAACACGTTCCAAAAGTTTTTAGAATTTTTATCTGTTTATCTTTTTGTCCGTTTGTTTGTTTATCTGTTTGTCTGATGTTTATTTGACCGCGCATCACGTGAAAACGGCGGAACGGATTTAGATAAAAACTTCGTTAATCTTCCGAAAAAATCCCCATTTTTTGTTTGCTTGTTGGATTTTGTAATGACAAATGTACAGCGAGATTACAGTGTAAATGCGATTTTTTATGAATAAAATAGATTTTTTTAGAAATAGCCTATGAGTATCTGGAAAGTATCCCTCTATCAACCTTCTACATTTCTTTTGTAAATATAAAACATTATTCTCATCATTAATGCTTTCTCAGGCCTCCTATCCCATCCCGTAGCCAATTATACTTTCGGCATATGCAAAATACGCTGGCTTAAGTGTTATTACTTACCTATTATAATGTCTCTAAGGAGTAACATGCACTTGCTGATTTCTTGTAAATGTGTTTTTGAGTATGCCACTTTAAATAAAATTCTAGATCGACATTCAAGAACCAAATTAATAGAAATTGAGCAACCAAAATCATCGCAATCGAACGCTTTGATTAAGTCACAGAAGATGCCTCAACATTTCATACCTTGATTTATGTTGTTAAGAGTTTCAGATACAAGTCCAGTTATAGCAGATGTTTTTATTTCTACAGAAACCGTATTGTCTATTAGAAAGATATGAATTGTCATTAAGGTATTTACCGAAGGACTGCCTTTTTTCAAATATGGGAAGTACTTTAGCATCCTTAAGTACATCAGGAGTACACACCAGCTTTAATATGCTCGTTGAAAATGTTGCACAGTGGTATACGTAAAATGTCAATATTGCAGCCGGTATACCATCAAGACCGGTAAGATAATTTGTAAAATAGTTCCGTTTGTCACTAGTGCTGCATACTTTGCCAGACTTAAGAAGGTAATAATTAATAATGAATAGTAGTAGTAGTTTTAATAATAATTAGTAGTAGTTTTTTAAGGCAATAAATAATATTCTGATTCTGATTACAAATGTTTTGGCATTAGGTACTTATTATATCGTCATCATGTTTTATTTTCTAATTTACAGAAGTGTTGCCAGTGGTGTCTTTAACCAGTTACCAGATAGTCTTTAATTTACAGGGTGCTATCGCTTTAGTATTTTTCAAGTAAAGACTTTTAGCAGTTGCAAGCACTTTCTTAAAAACTCCTGGTATAGTTTAAAAAACGTGCCTATTTAATTTGTCATCATATTTATTTCTTCATTTAATATATATTTTTTTAGTTATGTTTTGTGAACCTTTTGCATTTGTGAGCATTTTGTACGGCATTGAAGCTATTTATAGCTGTATTGTTATTTAAGTATATTATCTGGGCATCATGGTAAGAAAATGAGTTAGGTCTACCAAAGCCTTTGAAATGTCCTGGCTATCAGTAACAAAGTTATCTATTGTTGAAGCTGTTTTTGTTGTAGTCCGTTGTGGGCTTCATTTTATGCTTCGCGAAATATTTGTAATTTGTGTTTTGGTCTGAAAAATCAATATTAAAGTCGCCACATAATATTACGATGTTCGTGTTTTAATGGTGCTTAAATCTAAAATTATTTTTTTGTGATAGTATGAATCAATGATTTTACACTTGACTGGGGACATCTGTAAAGAACAATTACATGGAGTTTTAATTGACCTATATTTACGCTTAAACCACACATTTCTCATTCTTTTTCGATATTATCAACATATCGAGAGTGTGCAATGTTGAATCAGATTTCAATCTTTTAATAAAGAAAAGTGTACCACCACCCTTAGTTATATGGCGGGAACTTTCAGCTGCGATACAGTATTCATTTAGATTCATAGATTGAAACTCAAGCGGTTCAAGCCACATCTCCGTTAAAGCAATAATGTCTGGTTTCATATTTATTGTTTTTTCTAATAATATGAGTAGATTTACATTTAATATTTTTAATCAAAACGCATTTTAAACCATTCACGTATTATTATTGATTCCAATTAAAAACATATCTACTTACATTCTGCAGTTTCTTTTTCGAGTGTGTCCCATCACTATCAAAAATGGCGCGCATCTTACACCGCATGCGTCATTGCTCGCTGACCTTGAACTAGCCAATCACAGTGCACTTGTTGCCCTCCTCACCCCGCCAATTTGGCAACATGAGATACTAGAGAAAGCTTTATGAAGCGGGGTCTATAGGGTTAAGTTGTCTGTGTGTATATCGCAGTCTAGTACTCATAGTACAACCTTCGTTTAGTTTGGGACTAGGTTGTTTCGTGTAAATATTGTCAAAATATTTATTTATTTATTTAATTTATGCCTTCAACGCTGTTTTTCAGGTATTTGTGAATGTGAATTGTGCATGCTTGCGACACTATAATTAGTTTTAAAGAGGACTGCAATTTTAGAATGAAGTAAAAAATTTAAACCATTTAAAAAATAAATGTGTGCGTGTAATTTTTGATGTGTGATTTTTTCGGCAGTGTTCGGTCTGGTGAGTTCATCATGTTTTGGTGGTGCGCTGGACGTGTTTACCCCCGATAAAATAGGGCACACAATTTATTCGAAGAGTTTACGTTATGGCATCTCCGGTGCCTTAATACTCAAAGATGAAAATAGAAACTACGTCACGGAATTTTTCTCCTTCAACTCAGTCATAATTAATCAGTGAAACATCGCCCCCGGCCCTTCGACGTCTCGAGCCTGGTGAAGGACAATAACTCGATACAATTAAAAGCTGGTAATTAACCGGGCCTCGGAACAAATCCGACCGAGCGCGCCGGCTCGGAATCGGGAAATTGATTTAGATTGTTTCACTTGGAAAGAATTACAATATTATCAGGATCAGGTTTTTTCTCGCTGCGATCCCGGGAAAAACTACACTGTTGTATTGTATGTTCATGCAGAGACGAGTGGCGCAAGAGAGGGGAGGCCTTTGGCCAGCAGTGGGACACAACTATATACGCTAGTAAAAAAATAAATGCTTTAAATAAGAGAACCCTCTCTGGTAAAGCTTAGATAGGTATGTTTTTCGGAAATTAAAATGAAAAATTCGCACATTTCAGATTAAAGGAAGATCTACGACATTGTATTTCAGGCATAACTGGTTGATTTTAACTTATACGATTTTCACTCATAGGTAATAGAACAAAACAGGACTTAGGATAAATAATCGCATTCAAAAAGGGTTTAAATATTTAATTACCTCGACGTTTCGAACGTGATGTAACGTTGGTCCCGTCGATACCATGAACGTCGATGTCATTAAATAAACACTTTTATTTTAATTTATAGTATTTGTGGCGAGAAATATTTGATTTTCACGCGGAATTCAGGTTAGGTAATGAAAAGAGCTAATCACCTCGTTGGTTTGTAAAGTCAATAGTTGAACCACGAAATACTTAGATTAATAAATTAATCTTTCAGCACTGAGATGCCAAATAATACTTGATAATATTCGTGTTCTATGTATCGTGACAGAGCTTATTTAAAGCGAGTAGTGTGGATGTAGGTACACGTTAAATAAAGACAAGACCTATATTAGAATTTACACATATGAATTACAACATACCGATACAAATGCGTTTTATCAGAGTGACTAAAGTGAGCTCATTTGTTTCTACTATTCGAGTTTCATATTGTATGTAAATCTGTCTAGCACAACTGTGGCACGCAACTCTTTGCCGCGCGATAAATATTACCCATCTCTTTCTTCGCTGTACTGTGGGAGAATGACGGGCGATAATGTCGCGCGATAAGAGTCGCGAAGCGTAGTTGTGCTAGAGTGAGACCACGCTAAATCTTCCAAGCAAATGAACTGTCAGTTTTTATGGTTTGACAGTTCATTTGCTTGGCACAGTTAGTGTGGTCTGACTCTAGATGGACTAAAAATGTTTGACATTATATTAATGGTAGATGTGTCACTTTGGTCAATCTTTACAATAAAATATATATTAAACTATTACAAAGTCATTTGTTGTATTTAAAGATAAACTCGCGTCAATACGGTATCTAAACATGTTCGGGATGCAAAACCCAACAAGTGTGTGTTGGCTTTATTAGAATGAAATAAAATAAAAGGAGGAAATCAAGGATGCTGGCCCTATCGCACCCTTTTAACACCGCTATTGACCAATAAAGATTTCGACTTATTTGTGAACCAGTCTAAGGGAGAAAGCACCTTTAGTGGTTCACAAATAAGTGGAAGCCTGCGATGAACCAAAAAAAAAAATCTCATGTTTGGGGCAAATGCTCCCGGTGCGGAGCAACCTGATAAATTCAACCACGATCACTGAATAGTTTGTCTCTGTTGCATAAATGCCTAGCAGATAAATATGATTATTATTGTGTAATAATATGGGACCTATGCGCGGACATATTGATTGATATTGACATACAAAACCTTGCCCAAAGTTACTGTCAAACCAGATTATGTGGCGGTGGTCTTGGCCATCAACAAGTGACACTTTTACGATGAGGTCATGTTAATTATTTAAAGAATATGTCTATTTTGAGGAAAGGATATACAAGACTAACGGTATTTCTTTTTCAACGACAATATTTATTAAACGAAGTTAAATTTGCAGGTTCGCCAAATTGAGTACGTAGGGGTTCTGTGTTTACAGAACACCTCTTCTCGTCCTTTTTTTCATCAGGGGTTAAAAAAAAAACAGGATTACATACGCAGGTTCGGGTATAGTGTAATACCCAAACAAAAACTTTGGAAGATCAAGTTACTTTTGTGGAAAATCAGAGCAAAAGTTACCGTTAGCGATATTTTCATCTAAATGGCTGAGCATGGAATTAGCTAGCATTCCCTGTATCCGAATACTAATAAGGTCCTTTCATCTTAACTTAGATTTGTATTTATTCGATCTGGACCATTCCATAAGATTTCACCAAGTCGGAATTTAAATATGTGCATGAGCTTCGTTTATAATAAAAATTGAGGATATCCTTTGTGATGCCAGGAGTGTTGACTGTTGAACCACATCTATTTTTTTCCCCATATCGTTCAAGAAATGCCCATGTAAGTTGAACAATTAGTCAAATTTATACTTCCAATTGTTGAGCTCTAACTTTTTATTTTAAAAAGGTGTCCGGAATATGATTTTGTTTGATAGGGCAATAAACAAAGAAGGTCTTTAGCTCAAGTTTAGAGTCAGCTTCTAAACACGGGAAGGGTAACGCGGGCCAGCCAGGGTTAGAGCCAGCGCACACTACGGCTTCTTGTCGCTGCCACATCTCTCTTTTTCTCACTTCAAGCGTGCAAAAGAGACATATGTACTGTCGCCGAATAAACCGTAGTGTGCGGAGCCAGTTAGGAGAGCGGGATAGAGATACAGCTAAAGACTCACCGTCTTTGGAATCGGGCCCCGCGTTCTTGGCTAGCGTGCGCAGCGCGGCCGCGAACGGCCCGCCCTTGTTGGGCGCGAGCTCCGTGCGTTTCGCTATTTTGTTCGCACTGCCACCTGGAAAGAAGAGAGAGGAACTTGAGTATTGTTTTATTAACATATCGCGAGACAAATTCGTAAGTAAACCATTTAGCTGGATCTAGTGTTGGTAAAGACTCGAGTTCTTGAAGTCTACATTGCAGGAACTGGATTCATCTTTACGGAACTCTGAGCTTAAAAGACTTCCGAGTCAATGAGTAGTAAGTCGAGACTTATCGAGTCCTGTAGTCACAACTCAAGCTTTAAAAAAGTCTCGAGCCATCATTTATGTTTTATAGCCCTTTTTCAACTTAGGTGTGCCGCAAATTATTACTTCTACCTATACGTCCAGTTTAGTTCTAATAAAAACTCAGTTGTTCCAAAAGCCTTAGGGCCTTTTCACAACTTGCGATGTGCGAGCGAAATTTGTATGAAGGCGATCATGCCGCGATTTGTCGGGATGCTTATTTGTATAGAAAACTCGCTAGCAAATCGCAAGTGTGAAAAGGCCCTTAGGGCAAAATTTTTACTAACAAAACACTCGAGTCTGTACAGAAGACTCATGTCCCCCAAGTTAAAAAGAAGCTTCGATTCAATGACTAGAATCTAAAAAACTAAGTCAAGTCTTAGAAATGGAGACTCCAAGGACTTGAGTCTTTACCAATACTAGCTGGATCAGCTGGGTCTACAGCACTCCGCAGTAAAACGAAAAACAGGATAGCTGCATCGGTTAGAGACGGCCCTATAGATAAAATACATATAGATTTACTACCTAATAACAAAACATATATTTCAAAATATAGGATGTATAGAAATTGAGTCAGGGTGACGGCAACTCGTTGATTTCCCAATGGAAACCGCAGCAACAGGTGTTATTCACCGCACACTCAAATTATTATCATATTCCCACAGAGCCTGTGTGAACAAGCTAACCCTCGTCGGATCCGGTCCGAAGGACCACTTCAACCGATATGACAATACGATAAACTGTTTAGCTTCTCGCTGATAAAGTTTGAATTTAAACAAGATCTATAAATTATTTGTTCAAGTATCTGGTTTGAAGGACCATCCAAACCGTCATGTATTTAAACAGAGAACAAAAGTAAATAACAACAGCAACCTCATATTACGGCCAATAGATTTAAGCAAAATATAGGCCTGCTCCCACGGGAACAGAGCTTAAATTAAATCGTACACAGAAATGTTAAACGGCATTGGCGGTATCGTCGATGATTCCCTTTATTCAGAGCCGCCATCGTGTCGCTGACAGCTTATTTCGTAACAATTATAAAAATATGGCGGAGCCACCAAACGGGGGCGGTTATTAAAAATCCCATTGTGCTGAACCCTTCGCAATTATGTTCACACTTTGTTGGTCAGGAGGGCGCGTCTCAACGACAGCGGAATGCAAACAGAAATTTAATTAAATTAAATCAGATAATTAAATTAAATTAATTAAATAATAAATAAAATTAATTAAATTTCTACGTAGTTTGTTACAAAGTATAACAAAAATATAAGATATATAAGAATATAATTTCAACGACTGTTACACATTTAAATAAAACTATTTAAACGGATTACATAGCGTAATATATAAGTTATTTGAGCCTCACTGACGTTGTCAAAGGTTGACTGACCTCAACCTCATGGTCAACCTTTAAGTCGTTTTATTCAAATGCCATCCCACCCCGAAACACGCTCTCGCAATTTCGACACTACAAAAGGTATGGTCCCGCTGCGTAGTTGGCGCTGGCCTTACCCGTCACAGTGAGTGCCGTGGACACGCGCGGGCAACAGCCGGGCGGGCAGCGTTAAACATTCATCGCCCTCGCCCGCGGGGGTTGTAATTGAACGGCTATTCCGTATCATTTTCAGGTAACAGGAAAATTACACTGAACTCCTTGCCGGCTCATGTGTTTCCTCCTTCTTATAGCTTGGGACCCTTCAAACGATGAAGCGTGATGAAGAATCTCTCGGGCCAGCATGGCAGTGTCAAGTGACATGGCACTGTTGGTTTCTCGTCAGTTACCATTGTGACTTGGGCTCCCCTTTTTGCTTACCATCAGGCGAAGTAGAGCCCCTATGTTGTACCGTTATAAAAAAACACTAATATTTATTATAAAGGCGAAAGTTTGTGAGTGTGTTTAAAAAGTGTACATATGTTAGTTACTTCTTCACACTCAAATGGCTGGACCTATTTTGATATTTTTTTTATGAATGTAGCTGACACCTTGGATTAACACATAGGCTACTATTTATCCAGAAAAATCAAGTAATCAGGTAACACCGCAAGGCGCAGCTAGTATAAGTATAAGATTTAAACATATGCTGCCCGTTTAGCATAACTATGCTTTGCGACTTGTGGCGCGACTTAGCATCACCTGTCACTGTCTCACAGTACTGCACTGAAAGAGATAGGTAATTCTCGCGCGAGAAAGAGTCAAATGCCACAGTTGTGCTAGAGAACCCTAACCATGAGTTAACGTGACCGTACTCGCTAGCGAAAGCGTAAACGATTTGTACGGAGAATAGTAAAGTGCCCCTACCGGTTACGTTGTAGAACTACAACTCTTCATAAAGATCATTTATGCAGTCTCTACCGAGTACAGTCACTGTAAAGTCATGGTAGTACTGGTTTCACTGAGACAATCGTGTGTCGCATCCGCATGTATCCCGAAATCACTATTTAATTCAGCCACTTCAAAGAATATAAATATACTAACGTAAAAAGAAACGACAGCGACACTTGTGTGCAAGTAACAAAACTCGCGGCTATGTGTGCGTGTCGAGGGGCGATCGCGGGCGAGCGCGGGACGCGCGAGGTGGGGAAAGGCATTCACGTGAATGCCTTGTCGAAGGATTCGGCGTTACAAGGTCACCGACGCCCGAGTTACACCGATAGGCCGCTGTCGCGCCTGTGGCCACTTGGTGACTAAAATAACCAAACCGACGGGACAAGTATGGTTACATTTATCACCTGAACCTTCACGTAATTAATATTAGGAAGTTTGTATAAACTGAAGAGAAGGTGTCCGTAACTTCGTTCGCGTCTCTTCTTCTTCTCTTCTCAGCATATATGCGTCCACTGCTGGACATATGCCTCTTGCATGGATTTCCAAGCTGATCTTGATGCGGCGATCCTACTCCAGGTCGGCCCTGCCGTCTTTTTAATGTCGTCCGACCATCTGGCTTGCGGTCTTCCAACGCTTCTGCCACCCGTTCGCGGCCTCCAGTGAAGCGCTCGCTGACTCCATCTGTCATCGTCTCTGCGACATATATGACCAGCCCATTGCCACTTCAATTGCGCAACTCTTTTTCCGATGTCGGTAACTTTCGTGCGTTGGCGAATGTCTTCGTTTCGTATTCTATCTCGCAGAGAGATTCCGAGCATTGAGCGCTCCATAGCTCGCTGTGCCACTTTTAGGCGGTGGATTCTTCCAGCGGTTAGCGTCCACGTTTCGCATGCGTATGTCATTACTGGGAGAACACACTGGTTGTAGACTCTCGTTTTCAGTGTTTGCGGGATTTTTGAGCTGAAGACGTCTTTGAGCTTACCGAATGCACCCCATCCAAGCTGGATGCGTCTGCTAATTTCAGAGTCTAATGGATCTCTCTTTAATGTTATTTTCTGACCCAGGTATATGTAGTCGTTCACTTCTTCAATCGTTTTGCCGTTCAATGATATGTTTGCGCTGACGGAGGTGCTCATCCATTTCGTCTTCTCCATATTCATTTTCAGGCCAACCCGCATCGATGCCTGACTTAGATCGTTGAGCATTCTTCCAATATCTTCAGGTGTTTCTGCAAGTAGAACGATGTCGTCTGCGAAGCGTAGGTGATTGAGATATTCTCCATCGATATTTATACCTGTGCCGTCCCAGTTCGTCAGTCGTTCGCGTAATCGAAATAATTAAGCTGTAGTCGCATAAAAGGTATCCTTAACCATCTTTGAATGTCCAGTTATCTCTGTACCGAAATAGGTTAAAATCCGTCTAGCAGTTTTAACGTGACTGATCAGCTTACAAAAGCGCTATTTTAGATTTTCCCAGAAATCATAACCCTTCATCAAAGAAAATACATTTTCAATAGGTACAAATTGAACATTTAATAATAGTGTATATATTTCGATGCTCAAACACGACAAGGATGAAAGAGCAGTGGAATAAATAACGAGCCTGACGCCAGGCAAGTAAATATGCAATGAAGTAATTTGTACCCCGCTCAGAGCGCCGGTACAAGTCTACGCACCGGGAGCTGGCAGTCAGCTAGCTACTCAATTTTCTATCTTGTTTCCAAATTATTTTATATATATTGGCACAACATAGTGGCTCCACTTCGCCGAATGGTAAGCAAAAAGGGGAGCCCAATGGCGACCGACAAGAAACCAACGGTGCCTTGTTAAGTTGACACTGGATGGCTGGACTGAGGAAATTAACTTTAGTTAGGTTAATAAGGTGACAAAGACATTAAGTAAATACGGCTATATTTTGCCGTATGGCGTACGAAATCTACACACACATAAACAGTAAGTGTATCAACTGTATAGGTAGAATATGCTTACAACTTTTCTGCCCCGCACAGCAAAATTGTGGAATGAACTGCTCGCGAAATTTCCGTACCGGTACTCCTCTCCCATCTTTAAGGTAACGAAATTTTAACTCCTCTGGCTTTGCAGGGTTCCAAGGGCGAGGGCGAGAGTCGCTTACCACACTTGGACAAGTGCTTTTATAGCGTAAAAGACTATTTAAACCCGCCTTCTCTAAGTTAATCTTTTATTATATTTAAGTCTGACATGCCTGTTATTTTATTGTTAATTTATTTATTTTCTACTTTTGAACTGTCTGTTTGTTTATACTTATTTATACTTTTTGACATGGTGCTATGAACCTGAATTTAAAAGTAAGAATAATATAATTTATTATAAGAATTTATTTTATTTTAATTATGATTTGATGTAACGTGCGTGCACTTAAAATGTTTGCATGCCTGCACGCAGGCTGAATACATGGAACAATTTCGAATATAAGACCTCATTTGTTCCTACCTACCTGTATTCTAGCAAATAAACTATTTGATTGATTGATTGACCATCACACTAATATTATAAAGGCGAAAATGTGTGAGTGTGTTTGTTTATGTGTACCTATGTTTGTTACTTCTTCACGCTCAAACGGCTGGACAAATTTTGATTGGTATGAAGGTAGCTGACACCCTGGATTAACGGACAGGTTACTTTCACCGCGGGGTAATATTTTATATACATATAATATTATAAATGTGTCGTTTTTTGATACCACCTCCCTGCACAACTGCTAGTTATGAAGCCATCGCTCGCTCAACTCGTCAAAGGCGTATTTTTATAACAAATATCCTCGCGTGACTCTTTGTTCCAGTTAACTTGAACAATATCATGAATTGTTAAGCCACTGGTTCTATTACGAGTACTCTAATATTGCCTGTTCATAAAGAAGCATGGGCGGTTGTATTTCAAACATTTACGCCCTGTTCAAATGCCTCGGAGCGAAAACTTCTAGCCCTATTAGAGTGAAGGCTACGTTATAATGTAACTATAGGTATTTATGGTTGTACTAATTGGATATTTACACGATTGGTCTCGGGTTCGAACATTTTGAATGTCTCGAATATTTCGTAAAGCAATGGAAAATATTTGAGTGATTAAGTGGGCATCAGACTCAAGAGATTAATGATTTCTATGTCAAGCAAAAGCACAATTTTGGTGGAAACGACAGTCAAGCAAGTACAATAAATAATGCTGTCTCTTAAAAATTAAAAACTATTTTCTTTTCGAGCAGGATTCGAAGATTTGAACATATCTCCACGGCTTTCCAGGCCAGGCGGGCGAACTACCAATTGTTCTATTGAAGCCACTAGCTGAAGCATCAAACTCGTGGGTGAGGAAGGCGGCGGAGACAGCTGGATTATTGAGAGTACCTACTGAGGTGCAGGTATAGTAAGATTATATACGCCACTGTACGTGCTCTGAAAGCTACGTAACCTACGGCAATCCTTCGCTTTGTACAACACGCCGACGCGACAAAGTGGCGTCTCAGTGGAAACACCGATAGCCTTTCACGAAGCAATATGACGTATTAGAACAATATCATACTGCCGTGCTAAGCTAAAACGCGACCTTTTTGTATGAAGCTCCATAGCAAAAGGCCTTTTACCTTAGCACGGTAGCATAGCGATTGTGGCCTTCTGTGCACGAGGGGCGGTGTGGGAACGGGCCGAGCGCGCGGCTGCCCGTGACAACTGCCGACAGCAACTCCTAACAATTACGCGCTGCTAGGGGTTGCTTATAAACAATGTAGTAAAGTAGCTCAGTATTTATCGATTCCGACTGCTACCATATCCTTATTTTGTTGATAATACGAAAGTGCCACGTACTTATAAATGGTTTTGCTGGGATTGAGATTACGGAGGCTCTACGGAATCTGCGAAACATTATTTCCCATAATATGTATATGTAACGTTTCATAAAATTTTCATTTGTCCGAAAGTCATTTGAAACCCATAATATGTTCAGGATTTTATAAACATCCTTTTAAATGATACATTAGGCTGGGTTAGGTTTGTTTTAAACATAAACAGTTTCGGAAAAAATGGCCTTCGGACAAAATAACATTTTGTCCGAAATTATCATTTGGGAAATAAATATTAGTGTTACAGTTAGGTAACCAGGCCGTTTTAGTTTAGAAATGAAGATTCTACAGATTCACAAACCGCACTTTGCAGTGGGACGCGATATCTTTAAGGTGGTTAGGGCTATGCACAAATCACGCCAGGTGTTTTCGGCTACTTTGGTGAGGTTCTTTGTTCTTCTTAAGGTAAGGTGTTGTAAGGTCTCCTTATACACCTCCATATTTTGTCGTGACCCCTCCACCCCCCTATCGGACCGCACGTGATTTGTGCACAAACCCTTATCACACCATTGGTTTCCCATGTCAGCACAGGCATGGGAAACTGTCGGCCGCTGCAGACGCACCTGGCGAGGAGGCACGCGATGTCCGCCACAATTACCCACCTACGGATCTGATAAGGGCGTTATTATCGCTGTCAGTGCGTGACATTACGGTTGGAAATTAAGGTGCAACAGAATACGAGATGGTATTTGTGTTTTTGTTAGCTAATTTTGGTGTGCATTAAAGCATTTTCTCAACATTGAGCCACCTGAGGAGTCCCAACAGCATTGTAAAAGCAGCTTTGCTGGGAGATACGACTGCCCTATACAAAGATGGTGGACAGAGCAGGTTAAAGGCGTAGCTTTATATATCATGTGAAAATAGAAACATGTGGTTATATAATTGTCTAAGTACATACTAACCGTAGATTATGACCCCACTAAAATGCTATGGATCATATTATGTCCGAAATAAACATGTTTCATTTCATTCATTAATTTTGTATCATGTTATAAATATGATTAAGTAGAAATGAAATGAAAATCGTTTATTTTGAGTAACGAGTCACCCTCATATTATTTGTTAGTACAAATCTATATCTAAAGTGTTAGTAAAAACATTACAAACACTTACACAGCATACACGCTTTTTGACACATGCTGCTCACATGGCGTCTTATGTAGGAACAGTCAAACCTGTCCCCAATCGAGCGTAGGATGGGGTTGGGCCAGTTGGGGCTGGCCCGTATCGGGCGCACCAGGGATGCGCAGCAAATGACCCACTCTTAGAGCCTTAGGTATAGCAATATGCAATATGTACAATATGTACTGTTTACAGCGTTGTAATTGGATCATACGTGTAATGTATTTTATAAGAATGGCAACTGCTTGTACGCGCTCGCTACGATACGCGGCGATGATTGCATCTCCGTTAACCGCGTTACGCGTCGCAATTGACCGTCGGGGTCCAATTGACCCGCGCTAAATTACCGATATGTTACCAAATAGCGCAGCATTACAGAGACGTCTAAAATATTTTATGGGTCGTTGAGTTGCTTTCTATTTTCCTCTCAACAGTGGTCTACCATACAATAGCAATACCTCTGTAAACTGGGATCGGTCACAAGCGGCGTCAGGGGTCGCAAATCCAGTAATAGGTATGTGTATGTGGTCTTTAACCAGTCTCCGGGAAGTGCAGCCCCTTGTGTATAAATACTCATGCTTCCATGCTCAATTGTAACATCCTTAACAGCGATTTTGACCGGGTTATGTATGAAATTATGTATGAGATTTATAAAAAAAAAAACATGCCGTTTTTATTAAATATAAAATCGACGGCATTATTCCTAAGAACAGATTTCCCTATCTCTTATAGTTTATGATCACTTGTCCCTACTGGCCCATTTGGATTGATCACCCGGTATACCTACACTATAGTCGCACTATAGCAATGTCTATGATACAATAGCATTCCTCTGTAAACTAGCATCGGTCACAAGCGGCGTCAGGGGTCGCCAATTGATCCGAGCCCCTTCAATTGACCTGCGTGCGTTGACTCACATCGTGTTACTAAACAGTTCGTGGCTCGTTTGAGCGAGTATAGAGTAGGAATAGTCAGAGAGTTCACCGCGTATGCTTAAATATTACAAGATCTACTTATTACAAGAATAATCTCGACTATGAATTAGGCATCTTCCTGACGAGTACAAAATTGTCCGTTCTCATGTTTTATTTATTTCACTACATAGTACAAAGCAAAATCGCTTCCTGCTGTCTGTCCCTCTCTTTAAAAGTACGCAACCGATTTTGATGCGGTTTTTAATAGATAGAGTGCTTCAAGAGGAAGATTTATATGTATAACGCATGCATAATATAGCATTGCACCCGTGCGAAGTCGGGGCGGGACGCTAGTATACTATTGTAAGATCTAGTTATTACAAGAAAAATCTCGACTATGAACAGGGGATCTGACTGGCGAGTCCAAAATTGTGTCTATTCTAATGTTTTATTTATTATTTAAACTATATTGCACTATGTTTGTAGAACCGATAACCGTTCTGGTAAAAAGGTTCGAAAGAGGCGACCACGTACCGGAAAACGTAACGCCCCCGAAATAGTGGACCGATGGTCTGATCCTAAATCTCGGGAAAATTAGATGAGGGAGGCTCACATCCTTTATGTATGAGTCATTTTCAAAAAACGTGTACATAGTTAAAGGCTAAATAAAAATAAAATTACGATCGCTTCTTTTGTATTACGAAAGTTACTCATACTAAAGATATGGGTAACTATCGTCACACAAAGGAATCAATTAAGTTTTGTTTTAATTAAAGCCCTTATAGTCCATTGAATAAAAAGTTCTAGAGTGCGTGAGTTAGTAACGTAAGATGTTTCTTCGGAAACATGTCAAGAGTCCCTAGGTAATAAACATACTAAAACCCCGGGACACTAGGAGGAGCCCCGGAGTGGGGGGAGGGGGGGAAAGGGTCCATTTTTTCATTTTTCGCTTAAATCTCAAAAACGGTACATGTTACAGAAAAACTTTCAAGGAAAAGTTGAAAGGCCATAAAATTATCTACAAGTTGTACCTAAATAATTTTTTCCTATATCCTACCGTTTCTGAGTTACACGCAGTAAAAAATGATTTTGGCTCAAACAATTTCCCCATACTACATACCCATGTTTATCACATCAATCGATCAAAAAATATTTCTTTCTTCCAAAAAACTCAAATGTGCAACTTGTGACCGGTACTGATAGATTGCTCTTAATTAGGTCTATAATTGGTAAAGTAAACACATTCCTCCATGGAAGCCTTTAGGAGGAATCGATTGTCAAAATATTATATTAGGGTAGTTTGAGTTACTGAACTTGATCTTTTTATTTGTTCTTCCAAAAAAACTCAAAAGTGCAACTTGTGACCGGTACAGATAGATTGCTCATAATTAGGTCTATCATTGATAAAAATACCAGATTCCACCACGGAGGCGTTTACGGGGAATTGAATTTTATTAGGGTAGTTACGATACTTGAACTTTTTATTTTTTTCTTCCAAAAAGCTCAAAAGTGCAACTTGTGACCGGTACTGATAGATTGCTCTTAATTAGGTCAATCATTGGTAAAAAAACACATTCCTCCATGGAAGCCTTTAGGAGGAATTGATTGTCAAAATATTATATTATGGTAGTTACGCAACTTGACCTTTTTATTTTTTTTCTTCCAAAAAGCTCAAAAGTGCAACTTGTGACCGGTACTGATAGATTGCTCTTAATTAGGTCTATAATTGGTAAAAAAAAACACATTCCTCCATGGAAGCCTTTAGGAGGAATCGATTGTCAAAATATTATATAAGGGTAGTTTTCGAATTTTTCACCTTTCATTGGGATGTAGCTCGAAAACGGCTGCGAATAGAAAAAAAATATTTAGGTACAACTTGTAGATAATTTTATGGCCTTTCAACTTTTCCTTGAAAGTTTTTCTCTAACATGTACCGTTTTTGAGATTTAAGCTAAAAATGAAAAAATGGACCCTTTCCCCCCCCTCCCCCCACTCCGGGGCTCCTCCTAGTGTCCCGGGGTTTTAGTATGTTTATTACCTAGGGACTCTTGACATGTTTCCGAAGAAACATCTTACGTTACTAACTCACGCACTCTAGACCCCCCTTGGAGGGACTCATTCAATGGACTATTAACTATACATGTATTTTGAAAATGACTCTTATCTATACGGACCTTCTTTAAGATGTAATCTGGACGAACGCACATCATGACCCGCTTCATTTATTGATGTCGTTAACCAATCAGTTGATACAGGGCCCACGTTATTAAAATTTTCATTTATCTTAAGTTTCTGTCACGAACATTGCGTGTCTATTTTAATTTTTAACCGACCACGAAATGTAATACGAGTACAAAACAAAAAATGTATTTCAAATACAACACAAAGAAGAATTATGAAATAAAAATGTAACGTGATCCACTGTTACGTAAGCAGAAGGATTACTGTATGGTGCCGTCCCTCTCAATCCCCTGTCAAACAATATTTGGGTGAGCTAATGCAACGGTCGAATTTCAGACATTGGAGTAGTCCCGCTGCACCTTTGGCATAATTGTCATACGCGACAGTTTCTCGCGCGAGATAATTACCCGTCTCCTTCTGTGCAGTACTGTGAGAGGGTGACGGGTAGCGGTATGTCGCGCGACAAGTCGCGAAGCATTGTGCTAGACGGGCTGGACTCGAGCGCGGCCCTACGTTGCTGAGAATGTCTAAAAGCAGAATCGATAAAACTATTTTTGTATCGCTACCGATCATTTGATGCCTAAAAATTGCTGTTTTATTAGTATTTTTGTAATTCTGCGTCCGCCGCTTGCCAAGCCTCTACCCGCCTACAGGACGCAGTTATATGTTAGAGTGAGCACGATGTAGTTCCGTTTCACTCTAACATATAAGTAACTGCATCCCCTAGGGTTGCCGAGGCTTGGCAAGCGTGCGGGCGCGGCAGATATTATTACGTATAAGTTCCCAGCAAGTTACAATATTGAAGGTACACCTGTAAGTACTCTACATACGGTTTAGGCGTCACACGTGAACGTTATGTTTCCTTACCTGTAACAAAATAAAAGATATCATTAGTTTTACATACACTGGATAAACACAACATAGAAAATACAGTTGTAGTTAAATAAGAGAATATACGGCATTTGATGATCAGAAGGGTCCATTGGAAGGATAAACATTCTGAACCCTAAGAATGTTTTAAGGAGAGCCTTCTTGAAATTTCTGGAATTTTAGTGCACGAGGTAAGGAGTTATGACGTCATTTCAAACGAGCAAACGGATCGCCTGATGGTGCTTGATAACCTTCGCCCATAGGCACCTGCAACACCAGAGGAGTCACATGTGCGTTGCCGGCCTTTCAGCTGGGAGTACGTCCTAATCTTGAAGGTTGCGGACCGATACGACCTGTCCGCCTACTATTGGGATAGCACTTCAAACGGTCTATAACAAATACATACACATAATATTTACCCGGGTGTAGTGCAGCAAAGCCGGGCAGTATAAACAAACTCCAATAGATAGATATGCTTAAAACACAGCCCTAGTTGCGAATCAGAATCCGCTATGCCTGTGTGCGTCATTTTAATTAACTTAATAGCTCAGCGCGCGTGTGCAGATCAAGTTACGTAGGGTTGTCACAAACATTTCATTTGCGCAATCAGCAAGCTTTTGTCCGAGCGGAGTACGGGGTATGTTTCAACTCGTCAGTCATTAATTATGGAATAAACCACCAATTAATATACACGTTTATTGTTCCGATTTCAATAATTCGGGAGGTTATTATCGCCTCTCTTTGTGTTAATTATGAAATTTAAATTTATCAGCGAATTGCTTTCGATGTAAAGTTTTGCATAGATATATGTTTTAGAGGTCCATCAGGGCTGCCACAAATGAAAAATGTATACTATTACAAATAAGTAAAAATTAAACGTCTTTACATTAAAGATATGAAAAAAAGTGAAATAGGTAGTCTATTTGACGGTCGTTGAGCCGAAAATAGATGAGTATGTATCTTTGAGAGTTGACGCTTAAACGGGCTGGACCGGTTGTAATAACCGGCGGTGACAGGTAACGTCTATATACTATTGACTATAAAATCCAGAAATGTTATTGAAATCAGTTTTCTATGCAGCCCTTCCTTCCAGGGTTTTAACACCGCGATGCAGGATTTTTATATTGCTAAAGGAATATTTCTCCACTCATCACACCGAAACGGCCGGATCAAACCAATCTTGGCATAGAGTTAGCTGGACACCCAAAGATGGTTATGGGACTACTGTCAAGAAAAAAGTTTTACGCGCACGAAGATGCGGGCACCTCTATTAACTTCATAAGATACTTTTCTGTACAGATCAATCAGAATTGCCACAAAAAGTATGGCTTTATTGTGACGGCAGTCAGGGCGCGAGAGCCTGGCGTTGGCAGGGCTCAATTACATACCCAAACATCGCGGGTGATCGCATCGCAGGGCTGCCACAAATTGAATATTGCTCCATACCGGTACGGCAGCTCATGAATATGCTAATGCGAGGTAACGTTTTCATCCTATTAGGCGAAGTGGATTTAGCGGAATCATTTCCATGGTTATTGTATTAAAATTGACCTTTTAGTATAACTCAATCTGCGTATCTATTGAATTGATTAGGTTTATAAATCCCACTATTTTGAAAGAAATTTGTGTTATACAAATAATTTCAAAAACATATCTAAATTAAAATGTTATTGAGCTTTCGACACAAGTCTGAATGCTATTGCTGAATGCTAATGTGGTCAGGTTCTGTGACCACAGAAATTTTGGATTATCGTTTCATTATTAGCCGAAATCCTGTCACTAATTCCAATGAATGTCGAATGATTGTAAAACAAATATGGACCACAAATTCAAATTCTGATTTTAGGATTTAATGCACGAGAGACATTCGGATTTGCATGCAACCCTAAAGTTGCATCAAACTTTAATCCCTAGAGCCGATCGATGCGCGGCAACCCTGCAGCGAGGGTTGTCACAGCGATCGCTAATTAATTCAGTCTGAAGCAAACGCTTCTTCATTGTTGTACAGCGAACTTATAATTGACGACGACGCTGGGCTGAAAATAGGCAATACATCTAATGATCTTCCAGTATTGAGTGAGCTAGTTATAGATATATTAGAACAATGTTGTATCAAAGAATGAATCAAAACTGAATTTGAAATATCCTTACTTCGATCACAAATACAAATATGCAGATCCAGTTCCACAGGATCACGTAAGCTTAGTTCAGACCTCAATTCACGAGACATTCGGATTTGCATGCAACCAAAAAGCTGCATCAAACAATATCTAGAACCGATCGATGTTGCGCGGTAACCCTGCAGCGAGGGTTGTCACAGCGAGCACTAATTAATTCAGTCTGAAGCGCTAACTCAGGCGCTGCTAGCGCTCCTTCATTGATGCACAGCGAACTTATAATTGGACGCTGGGCTGAAAATAGGCAACTCAACTAATGATCTTCTAGTATTGAGTGAGAAAGATAGAGATTTTAGGCTTGTGGCTAACAATGTTGTATCAAATAATCAATTTAAACTTAATTCGAAATATCCTTACTTCGAACACACATACAAATATAATTTAATTACCGAATCTGCTCACAAAATTTCAAGAGAATCGGTAGAAAAATGCGACTTGTAGGCGTAAAACTGAACATACGGACATATTGATATGTTAATACTGATTTACATTTTGTTACCATGCCGAATAAATAAAAATTAAATCAATTTTGACCAAAATAAAACAGACAAGCTTTGCTTGCCCGGCCAATAAAGATATAGAGACGCTAACGAGGCATCTCTGTCAAGCCTCGATGTAATTTGACAAATAAGACACGTCCCGCATAAACGCACAGTCAGAGTTTTGCAGTGGTCTGATCGCTTCTTAATATGGAATGCAGCTAATAAATTTCAGCTCATGCATGCAAAGCAAACTCTTAAAGAAAATTACTGGAATTGTAAATTCGTTATCCGATCGATATCAATATCGAAGTAACCCTGCAGCCAGGGTTGTCGACGAAGGGGTGAACTCTAATTAATTCAGTCTGAAGCGCTAATTCGGGCCGCGAGTCAACACGCCGCTAAACTTATAATTGGACGCAGCTGAACTGAAAATTTTCAATCCACTGGATATTTTTGCAATTGGTTTCAGAGTATAATCTTTTGAATAATGACTAACGTTTGGAATAAAATTAGACATAACGGAGGATTTGCGAGACTATTTTATCAGCCAGAGGATGCACTTCAACCGTCAAAATTAAACCATGCCGTCCCACTCACTCGATGCCTTCGCAACTGGAGTGAGAACAGGATAGCACTCCATCGAACTAATCCTGAATACGTGCATTATTACCCACTTTATAGCCGATCAAGAGGCACGTGTCTCCACTACAGCTTTAAATAGACATTTTTATGTTCATGACGCTGTAGTAAAAAGCAGGGGGTTTTATTTTAAACCCCCAATGCAACGATGCTATTATTTAGAAGTGACAATATAATTACAAAAATATTAAGCTCTACGGTATTGGCCACTGCGGTGCGACTACAATTAAGTGATGTACGAGTAGCTGGAAATGTAGCTGTTGCTACATTTCACGTATTGTATTGAAGAAATATTCACGAAAACTGTCCAGATATCAGCACGCAGTCAAAAAAAATACTTGGGAACCCATCGGTGCTCGACCATTTCTGTTCCGATGTGTGAAGATGAAAACTTTGCCGGGTGGCGGACTAAAGTAGCATAATCGCATCACGATTAACGATACTGAGCCAGCTTCGATATATCTGTTGGCGACTATAACACATTTGACTAATATTATAAAGGCGACAGTTTGTGAGAGTGTTGTGAACTGCTGGACCATTTTTGATAAATTTTGGTATCAAGGTAGCTGACACCCTGGATTAACACAAAGGCTATTTTTTATCCCGAAAAAATGTAGTTTTCTTGTGGGATGTGCGGGTAACACCGCGCGGCGCAAGCTGGTTTACAATATTTATATACATAGCTATTTCTTTTATATCAGAGACGAATGAAACAAGAAAGGACATGTTGACACGTTCGAAAGTACTCCACCAGGAAGTTAAATGTAATTTTATCGCGTCGCCCGGTGACGGGACGGGGGCGTGACGCGTGGGGCCTGCTAAGGATCTAATTTGAGGTTAATGTCCTTATTACACGCCATAATCATAGGAAGCTAGGGCTTTTCGGAACTATCGGGACATTTACCTCCTGTGGATTTACCAAAATAACAGGATTCATATACAAGTAATCGCTGAAATGATGATTCCTCAAGCTCAAATATCAACTGTGAAACACGGAAACCAATTTCTTCTTTCCCTGATAATGTTTATTATCATGTATGCAAAAATTAAATGCATATATCAGACACATATTTCATTGGACTAGCATTGTAATTAATTTAGGGAAAAGGATGTGTAATTTTCAGATACAGCCATTGCCTCCATGCTACTCCATTACCTTTATTATACCTCCATATCTAAAAAACATAACATGAGATCGCTTACTCCACATTCTATAATGCAAAAAAAACCCACAGACTGAGTTAAAAAGTTTTGTAAAGAAATATCATAATAATCTACCTCTCATCCTGAGTATATCAATAGTACCACCAGTCGAAACTATACGCCGGATACACGCATAAACCTTGTATCCGAGTACCCATACAGGTCGTAAAGCCCCCGCGTTCAAAAGTCAGTAGGGCGTCACGCGAAGAAACGATTAGATAAAATTAATCTGTCTCTACACATTTTCATACAGAGGGTCCGCGGGGGGCATCGCACTCCGATACCGACTTCATCGGGATCAAGACGATTACTTTCCAAGTACGTCTCACTCACTCAGTTCGATAAGAACAGAAACAGCTGAACTGCCAGTGTCACTTGGTCTCCTTCACTTGCCAAAGACCCTAGAGAACAGAACGAACGCGCGATGGCGGTCGATCCTTCAAGATGTCTACCAAAAATGGCCACCCGGCTGTTATGACTATACTCTCCGCGTCTAATCAATTTCAGGACGAAGCCCGTTGAAAAGCGAAATCTGCCCCGATCGTAATAAAGCATAATTTAGTGCGACGTCGATTTGAGGATTCCGTCGGCTATTTGTTGTGGTAATGCGTGATTTGCGACTGTGGCTGTGGGGGTATTCGGTAGGGATAGGGGTTATTTCGGCGCGGGGGGTTGATAATCCGTGTGCCAGCCGGTCGTGTCTCGTCAACTTTTAATTAAAGTTCCACGTTCAGGGAGTGTTGGCGGAGTCGCGATTCGCGGATGCTTTGCTGGATTAATTGCTTGTTCTGGCGGCGGTCTGCGGATTTCTGCGTCAATGATGAGCTCTGATTGAGGCAATTGTTTCGCTTATCATTCAGAGGGTTATTTGTAGTGTAGAGGAATTTCAACTGAATGTATTCATTCGTCACATTGTTTTGTACAAGCGTGGTCCGCCGATTAAATTTGAAATTGTTACTCTTTTAACATTACCATGCCGTTTTTACTTTACCACACTCAAGAGTTCAAAATATACTTGAATATGGCCTTACAAATTTAGATGACTGAACAAGTTAACGCTACATTTTCAATAGAACATCCATAACAAAATTCACGTGAATCAAATTAAGTATTGTGACCATCGACTTGAAAGAATTGGAAATGAACAATTACTTTTTGAAAGCCTATGTGTGTATCTCACTGCAGGGCAAAAACCTCTTCCATTAAATTCCAGGAATCCTGATTAGATGCCACCGCATGCCAACCGTTAAGAAACAGGTCCAGATTGTCTCGCCATGCCTACGCTGCCCGCCTCTCACTGAACAATCAGCCAGTTAAATCTAGCTCAAAAGAAAAACTAGTAAAGTTCCCGCGCGACATCCTCGGGAACAACGAAACAAAAGCAAAAAACTCGTCGCCGACCCACCTTCACTAATTACCAAACTAACTCAGCCCCTACAGAGCCCTGGGAAAGAAAAATCTCCGAGTCGTGACTAACAATTTTGTGACGCTGAACTTTCCCCGCTTAGTGGTTCATTTCCCCCCGCGCCTGGCGGGGGGCGGGGCGGGGGGTAGTTTTTATATCGCCGCCGACCATCCGCAGGATAAGCACATCCGCGCCATTTTATACGGTTATCCGGACGGGGCTCGGGTGGCTACGATGCGGGATTGCCGGTGGATTTGGCTCGCTTTGCGACTTTGACTTGGATGAGTCGTAGCGGGACATTCAGCTAGATTTGTGGTCAGATTATTATTGGTACAGTCAACCAATTTGATTCCTAGGCCATTTCGTACCTTGTCACAGTGAACGTCAATATGAAAGCCGCTTGAAATCTCATATCATTGTCGTTGAAGAGAATCTCCGCTAGTCCGCGCTTTACGCCTCTTGAACTATCTCCTCGCATCAGCCCCGGAGTGTGACGTATTTGTGAGCAGATGGGCATTATTGTGTGATGAATGTTTGAAGTTCTGTGAGAGGATGGATGTCCGTCTGTCTTCAGTTTGAATTTGTAATGTATAATTGATTTCGTTAATGTATGTTTTTCAAATGTTTGTATATCATTGTTATATTATTATTATTATTATTTATAATTTCACAGTGCCTTGGTTATCTGTTATGCTGTGTAATTAAGTTTAATAAATAAATAAATTGTGACAAGGTTCTATAGTGGCCTAGAAATCAAATTGATTGACTGTACAGCATTGTCGATGTTAGTTGACGTACATTTTAACAGAATTGACCGTTGTCAAAACTACATAGCATTTTTTTCACTTAAACATTTATATATAAGCCTCAAATTCAAACATACGTAGTTTCAGTCGTCACCAACTCATCAAATATATCGCAAAAAAGAATGCGTTGATAATTATCTGAACACAATCTCTAGCGCCTTGAAAGTAATTAACGTGATAAGACGAGTGAAAATTTCCAGATATAGGTACATTTCTCATTTTGTATGGGAAATGAAGAAAGTTTCAGGAAAAATTCGGAAACAGCACATCACTAGTTAAGTACTTATGCTTTCTGAAAAATGACTGACTGTTGAGTTTCTTTCGGCGTTTCTTCTCAACAGTGGTCTCCTCTTGTGAAATGCCGGTAGACTCAGACATGTAAAAGTGCTCCATGTACACTTGCAGAATAAAGTTCATTATTTCATTAAGATATTAATGAACGCATTATTTGCTGTAATATATCTGATAGCTACTGTACAGCCGAGTTCGTACATATATAATTATCCAAAAAAGATATCCAAAATAAGTGAACTCCCCTCTTTTGTTAACGGCATAGAGGCGTGTTCAGTTCAGATATATTTAATCACATTTTCGCGTATAAATTTAAGAAGTCGACTGTATAAGTCTGAAATCTTCCGTCTGGTTTGACATAAGTGAATAACGTGTTCCAGTTGCGACGTTCAAGGATATTAAAAATACAAAGTATCCGCGGGATGCAAGCCTTTGTGCAGCGCGCGTCTTCCACCACAGTAGCTAAAAGTCCTATCTACATGTAACCTCCATACATAGTTGCTGCACTTTAGTTGTGGCCGTCCGCCGCAGCAGGATTGTTGCGCCAACAAAGGAGACGTTTTCACGGAGACAAGTTATTAAATATTCACTGCGGTGTTGTAGAAATGGAATGCACGGTGGGGTTATTTTAAGCAGTATTTTGGTTTGTGTAAACGCACAATGCGTATCCATCCCAAGTAGCACACAGGCTGCAGAAGCACTTATACAGCCTTTCATCATCATCATCATCATATCAGCCATAGGACGTCCACTGCTGGATACAAGCCTCCTAAATAGACTTCCACATTGGCCGGATAGCAGAGACCCGCATCCAGCGTGTCCCCGCAACTTTAACCAGGTCGTCCGACCACCTTGCTTGCGGGTGGTCGCCCTACACTGCGCTTGCCGGTACGCGGTCTCCACTCGAGAACCTTTCTGCACCAACGCCCATCGGTTCTTCGAGCTACGTGCCCCGCCCATTGCCACTTTAGCCTGCTTACCCGGTTTGCTATGTCGATGACCTTGGTTCGTCTACGAATCTCCTCATTTCTGATTCGATCTCGTAGAGACATCCCGAGCATAGCTCTTTCCACAGCTCGCCGAGTGACTGTGCTTCCTTAAGATAGGCTCCGTAGGTACATTAATCTGTAACTAGGTTTAATTCGTCAAACGCGTATGAAGAACCAGCTCACTGCCCCAAAATTTATTTAAACGTTGCAATTACGTCAACTGCCTCAGAAACGTCACTAAGCATTTGAGTTGTAGTTAAAATGGCCCGTCTTTATCGGCCCTTAAAGACCTAATGAAGATTATTTCAAGTGACGTAACGCGGCTGGAGCTCAGGGGTCAGAGCTCTATTCCGGATTAGCAGAGGTCGTGGGTTCGATCCCAAGCTGCAATGTGATGTATTAGTGTGGGTCGGGTAAAATTTTGTATTTATATTCAACATCTCAAAAATATAACAGACTGAGATTAAATCATTTGAAAATTTAGTAAATTGGCCTCCCTCAAGTTGATGGGTGTGTTTCGATTCAGCCTAAATATTTACTGCTCATTATATAACAGCTATTCATTATTAGTAGAGTTGCTAAGCCGCGAAATTGTGCGCATCGGGTTACAAGCATGAAATTTCTACCACACATAGAACGTTCCACGGTGATTATTTTCAGATGTGGAGGGAAGTCAGATTCGTCCCCTGTGTAGTGGGAGAGCGGGGTGAAGAGGAGCTTTTTCTTTTTTTTATTACTGATCAGTTAAGGCTATTAGGGCTTGTGCGACATCGTTTTCGTGTAAAATAGATATCAGCTATTAATTTTTCATGTTATTTAAGAATAGTTTCATATAAAAATTTGGGTTTATTGCCGAAAAGGTACAAATCACAACAAGTTTTTTTTATTCAGAACGATAAATTAGTTATCTATTCTGAATATTTACAATTTAAAAAAATATAACTAAACAGCAAATTTAATGTTGTTTTTAAAAATGTATACATATTGGGCACATCTGATACAAAAAGTACCTTGAAAAAAATGTTGATGTTAAGCCTAGCCTGCGTGTTCTAGTACATTTTGCTAAGTCGCGAAATTGTGTACATCGGGATACAACCACCAAATTTCTACCACAGATAGAGTATTCTGCGGTGATTATTTTCAGATGTAGAAGGAAGTCAGATTCGTCCCCTGTGCGGCGGGAAAGCGGGTGAATAGGACAAAGGAGTCCTCTTTTTCTTTTTATATTACTGACTAGCGGCCGCCCGCGACTTCGTCCGCGTAGATTTTTGATGATGACAAAGATATTAAAATAGGTAGGTAAGGAATTTTATTCTTAGTTAATTCACCCCCTTAGGGGCAGAATTTTTCAAAACGCTGAAATCACTTTTTTGTATTTGATTAAGTAAGCGTTCTACAAAGTTTCAACTCTCTAGTTCAATAAATAAAGTTTCTCCCATATAAACATTGCACCCCTATTTAACCCCTTAAGGGGTGGAATTTTCTAAAACGCTGAAAGTACTTTTTGTGTTTTTTAATAAGTAATCTTTCTACAAAGTTTCAAGTCTTTAGCTGAAAAAAAAAAGTTCCCCATACAAACTTTTAACCCCTTTTAACCCTTTTAAAGGAAGAATTTTTGAAAACGCTGAAATTACTTTTCTTGTATTCTAATAGTGTACCTTTAAACAAAAATTCAAGTCCCGCGCTCAACAAAATACTTAATCTCCATACAAACTTTTAACCCATTTTTTACCATCTTAGGAGGTGAATTTTCAAAAACGCTGAAATTACTTTTCTTTTATTTTATTTTAATACCTTTTTACAAAGTTTCAAGTCTCTAGCTCAAAAAAAAAATTTTCCCCCATACAAACTTTGCACCCCTTTTTAACACCCTTAGGGATTGAATTTTTCAAAATCGCTTCTTAGCCCACGTTATAAAAGTAACCTACTGTGCAAAAATCAACTCTCTTACATTAGTAGTTTTGGCTGTGCGTTGATGAGTCATTAAGGGCTTCTTCTTTTATATATATATAGATTAACCCCTTAAGGGGTGGAATTTTCTAAAACGCTGAAAGTACTTTTTGTGTTTTTTAATAAGTAATCTTTTTACAAAGTTTCAAGTCTTTAGCTGAAAAAAAAAGTTCCCCCCATACAAACTTTTAACCCCTTTTTAACCCTTTTAAAGGACGAATTTTTGAAAACGCTGAAATTACTTTTCTTGTATTCTAATAGTGTACCTTTAAACAAAAATTCAAGTCCCGCGCTCAACAAAATACTTAATCTCCATACAAACTTTTAACCCATTTTTTACCACCTTAGGGGGTGAATTTTCAAAAACGCTGAAATTATTTTTCTTCCGTTTTATTTTAATACCTTTTTACAAAGTTTCAAGTCTCTAGCTCAAAAAAAAAAGTTTCCCCCATACAAATTTTGCACCCCTTTTTAACACCCTTAGGGATTAAATTTTTCAAAATCGCTTCTTATCTCTAGCCCACGTTATAAAAGTAACCTACTGTGCAAAAATCAACTCTCTAACATTGGTAGTTTCGGCTGTGCGTTGATGAGTCAGTCAGGACTTCTTCTTTTATATATATAGATTAGGTAACGCTAGTAGGACTTGTGTCGTATCGTTTTCGTGTAAAACAGATATCAAGAATTCATTTTTCATGTTATTTATTCATAGTACCATATAAAAATATGGTTGTATTTCCGAAATTGTATAAATCACAACAAGTTTTTTTTATTCAGGGAGATAAATTAGTTATATTTCCTGAATATTTACAACTAAAAAAAATATTGCAAAATAGCAAATTTAATCTTGTTTCTAAAAATATATAAATATTGGGCACTCTTCATACAAACAGTAACTTAAATAAATTGTTGATGTTGAGATTAGCCCGCGTGCTCGTGATACATTAGCAAAAAAAAATTTGATTTAATTACATTAATTTGTTTTTCTAGGACGTATATAGTAAATATTATATGTAAAAGCATGTTAATAATCATTATTTAATGTATTTAATGAAGCGAAATAGGATGCGTTCGGAGATTTACGTTGGTTACGCCGACGTAAAGATATATTTTCAGCTACTGTTTGTATGAGAAGTGCCCAACATTAATATATTTTTAGAAACCAGATTAAATGAACTTTTTGAAATAATAATAATAATTTGAAAATGTTCACGAAATTGAACTAATTTACCTCACTGAATAAAAAAACTTGTTGTGATTTTTACCTTTTCAGCCATTACACCCATATTTTTATATAGAACTATACGAAAATAACTTAAAAAAAGAATTTCTGATATTTGTTTTACACGGAAACGATACCAAACACGTCCTGGTAGACTTAACTGACCAGCAATAACGAAAGAAAAGAGGGATACTTGGCCGTATTCACTCCGCTCTCCCGCCTCACAGGGGACGAATCTGACTTCCCTCCACATCTGAAAATAATCACCGTGGAACACTCTATCTGTGGTAGAAATTTCATGCTTGTAACCCGATGCGCACAGTTATTTTAGAAAACAGCGGACTAACAACTCTACTATATCAGGGTGATTCCCGGTTATGCATGAGATAAACGAAAAAAATTGAATGCAGTTTTTAATAAATCTAAAATCGAAGCCATGGTTCAAGAACAGATTTCCCTATCTCTTATAGTTGTTGTTTTCTCCCTACTGACCCATTTGGATTGATCACCCGGTAGGTATAATAGCCAGTTTAGAGCGATGCCGATACTTACTTAAAGTACTGCTCGTATAACTTTGACTGTAGCTGCCCGCGCCGACTCTGTCGCGTCTCCACGAAGGAGGGGGTAGAGTGCCCGTTGTTGGATTGTATTCACAATTATAACTTTTCCGAGGAGTAGTTATTTTGACTGTCGGCAAGCCAATTACATTGTAATACAATTTTTTGATATATTTACCAATTATTTTAGTAATTTTATATCAATGTTATGACTATGTTCGATAATTAGGGTTCTGTTACGCTTATTCAGTTATATATAATCTGCAATCAATATATTTTGGAAATCAAAAAGAAAATTGGTAACAAAATAGGAACAATATAATTGAACTCTTAATGTTTTGAGAAATGCTCATAAAGCCGTGTTCAGAAGTTTTGGATCACATTTTTGCTTATAAATTTAGGAACTCGACTATAGTACATAGCGTATGTTTCACTACACATGCGCAATATGCACGTACGGGAGACATGTGTAATGAGACCTCATTAACGATGTCTGGAGATGCGATCTCCGACGTAGCGTTAATGGAAGAAAGTCGTAACTGAAACAGGGCTTCAAAGTAAGTTACTATCTTTTCACTTCAGCCGTTCGGGCACTTAGCTTAAGCCGTGGCTTGAGATCGCAAATTAAAGGATTAGTGTTACTAATCGGTTTGTCGTTCGGTCGCTACTCTCTGCAAAAATATGTGAAAATATTTTTATCATCACTTGAGCTTTGGGTGGATTTAGTTGAATTTAATGCCGTTTTTTATTGTGAAGCAGTACCTAATGGCAAACTTACTGAAAATGACAAATCGCATGTTAGCCTTTTAGTCTGACTAATGAATAGGCATATCGTACAATCGCGGCTATGATCTTGAACTACATGATAATTAAAACAAGGCAAAATCGCCTACGTACCGTAAAGTGAGGCTTTTCGGAACCCAAAGTTTTTATTTGGTACCTCAGTCGTTTGTTTAGGACTTAAAACCGTTAAGTTGCAAATTACCGAATACTACGGTGAGACTGTTTAGAACCCAAGGGGTGGTTAGGACATCAGTAGGGTGATAAAAAAATGCATAGGGATTCTCAAAATAGTCAACGTAAAGGTGCGGCTCTCAGTCTATGAGGATCGCTTTCATCGTCACCATATCCTGGGGTTAGTGGTGCAAGAAGGATTGAACACTAGACCGACAGGTAGGAGTAAATCATTTGAACACCGAAAACACCGAGAGACACGATACACGACCACATACACCTTCTCACCTACCCCTGATCAGTTGAATCCCACACACGGCAACATTACAACCGCAAACCCTCCAAATCGGTGGCAGGCCGGAAAACTCCCCGGCGCCGGGGTAAACTCCCCGATGCCGGGGTAAACTCCCAAGTATAAATTACCCGGGAGCAGATAGCGTCGGGCGGTAATTGGCGCTCCGGGCCGCGACAAATCTGACGGCCATTTCCGACCGGGACGCTAGATGTGTATAGCGAGGCTGCGCTACAGTGGTACACGCGAAGAGATACTAGCGGTTTGTGATACGTGTAACCGACCGAAAGACAGTCGTGGCCGCCGACACGAGTTGGCGCCACTCGTCTAATACCTCTGCATAACTGCCATACGCGACTATTTCTCGAGCGAGATATTACCCGTCTCTTTCTGTGCAGTAATGTGAGAGAGTGACGGGTAGTGCTATGTCACGCGACAAGAGTCGCGAAGCATAGTTGTGCTAGACAGGCTGATCTTGCACCGTTTCCCGATACGGGCATGCCTAAGGCTGCATTTAACTGAACTATTCCAAGAATAACGCATTATGAGTTATGTCAAAACTTCATATTAGTTTGACACTACTATCTAAGAGTAAGCATTATGCTTAAAAGTTAAAAGAATAAAAGTTTGGTTAAATCCAGCTTCAAGCAGTTGGGAACCAATACTACCCACAGGGCAAAGACAGGTCATAGTCATAATCAATTAATCATAAACAAAATATTAGAGAACATAATAGGTTAAAAAAGGCAAAACAACACCTGTATGGATGACAATAAATGCAGCTTTATAACAAGTAACCCACCAATATGTCTAGCAGTTCTTGCATTAGTTAGTATGGACAGTATCAGAAATTTCGTTATTTTTCATACTGGCAATACAAGCCAATTCCGGAATCGCAAGCCATAGTATGCCACCATGATGGTGGACCGTAGAGGACCATAGGACATCACAGAGGCAGAACTAGAGCAAGGAATTTAAAGGTGATTTCAGTGTCACAACACACTACGACATGGACAAAATTGAAAATATTACGTTATTACTATCATAACGTATTATTATTACATTCGCTAACTTCTCATGACTTGAACCACGCCCCAAGAAGCGTCGGGGCGCGAACGTGCGCGCGCAGCTCGATAGGGTGACAATGATGTCGCGTTACGAGCAGTCCCGATAAAACGGCTCGCGACGTATTCGCGGGGGTCACTGATTGATCACTGCTCGCGCAATCGTGCTTTAAATCTGTGGAATACTTCACGCTTTAAATAGGGTGACAATGATTTCACAATGCGGTTATTGATAATGATGACCGATGGGGTAATTAGGGTCGATGAGCCGTAAGCAATTATCAAGTACTTGGACCTAATTCGAGATTGACATTTGAGTGATCGCCAAACGTCAAATTTCTATTAGATAACAGTTATATCGCCATTGAACTGTCATTTAAATGCAATGAGCTTAAAAGTGACATATCTCATCTCAATTTTGGAAATACGAAGGCGATAATGATTGTCAAAAATGTTATTCATGTATATAAATTTCTGTTTTGAACGAAACGTAACGGACTAATTTCACGTACTACGCGGTCAATTTAAAGTATGCGCCTGTTATTTATGCCGTCACGTACAAAGGAAACGAAATTTTGCGCGTCCGAATTGACGAAGTTGCGATGTTCTAGGGATATCGCCACTTGTCAAGTAGGCACACGTCAAAAGTGACGGATGGCGATGAAAAGGAGAGATCTCCATTATATCTCTAAAATTGGTCGAATACCTCCCCTTAATTCTATTTGGGATCTCATTGCAAATTTTGGCTGTCTAAGGCATTGTGAATTCCTCAGCGCTCTATACGAAGGTGCGAAGAAAAGAAGGCGAGATCATCAAAAATTTAGTAAACGTAGGTACTCTGTTTTTGGAATACTAGCAGTTGATACAATCAAGTACTCTTTATTGCACATCTCAAATATCATGGAAAAAAATACAACATTAGATAAATTAAAACAACAGGCGGTCTTATCGCTAAATGGCGATCTCTCCAGACAACCTTTAGCTATCGGAGTAGTTAAAATGAATGTTTAAATTGAGTAAATAAGAGCCAAATTAATGCTACAGCTTTACAGGTGGATCATTTACCTTACGAAATGTTGTGTTCCAGTAACCTTACCATGAGTTTACAGTGACAGTGGTTAGGGTGGTTCACGTATGAAAAATAAAATTTTTTTTTTTTACCCCCTCCACAAGTTTCTATTTGTTCGTATGACTATAAATAACGTATGTACCAAAAATCAGACAATTTCATGCATGTTTAGAGGTCGCGACAATTTGCACGATTTAAATAAATAACAAAAATAGTAAAAATACCAACTAGCCCTCACGACGCTCGAGTGTTGTCGTAATGGTACCAGATTTTTAGCGTATTATTAGAGACACTTTAGTAAATCTATGAGTATCACTTACGCATGTTCTTGTGATTTGGTGGGTAGTTGTAAATACATATAGTCGCGACGTGACTCAGTTGCGGATAGAACGGCATGCAGTGAATGTTACTTCAATTCATCTTAACGACAATTATTAACGTTCGCAAGTGTTTGTGTATTGTGTTGTGATAAAACCATGTCGTCTACCCGTAGTTCTGTGTGTACTAGGACTAGGACATCAGCTGCAGTGCAGGCATACTACCAGAATGCAGTCAAAATTCAGCACCCTAGAGACGACTACCTTGAATTGTTAAATCTTTGTCAGATTTTCCTTGGACGGACAGACGCCTCCGCTGAAGTTAGGTTTCGTGCTCCTGGTGCCCTACATCAAGCTCGGTGGATGGCCAAAGCAATTTACTGTCTGAAAATATATCTCTTTCATGGTCAATTCAGTCTCACTGCAGCGGAAAAACGATCCGTGGCGGAATTAAGCATGTGTGTAAGTCTTGTTTATGGAAGATTTTCGAACGAGGCCCCAGTGGCAGAAAGAGCTCCTTTAATTGACGCAAAACTCTTTGCTGTAATCAAAAACTACCCAAATCAAAAGATTAGTTATACTGCAATTCAAGCATTTCGTCACCATCTGTGGTATTCGGAACAGCTAGTAGGACTCTCATTATTTGATCCCAGAGTTAGTGTTGAATCTAAAAGAGAAATGGTTCAAAACTTGCAAAAACCATCTAAACGAAAGGCACTGAAACGACTAGATGGTAAGACTTTTGACCCAGAACAGCCGTTACCTACAGTCTTTTTTTACACAACGGACAGCGACCCTGTTTGATTTATTAATTCGTAACGGACGCTAGAAATCTATGGGTTTTTTGAAAAAAGATCCTTTAAAATGGTCTACTAATGAAATTTACATCCAAATGGAGGAGAAATCTCGCCAAATAAAGGTTATAAATGACTGTGCAGAGCGTGGTATAGCCCTGACCCAAAAATTTAATACTACTGTCACAAAAGATGAACACTGAAACTGAACAGCAAAAACAATATCTCTTGCGTGTGGTCGACCTTCAAAGGAAGAAGTTTCCTGTGGCGTCAAAATCGAATATAATGTCGATAACTTGTGAAAATGATGATTGAAGATGTAGATCATGTAGACTAATTATAATTTCGTCAAAGTTTAATACATTTTATGATAGTTAGGTACTTAAATGTTGTCAATGCAGCTAAGTGAAACTTTTTTCATAATATCGTTTGATTTAGAAAAGTGTCAAATCGTCGCGACCCCTAAATATTATTCGTTTTGGCTAAAAATTGGTTAAAGTGTTCCTGAAGCGATAGAGAATAAAATGAGGCTTGTGGAAAACCAACATTTTAAACTTTGTTTTTTTGGACCACCCTAACAGTGGTCTCTAGCGACTGCGTAAACGATGTACTAGCGGTTACTTTGTAGAACTACAGCTGCCGGCAAACTTTTAGAGCATAACCTTGAATGCGCAGTAGCCGATTTACGTACAAATGTACATGCGCAGATCCGCCATTTTTGTTCTAAAAGTTTGCCGGCAACTATACAAGCGACTGCTGACGACGAGACCAGAGTGCATGTAGTTGAGAGTTCAGAGACCGTACACGCTTTCTCTTGCAAACTCGCTTATAAACTCACGGTAAGGGTACCGATAGACCCTCGAATTGGGTCATCCACACAAACACACGTTGATGGAAGCCCCGGCGTCGGATAAATCCGTCCGTGGCGGGTTTACGAGCGCGTCCGGGCGTCGCATCAGCGCTAAGAGGCCGTCCATAAAACGCGCCATTCGGGGGAAGTGCGCTCGAGTGTGGAGGGTGCTTATATGTTGATTTTTTAATAAACATTTGCGCTATTCGTGTAAATTGTACGCTCCATGTACTTCCTTATAGTACAACAAAGATTATTAATAGTGGGTCTGTGAGCTGTAGACGTCTGGTGTTTATTTCAAAATGGCAGAATTTGTTATTTTTACTTGTTTTAAAAAAAATCGAAAAATGAATCGACATAAATAACCTATATCCTTATCGAACCTACTCTCAAAATTTTATGAGAATCGGTTTAAGAAAGCGGTCTCTAGGCGAGAAGAGCAGGAATTCCGAACATCGGCACACACGAAAAAATTGTGGCCAAGCTGATGCAGAGACGCTTCCCTCGCTTAGTCAATTAAGACAAGCTTTTATTGTGTACTCGCTCGCCGTACTCCCTCATCAAAACGAAGCAAACGAGCCAAAACTCGATAAGGTTAGTAAGGTTGCGTCGCTTTATTACAGAGTTCACACGAGCACCTTCCAGACCCATAATCGGATCAGTTCCATAGTAATATTAGGTACATTGTCACCCGATTGACATTACGTATGCAAAATTGCGGTTCAATCGGTAAGTGAGAGAGGTCAACGAACAGACAGACAAAACTGAAAAAAAGCGGTTTATACTCACGTGTTGTCAGGAACGGCCCGACATGTTTCGAACTCGTATGGAGCTCTTCATCAGGGACTGACCCGTACACCGGCGCGGTAACTTTGTCACATAGAGCTCCATACGAGTTCGAAACACGTCGGGCCGTTCCTGATAATTTCACGTGAGTGTAAAATGCAGTAATTAAATGTGTGTGAAAGTTTTATTAAATTTCAAAGATCAAAACGAAGTCATTTATATTTCACAGACAGCATACAATGACACTATAAACCGTAGGAATGGTCTCAAAATAGTCGAGAAAGTGCCGCCACGCGAGAGATTAGGTCGCATCAATTTGTCATGTAGTGCAAAGATACCCGCCGTCAAGTGGGCAACCATCTGTCATGGCCGCCCCCGGCTCACCGGGGACCGATTATCTACGGATGACCTCGACGTGTCAAGTCGCCTATTGTGGACTGTTTTTGCTCGGATAACAATAACTGCACTGCGATATTAGAGTGGTGGAAAGATTGAAGATAACTTATTATTATTCCTGAACTGCAAAAAAAGGCTCCCTTTCTTTTTTCCACTCTTCCCTCTCCAGAGCAGCAACCGCCTAATCCTTTCGGAATGCGTCCAGGTCGTCCCGCCATCTCCCTCGAGGTCTATTGGGTCCCTATTGGGTGGGGTCCACTCTGTGGTTTCCTGGCCCATAGTTCGTTCCGCATGCGGTTTATGTGTCCAGCCCAGTCCCACTTCAGCTTGGCAGCTGTCAGGGCTGAACACAACCACAGAAGGTAAATGATACCTTAAGATTCATATCAGGTGAGTCTTCTATACTATTATAAAATTCTAAACCTGTATTGATAATAAGAATCTCTTTTCTACATGAAGAGCGCGCGGCGCCAGCCATACAACGACATATGTTGGTAAAATGTTCTTTCACATCGAAATAATGCAATTTGTATGGATTAGGTTAGGTTAGGTTAGGTTAGGTTACTCACACTCTCGATTAGAGACTACTATTGTGTAGTGCAAAGCAAAGACGAATTTGGTTTGGAGCATTTTCTTCTATTTTGTTAATCTGACGAGAATAAAAGGTCAGTAACACTCAAAATAGAGGGCTGCTTCTACATTTTAAGTAAACTTGTCTTAGTTTAATCCCTGGGAGCTAACCAGACCAGTCCATCCCTCAGATCAATTCTCTCTCTTAGTCTCTCCTTCTGAGAGGTAGGGACTCTCTTTAAATATGCAGTTACGGGCCGAACATACGCAGGCCCACCTGCAAAGGCTCATATAGACAAATTTCCAGTACAGTCGAGTTCATTTACATCTACACACTTACGAGAACAAAAATATCTGAACACGACCCTATTGTCAGGAGCATAAAATCGTGTTTAGATATGTTTGTTCTCGTAAGTGTGTAGATGTAAATAAACTCGACTGTCCCTGATACATCACGACTTAGGGAACTATTCGCACCGTGCCGCTCCGTCCCTAACCCCGGCGGTCGTTCAGCTAATGACGTCACGTCACGGCGTCTCCATTGCTGAGCCGGTGACGTCATCAATCACGCTGTCATCGCTCCGTCACGCCGGCTCGGGGATTAAGACCGTTTGACCTTTCAGGTTGGGTTATCGCGGAGGGAGTCGAAATGATTACCTGCTGCGGAACGGACGAGGCTATAGACTGGAGTGTCTTCTGACAGATATTAAATTATCTTCATATTCCATTACCCTCTAGTTGGCACGCCGTTAAAATTTCCTTAGAAATAGGCCGTTTAGAGGGATGACTTGACAGTTTAGTCTTAGAGAGATGACTATACTACTTATAGTTCTACCACTTTATCCAGATCCTGTGGCTGTTCGTGGATAGGTAGTTCTGTAAGAATCTATGAGCATTCATATTGCTTGACTGCAGCTTTCCTGCTGCTACGTGTAGCCGACGGCTGAGTTAAACAGACATATTGTTGCCAAACTTAAGTGGCAATGGTGCACATTGCTAGAAGATCCAATGGCTATTGGAGTAGTAAAGTTGTGGACAGTGTTGCCAGATGACATTTATGAAAATCCGTAGGGTGAGACCAAAAAGTCTGTAGAATTCCGTAGATCGTCGCTTGAAGAATCCGTAGTTCTACATACTTTTTTTTTCAATGCTTTATTTGAGTATACTGAAGCTTAAAGTTTTGCAAAAACGTAGGTGAAAAAACAGAAATCTTATATTTTTGAACACCTTGTCCTTATTTTAATCATCGTTTAGAGCTGGTAAAAAAATGAAATTTAAAAAACGGACCACTAACTTGATAAGTGCGTGAGTAGTCCGCGAGTGTGTGCTAGGATTTCAATTAATTTTTCGCAGAAAAAGTACATTCCGTTTTGTTCATGTCATGATTTGGTGATAAATAAAAGTAGTCTGAAATTCCGTAGGTTCCCCAATAATTTCCGTAGGTCTGGGCACAAAGCTAAAATTCCGTAGATCTACGGATTTTTCCGTAGCTCTGGCAACGCTGGTTGTGGAGTACTGAACGCACATCGAACGGCGCTCAACAAAGAACCTACGAATCTGTTCAGCGCGACTTCGCTTCTCGCGCGACTCAGGGTCACTTTTCTTGCTCGCACGGTAATGAAAGGAAAGTGACATAGAGTCTTTGTCGTGCGACATAAAGTCACAGCTACGCTAGACGTACAGGAAGGTGGGAAGCGACGATCAAACAGTACACGTCTCTCGGCTGATGAAGATGCTAATGACGATGGTCACAACTTACCTGGATGGTTGAAGTACGGCGCGCCGACGACGGGGTGTGGCGCCCGGTAATCCATCTCGCACTACACTGGCATCACAGTACACTACACTACACTATCTGTGCACCCGCAACGTCATATTTGCATTTTGCCAATAGAAGGTCCATCACATTAAACTCATCGGTAGCACGATAATATACGCGTAAAGCTAGAGTTCATTATAGCTGTGCTTTTAGTCACTGAAAATCAATAATATCGAGTTCCTTACTAATATTATAAACATGATTTTCCCCAGCTACACCGTAGTAAGTTAGTATTTTTCGTAACGAAATCCTCACATTATTTATTTTAAATTTTATTGCACAAAACAAAGGTCAGTACAAATGGCGGACTTAATGCCAAATGGCATTCTGTACCAGTCAACCATAGGGTCAAACAGAAATATTAAAAGTTGGTGCAAATCAGAAATCAAAGAAACATTAGTGAACTATTTTCTCGACACAAAGGAGAATTTATACAACAGTTATGTTTTCACAATATCAACATCATTTGAGTAATTTTGAAAATATCCCTAAATAAGTCCGTGACAGCGACTCGGCTATGGTTCGCATCGCATTTAAGAACAAAGACACAGAAGGAAGCCTAGCAAACTGAGCAGATGAAGCAATTAGGAGAACACGCCGAGCGATTCACCCGTCCAGTCAATTATTTACGAGCGGGATGCGCGACTGAAGGCAAAATGCCCGGCGGCCGACGCCTCTACATCACGGAGACAACAAGGACGATAAAACATCCCGATGCTACCGCATAATGCAGCGGTTCCCAAAGTGTGCGACTTAACGACGCTTCGGAGAACTGGTACACCGTTGAGTAAAGTGCGGCGCCATGAGACGCTTTAGTTTACTTCTCCGTAAACTTAGCCATCATTGCATCCTATTTCGACAAGAGTGCGGATACAAAATGAACTTACATTTTATTAGCTGCGAACTAAGGAAGTTTGGGAGCCACTGGCATAATGGTTTGCAGTATGAATCTGTTGAATACATTCCGTTGGCTACAGACGGCATGCCAAACGCTACTACTGGCTGTAATTGCCTATTGAGTTCAAACAAGCATACAATAGCATTAAAGTCAGGAATTGATGATTTATTTAATACTGTGTTAATTTAGCTGCTATCGCGGAAAAGGTTAAATGATGTGTCAATGTTTAAAATGGTTAGAATCGATGGATTGATAGGAAGGATTGAACAGGACAGTGAATAATCTATTTTACGTGTAAACATTCTTAAAAAGCCAACGATTTGGTCGGGATAATTGAAAGAGTGAGCAGCTGCCGCAAATCCCTGGGCAGGCGGGCAAAAAGCCGACCCGGCACATAACCCTGTCAAAAGAACATTGTTCGTTTCCGCGCCCATACGCACATAAGACTTTGTAGGTTAATATTCCCAAACCACAACCTCAGAACGGATACAATAGACTTGATAACCCGTAGCACCGTACCGCTGTTAGGCCTTTTTGGATTAACACGAATGAAGTTCGGCCTAACAACAGATGGAAGGGCGTACCTTTGGCGTTCCAACGCTAATAGGACTTTCTGGATCCACGTAATGAGCCTCACTTTTATGGAATCGATTAAAACAACGCTCGCTTTGTTTTCAACGGAGTGGAATGGAAATGAACGACCGCCTATTAGGATAAAGGATAACTTGGCATAAATCATTCCTCCGCGCAGGATCACAGGGCAGATGGTAAATACGTTAACGGAGGGAACGATATCCGGTGCGGTGAGATCACTAGGGCCCACACAAGTTCTTCACATGTATAAAATACGCATATTTATTGCAATCATAATTTATCAGAAGGTACCTTTACTTTAACGAAATGAATGCGCGTGGTACTCTGAATATGTTCACAAGTGACTGGAGAACCGGATTCATATCGACAAGCCGACATATAGCAGCCATTATAAAGTCAATAACAGATAGGATTCGATATGCGCGGGGTTTGAAAAATAATCTGCCTGTTAGATTGTATTGCCCTTGATGAAACATGAAAAGTAAGAGGCCCTTTTTTGGTCACCAGTTGAGTTGAAAACCAGCGCTTTATTCTCAATACAACCATGCTCTGTCGGTAAATAGCAGGTTTATTTTTATGTCATAAGGGGCAAACAAGCCAACGGATCGCCTGGTAGAAAGCAAGTACCGTCGCCCATAGACACCTGCAATACCAGAGGAGTCACAAGGGCGTTGCCGACCTTTAAAAGCAGTTAACCAGGCCCACAAATAATAACAAATTATTGAAGATTCCATGGCACAAGCACAAGTGTTTCCAAAAGAAGCTTTGGAAACCGACGTATTAATGAGAGAGAGGGAGAGAGAGAGAAAGATGAAAAGACCAATGCAACAGGCTGGATTGTATAAAGGCCCAGGTTTTTGTATCATCGTGTGTGGTGTCGCATCTTTCACTTCAGTGACTTGAAGTATATACGACGGCACGCGATAGTATCTTTATTTCTACCCAATAATAAGTCTACACTTGATCCTATTTTGTATGAAAGGAGCAACTGCTAGAGCCTACGCCTGCCAAGTCTGAATACCATAAAACTGACCATTACAAAATAAATAGTATAGTAAAGTGTATTACATTACAATAATCAAGATTGAAAAGTAATTATCATTAAAAGTGCAGCGTAAAATAGAAATAAAATCAATAAAACCGCGATAGGTCGAAATGTCAATAGGTTACGTGGTAATAGCTTTTCGCCAGTGAAAACAGCAGATGTTATCGAGTCTCGGGGCAATCGAAGTAATGGGCATTGCTGATGGATAGGACCTATATATTCGACATGTAGTTGTCCGTTTTAATATTTCGCATTTAAGGCCCCCACCTGAAGGGGCGTCACACCGGAATGTTGGGCGCCATTCTATTCATACTTCTAAGGAAGTTAGGAAGTAAATTTTTGGTTTGTCAATCACTTTAATATTATATACAGTGTTTGTTATTTCGTCACGCTCAAACGGCTGCACCGATTATGATAGATCTTAGTATGAAGGTAGCTGACACTACTATATTTATCCCGAAAAAGTGTAGTGTTCCCGTAGGATGAGCTGGTAGGTATTTTATAACACGGCCTTTGTGTTGATAGTGAATTCTTGGACGATCACCATTCAAAAATAGGTATTTACGCCGCGAATAGTAGTAGCAATAATATACTGGATAAACGTGACACCAGCATCCATAGCTTATAAACGACCGGTATCACAATAGTACCATGCCTATAACAACCGCGTGTGACGAACCTAATCCTCCACCACCGCATTTACAAACAGGAGCGGAATCCTGTGAGCTGCGCGTACGCTTAAAGTCTTAAGCGACGAACAGTTCTTACAAGATATGTCCTTTTGGATGTTGAGCGAGCTGGTAAGCTACTCGTGTATATAAGGTCTTAAGCGACCACTTTATCTTATGAGATGTGTTCTTTTGGAGGTTGGGGCCAGTGCCGCGAGAGCACCGGGGTCAATTGAGACGTTTCTGGAGGGGGCTAATGTGACGGTGGATTTGCGGTGCTAATGAGATTATGCCTTTGAAACTGGAGTTTTATTACTCTTTTGCGTTTTGAAACGGACGCTGGTTGAGCTTGCGTTATATTTAAATTAGTTGAATTATGTAGATTTTAATAGCTCGTTGAAGATTTTGTTAATCTTGCGAATCCGTGTATTTTTATGATAAGTTGTACGTATTTGTACGTACATGTCAGCGATTTCTAAGTTAAAGCGTGAAAGGAAGACAAACGTAACAATAGGTAAGCATATTTAGAATATTAGTAAGGATTTAGAAAGTAAACAAAAATACAATCAATAAACTAACGCCATTTTGAACGTATCACTTTGAAAATTCGTTCGTTGTCTGAGAAATAAGCAAGCCTAGTTCTGTGCACAATTTACACTTGCAAAGCAACACTGAACGCGCTTAATATTTTGTTCCCTAATAATTATCAGTTATAGCTTCACAAGGCAGCTGAAAAATGAACGTACACAACACTCAACGTCGACAACCCACGTGCTAAATATAACCCAAACAGATCCACGTTAACCGGCACTCACAAACATCCACATCGACAAAACACTCACATCACTATCACACTCGATAAGCATCGATGTTTCGATACAACACATCACTAGTCCGGCGTCATGATTCGCGTAACGTGCGTCCCCGACGTCGCGCGGCGGCCGACTGACGACTGAGTACACAAGCGTCTGTGATTACTACGCATGCGTGGTATCCCACGTGAATGTTTGTGGAAAGTTCATTTTAAAGGTAGGTAATACGGTTAAGTTTGGTTGCACCGCGGCTGCAGACACCTGTATATGCTGGTAGGGGTCGGAAGTCGACGCTACAGTGTCATTTCCACTCTTTCCACATTACTTCCCTAATAAAAATGAGATTGGCCCGAGGATGTGCAGCGACGGCGCTGCGGTTGCATTAGGGCTTGCAATTCAGAATTTTCGATACTGCACATGTTGCAGTCAAAAGTGTGAACTGGTCAATGGGACTTTTAACCGACAAAAACAGGCAAAACTACTTTTGACCAACACGCTCAGTCAAAAGCAGTTTTGCCTGTTTTTGTCGGTTAAAAGTCCTTTTGACCAGTTCACACTTTTGGTTAGGGATATTAAAAAAAAACTAACCTAACCTAACCCGGCCGAGTCGGATTAAAATAATATCGAGATAAAGAGACGAATGTGCCTGCGGTCAAAAGTACTTTTGACTGATAGTAACAGTCAAAAGTACTATTAACCAATGATTTTCAGGCAAAACTACTTTTGACCAACACGCTCAGTCAAAAGCAGTTTTGCCTGTTTTTGTCGGTTAAAAGTCCTTTTGACCAGTTCACACTTTTGACTGCGACATACTTACATACCAACCAATTCCGAATAGTTGCATCCCGATTCGGTCGAACGTTAGTCGACGGGTAATCATATAATGTCATTAACGTTCGGTGCCACAAACATTGTTTGTATTTACTCAGTGAGAGTCGAATATGTATTTTTGAAGCTGTTAGCAACAACGGTGAGTTACCATGAAGCCCGTAATTTCATAGCTCAGTTTGGTGCACTTTTGCGCACTTAAACAAAATACAGTTTGGGACATGACTATCGAAGGATGAGCTTTAATTTTAAAATGTATATAAGGCAGATTTATTCTCTTTGAAATGGGTTAAACAGTATATTTATGAGGAAAACTACTCAATGAATCCCTGATTTACAACTAACTTTTGGCCGCGCTTCGCTCGCGTTAAAACATATACGCTATCCTACCATGTTTTTTTTTGTAAGTATAAGTTGGGGTATAAACTATCTCTGTTCTAAATTTCGTGCAAATTTCTTCAAGGAGTTTCAACGTGAAGAACTACCAAACACACACACAACATACACCCAACTTTCGCTTTTATAATATCAGTGAGATATAGTACGTAGATCTAATTATGTTTGGTACATTTGCCGTTATATTAAAACTAAGTGAAGCCGAGTTTTCTCGCAATTTGAATGCAATTTATCGACAGAAACAAAAATAGTCCCTCCTCACAGGCGAACATGACCATGACACGTATAGATGATGCCGGCTACAAAATACGAACAACTAGTAGTGTAAAAGACTTGAGTTCTAAAGTCTTAAATTTTGTAGACTCGACTTAGTTAATATTAGAGAGCTCGGTGATCAAGACTCCGAGTCTCGAGTCACGTCGAGCGCGAATCATTTGTACAGCGACTGGAGTCTTCACTACAGCTAGTCTGCGAAAAACTCGAGTCTTTCACTACCACTATTAATTTCAACATTAGCCTCGTGGCTAGGTTCGCAGATCAATTAAAGATATCAGTGAAAATGTATTAAATTGAAAATCTCATGGTTGAGGGCAAGATGGGCTATATACGCATATAATATTTGACGACGCGGTTGGCTCAGTTTGTAAGCACTTGCCTACCGTTCCCGGCCAGGGCAAATATTTTTGTGATGAACTCGAATATTTGTGCTTGGGTTATGGTTGTCCTATGTATATATTTATCTATATAAGTATGTATATCGTCGTTTAGTACCCATAACACAAGCCTTCTTGAGCTTAATTTGGGACTAGATTGATTTGTGTGAGGTTATTTATTTTATTATTTATTTATTAATACAGCTCGAGTATGACTCGTTATACATACCAAAGAACTCGAAAAAAGAGACTCGAGTCTTATGCAATGCGATTCGTTCTCGAGCGAGAAATATTACCCGTCTCTTTCTTCGCTGTACTGCGAGAGAGTGACGGACGATGCTACGTCACGCGACAACAGTCGCGAAGCGCAGTTATGCTAGACGGGCAGCAATATTTATACTGAATGGAGTCTCGTTATTTGAGTACAGAATCGTCAGAACTCGAGTCCTTTACAACACTACGAAGAACCGTCGATTCTAAATAAATAATATTCCAAGCGGGGATATAGACCAGCCGGTCTCGACGTTATACATTTATAAATAGATACATTGACATGTGTTGGACTAATGAAATGGATTTACGGTCGATGGTACTTACGGAAGATAACTAAATTATATTTTAAGCCCGTAGAAGTGTGAACTCGTAAAGTTTCGAGCATTAAAGAAACATTGTTCGAACTATTGAACAAATCTCAAAGTAATAAATTACGGCTTTACAATTTGAAGCACATTTTGATGCAGGAAGTAAATTGATTTTTTATGCTCTAGGGTCTAGATGGATGAGGATGACTAACCCGTGGAGAGCACTAGTATCATACATATTTTTGTCATGTTGTATAACTAAATCAAATTATAAGGGCAAATTAGAGATTGGCATAAAATTTGACATATCAACCATTTATGTAGGTACATAAATATCACTTTTCATTTCGATATTTCCTCTTAATACGAAAAGCGGGTTGAAAAGGGATAAAAAAAGACGGTTGAATCAATTCACGAAGTCTTAAAAACACCTAGAAGCAGGCGACGCTGACACTTGGTCATCCTGTGAAGGCATCGCGCCCGACTGCGAATCCCTATCAATTAGTTTCTGTTTGCGGAACAGCGCGAGCCGGCGTCGGGAGGTCAGAGGGGAGATGTCGACAAATAGACAAAAACGTGTACATATCGACCGGTGATGGACACTGGCGGAGCCTAAAAGTTACATACATAACATGAAGAGAATACGAACGTACTGAAAAAGGTAGTCGAAGAGATATCCAAGCTCAAAATAGAGAAAAACGTACATATCGACCGGTGATGGGCACTGGCGAAGCCTAAAAGTTACATACGTGTACCGTGTAACATGAAGAGAATACGAACGAAAAATAGGGAGTAGAAGAAATATCCAATCCAAGCTCTCAGTTGATACAACGATAACAAGAGATTCTTCTTAAATAAGGTGAAAGTACATTAACAAGACTCTTTTCTTAATGTTCCAGTCTTTTATGTTAACATATCGTCATCAATATCATCATAAATTTAAGAGCCGCTCTTGTCGGTGGAGCAATTTACATGCATCTCGTTCTTGAGCCTCCTCCTTAACATATCAAGTACTTACCTAATTTTCTCGACCGACGATTTGGTCATGAGTGGGAAGCGGTTGTGTGAGAACGGTGCACGACTTGTGGAGAACGTTGGAGGCAGTTTATGCCTGTAGTAGTAGTCTTTCGCTATGATCATGATTAGGTATGATAAATATGCCAATGTTCAGTACGTAACGTTGTTTATTTTTAGAACTTCCAACAGTAAAGGTCGAAAGGTTTCCAGCAACTTAACAAATAAACGCAGCAAAGTTCCCGTTAATATTATTTGCTCATCCCCATTAAAAATGAGAGCCCCGGGCGAGTTGCATCGATAACGCGATTACGCGTGCACCGACCGACGAGTCACCCCTGTGTAGGGTTACCATTTAGGAATTTGAAAAGTCCTGGCAAAAAGCCGGACGAATCGAAAAAGTCCGGACTTTTTAGTCACCTAAATAGGTAGGCATGGTAGTAGGTAGACGCTCGCATTGCGAGATTTGCGAGGGGGTAGGTGCGGGGTGCGGGCGGGGTTTTCTCACTATTCCATCTTATTTGAAAAAAGCCGGACAAATTAAAGGGCCGGACAAAGTCCGGACAAGAGTCGAAAAGTCCGGACATGTCCGGACAAATCCGGACGTATGGTAACCCTACCCCTGTGTGTACTCGCTTCTCACTTCCACGATAATTGAGACAGTTATATTCGCACTAAAGTCGGGAGAGAAAATTACAACAGCGGGCCTATGATGGTTGCTTTTATCACGCGATAAGTAAATAAGTGACAAAGCATCCGTCACGTTTTAACAAAATTTGAGAGTGAGTGACGCATGCTTTGTCAATTATTTACCACGTGATAAACGCAACCATCATAGGCCCGCGGAACGATTGTAAGTAGTATCTTTGCTTTAAATTTATTCCCCTATGTTTTAAAACTTACCACGGATAGACTCACAGGCGTGTGATATTTTAGTCATAAAAAACTACCGTGAGTGTCAGACATATCTACGAAATGGACACTTGACCGCACCGAAGCGACTGATCGACTCTCCTGAATCGCGAACCAATTCGGAACATGTCAAGCGATATTCGAGTTTTACGACATGAGTAAACCAGTTTCCTAGATATTTCGATATTTTAGTCAGTTATACTACCACGTACGTATATACTAATTAGTTTAACCTGTTCACTGCTACTAGGGACAAACAGTGTCTTCACCGCTAAGGCCAAAATGTGTTCCCTTGCCCCGAGCATTCGACGAAGGACAAAGGAAATTATGATCAACAGATGGCGCCAGACTGTCTAACAAAAGATGATCCTGCATGCAGACCCCTCTCCATTGAAAACAGATACAAACCTCAAATCTAATAATAGTATAGATAAGAATCTACAGCAATAATCAGAACATCACAATTAAATGATATCGGCAACATTTTAACCATATACCATCAGAGTATACGCCTTTTTTTTTAAGACATGACTTGAACTGTATCAGGGCTGGTTAGCCCTCACTACCAGTAGTCGGACTTTGTGTATAACCCGCTAATAGGATTATCTCCGCGCCACAGGAGTACGATGAGAGTATACCCGTGTATGATATTCCCTATGTGATAGGTATAAGACTAGCTAAGCTTAAAGGCTGCAGTCGGGCATGATCCAATATAAGCTCGCTGCACTCTCGGCTGCGAATACAACGTCACTTTGTGCGACGGAGATCGCACAGGCTTATTGGGTTATGTAGGAGCTGAGAGATTATACGTAGCTAGCATGTAGATTGTAGGTTCCATTTATGACCACTATGATATTGGTATAGGGAGCGATGGTAGCCTAGTGGTTAGGGCGTGCGACTTTCAATCCGGAGGTCGCGGGTTCGAACCCGGCCCGTACCAATGAGTTTTTCGGAACTTATGTACGGAATGTCATTTGATATTTATCACTCACTTTTCCGTGAAGGAAAACATCGTGAGGAAACCACCTAAGCCCAATAAGGCCTAGTTTCCCCTCTGGGTTGGAAGGTCAGATGACAGTCGCTTGCGTAAAAACTAGTGCCTACGCCACATCTTGGGATTTAGGTAGCCGACCCCGATTGAGAATTCACTCTCTACAAAAGATATGGGACAAGGCTAGGAGGATGATGATGATATTGTATAATATTACAGTATATTCATTCCCAGAACATTAAAATCTAAATGTGTAGATGATTAATGCTTTTTGCTGCTTCTGTTTTTCCCCCTGTGTTGTCAGTATATGTTTTGTATTTGTCCTATACAGGTACAACGACGAGCACACGTAAAATCAAATTTCGGAGTGAAGTTTAAAACCGGACAATCAAAAAGTCAATTGGTGCCGTCGTCGTAAACGAGACATTGGCAGTAATGGTCGCTTCCCTAATGTGACCGGTTGCCACAAACTAAAAATAATAGAATAGATATTGGTATAGGTTAGCAAGTGTCGGTCCGGCCCAGGGATAGTGGCGCTAAAAAGAGCTTTTATATGGCAATAATGAGCATACGTCATATATTTGCATTATTACATGTCATAGCAATTCGTCAAGGATTTGTCATTAACGAAATTCAAAAAATGGTTTACCGGAATGCTGCCCAATCCTTCGTTCTTGCGAAATAAATTAATAAATACTGGATTCCATTGAAAATAATTTAAGTTCTATCACTGTGGATACATAGTTTTGGCTTTATTTAGATTCTAAATTAAAAATTGGGGAAATCTTAAAATAATGACCAGTTAAATCGCAAAGCGACTCGGATTAAATTTGCTATCTGCCTTTTGGCCGAAATGTCCAAATGTTATGATCTCAGCACTGCAAACTTTATTAATGAACGAACTGAATCGACTCTATCGTAATCCATTAATGCGTCAGTGACTCGAGTCTCAAACCCATTACATACTGTACATTTCAAAATCAGAAGGCAAACGCATTTTCTAGACGTGCTTATTATTAGGCATGCTCAAAAGCAATCCATTCCTGTCCATCCTAACTCTACATTAAACATCGATATCGATAGAACCAATCCATCGACACGGCAGTATCGACACGTCGCAGGTCGCCACTGGGGGCTGATTCGTACCCCGGCACACCCGACATATCTGTAGTCTGTAGTGTAGTGCACAGGCCTGTTAAACCTACTAACCACTGCGGTCGACGCATGCGCTGTGGAACGGCGTAGACATAGACGAATGTTACAACTGGCAACTTCAATTTTAATACAAGTACTGTTCTTACAAGGACAGAAAGGAAATATAGAAATGGGGAAGATAGTTTACTCACATTCCGATGTTAAAATTGGTATGTTGACTTACCTGTAAAAAATAAATAAAAATTAAACAAGTAGGGACATACTATTATTAAAACTATCGTGAAACTTGTCGGGCCGTTTCTGACAATTTTTACAACAATACAATACAACAATTCTTTATTGCACACCAACAAGAAAAATATTACAATCGAAACCTTAAATTATAAATGGTAGACAATAGGCGGTCTTATCGCTAAAGAGCGACGGTTTTACGTGAGTTTAAATTGTTTTTATAATTATTAAAGTAGGGACATGTTATGTGTTAAGTAGTAACAAGCAGTTTTATTCAAAAGAATACGTATAACAATGAAAATCTAGCGACAATTGACAATTAAAACGACGTATCTTGTCACTTCTCATTGTATTCATACGATGTTGATATATAGGAGTTCATTGGTGATTTCGAAGGGCGGGTCTATACGTTACTAGCACTGTCAGCCCGTCGCCTGCGGTAACTTGTCTCGCCACTCGCAGCACACCCGAGTGCGATCACTAGAGATCGCAATCATACGATGTTAATGTAGAAACTGCGAGATAGACGGGTCTATCGCGTCGCTAGCTCTACTGCGTTAGTGAGATCGCACGAGATTGCAATAACATCCTATGTATCCTACATTTTAACAGACACCCTCTGCTTGTTTATGCTACATTGAATACACGCGACTGAACAATGAACTAGCCCAAGTAGCACATAAATAAATAAATAAATAATAAATATTAAGGGACAATCATACACAAATCGACCTAGTCCCAAACTAAGCAAAGCTTGTACTATGGGTACTAGACGACGATATACATAATATATAAATACATATATAGATAACATCCATGACCCAAGAACAAATATTTGCCCCGGCCGTGATTCGAACCCGGGACCGCCGACTCAGTAGGCAGGTGTCTACAAACCGAGCCAAACGCGTCGTCGTAATACATATGCTGAATAAGAGGTTATACAGCCCTTACACAGCTGAAATAAGTCATATAAGGGCTAGGACGACGCGGTTGGCTCAGTTTGTAGAGACCTGCCTACTGAGCCGGCGGTCCCGGGTTCGAACCCCGGCCAGGGCAAATACTTTTGAGATGAACTCGAATATTTGTGCTTGGGTCATGGTTGTTCTATGTATTTAAGTATATATTTATCCATACAAGTATGTATATCATCGTCTAGTACCCATAACACAAGCTTTCTTGAGCTTAATTTGGGACTAGATCGATTTGTGTGAGGTTGTCTGATATTTATTATTATTTATTGTTATTATAAGGGCTGTATAAGTTCTTACGCAGCCTGTGTGCTGTGGGAGGGACATTTTAATTCGACCGTGTAACTTTATGAGGCTGATTTATCAGCTTAACTGTCGGGGTTTTGTGAACCGTAGTCTTATTCCTATTTAGGTATTTTCCATTACCGAGGGAATTATTAAAAGGCCCGATCCTGTACCGGCTAGAAGTTAATTTAGAACGGCATTATTCGGGAGCCTGGGGCGGTATCGATAACCACTGGCGTGATTAGGGTGTGACAGCATCGGGAGGACGGAACCTATTAAGATAACTATTTCGGTCGCAGGCCAATAATTAGATACGTTAAAAACGTGCACTCGTGTGGTAGGACAATGTATGTTTACGTTACTCAACGCACGTAACCTACGATTGCAGCGCCTCTACCACCAATATTACAGTACTCTTTATTGTCCGACGTATTATTTTGTGAGCATCAGGATGGCGGGTGTACATCAACGAATGGAGCTGCAGTATACGTCAGGAGTTAGTGCTAGCAATGTGCTAAATGTGCGCCAAAATTGGAGCAATGTGCTCTTTAAGCTCCAGAGATATTTAAGAAATAAAGGACGCCCGCCAACCTGACTGAAGGGCGAAAGAACTGCCTAAGGTTAGTGCTCGCAATATGCTTCCACATGAATGAAGCACAATCAAATTCAGAGAGCGGTTAAAGAGTAAGAGTGATTCACTTTTCTTTTACCCTTGAGTAGGCAGCTATTAGCTAGAACTGGAAATGCACACGCCAAACTGACGTCAGGTTGGCGGGCGTCCTTTATTTCCTAAATATCTGGAGCTTAAAGAGGACATTGCTCCAATTTTAACGCCCATTTAGCACCTTGCTAGCACTAACTCCTGACGTATACCGAAGCTCCATTCGTTAATGTACACCCGCCATCCTGACGCTCACAGTATTTTTTATCTTCTTCTTTTGGGTGAAGCCATGAGCATAGGTAATTTGAGTCGCGTAATTTCGGTCGCGCCATACATCATGTCACGTGATCACGTCACACTAAGTATGGCGCGACCGAAATTAAGCGACTCAAATTACGCTCGTCTGGCTCCACCCTTTCAGTAAGTACGAGAAAGTCAGGTTATGCTGTGCGATGCGACAAGCGATCGCTTCGGTCATTTATGCTAGAGCGGTAGAGGGTCTAAAACAACTGGTTTTAACTCTGTACAATCGAAACTAACTCAACGAATCGACTGAACGAAAGACACACAAACAAAATCGATGAAATTGTTCGTCAGTCTATACACAGTACAGTCAGCTATCCACCTGTCGTCTCAGTTCGAATGCGTCGGTGCCGATAGACGAGCTATGACTACGTACCTATACGCCTCGTCTGCTAATCACCGGGAAACTATGCGCCCCCACCCTAGTGTTGGGCGTATCGATAAAAAGTGTAGAGGAAAGTAGTTGCCGACCTTTTAGTGCCTTGTTTATCCGCTTCTTGAAGAGCCCTATGTTTTTATTTATTTCCAAGACAATTGCTGAAACTGCTGTAAAATGTGGCTTAAAAGTATACAGGGTGACTTCAAATTAGTAATACATAACACTTGATTGTGGTTGTGGCTCAGTTAATGATAAGAAATATATTGCATTAAGTCGATTCTTTGAATTTGCAATTTTAACAATCGTTAATTTGCAAACAAAACAAATAAATAAAGTCCCAATGTGCGATTACCTAATAAATAAAATAAATAATAAAAAATAAAATAAAAATAAAAAAGCCATTTATTCCTTAATATCAACCAATTAAGGCGGGCTTTTCCCAGTAGACGCCGAACTCACTCATTTTCAGACTCGTCGTAGACGTTTAATCAGTGTTTTGAAGATTATGAAAAACATATATATCATACTTAAGGATCTTCTGAATATGAAATCGTGTTCAGCAACATGATTGGAAAAATTTCGGTCGATAGAAAACGATCCCAAAGTTACCTCTGTTCGTAATATCTTTTCTGTAGAATAGCTAAAATACGAACCTTTTTTACCCGTTTTTTGCGTAAATGTATAGATACTAACAATATCTAGTTGAAGTGGATGGGATTTTCTGAATACAATTATTTATTTAATCACTAGAACGAAATATCTACTAAAACTATGAGGGCGATAGCTCGCGGTGCCATTTCAGTCGCGCTTCGGCGCTTGAAGGGGATGGACCTGTGTCAATTTGTTCCGCGCGTCCACGTGATCGCATTTACGAATTATTCTTCCAAAAAAATGAGAAATAAAGCAGCACAACGTAAACAAAAAGCTTTTCATATTATAAAACGAATAAAAAAAGACAATGCTCGAGCAAGGAATGCCAAAAAGTAAGTTAATGTTTTATTTATAATAAATTAACAGAACCGAACATAAATGTCAAAAAGTGGCACGGTTGACATGTTCAAGTATATGCTAATAACGCTTTATTCATAATTTAAAACAACATAATTACTTCCTACAAAAGAACTCATTGTTCAAAGCATTAAGTGTCAAATTGACTTACGAACTTATTACCACAAATATTTTTCATCTGAATTAAGTTTTTTTGCGTATTCTGACTTATATCTCTTGTCAAACTTGGAACATGGATTTAGTTCACAGTTAACATATATATCAGTACTTTAAGTCCCTGCCTGGGGAAAAGGCATGATTATGTATGTTATGTAACCAAGATATAGGTAAGTAAAAAAAACTGTACTTTACAAATGCTCCTCAGTACTTGTTCTTTCTTAAGGCCTTTAGCAACAATCGACTCCTAGGTAAGGTATGTAGTATATTTTTACCCGACAGCGCGACGCAAAGGACGGTAATGTGTTTAGCGCAGTCTGTTTATGTATGATAGCACCTTTGAGATTATTTCACATTTAAAAGTATCTAAAAAAACAAATAATTTTATTAATTGTATCTAGAGGCACGCCATTGCCCCCTCCAACTCGAGAAAACGCGCTTACCGGCACACCGTAACATCCTTTTCCTTTTTTCGGAGCCATTCAGACCATTTTCAAACCCCCTGTATTTCGTCGTGAACAAAGCTAGAAGCCTGAATTTTCAGTAACTAGGTGGGCATAGTATAACCTAGGCATATTCCAAGTTACATTCAATTTGAACTAGTAAGTTAAGAATTATTGCGAGTCAAAGTTCCTTAATTTTGTCACTCACTAATTCACTGACTCATTTACACACGATCATACGAATTCTAAGTTATTTCCAGCAGACACACAAGCTTGAAATTTTGAACTCTATTACTGTTTAGTGTACAGTTATGCGACCTGCATAGGAAAATTTGTATTTCCTTATGAACCCTATAAAAAATACTCGATTACAAAGTAGATTTTGCGGTTCATATAACCTTCGGTTTAGATACTAAAACCTCAGGCACAGAATTTATACATACAGAATGGACACGCACACCCCCGTGCCGAATTGAGTTGCCTCACCCCGCAGGGGCAGTGAGTTGGAATCGTCGTGTGCACAGGCATAGATAGAACAATAATGATGACTCGTCAAATAATGATGCTGTTGGTGATAGTAATGATGATTATGATGATGGTGGTGTTGTGGGTCATGCTTATGATGATGATAGTGGTGGTGTTGTTGATGATTGTGTTGTTGTTGATGATTCTGATGATAATGATGGTCATGACGATCATGGTGATTAGGAATGATGATGGCGGTGTTGATTCAGATGGTAATGGTCATGGTGATGACTGATGATGAATAATGACGATGATTGTGATGACAATCCTTGTGGTGATGATGGGTCATTATGGATCATGAGAGTGATCATGAGAGGAATCAAGAGACAGATCGTTATGGCTGCTAAGAGGGATCATGAGAAGGATCTAGGGGCACGACAGTGCCTCCGCTAAGTCATTATTTACCATGAGATCGTTATGGATCATGAGAGTGATCAATATGGATCATGACGGATTGTGAGAGAGATCATTATGGATCATAAGAGGAAGTGACAAGTCTGTGTGGTTTACATCTAGTTCACGTCGACTCCGCAACTGCAGAGTATAATAGAATAAGAAGTATTTACCGTCTTGGCTTGTCAAAAAAAGGAGGACCACTTAAAATGAAATCCCATCAAAAACATAACATGCATGCAAGTCTCGCAACCATCTACCACAAAAAATTGTGATACAATATAACACCAAGTCGGTTAATTTATTTATTAAGTGACCCCCGGCCTATATTATAACATTGACATACATTTTCACAGAATTACATAACTAAAAACATATTGCCATAACCGTTTTAGTGCCCGCATTAATAATGTAATGTATTAAACATTTTTATCTTTATAATAAAATTTAAGGACTTGGCAATCGCACACGGTAATATACTCTAGATATAATGAAAACATCTACCAAATATCATTAACGCTTTAAATTTCACGCTTAATTTATATGCGTAAATTCCTACTCATTGTTTCATCTTGGCCGTCCTTACTAAGATAAAAGATGGACCTGGCCACACGGGCAAAAGTGGACGACAGAAGATAATAGAGGAAGATGAGATAGTAAAAACAGCTGAAAAAAACGGGGGGAGCAGAGCTCAACACCGAACTAAATAGCCAAACTATCTAAATTGTAAACTATTAGATAAAGCTAAAAATATAATAATCACTTTAAAAGGAGATTTACTCGTGTTCCTATGTACTTACAGTGCGACACAAAAGAGTAGAAAACGGATGATAAAGGAACTACAATTTTTCATACAAAATTGTTACCATATTCAAGCACTTTACGTCAACAATGTGACAGTTGCGAAGGAAGTGGCGCCCTCATTTATGTTCTACTCTTTTGTGTCGCACTGTATGTTGCTGTGCGATGGCCAAGTCATTACATTTATTATAAAGATAAAGATGTGTAATATTAATGCAAACACTACAACGGTCATGGTAATATGTTTTTAGTTATGTAACCCGGTGAAAATGTATGTCAAAGTTGTCATATAGGCGGGGGGTCACTCTGATAGGGACTGAATAAATTAACCAACTTGGTTTTATATTGTAATCTCACAACTTTTAGCGGTAGAAGGTTGCGATGCGAGACTTGCAATTTTTTACATGTTATGTTTTTGGTGGGATACTTATTCCGTAATTCCTCCACAGAACACAGTCGCAAGTAAAAACTATAAAAAATAAATTAAGTTAAAACAAACATTTAGTTAAAACGAAAAATAATATTTAGTACTTCTATAGCAAGAATTCGCATTTCACTTTGTACATAAATTATAACCCGCTTTGCACCGGCCACTTAAAAAACTGCCGACTGATATCATTGTATTGTGACACCCCTCTACAGTGTACATTGCCATCGCAATTTCGCGTTAGCGAACTCGGCGAGCGGGGTCGGGGCGCGCGGGCGGCGCTCCGTGTCTTGCCGCGCACCTCACCCCCTCAATTCCGCCGTAGGGCCGGACAATATCGCCTTAAGTTATTCTACATGCATAACATTAAAATAATTACAATTTCATTTGCATATTAAATAATAATTTGATAATATAATAATGATAATAATAATTTATAGCTATTTAAAAACGAGATAATTGTTTACATTTGATTTTTATTATTATTTATAAATTTAATAATACACTTAAATATTAAGGACCTCTCCTCGAGTACTGGCCCCCTCCAACTCCTTCCATTTTTCCCTGTTAACGGCTGTGTTCATCCAGTTTTGTCCCGCTATTTTGGAGATTTCATCTGACCATCTCTCTAGCGGTCTCCCTCTTTTTCGTTTTCCAGGTGGTCCAGACCATGCCGTAACTATTTTAGCCCATTTATTTTCGTTCATTCGTGCTATATGACCGGCCCATCGCCATTTTAATTTTTTACAATATTGTAGAGCATCTATGACGTTCGTTATTCCTCTTACTTCTGTAGCTCTCTTTTTATCTTTTAGATTTATATTGAGAATACTCCGTTCCATACTTCTCTGACATGTGTTAAGTTTGTTTCTTGTATAGGTGTTAAATATCCATGTTTGGGATCCATAAGAGAGACATGGTAATATGCACGAGTCCAAGATTTTCTTTTTAATATTCAATGGTAAGTTTGATTTTAATAGTTCTTTATAGCTCCAGAATTTGTTCCAGGAATTTTTTACTCGTCTGTCAATTTCGTTTCGATGTCGGGACTTTTCAAAAGATATTTGTTTACCTAAGTAGATGTAGTTCTCAGCGTAGTCAATACATGTATTATTTACTTCGATAGAGTGCTGGATGTGGTTTGTCATAACTTTTGTTTTGCAAGTATTCAGTTCGAGTCCGATATTTTGACTTACGACGTAAATCTCTTCGAGCATTGACTGTAGTTGTGCGGCCGATTCCGAGAAAAGTACAATGGCATCTGCAAACCGTAAGTTATTCAGAAATTTCCCTTCTACGTTTATACCTCTGTTAGACCAACTCAGATTTTTCATTATACTTTGTAGTACTGTTATAAAGATTCTCGGAGACAATGGGTCACCCTGTCTTACTCCTCTGCAGATGTTTATTTCAGAGCCAATTCTATCCAATTTTATTCTACTAACGCTTTTTGAGTATATATCTTGAATCAGCTCTATTACTTCTGTTGGATTATTACATTCTTTTAGAGCGCTCCACATGCTGGCGTGTGAGATAGAGTCGAATGCTTTGGCGTAATCTATAAAAGCCAGGTAGAGGGGGCGCCTTTGTTCTTGATATTTTTCTATTATTTGATCTAGAACGTGAATGTGGTCCATTGTCGAGAAGCCTTTCCTGAACCCTGCTTGCTCTACCGGTTGAAGTTCTTCAGTGTATTTTGAGATTCGTTTTTCTATCATAGAAGCAAACAGTTTATACAGAGCAGGTTGTAAACTGATTGGCCTATAGTTGCTAATGTTTGCTGGATCACCTTTTTTATATAATAAAACTATATCCGATTTTGCCCATTCATTGGGAATAGTCTTTGTGTCTAAAATTTTGTTAAAGAGAGCCGCTAAAAATGGAGTTAGCAGGTATCTTCCAGTTTTGATAGCTTCATTGCTGATACCATCAGGTCCGCTGCTCTTGTCTCTTTTTAACAGCTCTATCTTTTTGAATATCTCTTCCTCAGTGAATCTATTTATAAGTAGATTATTAGTTAAGTGTTCATCGTGTATTGTGGTAATTGAAGATGGGCCGGGATCTTTTTCAGAATAAAGGTCTTTGTAAAATTCTGTCGCTGTGTTAAGAATTTTAGTTCTCGAATATAGTTTGTTTCCAGTGTGCGTTTCTGTTAAGTTGCTAATCCATTGCTTTGATTTGTTTATTTCTTTAAATCCTTTTTTCACACTTCCAGAAGTCGTCAGATGTTTTTCCAATATATTGAGTCTGTGCTCTTGATAATCTTTTTTTATGAGTTTATGGACGGTTTTATATAGGTAGGTGAGCTCCTCTTTTTGTTCCTTTGATAATGGTTTTTTGCGTTGTAGCTCTTGCCTCCGTTCTAGTAGAACTTGCGTATTGTTAGATATAATATTGTTTTGCTTGGGTTTTGTGATTGATTTGGTGGCGGAATTTATGCTCTCTGTGATTGTCTTTTTAATTTTTGAGTCTTCAGTATTTTCTAATTTCAATTTTTCAGTATGCATTTGAAGATTTTCTAAGAAAAGTTTTTCAGTTTCAAGGTTATTTATAGTGTGTTTACTGTTTCTGTATCTTGCTCTACTTTTATGCAGTCCAGTTAGGGAGTAAGTTCCTCTTACTAGTCGATGGTCACTAGAGAAGTTGAATTTGTCTATTATTTCGATGTTGGTAAACTGTTTTCTTTTATTTGAGAGTATATAATCTATTTGGCTTTTTCTATTTGACGGTGAAATCCATGTCCACATATTTTTTATTTTCTTTTTGAATACGCTATTAAGAATAACAAGATTGTTTGCGAGTGCATATTGTATTAGTTTATCCCCTCGTAAATCTCTTGTGCCGTATCCGTATGGTCCCATAACGCGTATCTCGCCGGCCTGACGTTGTCCAATGCGGGCGTTGAAGTCACCTATAATTATGACGTTTTTGGCGCTTGATTCTTGAGCTTTTTGAAGCAAATTGTAGAAAGAGTCGATCTCGTTGTCGCTGGCACTTGCTGTAGGTGCATATGCTTGAATTATGGATAGAGGTGTCGCATTGAAACTTAAATTTAGTATGCTTATTCTTTCAGACAGCGCAACAAAACTCTCTATATATGGTTTCAAGTATCTTTTTATCAAAAAACCTACACCATATAGGCCTTTGGTTTCACCGTAGTAACAAAATATGTGATTTTCGTCTTCGGAAATGCTGTAGCCGGTTCTTCTGATTTCAGCCAGTCCAATTATATCATATTTTATGCTTGATAATGCAGTCGTGAATTCAAGTAACCTTTCATCAGACAGAAGTGTTCTAGCATTGTATGTGCAAATGTAGATTGGGTGGAGAGGAGGGTTTCGGTCGTAAGACCCCACGGTGACCGGCCGGGTTGGGGTACTATGCAGAGAGGTCGCGGCCTTATGTCAGTCGCAGTTTTGTGAAATTTGAGCTAGTGGCAGTCTTATCATTGTTTTTTTCAGAATCATTATAATTCTTCATATACTGTTGTATGTTTTGGTTTTTCTTAGGTACTTTATGTGGTTTATTTGATGATAGGGGTTGTGCAGTAGAGCCGAGATTTTCAGGTGATTCAGGCAGCGGCCTCTTCTTGTGCGTTTGATATTTTTGATTAGTTTCTTGCTGTTCTTTTGGTTCTGTTATAACTACCAATTTATCGTATCTTAAGAAAGCTTTGTTTCCCTTGTCTCTTTCTTCTGCTAGTTTTTTCCGCTCTTCAAGCACCTCGGGGGGGAAATCTTCTTTAATATAATATGCGGTTTCGTTCAATGATTTTTTGTTTTGTAAAAGTTCGATTTTCATAGTTACGGTGCTTAATGTCACAACAACCGGTCTAATTTTACCGCTTTTCTTCCCTAGACGTCTGACCTCTTCGATATTATCTTTTGTGCAGTATATTCTCATTGTTTTATTTTTTATGTTTAATATTTTGTTAAGTAGAGCAAAATAACTCTTTTCGGTTTCATCAACTCCGAAAAACAGAATGTTCTTTTTTCTTAGGATTCTGTCGAAATTTTTTATACGTCCTGCTTGATCTTGTATAGTTTTTTCTAAATTGTTGTACTTCGTTTCTAAATTTTCAAACTTATCGTCGATATTCTTGTTAATACTGTCTTTCATAGTCCGTATTTCGGTTGTTTGTTCTTCTAATTTAATCTGTAGATTTTTAATCAAAGTTGTTAGCTCTTCCATGTTTAATTTAATCGTATTTTATATTCAGCTAAAAAAGGCGTTTGATTACAGTGCCCTCTAGTGTCTAGTGGCAAATCGATCAATATGGCAATTTTTATATTTGACTTTTACGCCATCTAGTGGTGAGTAGCATAATTAGTCGGTTGTTTGACGAGCGTAAGTTTATTACTGCCACTGGTTGATAGATGGCGCTGGTTTTGTCGGTGATGACTGGTTGTTTATTGGATTTTTTATGTTACGAAATGTGTAATAATTCTTGATGGCCACTGATCTACATATAATATTTTCGTTTTACACGGTGCACTGTTTAAGTTCTTTCCTTCAGTTTCTATTATTCACAGCACTTTAGTTTAAGCGTCAATGTCCGTTATTTTAGGTTAGGTTCGAGTTTTTGCAATTTTTAAACACTTCACACTTGTATTTGTCTTCATCTTTTATAGTCCGGGTATATCGGGATGGCGTTCTTCATCCTTAATGCACCTTGCCACGAAACACTTGTTTAAAGTATTTTTAATATTTATTTATCGCGGAGCAAATGTCAACACTGGCACTGTAGCGCCCTCTCTTTCTGCTGTCTGTCCCTATGTATGCTTAGATCTTTAAAACTACGTAACGGATTTTGATGCGTAATTTTTAATACATAGAGTGATTCAAGAGGAAGGTTTATACATATAGTAGCTCTACTTATAATACATAGTATATTTAGTATCAGCTTTGCACCCGTGCGAAGCCGGAGCGGGTCGCTAGTTCAATTAGTATAGAGCATTCATATCCTACCGACTGCGCCATGTTCAAGATATATTTTTTATTAAATTTCTTATTCCAATGTATACTAGATAGATTTAGTCCAAGTTTACTCATTAAAAAAAAACAGACAGCATCGAGATCGGAGCAGCACTAGAGGGAGGCAGTTAGCATGCAGCCCGTCCGTGTAGCCGCCGTGAATAATTCCGACCCCGCCGCCAACTGTGTTGCCTTTAAATAAATTATTTACCCAGCCTTCTTGGGTGATAGGCTGTTGCGCCGTGGACACGGAAGTTTAGCTTTCAGGAGCAAGGAAAAAACCGGGACGCGTCAAAATCCTTTCCTCCTCACGTCTTAGATAGTTGGCAGTCCACAACTGTGGGTTTTTCTAGAAATGTTCTGCCTCGCATGACTGTATTGGCAACGCAATTGTGACTCCTCTGGTGTAGCAGGTGTCTATGGGCGACGGTAAACGCTTTCCATCAGACGATCCGTTTGCTCGTTACGACATGAAAAAAATCGAGCGCCAAGGGGTTCCATGTCACCAAATCGATATTTTTATTATCTGTACATTCATCGCCGCAACGTAACACGATGTTGTAACGTTCCATATCACGGGGTCGTGCCGTGAATTTATACGATGAACGACGTGGATTTTCAAAACGCTGCAACGTAACACGTCTTTCCAACGTTCTATATCATGGTAATTTTAGCTCTTTGCTCTACCAATTAAACAAAATGTAAGAACATCACTTTATTTGGCCCCTTTCCCATTAGTAAAGTACTAGAGCATTTTGCTCTCTCAGGTACGCAAGTACAACAACATTTTGAAGAGCATCATTAAAGAGTATGCATCAAGTCTGCCTTATGCGAGCTCGCTCTACTTAAACTTGGCCGCATCGTAAATGCAAGCACTGCATATTGGTAACCTCTTCGTCAAAAGTTCGTCCCCGGTTGATTTTCAAAGTACTTTGTTGCTTGAGCTGTAAACCGAAGTAGTTTGAGAAGTTTTTACTGGTGAATATAAAGTTTCCCCAGTCGTACAAATCGCTTATTGAATTTAAGGAATAAATGATGAGGAACTAGACTTAAATTTTGGTCACAACGATTTCACACAGTTAAAACCACACCATACTACTACTTGCAGAATAAAGTTCATTATTTCATTATTATTTATTATTATAGAACCCCACCGGCTTGCTAATTTTAAAGCATTTGAGCACACATCTCTATTGCTCCTAGAGAATAAGTAAGTCAGCTTGCCCCGAGCTTTCTTCGACGCCGCGCCACTGACAGCCTGTATACTGAGTCTTGAAACATTAGTAAATAATACAATACTTTCGCTTTAACATTAAGGAACATTTATATATTTTTCGCAATGTCTGGCGGTGTGAGAAAACCCTTTCCAGCTATACAGCATGTAACTAAATAACACAATCAGTGACATGGACAAACTCGTCAGCGGAGGGAGCGTTTCACGGTCGACGGCGCGAGGCTCACCCCTGGGGCGCGCCCGCCATGGCTGCAGCTAAGTCCCGTGTGGAGTGCTTTGACAAATTGGGATGGTAGGTACTATGGATACAAAGATCTTCATAACAGAGTAATTTGACTAACTTGTGCAAGTCTATTAATAATTGTATAACGTCAATGGTGGTGTGAGTTCAAGTTATGATCGTAGGTGTTAAATATTGGATTCGGACACAGCCCGCTTATTTTACTCGTAAGAATAAAATCTAAATTATTTGTACACATAACAAAGGAAAAAAATAGGACGCCGAACCATAGAATTGATACGTGATATTCGTTGATCAGACTTCAATCCGATCTGTTATAAGCATAGTGTCTAAAGAACAAGAGAAATGGATGTTGATACCGTCAACAAAGGCATCAAAACATAAATGATAGCTATTATTCACCAAACGAAATAATGTTATTTTAGCCCTGGTTTCATGGGTTTTATTTACCCGTAATTTGAGACACGATGAAAACATGTTATTGTAAGAACAATAGATTTGGCGTAAATAGGTACGTAAACTCACAAAACCGTAACAGGGTGAGCCACGAGGCACAAGGCTTAACCCTGCTAGACACGTGTAACTAGCAACACAGCACTTTAAATATACAACTTTAGACTTATAAAAACGGAAAGCTGAACTGGAAACCAAGCTACACGAGTTCCCGACACCAGCGAGGACAGGAAGTCATAACAGATAAGAGGATTGCCCGCAAAGCTGGTTCGTTTTCCAACTGGAAATATATTGTTAAAGTCAGAAATAGGTCAGCCGGAGATCCATTTGTTCTGTTGGTTCTTTAAAGATGTTTCACGTTACGACATAAAAGAAAAGTTTTTAAGACAATTGCCACATTTCAAATATGAAGTCTTTTTATTGGTACGAAAATTTTCGTAATTTATGAAGTTCATCTTGAGATGAAATCCATTACGAAAGGTACTTGAAAATATTTTACTTTCATGCAATCCTAATTCAGTTTCATTTCATTATTTGGATAGGAGCACATCAGTTGTACCAAGCCTCAACCGTCCAGGTTCTTTGGGAACTAGCGGCTTCTTTCGGCTTTCTGCTCAACAGAAATGTTGGTACATTATCAATCTGATTCGTAAAAAGTGCCCTTGTGCCCACTTACTGAATAAATTATTAGATTTCTATTACAATGGCATGAGAATAATTATTTTGTCATTTATTTATTTCGACTTTATCGCACAACACGAAATAGTAAATAGTACAAAGTATCCAACTCTCCAGCTCATAAGTTCTGAGCCTAATTTAAGTATTATATAAACTGTATATTTAAGACCCTACTTATACTTATCGTATTGTTTTTTATCCGCTATATTTTTATGCATACCTCCGTCTTTTCTTATATACCGTGTCACGCTTTGTAAAGGCAGACATACACACACAACACATACAAACACAACAGATATACACACTAGGTACCTATAGGATTGAAACGTGGAATGGCTACCTCATATTATACACCCGTAATTTATCAGTTTTTTACTCTTTTTTGCTACAAACATTCATAAGATGCGTGTAGACATTACTGTTCCGACTTGTTGTCGCTGTTCTCGCCTACCTACCTCAGGCCCCACGGAAGACCAGCGCTGCGACATTCCCTCGATGTCGCAGCATTATGCTGAGTGGTGTCCTTTTGCGGTGGACATGGCAGCACCATTAACCTCTACCTACATTTATATAATTTTCTGTTTAAATTAAGTTTATGATATTGTATGTTAAGTGATTTAGTTTTTAAGTTCTTTGTAATGGTGGTGCGTCTTCTTCACTGCAATAAATGTGTTTTCTTTCTTTCTTTCTTTCAAAGGCGGACTTAACGCCATAAGAACCAGAGGGCCAAACAGAAACAAGCAGTTGGTGCAGGATCATTTAAGTGGTTATTGGCACTTATTGAGTAATTTAAACACTTTATCATCCTGCTCTTTAAGAAAAAACGTCAACTTGGCTCTGGCTCCCCAGATAATGTAGAAGCCACACCACTGATGCCAAGTGAAATTCTAACCGCATTCTATTGTCGGGCAGCGGGGCCCGTGGGCTCGGGCGGTGCGGAAAATGACCCGCATTAAATAAACCCGACCGCGACCCCTCGTATTTCAACCTGTTCCCGGCTTTATTAACTCGACGCGAAGATATTTTCTATTATGCAAAAAAAATGCTCAAGTTTTTGCTTCAGGAAAAATGTTGCCTCATCGGATACTTTGCTCTGAAACTTCTTATTGCAGCTTTCCGGACGGTAAGATAAAAAGCTAATTTCTTGAGATGAAAAATTACGATGGAAAAGGAAACATCTTCGTTCGCAGCGAGTATTAAATTTCAAAGCATCGGTAAAGTAAATCGTATAGCATCAAATTGTTTTCTTCACCACACAGTCGAGTTAATCTTGATAAAAACCTACCCTTCGATTTGGCAAATTCGCAAGCCCATACAGTCATAACCAAGCTTCATTCCATTTAGCACATTTCAAATTCCTCGTCTGGCGTCGCGTTTCACACCCCTAATCAACGCCCATCTCACGTACACCAGCTAAGAGAAAAACGGGGTAAATTCGAGGAGTGCCCGTGTAAGTTGTGACGTTCCTCCGTCCGAAGGAGGTATAGCTGTACCCGCTTTGTGGGGCAAGAAGAAACTAATCCCTGCAGAACCGCGGGAAAGTTAGGACGTTTCTCGGTTACGATGGTCGAGGATGATATTGGTGTAGATTGAAAAGGGATTAAGTGTCTGTAGTTTGGCGGGCGTTGCGGCGTTTCTGCATTGGGGGAGTTGCTGTGGAGGGTATAGGTGTAGTGACAATGGTAGAGCCGCATAATCTTGGCGGCAACAGTGGCCCGCGCCCCTCGGCCGCATTGCCGCCGCGCTTGCGCTCTGGCAGCGTCGGTAGACAAGGTTTGAGACGACACGGGATAGTTCGGAAGCTTTTATAACTTCATTTTATACTGGAGCTACAAAGTTTTGAGTTTTAACCTCTCGTATGCGATGACAAAAATTTGCTAATCGTGTTTAAGCATACGAGGGTTTAAGAAATTAACACAAGGAAAGGGAAGAGTAGAATAAGCTACATCGACAATAGCAGAGATCCCAAATTATGAAAATAAACCCTACATCAGTATGTGTGGACATTGACTAACCAAGATTATCTTCAGAAATAACTAACCGCAAATTGACTCAACAGAGGGGGATTAAGAAATTAACATAAGGAAACGAAATAGTGGCATAGTCTAGATCGACAATAGCAAAGATCCCAAATTATGTATATAAACCTTACATCGTTATGTGTAGAAATTGACTAACTAAGATCTAAGAGACTAAAATCAGAAATAACTAGCCACAAATTGATTCAACAAGTTCTCTCGTGACATGGCCATTCAAACCGTCGGGAGGCTCCCTGTTCATTCTCGTCCCGGTATTGTCCATGGAAGCACAGCCGAGCACTACACGCAGGACCCGGGGGTTAAGCGCCCGTAAAAAGGGGGTAGCACGGCAATAACGTCTTGATAGCAATTCAGATTCCCCTGCCGTCGGACCGGGCAAAAGTCAACTTTACCCCCCCAGCAAAAGGGTAACCGGAGCTACGTCATAGTGGCTTGTATTTCCACGTTTGCATGACACATCCATTTAAGAGAGAGCTGGCCGCCCGCTGTATTGCACGTATTTAGGATGTTTAGTTGGCAGTGTAAAATGCTGAAGTTGGATGGTACCTTTTAGCAGTAATTCGACTTAATGTTGTGAATAAAGAAAATACAAAAGTTTGCTGTGTTTGGTAGCATAGTAAGGCAATATGGGCCATGTATCGGATGATATGCAATACAGAGACTATTGGCACTCCAACATATCAGCTCAAAGAAAACACTTTTAACGACACAGAAGAAAACATACTCAATGTTAGAGGAGTAATCGTTATCCGTGGGGATTATGTAAAGGAATTTAAAGTACCAAGAGACGTATAGGATAATGAACCGCCGGAAAATAAATGAAGACAAACGCCAAACGATCGGCGATGGCATAATATATATACAAAATCCGATTCCTACCTATCATATGTGTGCTACCTACGCTTAAAACCTCCGAGCAAAACCAATCAATATTTGATTCAGGTTTATCGCATAATACAGTATGTCACGCCACGTGACCTAGGTAGAGCCCTCGACTAGCTATATCCCTAGCGACAACTATAGTTCTGTAGCGAGCAGACTAATAATGCCCGTGTCTCGCTACGCTGGCCGCACAATAAGCACTAATGGAGCGAAGTGTGGATACAGCGTTGCGGAGATTACTGTGGGCAGGGTTGCCACAGGTCTTTTATCTTCGGCTAGTAGGGTATTCCTTTCTGTATCTTAGGTGGATGTTATCGTCCTGTTTTTAATCCCGTATTTGACATCCCTGCAGAGTTGTGTGGGTACAGCACCGCTCAGAGTAGCCACAGCTAGGTATAGTTGTGGTTTTCAAACGAGAAGTTAGGGTTGCCCAATGTGAAAGGAAGGATGGCAACAAGTGCGAGGGTCTCTCTGTGTCGTGTAACTTGGTGACTATTGCTAGCTAGTTATGAAATCCTGTTTTTGACATCCCTAACGTTTGCGCAATAGGTATAAAAGATTACAAATACCGAAATTTGTACGCTTACAACAGAGTTCTAATGCAGCGAACTTTAGATACGCTGTTTGTAGAGAGAAGTTAGGGTTGCTTAATGTGAACTTCAAGGAGGGACTACGTTGAGGTTTCGCTTACTTACCGAGCGAGTAAGCGAGTATTATCGTTCGACACGAGTTTACGCCACGTATCTTTTTTTTTATTCCATTTATTATGTACCGATTCTCGCCAAGTAACGGCTTGAAGATCGTAATTGCGTTACTAATGTTAACTAAATATATTTATCAATAAATTATTCTTCATTGAAAAAGAGAAACTTATCGTGTAAAAAGCGGACTCATTGCCATGTCGCGCTTTAAACTAATAAAATAAATCCGTGTTTCAACGTATGTGTATATATGTGCGTGCGTGAGTGTGCACTTATCCTTATAAATGTCCTCTAGCTATCACAAGAGTTTAACAGAAATTATCAACCAATTTGTTAGAGTAAATTCTTAATCCATTAGTGCAACCCTCTTGCATAGGTACTGTTGATACTGCGAAGGCATTTGAAGCCAGAGTGACTGCCTCGTTGGTTTGGTAGGGAGCAAGTCGATGAGAGTTTAGTCTTCACGTAAAGGACCTTCCACACCGCTGCTCCAAACACGTCGACTATACGTCTACACAGTTTACACCCAAGCTTGATTTTGCGTTCACGCTGTGATATGACGTTTCATTAGCATGTTTTCTTCACTCATTTGACTGTGTGAACGCACTGTCACCGTATTTTGAGTTTCAATGTGGGCAGTATGCGTTCAAAACGTAACGCATATGATATGCCATGACATGACACGTCTCTGCGTAATGACGTCTAGGGTGTATACTCAATGATTGACACTTAATTATTTTGTCACCAATACTCTGACTGTGTAGGTATTCCTTACCTGTCTTGTATAGATTCATATTTATGTATGTTTAAGTAGGTTCATATATATCTATTTATGCACATGTATATCTATCGTTATGTTTACTCGCTTCTGTTGATAATTATTTTGTTCTCCCATCCCTTCTGACTCACCTACTCATTGTGTGGTTTATACTGATCAACTCCACTCCCCAAAAGGTTGTCTGGAAGAGATCGCTCTTTAGCGATAAGACAGCCTGTTGTCACTGTGTTTAATTTATAAACTTTTTTCTGGCGTGCAATAAAACATTTTGTATCGTATTGTACTGCCCTAAAATAAACTATGTATTTTGAGCAGTGGTGTGGTCGCTCCTTAAGACCGTATCGGTTACGAACCGGGGATTAGTGCCGGGATAATACCGTTCCGCGTGTGAGGGTACTGTTAATGAGAAGCTAAGTAAATAATTGCGAGGCACGGTTGAGTCGTATCGTTAACTCGGGGTATGATCAAATGCACGGAAGGTCTATACCGCGAAGTTACAAAAGGTTGTGCTAGTCGTGCCATTTAAGTCAACAACTTGAGTCCGTCATATTCTTAAGTTAGTGAAATAAGACTTGAGCTATCTCGTGTAAGTTTAACACATATTAAAAGATCACACACATACTAAAAAAAGCTACAATAGGCGTGACAATATTTTTTTTATATGCCAATCGATTCTATTTTTTATTGGGATCAAAATGTCTTAGGGGACTAACTACACTTAGACTGCTCTAAAAGTCAGAAATGGCCGCCAAAGTTCAACATTCCTTCAGAGCGCTATGTTATGGGTACCAATATTTCTATGGAGGCGATAAGTTATTTGCCATTTTCACCGTGACAAAGTGCGTTTTAGTTTGGTCGTCATACAATTATTGTTTTATTAAATTATGAAGATTCTGAAAACTTTAGTACCTTTGAATAACATATTATAAAGATTTTTTTTTAATCATGTCATATTGATAAAATTTTATTCATATACTTAACTACAACTAGTGTGCTATACGATTTAACATCAGTCGCCATCCAAATTGTAAGGACACGTTAACCATTATATAAATAAGTTAACGATTCACTGAAAATAACTCTCAGCACACAATTAAGATACGCCCACAATCGCCTAAAGAGAACCTCCGATGAATACAAAAGCAACACTCATCCTCGCCCCTCATTTTCCGTCATTAATACCACGCCTAAAAGGCTAAAACCGAACCGTGAGATGATGGCCCAATATCCAGGAGCGTTACTCCGATGTTCAAAATCTAAACTTCGTATTGTGCTCACTCAAATTCTTAAATTATTTTTGGAACAACATTTTTAATGTGATTTATGGCTGCCACTTCACTTCGAAATCAAGTTCTCTTTATCACACATTAAAAAATTGGGCAAGTGCGAGTCCGACTCGCGCATGAAGGGTTCCGTAACATAATCTATAACAAGTTTGTTGTATAGGAGCCCCCCTTAAATATCTATTTTATTTTATTTTGAGTATTTTTCGTTATAGCGGCAATAGAAATACATCATCTGTCAAAATTTCAACTGTCTAGCTATCACCGTTCTTGAGATACAGCCTGGTGACAGACGAACGGACGGACGGACAGCGAAATCTCAGTAATAGGGTCCCGTTTTTACCCTTTGGGTACGGAACCCTAAAAAATAAATGCAAGTTACGGACTTAATGCCCTAATCAAGCTGGGTGCAGTCGAATTCTTCTATCCCAACTGGTTGCCAAGAAAAACTAAAATATATAATATTTTTTCTTTATTGCAACTGGTTGCGTAAGAAGAACAAATATTCTTGTATCACAACTGGTTGCCACGAAATACTAAAAGATCCCCGTAGACAATTGGTTGTGAAACACAGTTGCGACGGCGGCCGAAAGGAAAATTCAAACTTCGTATTGTACTCGTACTACACGTATTACTACTTCGTATTGCACGTTCTAATATTGTTCGATAGGATATCGAGAGAGACGGAATGGGGCGTATAGAGTTTCGAACTTGAGAGTATCCTTTCTGCTCGGGCCGTCTTGCTCGAAACAATAAAAGGGGATTTGGCGGAGTCGGTTCTTGTTTACTGGCAGCTTTGTGACGCCACGGTTTGTTATTGTTGGGCTTATGAGCTCCGTGTGTCGTGCGGGGAAATAATCAGAGAAATGCGAACAAGGGACCACGACGGGAGAGAGCAAATCGCTGTATTTTCTTAAAATTTTCTTCTTGTTAAACGAGTATGGTTTGTATCAGAATGTTTCAGTAAGCACTGCTTTAGTTTATATCTACTAATTGATAGCATATTTTTTTTTAATCAGGCCGTTTTTCTGCGAATCGAATAATCAAATATAAAATAAAACATTTTCATATTTTCGGAAATATGCCGATTTATGCTTAAAAAAATAATTTGAAAAGTTTCATATTTTAAAGGAACGTAGGTGATAAGTAACAGCACAGAAAATCATACAGTCGGACTGATACTAATGCGGATTTAGTATGGATATTGTAGTGCTATTATTTTTATGCGTTGTGACTGTCTCACCGAGTGACGTTATTTTATGTGCCGATACTGAACTGTTTTTATTTATAATATAAATTTTATATTATCAAATTTAGAATAAAAATAAATTAGTTTCAACTTGACACTATTCGAAACGTTGTCAATCGAAGGTGTAGATATCAGAGCGCTAGCGCTTGTGTGATTGATGGTCGACCACAAACATTAGCTATGCCGATTTTTACCAAACTAATTTCACCTCAGGTAAAATAGTATTTTTGACGGCTTCATGGCCGCTTTTCGCAACTGTATCAGAAGCCAGAAAAAATACACGTTGACGACTTTTGAAATGTATTTGGAAATAAACTTTGATGGCCACGTGACACGATCACAGTGTGCACAGTTTGCAAATAATTAACGGACACTTTTACTTTCCACCCGCGAGTAACAAATCACCACTTTCGTAGCATCGCACCGTCATGTAGCAACTTTGCGGAGTTCCCGAGCCGTCGAGACTAGAATTGTGCCATTCTTTTGAACGTTTACAAATTTATATGGGAAAGTAGAGTTTGTACGCGCAATTTTTCTTTACACCGTTGCGGGTAAAAAGTATCCTATAACCATCTTTTGATGTCTAGCTATCCCTGTACTGAAATTGGTTAAAATTTGTCCAGCCGTTTCGGCGTGATGAGAAGACAAAGGAAATTATGAAAACAGATGCCAGACTGGGATGGCGCCGCGCGCCCATACAATACAGATAATTGACGATCCTGCGTTACGCTATTAAGATTTTTCCTGAAAGCATGACGGCTCTCCATAGGAAACTAATTTTCAATGCAAACCTAGAATTTTATAATAGTATAGATGTTCTCGTGATCGTTCTTACCCCATACGAATCGGGAAACGCTCTCGAGAACGACACACCTCTAGTCGGGGCAATCTCGACCGTCGTATGACGCAACGAGTGCTGATTCGACGCGGTAAATAATTATATGATGCGGGCGTGGTTGGAATTGGTAAAGACAATTTGACAGGAGAGACGTGGATTACTGCAAATTTGGCGTATCTAGGCGATATCTACGGTTAGATATAGGTGGTTTATTGAAGTATTGAGCGCATCGTATTTTGGTTTTCATTGAAAATTTATCAAATAACATTAAGATAGAAACTCTAAAATTGATTTCAATTTAATTTTAATATTGAGACATTAAAATCATTATGTAGGTATGTTCAGTTTTAATTTCCAATGTTCCAAAACCTGCTCCTCGCTCTGATTGGTTCTTCAGTTTCAGGCTCTGGACAATAACGGCCGTTTTTTGGCTTATCAAAATTGCTTATTAATTAACATATCTCGGCTAATTATAGTCCGATTCACATTATACATATCCCGTTCGACGGGGCTCAGTAAGGGCTCTTAGGTTCTATCTGAACCTTAGGGTTCAGGTAACAGGGTTCAACTATACATCGTGTATAGTGGGCAACTTTTGTGAATGGGAATCTTGCAGGATTGTTCCTGTCGATTCTTACTTACATTTGCTTACGGTAGGGGTTCATATTATGTACTTTCTGTACAGGGGGTTCGGGTCTACTCTTATATACTAAGGGTTCTTTTGTCCCTTATGTAATGGTAGTGATCCAAGAAGGTTTTAGACTTGCGCCAAAATGATCAAGTCCATGTAAAATCAGAAAACAGTAATGCTCTAATAAATTTATTTGACGACGCAGTTATTATTATTTATTTATTTATTTCTTTATTAATTTTACAACAAAGATTACATATAATCTAAAGCCCTGCGAAACTGTTATGACAGTTTGTCTACAGGAAGACTTTTCAATACCTAACTAACTAAAAGTAGGTACAATTTATAAAAATCAGTATCAATTTCTTAAAGATTACGGTAGTGTATCTAGTAAATGCTTTTTCAATTTTCTTTTAAATATCCGTTTATTTTGTTCGAGACGGATGTCCTCGGGTAAGCTGTTAAAAATGTATGGCAGGCGTTTTTTTAGTGTCCTGTCTCCGTAATAGTTGTTAACTCTAGGCACATCAAACTTACCCGTGGACACCGACCTCGTGCCATGTTCGTGGGTAGTTCTGCATAGGTTTAGCTCACGACTGTCATAGTTGTTAGTAGCCAGGAGGTATTTGTGCTTAAAATCAGTAACCCCACTTCGGTTAGCAATTTCAGGCCGATTTCTATTCTCCCCTTTTTGTCGAAAATCGCTGAAGCGGTGGCTCATAAACAACTTTCGTGTTTTATCTACTCTCACCAGCTCATGAGCCCCTTTCAGTCCGGTTTTCGTCCTAGTCATAGCACCTGCACTGCACTCCTTAAGGTGACTGAGGATATCAGACGGGGCATGGAGGATCAATTGGTCACGGTACTTATTTTGATCGACTTCTCCAACGCATTTAATACTGTTGATCATGACATTCTTCTTGCCCTCTTGGAATATCTCAATGTGTCGTCTTCTGCCCTTAGTTGGTTCTCTGCATATCTTCGGGGTCGTCAACAGGCAGTCCGGGTTGACCGGTCATTGTCTGACTGGTGTGACCTTGCCACTGGCGTACCTCAAGGAGGAATTCTCTCTCCTCTCCTGTTTTCCACTTTCATCAATTTTATCACCCCCGACTTACGCTCTTCGTACCATCTCTATGCAGACGACTTACAACTCTACGACCCGTGCAATGTGACTGACCTTAAGACCTGTATTGACAAGCTAAACTTGGACCTTTTACATATCCAGCGATGGTCTGAAAAGTTCGCACTATTTGTTAACCCATCGAAGTGTCAGGCCATTGTCATCGGTAGCTCCCGCCAGCTTGCTAAGATTAATCTAGACACTCTCACGCCTGTACGCTTCAACGGCACCACTATCCCCTTCAGCCCCAGCGTCAAAGATCTAGGGATTATCTTAGACAGTACTTTGAGTTGGAAGGCGCAGGTTGCCGAAGTTAGTAGAAAAGTTATGGGTTCTTTACATGCTCTGAACAAGCTCAAAAACTTTTTACCCAGTAAAACTAAGATTTTATTAGTTCAGGCGTTAATTTTACCCATAATAGACTACGGTGATGTGTGTTATCCAGACTTAACCGTAGAGCTTATGAATAAATTGGAGAGACTTCTCAACAACTGCATTCGGTTCATCTTCTGTCTTCGTAAGTATGACCATGTGTCTTCTTACCGCTCTCAGCTGGGCTGGTTTCCTATCCGCGAACGACGTGAAATTCGAATGCTGTGCACTCTGTTTTCTGTTCTCAAAAATCCAATATCTCCCGAATATCTCAAAAACTTCTTTCACTATTATGGTGTAACCCGTGACCGTCAATTTCGCTCTTCTGGCAATCTGTCTCTCTCCATCCCTCGTCACCGTACTGGTTTTATGTCCAAATCGTTCACCGTCCAAGTTTCCCGTCTCTGGAACCGCCTTCCCCTCAAGATCAAACAAGCTCCGAACAAATGCGCTTTCAAAAAATGTTTGCGTGACCTCTACGCTAGCAGAGTTGTGAATTCTTAGGTTATCTGATTAGTATCTTCATCTGTATTTATTTATATGTGTATATATTATATGATATATGTATTTATCTAAATATTATTTATGAAAACTTGTTTAAGTTAGTTGCACCGCCCACAATTATTTATCTGCTTTGCCCGAAGGTTGACTGGTAGAGAATGCCTCATGGCATTAAGTCCGCCTTTTGTACGATAAGTTTTCTTTTGTGCAATAAAGATTAAATAAATAAATAAAAATAAATAAGGTGACGGGAAGTATTTTACAAATTTTGTACAATTTTCGGTAATCATTTTTACAGTTGTTTTTAATCTTTTGTGGGACGAGAAATTTTAAAAATCGTAATTGTAGGGATTCTAATTTATCTAAGTAAGTTTTAAATGTGAGACCATAACAGTCAAGAGCATACCCTAGTACCGAATCTACTAACGTAAAGTATAAACATTTTAATGTGCCAATAGGAACTCTATAACTGAGATGGTAAAATTTACCTAACAACACTCTTAATTTATCACAGATGTAATCTATATGTTGAGACCAGGAAAAACTAGTATCTATTTTTACTCCTAAATATGTTACACAGTCTACTTTATCTATTGGATTACATTGGCAATTGACTAGATTACTATGCAGGCAGTGATAACAATGGGCAACTAGGTGGAAAGTCATATCTGGTATTTTCATATATGGCGAGTGTATTACAAGTAGGTTGGTTTTCTCCGCGTTTAACATAATACCGTTGTCGTGGGACCATTGCACAATGGCATCTATATCAAGTTGTATAGAGCGAGTCATTTCAACGAGGTTGGTCCCCGCACTCACAGTGCACAAGTCGTCAGCGAACATGTAAGGTGTGCTGTGACGTATGACTGACCTATACTGTTAACGTGCATCAGATAGCACACTGGACCACACCCCGACCCCTGCGGAACCCCACAATCGACTGCCGCCTCATCGCTGAGCACCTCGCCTACCTTTACACGATAAGTTCGAGACATCAGGTAGTCACGGAACCAACCGTTCAGAGGCTGCCTTATGCCACATTCGTCCATTCCATTTAAGAGAGTTTCCGTTTCAAGAGTGTCAAATGCTTTTTTATAATCATAAAATATGACTATAACAATTTGTTTATTTTCTAAATGCGTATTTATTTCATCTGTAAATTTAGCTAATAGAGTATGTGTTCCTTTGCCTTTTTGAAATCCGTGTTGACACTTATTAAGTATAGAGTTGCTTTGAAGGTAAATTCCTATTTGATTTACAATGCATTTTTCCATAATTTTTTCTACACTTGACAAAATTGCTATAGGCCTATAGTTTGAAAACATTTTGCGATCACCTTTTTTATGGATTGGACGAATTATAGCTTCTTTTAATTTATTTGGGAACTTATTATTTTTAACTGACAAATTAATTAAATTAGCGATGACTGGACTTACTTTATCAACCAGTAGTTTTAGATCAGACATGCGCACGAGATCGCTGCCGGGTGCTTTTTTTGCGTTCATGCTCATAATTACTTTTTTTACTAATTTGCTGTCCACTGGCTGCCACCTCATGCTCATGTCCGACCCACTCACATAAGTGTCCCTATCTAACCACTCCTCCGTGCATACATGTTTAATCAGCTTAATATCGTTTGTAAAAGTCTGTGCAAACGTATCACATATTTCTTTCGTACTGCCCTGATTGCTCATACTATTAAGTATGTTACTATCGATTGACTGATTATTTTTCCCTAATAAACTGTTTATTTTGTCCCAAATTCTTTTAATATTCTTATTACAGTCTAAAATGCATTGCCTGTCATATTCATTATTACACTTTGTGATAGCCTTATTACATTTATTTCTGTATCTTGTGTATTCGAGTCTTTTCATCATATTTTTTGGATTATTACACCAAATCGTATACAGTCTATCCTTTTCTAAAATCATTTTTTTTAAATTGTTATTTATCCAGCTTTTGTTATTTCTAGTCTTGTTCCCGGAATTACTTTTGTATGTATAGCAGTTGCAGTTGTCGCAGTTTGTAGTGTACCTGCCTACTGAGTCGGCGGTCCCGGGTTCGAATCCCGGCCGGGGCAAATATATGTGTGATGAACTCGAATATTTATTCCTGGGTTATGTATATCGTCATCTAGTACCCTTAATACAATCTTTACTTAGTTTGGGACTAGGTCGATTTGTGAAAGATTATCCCTTAATATTTATTAGTGTAAAACAGTACTTATGGGTGGATCAACTTTTTCTTGCTGTTATTCTGTCCCGTGACCCAGGGGAGGATAGTGATTAAACTTCTGAGAAAAGTGTTGATAATTTATATTACTGGCACAGTCGGGAGTAGGGTTTGCAATCCGGATATTCGGATATTCAAATTATCCGAATATCCGCCATAAATATTATCCGAATAATGCAACACTATTTATTCGAATATCCGAATATTTTAGGTACTACTAAAAACTAGAATATTATTACTATCACTGTTATAAAAACATTAGGAATATTTTAAAATACAGATGTATGTTAGCCAACAGTTAGTGTTACGACGTTTTATAGAAAAAATAAAGCATAATAACTTGATATATCTTTATCTGTTTACCCTTTTGCGGCTAAACCAAAAGAAATGGTTTGTTAGGTCGTGGACGGGGTTGGGACCTAAAAATTTTCAGAATTTTCAAAGAATGCTTGAATAAAAGTTAAACGAATTTGATCTGGCTCTAAATAATATTATTTGTATTAGAACCGATGCAGCCTCCGTCATGTGTGCATTGGGGCGACGCACCACAGCCTTTCAACAATTGTGTTATGCACATGATATAACTCGCTGTTCTCGATGTTATAATATAAAAAAGAGGGCACCTGCAACAGCTTCAGCCACAGAGACATTCCGATTTGGACGTAGATAGCGACTTAGATCAAGACAACGTAGAGCTTGAACACGAAGAAGGTTTGTGCATTGAACCGTCAAGACCGACACCATTGCGACTCGCTGATGATTACAAGGATCTTGTAAAAAAAGTTAGAACTGTAGTCAAGCTTTTCAAAAAATCACCGACCAAATTTATTATAATTTTTCCCTTGTACAACGAGAAATTAACCATCGAATAGTGTACCTAAAGGTACGGTTTTGAGGTTCGTTATTGTGTCGTTAATTAGTGTATTTTATGTATCATGTGTGGTATGACGCAGGATTAATTTTAAATTAAGGGTTACAAGTTAAATTCGATATTATACTTTTGATTACAAGACTTTAAATTGGATTTTAGTTTTATTTCCTCATATATTCAAATTATCCGAAATATCCGGATATTCGGATATTGAAAATGAACTATTCAAATTATCCGGATACTAAAACTCGGACGGATATTGCAAACCCTAGTCGGGAGATAGTCTACATAAGAATGGGGTTATAACTGCTTAAATAACAAAGCTTTTGCTAAATATAACCGCGGAAAATCGTAGTTTTAAAAAGTGACCCAGGAACTATCACCATGGCAACGAGTGGCAGAAAATAGTTGATTGACCCTTATGCGTATTCGCTGATGACAATTATCCAACTAATGAGCAATTATGCGTTCATTATCGTACGCTGCGCTAGACGTATTCTATCACACGATCATGAAGCCATATTTCACCGGTCCTAAATAGAAAACCGCGGTGGTGTGTAGTGCGGAGCGATTATTTAAAGCTTCCAGCGTCGGGAGGGACAATATGTTCGCGGGGGGAGGCGTAAAAATAAACAAGCTACCCGGGGGAGGGAGGTCCCGGCGAGCGACGAGAGCGGTTCACACGTGCACGTTCACTTTACTTAGTACTTGAGTACAACAAGTACAAGCCGTATCATATGTGTGCCCGGTGAGAGTGTTTTAGGAAGAAAGTACATGCCTACATGTATACAATCATAATTGTTTTTGTTACACATTTACTTCTATTGATTCTCCAATAAACAATTAAATAAATAAATGGCGCCTTAGGGCCAAAACGATTCGACGTTATATATGATCATGACGCGTCACATTAAGTGGGCCGTGACGATGATGTAGAAATAAATCTATAGAATACAGATTTCATATTTATCTTACCTCTACGACCTAGCAGTGCCATATTTGCATTCACCGATCCTTTAATAATTGCCCTTACGGCAAGAATTAAAGTTCTACAGATCTGTCCGTCTAGCACAACGACTTTTGTCGCGCGACATAGCATTTCCCGTCATTCTCTCACAGTACAGCGAAGAAAGAGATAGGTAATATGTATCGCGCGAGAAAGAGTCGCATGTCACAGTTGTGCTAGAGGTGCTGGGGTTTTTAAAAATGCGAGGTTCGTGACTAAACTCTTAGTTTTAGACACTGTCGCTACACCCATACAAACAAATCTACACTTCAAATTGTATCTTATATCGTGCATATTGTCTAATAATAATATTGTCTAATAGTTGGACTGTTGAAAATGTCATTGCTGCGCTACTGTGACCAACTATTACAATAGCAAGCTTCGCAGTCTGTGTCGTGTCAGCGTTGATATTTTCAATTTCCTATCGACACTGTTCATATAGGGTTATTAATATCCCGCGAAACCCAAACCGCGCCATTTCCCCGCTTGGGTCGAGGGGTGAGAGCCGCCGACAAATAACACTCCAACCCGCCTCGGGCATGCGCAGTGCGCACCGTAGACCTTGTTGCACAGTGCACACGATTCCGACAAAAAGCGACGAAAAGAGTCAACTTTGTGAGGGGAGTATAATTGGCGCCCAACGAGGGGCCGGTGACGCTTTCGTGTTTTGATTGTTCGGGGTAATTACAACAAAATTATTTACACGAATAGATTAGACGGTAATAAATTCAAAAACGTCAACAAGTGTTGTAACGCTAAGTTCTCGATACAATCGGACGATTGAAATGTCGATGTCACCTTTCTCATTTTGATCCACCTTGAAAATAATTAATTCACAGATAACTGTACCGTAGTTTTATGAAAGCGACAACAACAGTTTGTATCAAAGTCCTTAACTTCACCTATTCATTTAAAATACTAGTATTACTCGTAGTTAAAGCATTCGGGGGTTGTTTTTGGCTGCTCTTGTTATAGTGTGCCGACTTAAAGATATAGCTACAAATGTTGCTATGGACGCAACAAGCCGGTGATGGGGTGTTAGACTTTGATTACTCGTCACGAACGGGCGCCAGTCTGAGACAAAGGGCGGCGGAGTGGTATCACAGTTAAGAGCGCTCGATGCCACAAAGGAATGGAAAACATTCGAGGGAGTGTTTTTGGCTGCTCTTGTTATAGTGTGCCAACTTAAAGATATAGCTACAAATGTTGCTATAGACGCAACAAGCCGGCGTAGCGGTTTTAGACTTTGCTTACTCGCCACAGCCGGGCGCCAGTCTGAGACAAGGCGGGGGAGTGGTATCGCAGTTGAGAGCGCTCGACGACACAAAGGGATGGAAAACATTCGAGGGTTGTTTTTGGCTGCTCTTGTTAAAGTGAGCCGACTTAAAGATATAGCTACAAATGTTGCAGTAGACGCAACAAGCCGATGCTGCGGTGTTAGACTTTGCTTACTCGTCACGACCGGGCGCCAGTCTGAGACAAAGGGCGGCGGAGTGGTATCGCAGTTGAGAGCGCTCGACGCCACAAAGGGATGGAAACATTCGAGGGTTGTTTTTGGCTGCTCTTGTTATAGTGTGCCAACTAAAAGATATACCTAAAGGTGTTGCAGTAGACGCAACAAGCCGATGCTGCGGTGTTAGACTTTGCTTACTCGTCACGACCGGGCGCCAGTCTGAGACAAAGGGCGGCGGAGTGGTATCGCAGTTGAGAGCGCTCGACGACACAAAGGGATGGAAAACATGCGAGTGTTGTTTTTGGCTGCTCTTGTTATAGTGTGCTAACTTAAAGATATAGCTACAAATGTTGCTATAGACGCAACAAGCCGGCGTTGCGGTGTTAGACTTTGCTTACTCGTCACAGCCGGGCGCCAGTCTGAGACAAAGGGCGGCGGAGTGGTATCGCAGTTGAGAGCGCTCGACGCCACAAAGGGATGGAAAACATGCGAGGGTGGGATCTTTAATGCCTTGCTTTATTCTGCCAAAAACTTTTACATTGAGTACCGTAGTTGGTCAACAATAAATTAAACAGCACATCCCGTGAGCTATTAAAGTAAGTCTGGACGGTACGGGCGTAATGTAACATGTTACTTCTTTTAGTAACCTATCCTGATGCAACATGTTAGAAACCTAAATAACAAGTTCTGTGTAACTGTTTTTGGTGTCCAATAAAGTGTTATTGTATTGTATTGTGTTATATAACACCCCGTACCCCGCCAATATCCGCCTTTAGATGGTTTATTTACTTTATTTATACCGGTTTCGTTTGCTCTCATGCTATCGAGATGTACCTATTCGATTTCACTCGAACCAGACGACTATAAGAGCTCGCGGATTGTAAATTCTTCCCTCTAATTTCATAACAGCTTCAACAAACTTTCAAATGGCGAAACTTCTAGTACAAAAATAAAAGACGAAACTCGCGCATAGTGGGAATTGCTCTAATAAAATCTGTTGCCACGTCCCGTCTATAAGTTTTACGTCGCGACTGCAGCTAAACAAGTCCTGACACGTTCACCACTCGAGCAGGACATCTAGGGTTCCACAAGCTTGGTTTATATGCCGTGGTTTCGTGAATCCACATACAGTGGTGAATTATAAATTGAATGTGTTAACAAGTAAGCAAGCTATGAAGTGTGTACTCTATAGCTGAGGTTTGGCTTGAATACTCCTTTCACTTTTAGAGCAAAAATTGAAAGGAGTCCCAAAATTCCGCAGTTTACCCTTGGCGTACAGAAAGAAAAAACAAAACTATATAAAACTTTGCGATTTTAATGTAGATTTCTACTAACCTTAGGAACCTTAGGTTTAGGTTTAAGGATCATTTATTCGCATTAACAATTTACAATTCACTTATTATGAGAACTTAAAATGAAACATATACGTTTGCAATGAGCGAAAACATAAAGAGAGGGTAAATCTGTATAAAACTGCGACAGCATTCTGCCGATACATATTGCCAAGAATTGGTAAGGTCCGTTCGCCGAGTTGTAAACAAGATAAATACCTGAAGCATATATATAAAACTGAAAATTACCGGTTTATAAGCAAAATTACCCCTCGCATTCGCTCTCACCCCTCGAGCCGCGCAGGCAGCAATTGCTCAACTCGAGCACAAAGAGTCGACAAACTCGATTACAGTCGCACGCCAATATCCTGGCGGTTTCCATTTACTTGTTTGCGTTTGCGACCGGGGTTGGACGTGTAACGTTCTATGTGCAAAACGGTTCCGTTTTTAGATTATTATTTGGAATCGCACATACTACTGTCGCTCCTCCAACGGAGTGGCAGAGCCCACCCATGATCTCTATTAGCTCCTAGCTAACCTTACCAAAACCCTCGGTGTTGCCAGAATATAATTTGAATTTACCCACTATTTTTAATGTGAATCTGGGAAATCATGACACTATTTATGAAAACTAAATTTAAAATGTAATAATCCAGGGACGAAAGTAAATAGCATTTGGATTTGGATTTCTGAGCTTCGAAATTAGCTAAGATCCTGTCACTAGTTCCAATGAAAGCTTAATTTCTTGGAGAATACTGCGTTTATTTCCACCAACCATAGCCAAGAACCTTCTCGATATATGAAGCTTTCAAACGAAAAAACCGCACTCAAATCGGTCCATGCGTTTGAGAGCTACGCTGAGACAGATATACATGTTAAACTTATAACGCCTTTTTTTTCGTCAGGGTCAAAAATATCGGGAACCATTCATGTAGCATTGTTTCAGTAAATAGGATAAAGCGAGTAAGACTTTACTGCTAAATCTATGCAAGTCATTGGCTACCTCTTCCACTTCTAAAAGACTTGGCGATAATGCGCTGACGATTTGTACCTACAGGATATTCGCACCGAAAGCTTAAGACGTATAAGATCTAAAACAACGAGGAAATCGTTTTACCAACTCAAAAGATTTATAATCATGAATAATTTAGGCCCATCCTCTTATTACTTATTGTTGCAAAAACAACCAATTCCTCCATTACCGCAGCATAGTAAATCCGGCCATACGTAACAATTCAATAGGCAATTAAGTTAAGTAGGCCCATTAGTATGCCGAGTCTCGTGCCGCGTACATCTCGAGACGTATCTCTGTCTCGGGATAAACGAGGCGAGTGAGAGAGACCGGCTACTGAAGTGTCGGTGATTAGGTGTTTTAGCTGGAGTCCAATGAACCGGAGTGTTTTTGCTAATGTGGTTATTTGTCAATTGTTGTGCTTGTTGTGTACCTATTGAATGATATTGGAAATGAAATTAAGCAGCTTTCAGAGCGAATAAATAGTCGTAGGGTACACACCGTATTGTGAGTTATTTACTGTATGATTTTTATAATGCGGTTTTAAAAACAATGTAAATTATTAATGGGTTATATCATACTCAATCATTGAAAAAGAATAAACTTCAGAGCATGTATTTCATGCAATGAAATAATAAATACTTGTAATAAAATGGTACACAAAAAGAACAACAGTTCAGGCAGCGCTAATAATTATATTAGAAGATAGCTTCCTGCCAAGTGGCCCCACGTTGGGCGCCAGTTAACTTAATCGGGCGACGAGGAAAAATCCAGCGGTTTTAATTGGATATCTACGCTATCGGAATTGCCATGTAATCTCTATTCATAGAAAAGCTTTATACTTATTTTTGCTTACTATTTTATTAAAAGGTTCGCGAAACACATTTTTAACGTAATCTGTTAAAAACTATCCAGTAGTCAAGTTTTCCTTGAACAGTTTTCCTTAAAATCCATCCTGAAAGCGTACCTTTTTGACCTTTATTGTCATTATGACAAAAACATTAATACTCTTATTGGCAGTATTGTTGGTGTTTCCATGAAATGTTTGTTTTCCTTATAAGGCAATATCGTTAGTCGCAGGCTATTGTTGGGAACCCGATACACGACTCATAACAACAATGACAAATATCAACCCGATTTCATCCCTGGAATAGCTCCCTTCGCTATCCCTTTGTCCGAATCACTGTAGCCGCAAAACGGCTTTCCAATAATCCACGCCGCGTGGCAAATTGCTTTTCACGGCGTAGGGGTATGGGTGTACGGTGACAGGTAAGCGGGGCTAGCGCAGACCAAGATGGATGCAGCAAATTTTATTATGTCGGCGGGTCCGAACTACGCCATGTTTAAATTAGAAACAAGTGAGACTCATAATTCTTTGGGTTTTTATTAAGTTCGTTTGCGGCATCAATTTTGATTTAGCTACTTTTTGCGATTGATTCTGAAATCTGAAGGGGCTACAACCCAGAATCTGTATATTGCGCGTCATACATTCCATGCATTCTTGTTAGCGGCGAGTTACTAGACACGAATAATTAAAAATTGGGCAAGTGCGAGTCCGACTCGCGCATGAAGGGTTCCGTACCATAAAACAAGTTTGTTGTATGGGAGCTCCCATTAAATATTTATTTTATTTTATTTTTAGTATTTGTTGTTATAGCGGCAATAGAAATACATCATCTGTGAAAATTTCAACTGTCTAGCTATCACCGTTCTTGAGATACAGCCCGGTGACAGACGGACGGACGGACGGACGGACGGACGGACAGCGAAGTCTCAGTAACAGGGTCCTGTTTTTACCCTTTGGGTACGGAACCCTAAAAACCAACCTGATCAGATCGGCCAAAATTTCTGATCGTCTGGTAGCCCTTTATATAAACAAATGGAAAATGCATAAGAAAACGTTGGGCGAAATGAAACGCCTGTTTACGATCTCTAACGATATCGGTCTTAGACGTTTTTCTGATCTTAAAATTGACTATGCCCGCTATGTTACAGTTTTAACGCATGGTGACGGTGACTTAACAATTTTAATTTATATTTTCTCGCAATCGAAGTGAATAGTAGTGTTTAACACGTGGTTAAAAACATTATTGCACTCAGATATATTTGTACTCGCTCACTTCGTTCGCTCGTCCAAATGATCACTTCGTGTCATGACAATGATGGCTTATTTTAGACCCTTGTCAAACAATCTACTATAATTTATGGAGGCACAATTGAAACCGTATCAGACACACAACAATGGCCGTTTATAGAGTTATTGGTTGAATATTTATTAAATTTGGTCAGTCGAACCGCCGCCGAGGTAGACACTATATGTGTGTGTACGATTGTGGCCGGTTTACAAAGCGAACACAATAAACTGTGACACAAATCAATTTTGATATCGGACGCAACCATCGGCGTCACCCGTTTCCGGACGGTTGGTGTTTCGTAGAGACTTCAGCGGGTAAACCTCATCTCATGTAAAAAGAGCTTTGTAAAACTTGTTACGCAGTATAAATAACTACTGCGCAATGAGTTTGAGACTGTTGATTTTACGTGAGATTAGGTGTAGACACTATTACATATATTAATATTACAGTAGTAATACTGAATGAATGGATTTTTTACATATAGATAATTTAATGGGTCAAAGAGTGATAGATTGTATGTTATTTCGGAATACGAACGGTTCTAACTAGTTTCAGTGTCACTATGTGGATTGAACCTTCATAGCCAAAAAATATCCTATGTAAAAGCCGTCTTTATGTCAAACAAGTGTCGGTCTTGCCCTGGGAAGGTCGCGCTACAAACAGCTTTCATATGGCAATACTGTGCATAGCGTCAGTAGCGATTTGTCAAGGATTTTCCATCAACCAAATTCACAAAATTGTTTACCGGAATGCTGCTCAATCCTTGGTTCTTCTTACGAAATTAATACTGAATACTATTGAAAACAACTTGCCTTTCATCCATGTGGATAGTTTTGGCTTTATTATGCAAAAACGACGTGAAATTTGCGGAATATTTAGTCCTGTGTCCTTTTTGTTTACATCGGTGACGTCTTCTTACGGTCTGCCGTCTATACCTACTCACGAGGCAAGCTCTTTCCCGGCGTCTGAAGTAAATTACTATAACATAGAATATTTGTTGGCTTCGCCACTCAAGGCACGACGTACTGTAAAACTCGTGACGGAAAACAGGTTGAATCAAAACGCTAAGCTCTTCTGCCTCGCGCGTATAATCACAATCGATCCGAAGCAATATGTAGCGAAACGCCGATACAGGCAGCCTCTCATCAAACCGGCCTTCCCTAACACAACAACCACACAGCCGCCACACGAAACCCGACCCAAACGCACGAGGAACACAGCTCAATGTTAAGTATTTTTGTGTTGTGAATAACAGTACACTGGCACTTTGCATATTTGATTTTGTAGTATAAATATTAAATGTGATTCGCGAAAAGCAATGTTCGATTGAATCTGTATCGGGCTGGTAGTATCGGCGTCCGATATTGGAGCCGTAGGATTGTTTGGCACACTGGCTGCTTCGTATCCCGTTATTGAGTCGGCAGTGAAACTACTATATGAATACAACTACAGAGGTAGTGTGCGTGTGTGGAGCTAGCGTGTCAAAAGTTTCAATTTCCAGCTAGAAACAGTTCAATCCAATCAATAGCGGTTCGTATACACTCAAGTAATAATTCACATCATTTATAGCCCATCAAGGTGTTTTTCAGCCAACGCCATATTGCGGATTTTTAGAGGCACTATTTTATTTTACTGACAACGACAAATTTTTGGTAACTGACGTTGAAAGTCAGTGAACGTCAAGGATGTAAACAAAGAGGAAACGGGACAATTTTTTTGCATAATAAAGCCAAAACTATCCACAGTGATGAAAGTCAAGTTTTTTACAATAGGATTCAGTATTTATTTCGCAAGAAGAACGAAGGATTGAGCAGCATTCAAACGATATTTTGAATGGTATATCGCTACTGACGCAAATATATGACGTATGCACATATTGCCCATTTGAAAGCTGTTTGTAGCGCCACTATTCCTGGGCTCACAGACAACCCCCACTAGACGGAGCATGTAAGGCGACCCGCGCGCACCAACGATATGGTACGGCAGTACATTACCTAAAGTATCAACACGGCGGCCACCGTTTAGTTGCGTCCTTGTTTATGAGGGCTCTCTACACCACTTAACACTACAATTTACCATGTTATTTATTTAATTTATTTTTTCGTTGACGTACGCATGGATCATAAACAAGGACGCAACTAAACGGTGTCCGCCGTGTTGATACTTTAATGTTCTGCCGTACCATATCGTCGGTGCGCGCGGGTCGCCTTACATGCTCCGTCTAGTGGGGGTTGTCTGTGTCTGGGCTGGACACTTACCGACATTTGTTAGGCTAGTTATCGCATATCAAACAGTCTAGTCCAAAGTGCTGCCATCCGTGCGGGTTTTCCGGATTTTTCCTACTTTGGAGGCGGTCTGGGGCGTTTTCAAAAAGTGACCGGACAAATCCCGGACACTTTTTATGGGTATCCTGCCTTTTCGCCGAAATATTTTTCCCAACTGATTAATTTGCCAAACTGTTTAATTTCCCAACTCACGATTTTCTCTTAAAAACAAAAAAAAACTCAGTGTATTTTTTTATGCTCTTATAGAATACCGTAGGTTAGGTTAGGTTTGTTTTTTGAAAGTTCCGAAAAAAATATGATTTCAGAGAAAATCGTGAGTTGGAAAATGAAACAGTTTGGGAAGTGATACTTTGGAAAACAATTTTTGCCCATACATTAGTACTCCCTTTTTATATGAATGAAAAAGCGATTGTTTTTACAATAGTATTATTTTTCGATACGTCCGGGGGAAAAATGCGAATGTCCGGGTTTTTTAAAGTCTCTGTCCCGAGTTCGGTGAATTTAGACATGGCAGCCCCTAGTCCAATCAATAGCGGCTCTAGTAGCGGGCCATTAGCAGGCGCGCGCTCGGTTGCCGCGGGGGCGACAGGCCGTCTTGCACTTACGCCCGTATCCAGTTACACGAGGGGGCGGGAGAGTGGGACACGCAGAAGCGACAGGTTTATAGTACACTAGTTGCGTCGCGCGGTTACCCACTCATTTCACGGGAGACTACATTTTTCGGGATAAAAAGTAGCTTAGGTATGTGTCAGCTACCTTCATACCAAAATTTATATCACAATTGGTCCAGCCGTTTGAGCGTGAAGAAGTAACAAACATACACATATCAGTATCACCTTTTGGAAAAATAGACAGTCGCCACCTCTAAAAACAATTTCGATACTAAATCAGCCTTAGTAATAGTTAGTAAACTGTGACGAATTACTTGACGTCTACGCTCTGAGTGAGGAACGTTTGAAATGGACAATTTAATTATAAATTGAGATATTTTTGAAAATGTAAAAATGTGGTCATATTATTTTTTTGTTCTCCTCTGATTATATCAGAAAAACGCCTGGTAAAAAAATTCAATGTTGTAAATTTTCATAATTTACTTCCCAGATTCACAGTAAAGTGAGTTATCGCATATCTCAAACAGTGTAGTCCAATCAATAGCGGATTAGCGGCTCTTGTAGCGGGCCATTTGCAGGCACGCGCTCGGTTTCCGCGGGGGCGACAGGAGCGCCGTCTTGCACTTACGCCCGTATCCAGTTACAGGAGGGGGCGGGAGAGCGGGACGCGCAGAAGCGACAGATTATAGTACACTAGCCCGTCTAGCACAACTATGCTTCGCGACCCTTGACGCACGACCTAATCACTCTCTTACGAGTACCGCGCAGAAAGAGACAGATAAATAAAGCGAGAAAGAGTCGTGTATCGCAGTTGGGCTAGAGTTGTAGCTGCGCCGCGCGGTGTTACCCGCTCATACCACGGGAATACTACATTTTTTGGGATAAAAGTAGCATATGTGTTAATCCAGGGTGTCAGCTACCTTCATACCAAAATTTATTAAAATTTGTACAGCCGTTTGAGGGTGAAGATGTAAAACACACATAAACGCAATTTTTTCGTTTTTTCTTTTTTTTTCAATTATGTTTTTACGTTCAATAGAGAGTTTATATACATTTATGTGATTTACCGAATGTACCCTTGTTAGAAATAAAAAAGTAAAATATATATTTCTGTCAAATTTCCTAGATGAAATTCCATTTCATTTAAATCTTAGACGTTAAAAACCGCTTACAGCTATAAATTCGCAGAAAAACGTCGAATCTCAACACTGCAATATATACACGTAAATAGCAATAACAAACGGTCTGAAAGCAAGCCCCATGTCCCAGCCTCTGTGAGGCTCGCGACAGTTAGGCAGCGCCTGCGCGCCGCTCCGTCCCCCGCCAGGCCCGGCCTCCACAGGTGTCGGCGCCGCTAATAACTCAGCGCGGCCCGAGCCGGGGGCGCGCCCCCGTATTACATTCGATAACTTATACTAGACATTTCATAGTTTATTTAAGCCTTAAATTGATAGAAGAAATAAAGGTCGACGGTCCAACTTTTACTAAGGTTCGATAAAGCAAACTATTCTGTATTGAGAAAAAAAAACGTTTAAAGAGTTGCATTATAGTGTACGATGACAAGTTAAGGGTTGAAATGGTTCGGAAATTACCTTGGTTTAATTTTTGGAAACCTTAATAATCTTTTATTCCTTTTCTTTAGTCCTTACTGTAAAAAACTACATTTCATTCATTTTTCTTTACTATGGTTTTCCCGCAGTTTTATTTAAATTGACAATTTGACAGTTCGCTATAAACTGGCTTAAGAGATTTTTGCCTGCGACATAAAATTAAAAAAAAAGTCGGTCGGCGCCTGTCAATCAACCAATTTATTGCGACTTATCCAATTGTCAATTTCGGAAAAACATGGTACTTAAAGAAAAATGAATGACCTACAGTTAGTAAATTCAAACAGCAAAGACCATCGAAAAAAAATAATGATGTGCCAAAAATTGTAATCAGCTTATTCTCTTATCGGCCTACTCGGTGAAATTGGATAGGATTTCAGTACCTCTAGCATAACTGTCATACGCGACTATTTCTCGCGCGAGACAATAGCCCATCTCTTTTAGTGACGGGTAGCGTTGTCGCGCCACAAGAGTCGCGAAGCGTACTTGTGCTAGATGGGCAGGACAAGGTAGCGTTTCCAGAGCTACGGAAAAATCCGCAGATCTACGGATTTTAGGCCTTGTGCCCAGATCTATAGAACTTATTGGTAAACCTACGGAATTTTAGATTACTTTTATTTAACACCAAGACTAGTACTTTTTCTACGAATAATTAATTAATATCCTGGCTGAAACAATAATTTTTTACTAGCTCAGAACATTGAACAGACTACGGACAAGGTGTGCAAAATTATTCGATTTTTATTGCGTTTTTGCAGATGTTACTCACTTTTAATAAGATTTTCAAGCTTCAGTATAGTCGAATGAAGCATTGGAAAAAAGTCTTTCGTCTCACCCTACAGATTTTCATAAATGTCATCTGGCAACTATGGGACAAGGTGGCCCTTGTATGTGTGAGTTAGTGTTAGACAGTAGGACCTACTAAACGGGTGTTTTTTTCACCGCAAGTGTATTGAAAAACGTCGTATGAAACTCGTGTGCATTTGGTCATTACAGTCGAGGCGGATTTGCAGCCCGAGCCGTAGGCGACCAACTTAGCACACTTGTATCATAATATAGGGGGAAGTCCCCTAACGCCGGACACTCGAACTATCTCGGCAACTGGAAGCTCGGCAACGGCAACTCGGCAAGTGGAAGGGGCGCCCCTTCCACTGGTCCTTGATTCGCTCGCGTTGCTAGTTGCCGAGATAGTTCGAGTGTCCGGCGTTAGGTGCCGTCCGGCGTTAGGGGACTTCCCCCTACTAATTTAAACTAGTAAGAGTGATGATAAAGAAGGAATTTTAGATTTTAGATGAGTAGGTACATACCTAGGTCCTTGTCGGGCTTGGGCGGCGGGCGGCGCTCGGGCGGCGGCGCGGGCTGCTTGGGGCTGTTCCGCTTCGCGCCGCGCGACACCACCAGCGACTGGTGCGACAGCTGCGACAAACGAGACAACACGGTTATTATACATAATTAGACGTTATTGCAACTGGTACATAATGAGATGTCTCAAAATCTAAAAAAACGAGGGTGGTTTTACAAAACGAGTCGAAGGCGAGTTTCATAATAGGATGACACGAGTGTGGAGTATAGTGTATCCATATAGTGTAATAGTGTTACCAGCTTGTCGGAGCGGTCGCCGGACGGCAGCCTGGCGATGGTGACGTCAGCACTGTCCTCGGGCGGCGGCGGCTGCTGCAGCCAGTTGTACTCGCGCTTGTCCACGGGCACGTGTCTTGTACACATATAGTGTAATAGTGTTACCAGCTTGTCGGAGCGGTCGCCGGACGGCAGCCTGGCGATGGTGACGTCAGCACTGTCCTCGGGCGGCGGCGGCTGCTGCAGCCAGTTGTACTCGCGCTTGTCCACGGGCACGTGTCTTGTACACATATAGTGTAATAGTGTTACCAGCTTGTCGGAGCGGTCGCCGGACGGCAGCCTGGCGATGGTGACGTCAGCACTGTCCTCGGGCGGCGGCGGCTGCTGCAGCCAGTTGTACTCGCGCTTGTCCACGGGCACGTGTCTTGTACACATATAGTGTAATAGTGTTACCAGCTTGTCGGAGCGGTCGCCGGACGGCAGCCTGGCGATGGTGACGTCAGCACTGTCCTCGGGCGGCGGCGGCTGCTGCAGCCAGTTGTACTCGCGCTTGTCCACGGGCACGTGTCTTGTACACATATAGTGTAATAGTGTTACCAGCTTGTCGGAGCGGTCGCCGGACGGCAGCCTGGCGATGGTGACGTCAGCACTGTCCTCGGGCGGCGGCGGCTGCTGCAGCCAGTTGTACTCGCGCTTGTCCACGGGCACGTGTCTTGTACACATATAGTGTAATAGTGTTACCAGCTTGTCGGAGCGGTCGCCGGACGGCAGCCTGGCGATGGTGACGTCAGCACTGTCCTCGGGCGGCGGCGGCTGCTGCAGCCAGTTGTACTCGCGCTTGTCCACGGGCACGTGTCTTGTACACATATAGTGTAATAGTGTTACCAGCTTGTCGGAGCGGTCGCCGGACGGCAGCCTGGCGATGGTGACGTCAGCACTGTCCTCGGGCGGCGGCGGCTGCTGCAGCCAGTTGTACTCGCGCTTGTCCACGGGCACGTGTCTTGTACACATATAGTGTAATAGTGTTACCAGCTTGTCGGAGCGGTCGCCGGACGGCAGCCTGGCGATGGTGACGTCAGCACTGTCCTCGGGCGGCGGCGGCTGCTGCAGCCAGTTGTACTCGCGCTTGTCCACGGGCACGTGTCTTGTACACATATAGTGTAATAGTGTTACCAGCTTGTCGGAGCGGTCGCCGGACGGCAGCCTGGCGATGGTGACGTCAGCACTGTCCTCGGGCGGCGGCGGCTGCTGCAGCCAGTTGTACTCGCGCTTGTCCACGGGCACGTGTCTTGTACACATATAGTGTAATAGTGTTACCAGCTTGTCGGAGCGGTCGCCGGACGGCAGCCTGGCGATGGTGACGTCAGCACTGTCCTCGGGCGGCGGCGGCTGCTGCAGCCAGTTGTACTCGCGCTTGTCCACGGGCACGTGTCTTGTACACATATAGTGTAATAGTGTTACCAGCTTGTCGGAGCGGTCGCCGGACGGCAGCCTGGCGATGGTGACGTCAGCACTGTCCTCGGGCGGCGGCGGCTGCTGCAGCCAGTTGTACTCGCGCTTGTCCACGGGCACGTGTCTTGTACACATATAGTGTAATAGTGTTACCAGCTTGTCGGAGCGGTCGCCGGACGGCAGCCTGGCGATGGTGACGTCAGCACTGTCCTCGGGCGGCGGCGGCTGCTGCAGCCAGTTGTACTCGCGCTTGTCCACGGGCACGTGTCTTGTACACATATAGTGTAATAGTGTTACCAGCTTGTCGGAGCGGTCGCCGGACGGCAGCCTGGCGATGGTGACGTCAGCACTGTCCTCGGGCGGCGGCGGCTGCTGCAGCCAGTTGTACTCGCGCTTGTCCACGGGCACGTGTCTTGTACACATATAGTGTACGAGGGGCGTCTGAAAAGTTCTAAGCCTAAGGTATTTCGAGGTTATATATGCGTTTATGATACTGGCCACTAGAAAGGCCATTTAAAAACAAATTATTAAAAAATAACATGTCACGTTTTTATTATTCTGTTTCGAGATATTCAACGGAAAAGTACATCATGTGTGAATTACCAACGAATATTACGAAAATTGAGCACCGTGCTGTAATTAAATTCCTTACAAAAAGTGACAAATCACCGCAGTGTATTTTTGAGGAAATGGCTATTATTTACGGTGATTCTGGGCCTTCTTATGCCACAGTCAAAAAGTGGAGTCGCTTATTTAAACTCGGACGGGAATCGATCGAAGACGACCCCCGCTCAGGGCGGCCAATATCGGTAGTGACCGAAGAAAACGTAGCAAAAGTCAAAAAGCTGGTATTAGAAGATAGAAGAATTAAGGTTTGGCAAATAGCTGAGGTCTTAGGTATTAGTAAAGAAAGAGTCGGAGAAATTTTACATGAACATTTGTACATGAGTAAAGTCAGTGCTCGTTGGGTACCGAAAATGCTAACGGCCTTCGATAAAGTACGTCGTGTGGAAACTTCTCGGGCGTTTTTAGAATTGTGCGAAGATGATTTAGATGAAGTTTGTTCCCGAATAGTAACTGTTGATGAAACATGGATCAGACAGTATGATCCGGAGTGTAAGTCTGAGTCGATGCAGTGGATTGAAAAGGGTGAAAGGCCGCCGAAGAAATTTAAAGTGCAAAAGTCGGCCTCTAAGTTAATGGCTACGGTATTTTGGGATTGTGATGGCATTCTTTTAATCGATTAATTAGAAAAAGGCTCTACGATAAACGGAACTTATTATGCAAATCTAATAAGACAGGTGCGACAAGCCATAGTTGAGAAAAGGCGGGGTAAACTAAGGAAAGGCATTTTGTTTTTGCAAGACAACGCACCCGTTCACACCGCTAATGTTGCGAGGCGTGCTCTGAAGGAAGTTGGTTTTGACGAAATTGACCACCCACCCTACAGCCCAGATCTAGCCCCAAGCGATTATTTTCTATTCAATAATTTGAAGAAAGAGTTGAGGGGAAAGCGATTTAGAAGTGACGAAGAGATGAAGGCGGCTGTACAGGAGCATTTTGAAGGGCAAAATGAAGATTATTTTTTTAATGGCCTAAAAGCACTGTATAAAAAATGTAAAAAATGCATTGATTTAGGAGGAGACTATATTGAAAAATAAACACGAGTTCATTTGTGTAAATTGTTTTTTTCTATCTTAGGCTTAGAACTTTTCAGACGCCCCTCGTAATAGTGTTACCAGCTTGTCGGAGCGGTCGCCGGACGGCAGCCTGGCGATGGTGACGTCAGCACTGTCCTCGGGCGGCGGCGGCTGCTGCAGCCAGTTGTACTCGCGCTTGTCCACGGGCACGTGTCTTGTACACATATAGTGTAATAGTGTTACCAGCTTGTCGGAGCGGTCGCCGGACGGCAGCCTGGCGATGGTGACGTCAGCACTGTCCTCGGGCGGCGGCGGCTGCTGCAGCCAGTTGTACTCGCGCTTGTCCACGGGCACGTGTCTTGTACACATATAGTGTAATAGTGTTACCAGCTTGTCGGAGCGGTCGCCGGACGGCAGCCTGGCGATGGTGACGTCAGCACTGTCCTCGGGCGGCGGCGGCTGCTGCAGCCAGTTGTACTCGCGCTTGTCCACGGGCACGTGTCTTGTACACATATAGTGTAATAGTGTTACCAGCTTGTCGGAGCGGTCGCCGGACGGCAGCCTGGCGATGGTGACGTCAGCACTGTCCTCGGGCGGCGGCGGCTGCTGCAGCCAGTTGTACTCGCGCTTGTCCACGGGCACGTGTCTTGTACACATATAGTGTAATAGTGTTACCAGCTTGTCGGAGCGGTCGCCGGACGGCAGCCTGGCGATGGTGACGTCAGCACTGTCCTCGGGCGGCGGCGGCTGCTGCAGCCAGTTGTACTCGCGCTTGTCCACGGGCACGTGTCTTGTACACATATAGTGTAATAGTGTTACCAGCTTGTCGGAGCGGTCGCCGGACGGCAGCCTGGCGATGGTGACGTCAGCACTGTCCTCGGGCGGCGGCGGCTGCTGCAGCCAGTTGTACTCGCGCTTGTCCACGGGCACGTGTCTTGTACACATATAGTGTAATAGTGTTACCAGCTTGTCGGAGCGGTCGCCGGACGGCAGCCTGGCGATGGTGACGTCAGCACTGTCCTCGGGCGGCGGCGGCTGCTGCAGCCAGTTGTACTCGCGCTTGTCCACGGGCACGTGTCTTGTACACATATAGTGTAATAGTGTTACCAGCTTGTCGGAGCGGTCGCCGGACGGCAGCCTGGCGATGGTGACGTCAGCACTGTCCTCGGGCGGCGGCGGCTGCTGCAGCCAGTTGTACTCGCGCTTGTCCACGGGCACGTGTCTTGTACACATATAGTGTAATAGTGTTACCAGCTTGTCGGAGCGGTCGCCGGACGGCAGCCTGGCGATGGTGACGTCAGCACTGTCCTCGGGCGGCGGCGGCTGCTGCAGCCAGTTGTACTCGCGCTTGTCCACGGGCACGTATCTTGTACACATATAGTGTAATAGTGTTACCAGCTTGTCGGAGCGGTCGCCGGACGGCAGCCTGGCGATGGTGACGTCAGCACTGTCCTCGGGCGGCGGCGGCTGCTGCAGCCAGTTGTACTCGCGCTTGTCCACGGGCACGTGTCTTGTACACATATAGTGTAATAGTGTTACCAGCTTGTCGGAGCGGTCGCCGGACGGCAGCCTGGCGATGGTGACGTCAGCACTGTCCTCGGGCGGCGGCGGCTGCTGCAGCCAGTTGTACTCGCGCTTGTCCACGGGCACGTGTCTTGTACACATATAGTGTAATAGTGTTACCAGCTTGTCGGAGCGGTCGCCGGACGGCAGCCTGGCGATGGTGACGTCAGCACTGTCCTCGGGCGGCGGCGGCTGCTGCAGCCAGTTGTACTCGCGCTTGTCCACGGGCACGTGTCTTGTACACATATAGTGTAATAGTGTTACCAGCTTGTCGGAGCGGTCGCCGGACGGCAGCCTGGCGATGGTGACGTCAGCACTGTCCTCGGGCGGCGGCGGCTGCTGCAGCCAGTTGTACTCGCGCTTGTCCACGGGCACGTGTCTTGTACACATATAGTGTAATAGTGTTACCAGCTTGTCGGAGCGGTCGCCGGACGGCAGCCTGGCGATGGTGACGTCAGCACTGTCCTCGGGCGGCGGCGGCTGCTGCAGCCAGTTGTACTCGCGCTTGTCCACGGGCACGTGTCTTGTACACATATAGTGTAATAGTGTTACCAGCTTGTCGGAGCGGTCGCCGGACGGCAGCCTGGCGATGGTGACGTCAGCACTGTCCTCGGGCGGCGGCGGCTGCTGCAGCCAGTTGTACTCGCGCTTGTCCACGGGCACGTGTCTTGTACACATATAGTGTAATAGTGTTACCAGCTTGTCGGAGCGGTCGCCGGACGGCAGCCTGGCGATGGTGACGTCAGCACTGTCCTCGGGCGGCGGCGGCTGCTGCAGCCAGTTGTACTCGCGCTTGTCCACGGGCACGTGTCTTGTACACATATAGTGTAATAGTGTTACCAGCTTGTCGGAGCGGTCGCCGGACGGCAGCCTGGCGATGGTGACGTCAGCACTGTCCTCGGGCGGCGGCGGCTGCTGCAGCCAGTTGTACTCGCGCTTGTCCACGGGCACGTGTCTTGTACACATATAGTGTAATAGTGTTACCAGCTTGTCGGAGCGGTCGCCGGACGGCAGCCTGGCGATGGTGACGTCAGCACTGTCCTCGGGCGGCGGCGGCTGCTGCAGCCAGTTGTACTCGCGCTTGTCCACGGGCACGTGTCTTGTACACATATAGTGTAATAGTGTTACCAGCTTGTCGGAGCGGTCGCCGGACGGCAGCCTGGCGATGGTGACGTCAGCACTGTCCTCGGGCGGCGGCGGCTGCTGCAGCCAGTTGTACTCGCGCTTGTCCACGGGCACGTGTCTTGTACACATATAGTGTAATAGTGTTACCAGCTTGTCGGAGCGGTCGCCGGACGGCAGCCTGGCGATGGTGACGTCAGCACTGTCCTCGGGCGGCGGCGGCTGCTGCAGCCAGTTGTACTCGCGCTTGTCCACGGGCACGTGTCTTGTACACATATAGTGTAATAGTGTTACCAGCTTGTCGGAGCGGTCGCCGGACGGCAGCCTGGCGATGGTGACGTCAGCACTGTCCTCGGGCGGCGGCGGCTGCTGCAGCCAGTTGTACTCGCGCTTGTCCACGGGCACGTGTCTTGTACACATATAGTGTAATAGTGTTACCAGCTTGTCGGAGCGGTCGCCGGACGGCAGCCTGGCGATGGTGACGTCAGCACTGTCCTCGGGCGGCGGCGGCTGCTGCAGCCAGTTGTACTCGCGCTTGTCCACGGGCACGTGTCTTGTACACATATAGTGTAATAGTGTTACCAGCTTGTCGGAGCGGTCGCCGGACGGCAGCCTGGCGATGGTGACGTCAGCACTGTCCTCGGGCGGCGGCGGCTGCTGCAGCCAGTTGTACTCGCGCTTGTCCACGGGCACGTGTCTTGTACACATATAGTGTAATAGTGTTACCAGCTTGTCGGAGCGGTCGCCGGACGGCAGCCTGGCGATGGTGACGTCAGCACTGTCCTCGGGCGGCGGCGGCTGCTGCAGCCAGTTGTACTCGCGCTTGTCCACGGGCACGTGTCTTGTACACATATAGTGTAATAGTGTTACCAGCTTGTCGGAGCGGTCGCCGGACGGCAGCCTGGCGATGGTGACGTCAGCACTGTCCTCGGGCGGCGGCGGCTGCTGCAGCCAGTTGTACTCGCGCTTGTCCACGGGCACGTGTCTTGTACACATATAGTGTAATAGTGTTACCAGCTTGTCGGAGCGGTCGCCGGACGGCAGCCTGGCGATGGTGACGTCAGCACTGTCCTCGGGCGGCGGCGGCTGCTGCAGCCAGTTGTACTCGCGCTTGTCCACGGGCACGTGTCTTGTACACATATAGTGTAATAGTGTTACCAGCTTGTCGGAGCGGTCGCCGGACGGCAGCCTGGCGATGGTGACGTCAGCACTGTCCTCGGGCGGCGGCGGCTGCTGCAGCCAGTTGTACTCGCGCTTGTCCACGGGCACGTGTCTTGTACACATATAGTGTAATAGTGTTACCAGCTTGTCGGAGCGGTCGCCGGACGGCAGCCTGGCGATGGTGACGTCAGCACTGTCCTCGGGCGGCGGCGGCTGCTGCAGCCAGTTGTACTCGCGCTTGTCCACGGGCACGTGTCTTGTACACATATAGTGTAATAGTGTTACCAGCTTGTCGGAGCGGTCGCCGGACGGCAGCCTGGCGATGGTGACGTCAGCACTGTCCTCGGGCGGCGGCGGCTGCTGCAGCCAGTTGTACTCGCGCTTGTCCACGGGCACGTGTCTTGTACACATATAGTGTAATAGTGTTACCAGCTTGTCGGAGCGGTCGCCGGACGGCAGCCTGGCGATGGTGACGTCAGCACTGTCCTCGGGCGGCGGCGGCTGCTGCAGCCAGTTGTACTCGCGCTTGTCCACGGGCACGCCGCGCCGCTCGTAGTCTTGCGCTTGCGTTCTGTCACAACAACGATTATGGTTAACATCAAAAGTAGCTGGCAATTTCACACGTCATGCTCCCCAGCAGCGCCACCATAGCTTTTTTGAATATAGATTTTAAAGTCAGGCGCTGTAAAATTATCAGTCACAAAATTTTGAAGGACCATGTGTCCGTATATTCAATATAAAATGAGGGATTTCATATGCTAGGTCGGTATAGAATTGTTATAGAATTATTTGATGCCCAATACGTGTCTTTACGATATACAGGAATAGACGTTTGATGGTGGCGCTGCTGTGAAGTAGATATGAGCGCCGCGCCGGCGCGCCGCCGAGTGAAATACTCGGCGCGCCGGCGCAAGAAATTGCGATTTGCTCTCTCGCTCGCACTCGTAACGTATCCTACCCGCGTCCGCGGTCATTCGCACTTCTCGGCGCTTTATCCAAAAGGACGAGGCGTGCCAGCTCCAAATCACGTCTGCCCGCAGATTAAATAAAACCAAAAAAAAAGTTCATTCGCACGATGGCTTCAGTCGAGTCAAGTATTTTGCCGAAAATAAAAGACATTTACATAACGCCAATGAAAATCTTTCCACGAAACACATACATAGTTTATAAAAAACCATCAGGTTATTTTTAATTGCGATGCAAATATTTTCTATTTTTGATTTACATTTAGGATAGGTAACTACGAGATATAGACACGTTTTTAAGTGAGCGGAGCGAGCGAAGCTCCCATGGATCGACTCGAATGGTTTTCGTAACAATGCGCAGATCTTATAGTAGAGTTGCTAAACCGCGAAATTGTGCGCATCGGGTTACAAGCATGAAATTTCTACCACACATAGAGCGTTCCACGGTGATTATTTTCAGATGTGGAGGGAAATCAGATTCGTCCCCTGTGTGGTGGGAGAGCGGGGTGAAGAGGACCAAGTACTGCTCTTTTTCTTTTTTTTATTACTGATCAGTTAAGGCTATTAGGTCTTGTGCGACATCGTTTTCGTGTAAAATAGATATCAGCTATTAATTTTTCATGTTATTTAAGAATAGTTTCATATAATAATTTGGGTTTATTGGCGAAAAAGTAAAAATCTCAACAAGTTTTTTTTATTCAGATCGATCAATTAGTTATCTATCCTGAATATTTACAATTAAAAAAAATATTACTAAACAGCAAATTTAATCTTGTTTTTAAAAATGTATACATATTGGGCACATCTCATAAAAAAAGTACCTTGAAAAAAATGTTGATGTTAAGCTTAGCCTGCGTGTTCTAGTACATTTTGCTAAGTCGCGAAATTGTGTACATCGGGATACAACCACGAAATTTCTACCACAGATAGAGTATTCTGCGGTGATTATTTTCAGATGTAGAGGGAAGTCAGATTCGTCCCCTATGCGGCGGGAAAGCGGGGTGAATAGAACAAAAGAGTCCTCTTTTTCTTTTTATATTACTGATCAGATAACGCTACCTAGGACTGGTGTGGTGTCGTTTTCGTGTAAAACAGATATCAGCAATTCATTTTTCATGTTATTTATTCATAGTACCATATAAAAATATGGTTGTATTTCCGAAATTGTAAAAATCACAACAAGTTTTTTTTATTCAGGGAGATAAATTAGTTATATTTCCTGAATATTTATAACTAACAAAAATATTGCTAAATAGAAAATTTAATCTAGTTTCTAAAAATATATACATATTGGGCACTCTTCATACAAACAGTAACTTAGGACGTATATAGTAAATAATATTATACGTAAAAGCATGTTAATAATCATTATTTAATGTATTTATTGAAGCGAAATAGGATGCGTTCGGAGATTTACGTTGGTTACGCCGACGTAAAGATATATTTTAAGCTACTGTTTGTATGAGAAGTGAACTAATTTACCTCACTGAATCAAAAAACTTGTTGTGATTTTTACCTTTTCGGCCATATTATTTATATTTTTATATAGAACTATACAAAAATAACACAAAAAAATTATTTCTGATATTTGTTTTACACGAAAACGATACCAAACACGTCCTGGTAGACTTAACTGACCAGCAATAAAGAAAGAAAAGAGGGATACTTGGCCGTATTCACTCCGCTCTCCCGCCTCACAGGGGACGAATCTGACTTCCCTCCACATCTGAAAATAATCACCGTGGAACACTCTATCTGTGGTAGAAATTTCATGCTTGTAACCCGATGCGCACAATTATGTTAGAAAACAGCGGACTAACAACTCTACTATTAGCGAGTTCTCAACCGATTTTAGAAATTTTTGTTTTAAAATGCACAAATTAAATTTCGCTAGGTCGTGACGAAGAGAAAATTTCGAAAAAAAAAAAAAACTCCGCTCCAATCTATGGTGCAAGCTTAGCCGGTGGCTGACTCTGCATCGACCTAGTATTATATGCTTCTTATGTAATTTCGATTATAACTTATTTTCATTGAAAGAGTGTTTTTTGTTAAGTTAGTGTGAAACTTATGAAGTATGATTGTTAATACACTTGGTTCCTTTATTAAAATAAGGAAAACTTTCTTTATAGTACCAAAAAGTAGGTTTTATTTTCACAAAACTACTGCCTAATAAAAATCTTAAGCTCAAGGTCACGCCGCCGTGACGCCGCCGCCGCCGCGGAATTTTGGCTATCACGCCGCCGCCGCAGAATTAGCCATCGGCGCTCATATCTACTGTGAAGTATGCTCTACAGCAGCGCCACAATAAAATAAAGCTCACAACAAAACTAGAGATATAGATATTTTTTAAACTAGTCTAGAATTTTATAGACATTATGTAGATATTTTCCTATATATTTATATTCAAAAAAGCTATGGTGGCGCTGCTGGGGAGCATGACGTAATTTCACTACTGGCTTTTGTCAAATTCCATACTAAATTTATTAGGTACTTTCATGCTGACTGTATTAACTCAACAAGGTGTTTTTCAGTCCACACCGTATTGCGGATTTTTACACAACGACCATTTTTTTATAACTGATGTTGAAAGTCTGATGTAAACAGAGGAAACAGGACTAGATATTTCTCAAATTTCAAGTATTTTTTGCAAAATAAAGCCAAAACGATCCGTATCTATAGGATTCAGTATTTATTGCGCAAGAAGAGCGAAGGATTGAGCAGCATTCCGGTAAACAATGTTTTGAATTTAGTTAATGACAAATCCTTGACAAATCAGAACTGAAGTTTTATAATGCAAATATATGACGTGTGTATTCATTATTGCCATTTGAAAGCTGTTTGTAGAGAAACTATCCCTGGGACCGACACTTTTTAGTTTTTAACCCTTTCGTAGAGGAGCTTCATAAGTTTAACATGTATTTGTAAGTCAGTATGTGGGGTCGTAGCGGCATAACATAGATCTTTTAAAAAAAAACTACTTTAAAAGGGAAATTAGTAATAATAATTTTTGGTTTTAAAGTGCAAAAATATATAAACAATCATAGTTAGTATGGCACAAAAAGTACATCAAAAGAACTCACCTTAAACTTTCATAACAGTCTAAACATACAACGGCGTAATCGCCGTTTTCTAATAATAATGAATTTTCAGTCCGCCTTTGCATTAAAAATGGAAATTCCTGTAACAAAAATTAGGTTTTATTGATAATCAAGCTAGTGTCACAACTTCGCTGGGTCCATAAACAAAAGACAAAGTTAAGATAGCATTCGTATTACAGCAGTTGTCTGTAAAGTTGTCTATTATTTAAATATACCTGGGTCATTGTCAGTTAAAAACAAAATTCGTCCCTTCGGTGGTCAAAAGGTAAGAACTTGTATGAATCTAGGTTATTTTGCTATTACATCGGATTACAGAAGAGGAACGTTGTTTATTCTCACAGGCAATTTATCAGAAAATTAGGCCCTGAAATCCTTAATTTCGCAAATGTTCACCGGAAAGACTTGAACCTAAATCTGACAAAGACCCACTTAGTAATAGTTACACTAGATATGTGAATTCGTAAATGTCCCAGAACTTATGTGTTTGTAGCCCGAACTAAAGGCGAGGGCCATAATTAGCGATCTGACGCTTAACGAATTACCGCCCGTGGTTTTTCTAAAGTTGCACGACTTGTCTTGGCCAGGAAGTGAGATTTTCTCCAGGAAATCACACTTACGCCTTAGGGTGACGTAAAAGTATTATTCCGAATCAAGCACACTAATAAAAGGATAGGAACGCATCGTGAAACAGTACGGTGTGAGTGTTACCTTAATGGGTAGGGCCCGCACCCGTTTCCGGTAAGTCTTAATTCCGCAGAGATGGCAGTGGTAGTCGTGCGTGTTGTACGCCCGTCGATCCGCGCCTACGCCGCCGAGCGCCTCGTACCTGCGTAAAAACAGTGATACGTTCACATCACACTACTTTATAGTACCTTTTTTTTTGTCATAGGGGGCAAACGAGCAAACGAATCGCCTGATGGAAAGCGATTACCGTCGCCCATAGACACCTGCAACACCAGAGGAGTCACAAGTGCGTTGCCGGCCTTTCAGGTGGGAATACGCTCTTTTCTTGAAGGTTTGAAGGTCGTATCGGTCCGGAAATACCGCAAGCGACAATTCATTGTACAATGCAGTCGTGCAGGAAATTCCTAGAAAAGCGCACAGTTGTGGACTGCCAACTATCTAAGTGGTGAGGATGAAAGGATTGTCGCGTAGAACGATGGCGGAAAGAAGCGGCAGGAATCAATCCGAACAACTCCTCGGAGCACTCCCCGTTATACAAGCGATAAAAGATGCAGAGAGAGGCTACATCTCTACGTAGCGAGACGGAAGTCCCTCATCCACATCACACTACTTTACTCCTCTGCTGGACTCTCCTATGGTATGTCACTGAACTCGGCCATAGATTTCTCTCCATACGACACGGCATGACATCAGACAGTACTTAACCTATAGACCTTGTATATCGTTTATCGTACACCAACGACGGCAAACCATATTTTTCTAATTATTTTTTCTGTGAATTAAAAGTCCCTAAGCCTAAGTATACACCGTTCTATATACTTAAGATAAAACAACTTGGTGGCCCATGAGGGCAACAATTAGTCATCCCCTCATGGGCCACCAAATTGGCTTTGTTGTGTCTGCAATAGATGATTACGTTGATAATTTACAATGTAACAAGAATTTATCATTAGATCTTGCTTTAAATAATAAATTCACAAGGGTCAATAAGCTTTATTTCGTTGCTTGCTATGGCGATATCTCCTGGGTCGTTCTTTCTAAGTACGATTTTGACGATTATATTTACCAAAAACTTTGTAATTGCAACAACTATTAGCCCATTCGCCCGACAATACCAGCAATATATAGTTTACACTTGTTATTGCCAGGGCCACACGACATAATAACAACAAGACAGAGTTGATGCACTCATAATCCAAATTTAAATAAATGTTTCGACTTCAATAAATAAAACCGACTTCTATAAAGAAACATATTAAGCGGGATCGCGATGTTTTTATATACCTTCATTGTTTAACTATGTTGTCGAAACCGCGAGAGTATGAAGTGTTACGATTAAAAATATACGAGACAGTTTTCTAGATTATAGATTTCCTCGCAAAAGTGACCTATAGTAATGTTTTAAACCTAGTAAGTATTAGGTAAAAGGTCCATACCTCCTCCATTGACTAAGTAGCGAGTGGTAGCAGAAGGTGCACACTAGCGCAGACCCGTTCTCCCGTAGCTGCTCCGCGTTAGGTAAACTCTGTCAAACAAATAAAGATTGGTTCAATTGGTTCATTCAATAATGGCATATGTTTTTCCAGTTAGGATCGGAAAGGATTTAACCCTTAAAGGCATACAATTACACTAATTTTATTTCTGAAATGACGTAATTACCAATGAAATCCACGTCAGTTTGAGACTTAGGGACAATCTTGACAAAGATTATATTGACTATATACAGATTTTGACATGTGTCATTTCAGTAACGTGTATATATACATCATCATGCATTTAAGGGTTAAAAATCGATGTGGTACTGACCTACTTCAAATACTGAAGGCGCCATTTGCGCAGTATAGATATTTATATACCTGTTACGATCCCACGAGGGGTATTATAATAAAGAAGTAGTACTCCAGAAGCGATCCTAGTGGACGAATTTATCCGGCAAAATCAGCCAGATGATTCTGTTGTATCTTAGCGGATACCACGGATATGTGCCACTATAATTTAACTTCTAAAGGTTTAAATATAACAATTTAAACGGTATATTAATTATTTGAGCCTCCCTGACGTTTCGGTACCTTTACAGATACCGTTGTCAAAGGTTGACTGAGAAAAACCCAATTTTTCTCTGTCAAAGTTACATTTGTGCAAACTACCCATTTTATAAATATTAATTTCAAATAAAGGTGTTCATACATGCGTTCTAAAGGTTCTTTTTTAAATGAAACGAGAATATTTTCTGTTTTGATTGTATATTTCCGTGGAAATTATGCATTTATTATAGTCTAACATTTCGAGAATAAGAAGAAATGATTTATAAATACCTGATGCGTTAGTAGACAGGGGAAGTAAGGTGCGTTGCCTTGCGGCTGCCCGTACAGTATTCGCGCCAGCGTGAAGTCCGAATGCAGACCACACAGGAAGCAGTATATTGAGGTACACGCTGCGAAAACAAATGTTACTTAATCATTTGACTTGGTTGGCGCAGTGAAACCCTTAATTTGACAAAAAAATAGGAAGGTCGCTAGTTCGAGCCTCGTTAAGGTTGACTAGAGCAAGCAATTCTCGTTCGAAAAAAAATAGAAAAAGATGGTCAAAGAGTGTGTTCATCCTGGCGAACATTGTCAAATTAAGGGTTTGCAGCTGTTGAGCCGTCGGGCCTGGGTTCAGATCCCGAATAATGTACTTTATTTTGCAAGTAGGTTACAAGGTGTGTAGGTAGTGTTCGGTAGGCCGCCGCCGCGACTGGTCGTCTCACCTGATGATGAATCGCATACCGATTCGAAACATGTCGAGCGTTATTCGACTTCTACGACGTGGGTAAAGCCGTTTAAGTATTTTAATTTTTTTTTCGGTTATTAACAAAATTTATTCAAAATATAACAGAACAAAATAAACAATAAGCAATTAAAATAAGTCTTATCTAAATCTAAAACTAAATCTAAACTAAGTCTAAAAATGGCCCCCATGGCATTGTACCAAAGACGCTGGCAGCATTACCTCGCTGTATTGCTATACTAAGACGCTGAGCGAGGAATCTGCCAGCCCTTTGGTCACCAGTGGTGTCGATGAGCCGTTTCGCAAGCTCTTTAAAAATACTAGCGCTTGGACCCCACGGGCCCAGGGTCTCGACACCAAATGCGGTGAAGTGGTATTGAGAGCCGAGACCCTGGTATTTGTGTATTTTGCGGTTTTCAGCCGTCTCCGCCGCCCCGCAGGCGAGCAGTATTTTAATAGGTTACAAGGGCACTTTTTCATGTCTGAGTCTAACGGCGTTTCACAAGAGGAGACCACTGTTCAAGAAACGCCGAAAGAAACTCCTCAGTCTGTCATTTTAAGTAGTTTCAGCTCAATCAGTTCAACTAATTGAGGTGATTCAGTTGAAGACATCTGTTTCAAAATTGAGTTGCAAGATTCCACCCGAACAAATACTTGCAAGTTAAACAAAAGTTTGTAAGATTAAAGATAATTTTCTTTCTAACTGTTTTGTATTTCGGAATAGAGTTGTTAATAGCTAGAGCAACTGACGGTAGTTGTTACTGTAGTCGTTAGCGATTACAGTCACTGTAAATTCATGGTAAGGGTAGATGTCAGTGTCGGAGCGCTTTTTTTAGGGCAATATCGGTGTACAGTAAACCAATTTGATTTCTAGGCCACTATAGAACCTTGTCACAATGACAATGATATGAGATTTCAAGCGGCTTTCATATTGACGTTCACTGTGACAAGGTACGAAATGGCCTAGGAATCAAATTGGTTGACTGTAAATAAGCCGCACTTACCACTATTGCTGGCGACGGTTCTGTCGGAGGTGGTGGAGGGCGGGGTGGGGATGACGCGGTCACCGTTGACCGACGAGTTGCTCGGCAGCGGCGACGGGATGTTGTATCTGCACAACAATACACATGGTTCAAACATACATCATTAATATATTGAACGCCGACGCGGTCAATGTTGTCCGACACTTAATTATTTTTTCGATACACCGTTTAAGTCAGATAATATAATAAAGCAGGGTATTATCTTAATGAGCATTGATTTTTAACACATTAACACGGATTACTAAGCGTCGCACAACATTGACCCCCACTGCTTTCAGTAAACGAAAAATCTTGTTGGGATAAAGTGGAAGGCCGTGGGGGTCAGCTAATAAGCGAATTATTCACGAAAGTAACGTTGAAGGTCGGCTCAGCAGAGCTTTGAACACAGGCGGATCAACGTTGTTCGTCATGGCTTGGTAGGTAGCAACGGATAGATTCAGTGTCGCCCAACCCTGTCCCCCATGGCTCCAACGGGAAACACACACAGCGCGAGCACGTATACACAACACAGTATACATGTATACACTCACCGCCGGTGCTCGAGCGGCACTCGCTCGGCGTCCATCAGCTCCCACTGTCTGGCGAGGTGCCGCACACAGCGCGAGCACGTATACACAACACAGTATACATGTATACACTCACCGCCGGTGCTCGAGCGGCACTCGCTCGGCGTCCATCAGCTCCCACTGTCTGGCGAGGTGCCGCACACAGCGCGAGCACGTATACACAACACAGTATACATGTATACACTCACCGCCGGTGCTCGAGCGGCACTCGCTCGGCGTCCATCAGCTCCCACTGTCTGGCGAGGTGCCGCACACAGCGCGAGCACGTATACACAACACAGTATACATGTATACACTCACCGCCGGTGCTCGAGCGGCACTCGCTCGGCGTCCATCAGCTCCCACTGTCTGGCGAGGTGCCGCACACAGCGCGAGCACGTATACACAACACAGTATACATGTATACACTCACCGCCGGTGCTCGAGCGGCACTCGCTCGGCGTCCATCAGCTCCCACTGTCTGGCGAGGTGCCGCACACAGCGCGAGCACGTATACACAACACAGTATACATGTATACACTCACCGCCGGTGCTCGAGCGTCACTCGCTCGGCGTCCATCAGCTCCCACTGTCTGGCGAGGTGCCGCACACAGCGCGAGCACGTATACACAACACAGTATACATGTATACACTCACCGCCGGTGCTCGAGCGGCACTCGCTCGGCGTCCATCAGCTCCCACTGTCTGGCGAGGTGCCGCACACAGCGCGAGCACGTATACACAACACAGTATACATGTATACACTCACCGCCGGTGCTCGAGCGGCACTCGCTCGGCGTCCATCAGCTCCCACTGTCTGGCGAGGTGCCGCACACAGCGCGAGCACGTATACACAACACAGTATACATGTATACACTCACCGCCGGTGCTCGAGCGGCACTCGCTCGGCGTCCATCAGCTCCCACTGTCTGGCGAGGTGCCGCACACAGCGCGAGCACGTATACACAACACAGTATACATGTATACACTCACCGCCGGTGCTCGAGCGGCACTCGCTCGGCGTCCATCAGCTCCCACTGTCTGGCGAGGTGCCGCACACAGCGCGAGCACGTATACACAACACAGTATACATGTATACACTCACCGCCGGTGCTCGAGCGGCACTCGCTCGGCGTCCATCAGCTCCCACTGTCTGGCGAGGTGCCGCACACAGCGCGAGCACGTATACACAACACAGTATACATGTATACACTCACCGCCGGTGCTCGAGCGGCACTCGCTCGGCGTCCATCAGCTCCCACTGTCTGGCGAGGTGCCGCACACAGCGCGAGCACGTATACACAACACAGTATACATGTATACACTCACCGCCGGTGCTCGAGCGGCACTCGCTCGGCGTCCATCAGCTCCCACTGTCTGGCGAGGTGCCGCACACAGCGCGAGCACGTATACACAACACAGTATACATGTATACACTCACCGCCGGTGCTCGAGCGGCACTCGCTCGGCGTCCATCAGCTCCCACTGTCTGGCGAGGTGCCGCACACAGCGCGAGCACGTATACACAACACAGTATACATGTATACACTCACCGCCGGTGCTCGAGCGGCACTCGCTCGGCGTCCATCAGCTCCCACTGTCTGGCGAGGTGCCGCACACAGCGCGAGCACGTATACACAACACAGTATACATGTATACACTCACCGCCGGTGCTCGAGCGGCACTCGCTCGGCGTCCATCAGCTCCCACTGTCTGGCGAGGTGCCGCACACAGCGCGAGCACGTATACACAACACAGTATACATGTATACACTCACCGCCGGTGCTCGAGCGGCACTCGCTCGGCGTCCATCAGCTCCCACTGTCTGGCGAGGTGCCGCACACAGCGCGAGCACGTATACACAACACAGTATACATGTATACACTCACCGCCGGTGCTCGAGCGGCACTCGCTCGGCGTCCATCAGCTCCCACTGTCTGGCGAGGTGCCGCACACAGCGCGAGCACGTATACACAACACAGTATACATGTATACACTCACCGCCGGTGCTCGAGCGGCACTCGCTCGGCGTCCATCAGCTCCCACTGTCTGGCGAGGTGCCGCACACAGCGCGAGCACGTATACACAACACAGTATACATGTATACACTCACCGCCGGTGCTCGAGCGGCACTCGCTCGGCGTCCATCAGCTCCCACTGTCTGGCGAGGTGCCGCACACAGCGCGAGCACGTATACACAACACAGTATACATGTATACACTCACCGCCGGTGCTCGAGCGGCACTCGCTCGGCGTCCATCAGCTCCCACTGTCTGGCGAGGTGCCGCACACAGCGCGAGCACGTATACACAACACAGTATACATGTATACACTCACCGCCGGTGCTCGAGCGGCACTCGCTCGGCGTCCATCAGCTCCCACTGTCTGGCGAGGTGCCGCACACAGCGCGAGCACGTATACACAACACAGTATACATGTATACACTCACCGCCGGTGCTCGAGCGGCACTCGCTCGGCGTCCATCAGCTCCCACTGTCTGGCGAGGTGCCGCACACAGCGCGAGCACGTATACACAACACAGTATACATGTATACACTCACCGCCGGTGCTCGAGCGGCACTCGCTCGGCGTCCATCAGCTCCCACTGTCTGGCGAGGTGCCGCACACAGCGCGAGCACGTATACACAACACAGTATACATGTATACACTCACCGCCGGTGCTCGAGCGGCACTCGCTCGGCGTCCATCAGCTCCCACTGTCTGGCGAGGTGCCGCACACAGCGCGAGCACGTATACACAACACAGTATACATGTATACACTCACCGCCGGTGCTCGAGCGGCACTCGCTCGGCGTCCATCAGCTCCCACTGTCTGGCGAGGTGCCGCACACAGCGCGAGCACGTATACACAACACAGTATACATGTATACACTCACCGCCGGTGCTCGAGCGGCACTCGCTCGGCGTCCATCAGCTCCCACTGTCTGGCGAGGTGCCGCACACAGCGCGAGCACGTATACACAACACAGTATACATGTATACACTCACCGCCGGTGCTCGAGCGGCACTCGCTCGGCGTCCATCAGCTCCCACTGTCTGGCGAGGTGCCGCACACAGCGCGAGCACGTATACACAACACAGTATACATGTATACACTCACCGCCGGTGCTCGAGCGGCACTCGCTCGGCGTCCATCAGCTCCCACTGTCTGGCGAGGTGCCGCACACAGCGCGAGCACGTATACACAACACAGTATACATGTATACACTCACCGCCGGTGCTCGAGCGGCACTCGCTCGGCGTCCATCAGCTCCCACTGTCTGGCGAGGTGCCGCACACAGCGCGAGCACGTATACACAACACAGTATACATGTATACACTCACCGCCGGTGCTCGAGCGGCACTCGCTCGGCGTCCATCAGCTCCCACTGTCTGGCGAGGTGCCGCACACAGCGCGAGCACGTATACACAACACAGTATACATGTATACACTCACCGCCGGTGCTCGAGCGGCACTCGCTCGGCGTCCATCAGCTCCCACTGTCTGGCGAGGTGCCGCACACAGCGCGAGCACGTATACACAACACAGTATACATGTATACACTCACCGCCGGTGCTCGAGCGGCACTCGCTCGGCGTCCATCAGCTCCCACTGTCTGGCGAGGTGCCGCACACAGCGCGAGCACGTATACACAACACAGTATACATGTATACACTCACCGCCGGTGCTCGAGCGGCACTCGCTCGGCGTCCATCAGCTCCCACTGTCTGGCGAGGTGCCGCACACAGCGCGAGCACGCCAGCACGCGTCCGCCGCCACGTGCCGCAGCTCCCGCGCCCGCGCTCGCTAGACAGGGGAAGTGCATCGCGTGCGAGTTCATGTACTCCGCCGTCGTCGACAGCCACTCCATGGACTGCTGAGGGAACAGCCCGCAGCACACGTAGCACCTGCAAAACACACCACGCATTAATACAAAGGATAAATACGAAGCCAAAATTATACCACTGAGGTCCAAGTGATATATTAGAGTGAAACCCGGATAGATGCCCCAGAGGGATAGACGCCCTATTTCTAAAACCTAACTTCCTGAAACACCAGCTTCGGGAGCGCTGGCACCACCGAACTCAGTACGTACCCCGCAAGCCGTCGCGCGTAGTCAACGAGTTTCATCTGTGCGTGCGAAGGTATTTCCGTTTGCATAACTTCTAAAATTCATTTTTATTATATGAATACACTGCCCCCATTTAGACATCAAAACGTGCCGCTTTGTATTTCGTTTAATTTATAAAAAGGGCATCTATTCCCCCTGTTTAGGGCATCTATCATATCAGTCAACTATCCTTCTAGCTATTTTCGTGGCGAGGCGGGATAGATGCCTATTGATGGACTCATACTACGAGGTCCTAGAAGAGAGAAGTCTGCGGAAACTCAATTTCTGCGGAGCCCATAACTGTCAGCTCGGCAAATGGAAGTCTCAATGTAAGATAAAACAATAGACTAGCTATTTTCATCAAATTGATTGATGCTGAATGAATACTTTTCAAACCAAGTACAGACCTATAGAGGCCCATCCCGTTCTCGCCGGCGACGAGCTGGCTGTGCGGCGAGGGCGGCAGCGCGGCGGGCCGCTTCGCCGCGCTCGACGACTTCATGTCGTACGGCTTAAACCTGCGAGAAACCATCCATCATCAGGTCCGTTAGCTTAAAGGGCCAGGGCCCCCAGGCAATAGGCATGCGGACAATTTTTTTTGGGATCAAATGGGACTACCTACACTTAGACTTCTCTAAAAGTCAGAAATGACGGCGGACGGACATCATTTGGACTATTTTTAATAAGGCGGGTGACACGCGCGGCCCCACAGAACAACCTGGCCGCTTGGCACCAAAAAATCGAAAGGAATGGTAATAAAAGTTTACTAGGTAGGAAAGCTTGCATTTGCCACTGGTATTTGCCATTTTAACTTTTCCGCAAATAATGAATATATCGCTGTTTCTATAAGCCGCCCATTATTTTTGAGTTATATCTTGTCAATAACTGCAAAAATATACACCAGCGATTTTGAGACGATTCTCGATTTATGGTCTGGCCACTGGGAAAAGTACACTGTCGGACACACGGTATCCGACATGGCGTTCAACGTGTTAACCATTATAAACCCGTATCAGAATTACATACTCGATGCAGATACATAGTTATTTACTTCCTAAAGACATAAACTTACACTCGTGTTTTAATGCCCGTCATTATGCAACCACTAAGACGGTTCACAGCAACAATATCAAATTAAAAGCTGGATTGGAACCACATGAATACATTCACGCACTCACATTATTTCCACAACTAAAGTCTTCACTGTACAACATTACATAACTACAAATAGAATCATTATCTATCCCATTAAAGTACCAATAATGACCGCGGAAAAATTCTGAACCAGTGTGAACCGGTCAAGCGTAAACATTTGGCTCGTTACTAGACAATTATAATAGCTTGGTATTTTTTTTGTAAGACCAATGTTTTCTTTTCTTATAGCACATTGTGAGCACTAACCTTAGGCAGTTATTTCACCCTTGAGTAGGCAGCCATTAGCTAGAACTGGAAATGCACCCGCCGTTCTGACGTCAGAATGGCGGGCGTCATTAATTTCTTAAATATCTCTGGAGTTTAAAGAGCACATTGTTCGAATTTCGGCGCACATTTGGCACATTGCTAGCACTAACTCCTGACGTATATCGCAGCTGCATTTGTTGAGCACACCCGCCATCCTGACGCTCACATTCCTTTTTCTATACCATGGTTTTTCCAAAATGATTTATTTTTAATTCATATACATCAAATACACAGAGACAAAATGAAGGAAGGAGCAAAACATAAAATGAAACAGAATTCTGATGAAGAATGAAGATGAAGTCAGAATCCACGTCATAAAATTATTCCCTTCGTTATAAACATTTGTCGTCGGTATGCTGAGTCGGCGATTGTTGTTGGACCAAGACTTACCTAATGTTGTTGGCGTGCGCATTGTTGTTGTTGTGCGCGTGGTTGTGCGCGGCGAGCGGCTCGGGCTCCCCGTACGACGGGTACTTGTGGGGGATGCTCTTGTAGCACGACGCACAAATCTGCACCATGCCTGCGACGGGAATTCTTAATATAGTCAATATTGTCACAAAGGTAAATTATGAAAGAAAAATTTAATGTGATCTATGGGTGAAGACCAAAAAGTTTGCAACCTTAACTCACCCTTAACTCACTCAATTAATATTTGTGTCAAAGTCTCCGTTGTGCGACGACAGTTAACCTTTCAATAACGTACCTTAATGTTCTGTTTTAAGGTTCATTATTGTATCGTTATTTTTTGTCGCACAACGGAACTTTTTCAATTGTTTTTAATTCCTCGCTAACTACGACTTAATTTCATCCAACTTTTTGGTCCTGACCCCTATTACAATCTAAGCAGGACTCAAACCTGCGACCCCTACGTTTCCGGCGTAGTGCTCTCCCAACTGAGCTATTAGATCGTTACGTCAATCACACCAAATCTTTCATTCCATAATTCTTACGCTAATGAAGCGCCCTCTGCATCATGTGTTTGAAATGCTTAATGCGCATTAGCCATACCCTAGGATGAGCGCTTTACACGCACGATCCCCAGTCCCTATTGCTTTACAGCAAGTGTAAAGTCTGCGAGAGAGATGGCGCTGTTCTAAATATTTTTTTTTATAGAATCTTTTTATCGATTCTATTTTTTATGTGGAAATACTACTTATTTATTTTATAAATATTGACACAAAGGTAAATTAGAAAAATTTAATGTGATCTACTACAATCTAAGCAGGGCTCAAACCTGCGACCCCTACGTTTCCGGCGTAGTACCTCGTAGCTTACTTAGGCCACTCGGCAAGCCTCGTGACCTAAACGCGGCACTCGACTTTAAGAACGTCCATTGTGCGACGATTGCATAAAATACTATTTGAGGTGAAAGTACACGGCAGACGATACAAATTACGTTTCAGCTAAGAGGCGTTGACAATATTCTATAGGGCCCTTACAGACGAACGGCACTAGTACAAGTGCAGCCGTCGCCACCTGTTGACGGCTGCCGTTGCCACTTGTCGACGGCTGCCGTCGACGCGTCGACGAGAGGTGGCGACTGCCGTCGAGGGTTGGCGACTGCCGACGAGAGGTGGCGACTGCCGTCGACAAGTGGCGACGGCAGCTGTCAACAGGTGGCGACAGCTGCACTTGTACTAGTGCCGTTCGTCTGAAAGGGCCCTTAACGGTACTTTCTAGCGTCTGTTTTTGACCCCTGACGAAAACTCTAAATATTGCTTTATCTGTACTCACCCTGCGGACTGATGGGACTAGCGTCCGGATGAGGCTTCAACGACGTTATGAAAGGATAGTACGGCTCCCGCTCAGGATTAGCGCAGCAGTAGACCAGCCTGAGCTGCGAGCTGGGGGCGTTGACCCCGCACACGTAGCACACGAAGCTGGCGGTGGTGGCGGGCTGGCTCGCGGGCCGCTCCAGGGAGGGGGAGTGCGTGTGGGCGGCGAGGGACTTGTCGCCGGAGCTGGCTAGGCTCAGGGGGGAGGGCGGGAGGAGGGAGGGCGGTCGGTTCCGGAGGGTGTACACTCGTTCGTTCGGTTCGACGCCTCGCATCTGGAAAAGAGGAGACAGTCGTTATTTTAAGTTCTAGACGTAATGATGCCTTGGATGTATAATTAACCATCAATACTAGGGAGATATCGCGATTGGTGACAGTAAGTAATATATATTATTATAGGTTTTAGTAGATTTTAATAATTTTTCAGTAGTTTCCTTGATTAATATTTGCATCGCCTACTCATATTCATTATATTAATCCGCTAACCAAAGGTTGTCTGGAAGAGATCGCTTTTTAGCGATAAGATCGCCTATTGTTTGCCTCTATTGTAATGTTAAGTGTCAGCTGTATTTGTATTTCTTTCTTCTTGAGGTTTGCAATAAAGAGTGTTCTATTCTAAGTAGGCCACAGGGGCACTTATACAAGTATGATTATGAACAGGGGTCGGACTTTCTTTCGCACGGTGGGACTAATGGAGAACTATGGAGCCGTTATTAACATTAAAATACAATTCATACTCATACTCATTCATCTATTTCATTCCAAACTGCCTTTGTGGTTATTATGGTTAACATTCCCAAGCATTAAATGACTAAAATTATGAATATATATATTTTTTACAATATTTCAAAATTCCTAATTTAACTCAATTTATTGTCAATATCATGAAATTTCTAGTTATAAATGGAAATTCAATCAATATAGAATCCAATTTACTCCAGAATACATGGATAAAGTTGCAAATATTAAAGTGGCGAAAAAAACAATGCCTACACAAATCAGGTCTTTGTATATTCTTCTGACTTTATCTTGGACTATAAAATTTAAATTGCGAATGAAATACACTTATGAGTATGAATAGTATTTTAATGTGAATATCGGCTCCATAGCTCTCCATTAGTCCTACCGTGCGAAAGAAAGTCCGACCCCTGATTATGAATCTACCGGCATTTCCCAGGAGGAGACCGCTGTTGAGAAGAAAGCCGAAAGAAATTTAACAGTAAGTATTTTTTTCGTAAATCATACTTAAAACAATAATTTTTATTTATGGTACAACAAAATACATTGGTCGTGACACATTGGTGGTTTTTTTTTTATACTACAACGGTGGCAAACAAGCATGCGGCCCGCCTGATGTTAAGCAGTAACTGCCTATGGACGCTTGCGACGCCAGAAGCATCACACGCGCGTTTCCGACCCTTTAAGAACCTATTTACTCCCCTGGTGATGAACCGCATACTGTAGCCCCCGGGGACAACCTCGGCAGTGAGCTCATTCCACATGCGCGGTAGGACATTCCTGGAACCGCACAACTCTCGACCATTTAGGCTCCAGTGTGGTTCAGAGCTGTGACTGCGGCAGAACCAACATCAAAGCATTTATCCAACCACGGCCGACATGGTTTCTCGTGTTTGCAATCGGATATACTGATCTACGGAATTTCCAGCGACCAAAGACTGTGTTTTTCCTCTAGACTACAAGGTCTATGACGAGATACCAAATACTCAATACCAAAGTCCGGTAATACGGCGAAATATTTGTCATTTTATTTACTATCTAAAAAATCGTCATAATGAAAACATGCGATAAGCTATAAAGAACTGTTATCGTTAATGGCATCGATTATCTAAAGACGGATAGTGATGCCATGTACAAACAGTCAATCGCGAAATTCCTTGTCATCGGTAGGTTATCAGCCACACATCGGTGTCCAATCGAATAAGGATTTTCTCATCCCGTGCAAAAAAATGGCTGCGAGCTGCAGTTAGCCAATATACCGATTTAAAATGTATACCAGCAACAATTAACTTTCTGTGGCTCGTTGCCATGGTGATGACCCCGGGGTATCACTCTTAAAACTACGATGTTTGGCAGTAATATTTAGCCCTTTTATTGCAACAGTTATAAGCCCATTCTTATGTAGAATATCTCCTGACAATATCAGCCATATAAATCAACAACAATTTTATAAGAACTTAATCACCGTTAACTGGGACAGAATAACTACAAGCAAAATAAATGATCCACCCACGATAAGCTAGATATATTATGATTAGTTAAAAGATTGTACATAACAAATATTTTGGCGAATTCGAGTAATTGGTATCGTTAGTTTTGTTGTTATTGTAAACTACGAGTACCTACTGTTATTGTAACTGCCTACAGAGCCGGCGGTCTCGAGTTCGAATCCCGGCCGGGCCGGGGCAAACATTTGTGTGAGGAACTCGAATATTTGTTCTTGGGTCACGGATGTTATCTATATATGTATTTATAGCTGTGCCCCGCGGTGTTACCCGCTCATCCCACGGGAACACTAAATTTATTCGGGATGAAAAGTATCCTATGTCCTTCCCCGGGACTGAAACTATCTATATACCAAATTTCATCTAAATCGGTTCAGCGGTTTAAGCGTGAAGAGGTAACAGACAGACAGACAGACAGACAGACACACTTTCGCATTTATAATATTAGTATGGATATATTATGTATATCGTCGTCTAGTACCCATAGTACAAGCTTTGCTTAGTTTGGGACTAGGACGATTTGTGTATGATTGAGCCATAATATTTATTTATTATTAATAATATTTATTGATTTATTTAAACATCTCTTGAATGCAGCGGGGAGTTACCGCATGCAATATATTGACCAGTGAAACTAAATAAAAAAAGTAATTATGTTTTCTTACTTATGTGTAAGCAAGTTGCACCGCTTACAATGTTTCTGATTTGCCCTAAGGCTAACTGATAAAGAGTGACTCATGGCATTTAGTCGCGCCTATTGAACGATAAGTTTTCTTTTGTGTACGAAAGATTAAAATAAAATATAAACTCAAGTCGATAACTCGGTCGATGTACGGCATGCGGCGGTACGTCGACTAGTGAAATTCAAATTCGGGTCTCATAACATAGCATACGTCATAGAAACCTCCTGCACCCCCATGCGGGCTTTATCGACCAAAACTTAGTACCTTTAAAGATTCTACATCAAACATCACTATCGAATTTCCATAAGTACCTAGATATCATTATTTATATAAGCGATCCGCATTCGCTGATGCTGATAAGCATTGCGACACGAGACTGCGCCGAATAACGCGATTATCGACTTAGCGATCAAATTATATTCGTAATCGGTTTATCTATCGATTCAAGATTATCGATAGGATGATCACAAGACAACTGTTTCGATATACCGTCACGTGTAAGTTGCCAATCGTATGCATGGAATATCAAAACGCGCGTGATTGTAAACAAGGTGGACTGCACCTGTATGATAAGCAATCGTGATACAAATACTTGTTATTGCGGTAAAACGGACATGTCACGACTTCAGGGGCAAGCGGCGGCGGTGAGCGGCGACCGTACGAATGAGCGTGACACCATGCTCGGACCCACGATACAATAAGTTTCCCTCAAGTGCTCCCTCGCTATGGCCGCGCGCCACTACGACTTCGGAGCCGGGCAGTAAGACCCTTATTACTAGAAACGGTTGCTAGATTAATATGGGCGAATGTCAACCATAGCGGGTAGCTGGACTAACGCAGGATCCAGGAAATGTATTCCGCGAGTACGATAAAATAAAATTCTGTAAAAATGTGTTTCTGACACGATTTTGTAGCCGACTGTTCTGCCATATTTTTCGAATATTTTAAAAACTAGTCCGTATAACCAAATAAAAATAATAGTTTGGCCTTTGTGATAACAAAGTAATGAAATTAGTTTTAACCTAACACTATTTGAAAATATTTAAATGTTGTCAATTGAGTTGCGAGATTTCGACCGAACAAACATTCCTAATTACACATTTAACTACGTAGAAAGTTAAAATAAAAGCTTGTAAAAAGGCAATCTCCGCAGTCGGAGTAGCGGGCACCTACTAGACGCAACACCCGTCCTACCGCACCACGGCGCAGGCCATGTGCTCGGGTCGCCCGATAACCGCGCAACCTCCACCCGATAACCCGCGGATAACCTCAGCTATACCTATTATTAGAGGTTGACCTATGGCGGATACGCCTCTAGGTGGCTGACACCCTTAGATTTACATAAAACGTGTGATTTTGGAAGCGAGTGCGAAGAAGGATTTGATTGGGTGCGCGATGCCAGCAGCCGTAAACCGCTCATTGTGGGTAGAACAGGTAGACGGGTTTAAATAAACCATTGATACAGGAGCCGGCAAACTTTTAGAGCATAACCTCGACTGTGCAGTAGCCGATTTACGTACAGCGCATGAAGGGTTCCCTACTATAATCTATTATAAAGTTTGTTGTATGGGAGCCCCCCTTAAATATTTATTTTATTTTATTTTTAGTATCTGTTGTTATAGCGGCAATAGAAATACATCATCTGTGAAAATTTCAACTGTCTAGCTATCACCGTTCTTGAGATACAGCCTGGTGTCAGACGGACGGACAGCGAAGTTTCAGTAATAGGGTCCCGTGTTTACCCTTTGGGTACGATACCCTAACAAAAAAAGAAGATATAATTAACCCCCGACGAAAAGAGGGGTGTTATAAGTTTAACATGTGTCTGCCTATGTCATTGTAGCTCCCAAACGAAACAATTTGAGTGTTTTTTTTTTAATCCAATAATTTGTCCGTCGAGATGGTTCTTAGCTATGTTTGGTGGGAATAGTAGGACCGGTAGTTTCCAAGATATTCAGCAATACAGCCAATATTGATGCTAGGAATTCCAAAATAGTGTAGTTATGTTCAGTTTTAGTAGCATTTTCTATATCACTCATTGAATGAGGGTCTCATGATGACCAGATACTTGTGGCGGAGGTGTTTTAAATTTTAAATGTATGTTATTTTATGAAATTCGAATCTACATAAAATGATCTGTCCGCTGGCAGGTTGATTATTTTTATATCATATTATATTATAACTTTATGGAATCACATGTTTGTTAGTATAACACAATTTCATACCTGTTTACTTATTTATTATGCCAACACAAGTCACGAACGGCGTGGTGATAACGGGTTTACTTAAATACTTAAATACAATAAATATCAGATAACCTCACACAAATCGATCTAGTCCCAAATTAAGCTCAACAAGACTCGTGTTATTCTTATATAGATAAATATATACTTAAATACATAGAACCAAGCACAAATATCATCACACAAATATTTGCCCTGCCCGGGATTCAAACCCGGGAACACCGGCTCAGTAGGCAGGTCTCTACAAACGCGTCGTTACTTATATTAAAACATACCTCCAGATAGCTGAACATATCAGTGCGATAGCATATCACCAATCATTTAATGACATCTGATGACGACCGGATTAAACTGCCGAATACTATTTTCTAAGAAGTACATCCTCTTCCATGATTTATTTATTTGTTATCAATATACGAGGGCGGTTTGATAAGTCAGTGACTTTTAGTAAAAAAAAAAAACTTTTTCAAATTTTTTTATTTTATTTTTCTACATAATCTCCTTCCAATTCGATACATTTCGTCCAACGATGCTCCAGCTTTTGTATCCCCTCGAAAAAATACTTTTTGTCAAACCCTGAAAAATAGGCTTCAGTTTCAGCGATGACTTCCTCATTCGATGAAAATCTTTTCCCGCCGAGCCATTTCTTCATGTTTGGGAATAAAAAGAAATCACACGGTGCCAAATCTGGAGAATAGGGTGGGTGCGGCAGTATTTCATAACGTAATTCTACTAATTTGGCTGTTGCGACTGCCGACGAGTGTGCAGGGGCGTTGTCGTGATGAAACAGTATATTCTTCTTTGACAGATGTGGCCGTTTTTTCACAACTTCTGCGTTAAATTTCTCCAACAAAGCAGCATAATAAACGCCAGTTATTGTTTGACCTTTCTGCAAGTAATCGATATAAATAATACCTTGGCTGTCCCAAAAGACAGTGGCCATTACCTTTCCAGCCGAATTAACGGTTTTCGCTTTCTTCGGGGCCCGTTCGCTAGCAGAAGTCCACTGTTTTGACTGATTTTTCGTCTCTGGCGTATAATGGTGAATCCATGTTTCGTCCGCCGTCACGAATCGACGAAAAAAATCATTAGGATTAGGTTTCAATTTGGCTAAGCATTGCTCGGAAGTTCTTACGCGAATTCGTTTTTGGTCGGCTGTCAGCAAGCGCGGCACCCATCTTGCGGAAAGTTTTTTCATACTTAAAATATTATGTAAGATATGAAAAACTCGTTCAGATGAAATGTGTACAATCTCGGCTATCTCACGTATCTTCATTCGACGGTCATCCAAAACAATATCGTGGACTTTATTCACCATGTCATCAGTGGTCACTTCAATCGGCCTTCCAGACCGTACTGCGTCATTGGTGGTGATACGTCCACAACGAAATTCTGTAAACCACTTGTGTACCATTCCATGCGATGGAGCAGATTCCCCATAATATTTTTTTAACCGGTCTTCAGTCTCTTTGATAGTTTTGCCACGTAAAAAGTAATGCTTAATTAGCACACGAAATTCACTTTTCTCCATTTTCCGTCAATTTCCCGCTCTTATCTGACATATGCCTCGATTTCTTTTTTAATTTTCGCAATATAAGAAAAAAAATATGACAGCCAGTAACCAAAGAGTTAAGAATTAGAATAAAAAGGTTCGACTTATCAAACCGCCCTCGTAATAATAATACATAATGCGATACGATGCGTGCTAGTGATACCCATTGACCGTTACTTGGGTTTATCTGTAGAGCAAGTGGAAAGAAACCGTGTATGGCAAACTATGATAAATGACGAAACATACAGTCATTAGCACGTCATTCTATTTCTAGCTTGGCTTGAAAAATCTTATTAAAAATTAGTAACTTCTGCAAAAACGTAGGTGGAAAAGCAATAAAAGACGCGTTTGGCTCGGTTTGTAGACACCTGCCTACTGAGCCGGCGGTCCCGGGTTCGAATCCCGGCCAGGGCAAATATTTGTGTGATGAACTCGAATATTTGTGCTTGGGTCATGGTTGTTCTATGTATTTAAGTATATATTTATCTATATAAGTACGTGTATCGTCGTCTAGTACCCATAACACACGCCTTCTTGAGCTTAATTTGGGACGAGATCGATTTGTGTGAGGTTGTCCGATATATTTTTTTTATTTAATTTTTTTTTATCGAATATTTTGCACACCTTGTCTGTTATATATTCATCAATATTTTGAGCTAGTAAGAAAATTAAATTAGCGAAACGGATCACTGAGTGAAGTGCATAAACTTTGTGCGCAGATCGCGTGATTGGTCTGAGAGTGTTTCCGCCATGATCACAATTCATTATTCGGAATTCAGAAAAAGTACATTCCATTTTGTTAACGTCATGTTTTGGTGATGAATAAAAGTCGTCTGAAATTCCGTAGGTTCACCAATGATTTCCGTAGGTCTCTGGGCACAAGGCTTAAAATCCGCAGATCTCCGGATTTCTCCGTAGCTCTGGCAACGCGGAGATGTGTTAAAAGACAGATCACATTTCCTCAAATTGCACTTCTTTTCACGCAGTCTGATCGGTTCCTTGTCACCGCTCCGCTAGTGCGGATAGGCAGCCATATTGGATCGGGTGTTCTTGGCACCGACTGGTTATATCCAGCTATCGTTACTCAATGATGATTGGAACAATGTTTATTCAAAACTTATCGATAACATTTGTACATTAAGGTCACGTAGGCATAGAAAAATTGACGAAAACGCTAAATGTAAACATGAGGCTGAGCCCGTCATATTCGTGTAAGATTACAATTATCTTGAAAATTGTAGACCTAACATGACCTGCCTATAGCTTCTTCACAAAAGACGTGATTGTGTTTTTTATGGTTCATAAGCAAACACCGGATTGACGGGGGCAAATCTGAACTGACGTTTAATAGTGCGAGGACAAATTAAATTAATTTTATTACTTGATATCGATAAAAATGACGTACAACCGTTGTGTAATTTTAAGAATGTGAATTAAGAAGAAAACGACATACACATAAATGAAGGGTCCAGGGAAAGAACATGTCTAGTGACAAGAGTACCATTTTGAGTAATCGCGATTTTAAAGTTTGGAACGATGTAATTAATCAACAAATATATTTATGCACTTGTCTTTAAATCAATTGTATGTTAAAATTACTTATCTTTAGATAAATAGAATAGAATAGAATAGAAAAAGCTTTATTCAAGATAACACATCATTACAATTACAATATTACGCACCTAAGTATTAAAGACAGAGTACAAAAGATGTGCATCCGAAATGGTCTCCACTCAGCAATGCTGTTGGCTTTGCTAGGTAGCAATGCCCACGGGGCTGGTTTTCTGTGGAGCCAGAGGGACGGTTTCGCGGGACAGCATACTGAGCGACTTGTATCAAACACGAAAACGAAGCAAGTAACTTTTATTATTCTTAATTTATTATTATTATGTATATGTATATATATGAATAGGTATATGTTAGAATAAAAATAAAAAATATTACGATACATTATTTCGGAGTTAATATATATTTTTTATAATGTAGGTAGGCGGTTAATTTTTTGACGGTGGATTTATACATATCAGCAATCTATTTCGAGGCAGCAGTACTTTGAGAGTCTAGAACATGTTTTTTAAGTTTAATTTTGAAGAGACTAATTAATTTACAATCCTTAATAGGTGGTGGAAGATTGTTCCAACATTTAAATAAATAGAATATTAGTTAAAAGTGACGGATTGTTATCATTAAAACCAAAAAACCGAACCAAACCCCTATTGAACACGGAAGAAACATGCGTTGTCACTTTAACTACAGGAAATATGTAAACATGCAAAGTCAAAAGCATAAAAGTATATTTTATTGGAATCTGGTAACTTTAAATATTAATTACCTAGGTATATTTTGATTACATATTTCGTGGTTCTAAATACCATAGAGTCGCTATTGCTACATAATTAAAAGGTATTCCAACTTAGCCATTAGTTATGATAATGGTGATTCAAAATTGCATTTTATCGATGTCGATAAATTTAATCTACATTTAATCAATGACTAGCACCGGTACATTTTTGCCCCCGTCAATCCGGTGTGTGTTCATAAGACATTTGCTAAAAATTGAACCCTTAAGATTGATTTTTTGTTAAACCTGGTGGATTTTGCTGGATTATACACTCTTTTATCTAGATTCCAATTCCGGAAAGGACTATTGCTTGTTAACATCAGCTAAACACTAAAGTAACACTATGCCAATGTAATCCAATCCAAAAACAACATGTGAATATCAATGAGAGATAGGCTAATGCGCTTAGCATTTTAAACAGATAAATACAGAGGGCGCTTTAAAAAAGCGGAATGAAAAGACATTATTTGACGCTATCCAGGTAGCGGTCCAATAGCTCAGTGGTGAGAGCACTGCTCCGGTCAAGCAGAGGTCGTCCGTTCGATCCCCACTTGCAGTTCAGTTAATTGCGTAAAATTTTGGTTTCTTATTTATCCTTTGTATCTGTAGTATACTCTTGCGTAGAACGAATCGCTCTTCTGCCTCAGTGATTTGTGTACGGATAACATGGTATCCAATAAATTAATATCATATACATAGCAGAAGTTTCATTCAAGATACAACATTGGCGACGAGGATGGCATATAAACCGTGGATAGTGGGCTAAATTGTATCCGAATCTGTACCAAATTTAACTTACCTAATTGAGGTACAAGGCATGACTTGAAAACGCCATATTGATCAAATGGTGTATTGTAACGATGATGTTAATAGCAGTTAGAGTAAGTTAAGTGTTATATCGTAGGCCAAGTATTACTTGTATTTATATTAAATGATGCCAAGATATCCACTTAACAATAGTTTTAAGTTCCTAAATGTTAGTTATAAGCTCATAAGTTCACATATATCTTTGTGGATGTATATTCGTATCTACTTGTAACCTGAAATAAAACTAGATTAGTTTCATTATAAGTCCCGGAGAATGTAGTATACTCTTGCGTAGAACGAATCGCTCTTCTACCTCAGTGATTTGTGTACGGATAACATGGTGTCCAATAAATTAATATCATATACATAGCAGAAGTTTCATTCAAGATACAACTAGACATGTGCGCCGGTCGCAGAATGATCGGCGGCGGCGTCTGTCAAAAAATCGGCGGCGGCGGCGTGAAATCGGCGTGAAATCGGCGTCAGGGTTAGGTGAATGAAAAAACATATTGATGGGTATGTTTTATTGGATTTGAGAGAAAATCAGTTAAATACGTGGTATAAAAACATTTTAAAAATCAAATCAAAGTCAGAATAATAATGTTGTATGTAAGATCAATAACTTCTAAGTAACAAAATTAAATATTCCCTTAAATATCAACGTTCTAAATATTAAATTACACGTGAAACATCACATCAAAATATATAACATTTTTTTTTTCTAAAATAGTGTCAGACCACGCTAACTCAAACCATACAAAGTGAGTCAGTTTGTATGGTTTGACAGTTCATTTGCTGTGCAGAGTTAGCGTGGTCTGACTATAATCAAATCACAGTTTACGTTATATCAACAATTTGTATATAATCAACAATTAGTTTAAATCGAAGTATTTTTGGTAAAATCGTAAAGTTATTATAATAATAAATACCATAAAATGGGACGATTTTATGCAAAAGGGTTCACTTTGTTGATAAGGACGCACTGTCAGGATTTGTTTTATTATTATTTGTATAAAGATGGACTCTAGTAATAAATGACAAAGTGGACGTTATTCTTTTGGTTGAAAACGTCAGAAATAAGTTTTTGTTTTGCTTAACTTCTGAAAAACTTTATTAAATTGCGTCTTTCTGCTAAAATGAGATTGCCCAATGAGTTATTATTTAACCAAGCGTGGTAATAAATGCAGTAATGATTTCATAGTTAATACCATGTTAGTGTTATAATTTCTTACTAAACTGAGTTAGTTGCACATAGACCTATTAATTCTAATACTATGTGTAATAAACAGAGTTTTAATAAAGTTAAATAAATACCACATGGTAATCTACTTTTGTACTTTACTTACCGTCCAAAATAACTGTCCGGGTCTTCTTTTTGTGCATTTGCCAAACAGGGTATGCAAAACACCTGCTTAGGAGACACACTCCGTCTCTTCCCATCTTGTTCTACCATAAGATTCCCGAAATGCTTCCAGCAGTAGCTTGGTTTGGCTTTACAATGCAAATGGTTTATTTTTAAACATTTTACTTTTATTTTATGAATGTCTGATGATCCGTCTTCACTTTGTTCCTCGCTCATAATGAATTTAAAATAAACGTCACATACACCAGAAACTAAAACTGTAATCTACCGCGCACACGCAACACAAACTGACTAATGAGTTACCCCGCTTAATAATATTTTTTCTAGTGTTTAAGGGATTACACCTGACCTGAGTGAGCGGTGGGGGTAAGGATGTGGGCATGCAGCACAACAGTGCCACAATAAAAATAACCCTTATTGTTTTCCGACTTTTACAGATAACAAGTATTAAAAAAAACATGAATACCACGATTTTGAGGGGCAATGCAACTCCATTTTACAATTACCTACCGAGATTTTTAATCGTACATACACAAAAACCCGTAACATCGGACATTTGGCGTAAATCGCTTTTTTTTCTTAAATTATTAAAAAAAAACACGCTTTATTTTCTATTCACATAAAAAGTGTCCCGAACACTTATTGAAAACCCCCCCGGACGTCCTCCAGATGGCCTTCAAACTAGGACTATTCTGGGAAAAACCGGCAGCCCTACTCGTACAGAAAATAAATATCATATCATCTATTTATAAAGTACAGGACAGGTTACATTATTTAAATCCGCATAAATACAAATTACTGAAGGTCACGCCGATTTCACGCCGATCATTCATCGGCGGCGGCGGCGTGTCAAAAACGGCGGCGGCGGCGCCGCGCCGCGGCGGCGCACATGTCTAGATACAACAGTATCACTACATAGTATAAAACAAAGTCGCTTCCTGTCTGTCTGTCCCAATGTATGCTTAGATCTTTAAAACTACGCAACGGATTATGATGCGCTTTTTAATTGTGATTCAAGAGTAAGGTTTATATGTATAATACATGCATAATTTAACAGCATTGCACCCGTGCGAAGCCGGGTCGGGTCGCTAGTATATACTCAAGTAGCATGTTCATGTAATCCAATCCTGAAATAACCTCGTCAGGCCCAAGCTCAAAAACGACAGTTAGGCCTAAACGCCCACTGTACCTCGCAAAGTATTCTTTCTTTCTTTAAACTGTCTGGGTTTTAGTTACAAGTGTTACTTCGTACTGTGTGAGGTACACGAGGATAACCGGTCAATATCAAGTCCGACTGTACAGTAAACAGTTTCACAACTATATCGGAGTATGACGTGGAATTTACCCGCGCTGTTAATAATAAAAAGATGCCCGGGGACCTTTGGCACCCGATAGCTCGACCCGGAGCCGACTTACTGTAATCACATTTATGTTATATTTAATATTCATTGTAATCAGTTTATACTCCCGAGCGGCCGCTGCACTCTGTGAGGTCGGTTTGAAATAATAAGCTTTTATTAACACAGTGTTTTCATTTATTGATGTGTCACATTATATAAAGGGCAAATATTTGCGCTTGGGTCATGGTTGTTCTATGTATTTAAGTATATATTTATCTATATAAGTACCTACGTATATCGTCGTCTAGTACCCATAACACAAGCCTTCTCGAGCTTAATTTGGGACTAGATTGATTTGTGTGAGGTTGTCCGATATTTATTTATTTATTATTTATAAGTTAAGTAGTAGTAACCAGTCCCCCATCAAGCATAACATGGCTTCGCGACTCTTGTCGCGGGACATAGCATCGCCCGTCACTCTTTCACAGTACTGCGAAGAAAGAGACAGATAATATTTCTCGTACGAGAAAGAGTCGCATGTCACAGTTGTGCTAGAGGTACTGTAGAGAGCAAATATAGTTCATGTTGCCCTAGGCTGTAAGTAGAATTTTCTGCCCTCCCAGGAAATCTCACTACCTGGCCAAGGCTATACGTAAAACTTTAGACAAACCACGGGTGGTAATTCGTAAAGCCCCAGATCGCATATTTATGGCCTGCTATCTGGGACATTCACGAATTCACCGCCCTAGGTATGTAATATTGACATTGCTGGCTTTAAGTGTTTTAAGAAAGAAATAAAGAAAGAAAATAATACATTTTTTTGCATTGTATTTCTCCTGTATATTTTATGAGTTGTGCGATAAAGAGTACTTGTATGTTGTACTTGTATTAATTGCCAAAATTTATAACACAACACAGTTTTATGCAGATTACAAAATAATAAATGAAGGAACACACATGAACGAAGAAAAAAAAAATGGCAAAAGGAAAACCTCAGCAATACGCTGTGAGCCTAGCCGCGTGGTGCAACGCAGTTCCTGCGGTGATTTTCAGCTTACCCTGTAAGTGACTTTAGCGACTAATACACTAATATTTAAACATGTTATACTTAACTAAACAAGAGAAAAGCTGAATAAAATACAAAAGAAAGAAAGATAATCAGTCTATTGCAAGATGTGTAAATTACTAGGAATAATGGAACATGTTACAGTTATTTTTTTAGTAAACCTGTGAACCTAGCATTTGTAGAGTAATAGGGTTATGTAGTGTTTCCAACTGTTAAACATACCAAAAAGATCGAAGTCAGCAAATTATTAGCAGAATGCTTTCAATTTGTCAAGAATAAGTTGTGCGTACAAAAATAAGAAAATAAAATACGTAAATATTTATTTTGTTTAAGTCCCTGAATATAATTGAGGGACTTACACAAATCAACCTACGAGGGGCGTCTGAAAAGTTCTAAGCCTAAGGTATTTCGAGGTTATATATGCGTTTATGATACTGGCCACTAGAAAGGCCATTTAAAAACAAATTATTAAAAAATAACATGTCACGTTTTTATTATTCTGTTTCGAGATATTCAACGGAAAAGTACATCATGTGTGAATTACCAACGAATATTACGAAAATTGAGCACCGTGCTGTAATTAAATTCCTTACAAAAAGTGACAAATCACCGCAGTGTATTTTTGAGGAAATGGCTATTATTTACGGTGATTCTGGGCCTTCTTATGCCACAGTCAAAAAGTGGAGTCGCTTATTTAAACTCGGACGGGAATCGATCGAAGACGACCCCCGCTCAGGGCGGCCAATATCGGTAGTGACCGAAGAAAACGTAGCAAAAGTCAAAAAGCTGGTATTAGAAGATAGAAGAATTAAGGTTTGGCAAATAGCTGAGGTCTTAGGTATTAGTAAAGAAAGAGTCGGAGAAATTTTACATGAACATTTGTACATGAGTAAAGTCAGTGCTCGTTGGGTACCGAAAATGCTAACGGCCTTCGATAAAGTACGTCGTGTGGAAACTTCTCGGGCGTTTTTAGAATTGTGCGAAGATGATTTAGATGAAGTTTGTTCCCGAATAGTAACTGTTGATGAAACATGGATCAGACAATATGATCCGGAGTGTAAGTCTGAGTCGATGCAGTGGATTGAAAAGGGTGAAAGGCCGCCGAAGAAATTTAAAGTGCAAAAGTCGGCCTCTAAGTTAATGGCTACGGTATTTTGGGATTGTGATGGCATTCTTTTAATCGATTATTTAGAAAAAGGCTCTACGATAAACGGAACTTATTATGCAAATCTAATAAGACAGGTGCGACAAGCCATAGTTGAGAAAAGGCGGGGTAAACTAAGGAAAGGCATTTTGTTTTTGCAAGACAACGCACCCGTTCACACCGCTAATGTTGCGAGGCGTGCTCTGAAGGAAGTTGGTTTTGACGAAATTGACCACCCACCCTACAGCCCAGATCTAGCCCCAAGCGATTATTTTCTATTCAATAATTTGAAGAAAGAGTTGAGGGGAAAGCGATTTAGAAGTGACGAAGAGATGAAGGCGGCTGTACAGGAGCATTTTGAAGGGCAAAATGAAGATTATTTTTTTAATGGCCTAAAAGCACTGTATAAAAAATTTAAAAAATGCATTGATTTAGGAGGAGACTATATTGAAAAATAAACACGAGTTCATTTGTGTAAATTGTTTTTTTCTATCTTAGGCTTAGAACTTTTCAGACGCCCCTCGTAGTCCTAAACTAAGCAATGCTTGTATAGTTGCCGGCAAACTTTTAGAACAAAAATGGCGGATCTGCGCATGTACATTTGTACGTAAATCGGCTACTGCGCAGTCAAGGTTATGCTCAAGAAGTTTGCCGGCAGCTGTACTATGGGTACGAGACGACGGACAAATAAGATCCATGACCCAAGAAATATTCGTATTCACCACACGAATATTTGTCCTTGCCCATTCGAACCCAGGGCCGTCGGCTCATTAGGCATGCGAACTACAAACTGCACCAACCGCGTCGTCAAACCTTTTATCACACGTGTTTCCACGGAACAGTTAAAGGCCTTAAGTTGTACTGTTGGACCGCGTTATCATATTTCACCATTTACCTGCCCGTACTGATATCCACTAATTAATTATTGTGATTGTGAGTTTATCGTATATAATCTCTGGCATAAATCTCTAAGCTTAAACTAATATACCCGATATAGATCTCCCAAAACATATCGATATGTATGGCTATACATATATGGTATTTTTCAGCACACGTCATATTGCGGATTTTTAGTGGTAGGTAGGAACTATAGTTATTTACGATACAAGTGTGTAAGGTAGGTGATATCAGACGAGTGTGATCTTTATTCACGAGCGAGGTATGAGCGAGTTATTAAACAAACACGAGTCGGAAATCATCTTACACACAAGTTTCGTACAAAACTTTACTATGCATGTACGAGAAAATAGAAAATACTTTAATATTCACAAAGACTGTTTGCATTGGAAAAAAGTGTTTTGATTTGATTTATCCAACAAGATGCCGTCGTTAACATTTTTTACTTCTTCAAACACATTTTACGGGTTTAAATTTATGATTCGTCCCTTTATCTCGACATAACTTCAGCCGATTTGCACAAAACAACTTCGAAATAAACTAGACGTCAATAAAAAATAGCGGGGTTATTTGTAAACTGCGCTCGACATGTCTACTACTGCGCATGTGCAAAAGTATTTTTTAATATTCGTATTATGTCAAAATGGCACAAGCGCGTGTACATTCAGCCAAATGTATTTAATTAATAACGATTTAAAGTTCGTTTATTAATAAAATTGTATATCTAATGTCATGAATGACGTGTTAAATGAATTAATTTATGAACTATTGGTTTTATTGTTCTTTATTTCGGTATTTGACTAATTTATGAAACTTTTTGTAAATAATAAAACCTCTTTGTGTGAGGCTGTCAGATACAGCTAGAAATAAAAAAAAAAGTGAAAAGTAAAAAGCACTAGTGTGGAAAAGTAGTACTTTCCGCACAGTTTGAATGCCTAGAATATGCTCTTTTCGAGCACATGCATTGTAAATTTATTTTACTGGTAACCACTTTGGTAAATGCCGTTGAAATCCAGAGAATATCACTGATGCAAATAAAGAGGCAACATGACTAAATATTTAGCAATTATCCAGTATTTCTTGCATTAAGGCAAAACTATCGAAACTAATTAGTCGAGTTTTTTTTTATTCAATAAGATTGAGCAGCATACCGGTAAACAGAATTTTAAATTAAGTTGATGAAAAATCGCTACTGACATGTAATAATGCAAATATATGACAAATGCACATTATTGCCATATGAAATCTCTGAAAAAGAAAAGTTGCGGCCGGAACGGCAAGCACAGGTTTGCCATATATCTTTGTATTTTAACCCCTCGTAAGCCAGTTCAAAAATGTGTCAGTCTAATTAAGACTCATTGACATTTCAACGCAAAGTTCAAACACTCTGCATGGCCAATTCTTGGACATGTGACTAGGTGTACTCATTTTCACACATCTAATTATTTCTATGCTATTTGAACGCAATCCCCGAAAAAAACAATCCTCAAACCAATCACCCAGATACCAAATCCATTTACACGTTCCACGTTGTTGTTATTTCATATCATACGGCGTTAATCCAGATCGATAAGCGATACCTACTACTATATCAAACTAATCTCACTTCTAGAAGGGATTCCGTCGCGATATCTCCAAAAAGCCTTTATCGTCGTATTTACATTCACCATCGTTATCACATATACCTAAACATATAATACGAATCCTGGACATTGTATCAGTCAGGTCAATGGATCGATAGTGAGTAATCACCGTTACCGATTAGATAGTTATTATCGTATATATAACACCCATTACCATCATTTAATAATGTGTCTGATTAAAGACGAGGTATGGGTATTTAAAAAGGCCCTTTGACTCTTAGAAAATTATTTAGTCGAAAGCTTAATTTTGCTGAAAAATCATTTCTTATCATTTTTATTAATCTGTTGTCATAATTCTTGCAAATTGCTTCCTATTGATTAGGCTAGGTAAGGTTAGGGTTGTTTTAAAACAATCTCAAATAGTACGGTTGCAAAGAAAAATGCTTTCTATTTTCGATATATTTCAGTTAAAACAGAACCTCTTTTTCAATGTTTTCGTAGTAGGAGAATAAACCAACCAAAAAGGCTCCTCTAACAGCTGAATATCCCTAGAACTTTCCTGTACACACAAGGTACACATATGCACAAGTGTTCTTGTATTATGTCGGCAAACATCGAGTAGACGTTGTACAAATCGTGTGCGCGTGCGTCAGTGAACCATCTGTGCACACTCACGGGGCCACAATACTATATCGTGTAACTAGGGTAATGTACTTGCATGAACATGTCTCGACCTGTGTTCTACCTTTTTACCGAATTATTTTCCGACTAATGTTTCATCATCATCAGCCTATTCTTGTCCTTCCTGCTGGACAGAGGCCTCTCCAACTGCACGCCATTGTGCACGATCCTCGGCTACTCTCATCCAGGTCTTGCCAGCCACCCTGCAAAGATCATCGCTCCACCTAGTCTGAGGGCGTCCCACACTACGCTTGCCGATCCGCGGTCTCCACTCAAGAACACGTTTACCCCACCGGTTCTTCGGCTAATATGGCCAGACCACTGCCACTTAAAATTGCTAATACGGTGAGCTATGTCGGTAACTTTATTTCTCTGGCGGATCACTAAAATAAATAAATAAAATAAATATAAATATCGTACAACCTCACACAAATCGATCTAGTCCCGAATTAAGCTCAAGAAGGCTTGTGTTATGGGTACTAGACGACGATATACATACTTATGTAGATAAATATATACTTAAATACATAGAACAACCATGACCCCAAGCACAAATATTCGAGTTCATCACACAAATATTTGCCCTGGCCGGGATTCGAACCCGGGACCGCCGACTCAGTAGGCAGCTCTACAAACTGAGCCAACCACGTCGTTAATAGGTTTACTATATAACAATACCAAATAGTTTACGGTTTCACAGAAAATGCTTTCCACCAAATGTCACTTCGCCGAAATAAGACATTTGACGAAAAATAACTCAGGGAGAAGGCAGAAAACAGTTTCGATCAGTTCAGGTATATAGTATAGTAAAGAAAGAAAATTTATTTCGCTGCAATTAGGATTACATATTATAACATGAAAATCATAAGTATTGTGCGAAACAGGAGTCCACTCAGCACATTGCCAAACCACGGGGGTGACTTGACGGCTGGTATTATGTGTATCCACAAGTTGAGCGAAACCGGACTGCACGATGATTTTTAATCGGTGATCACTTGATCAGGTACCAACTTTTCTAACTCAGAAATTGATGGCGGTAATGTTGAAGTCGTAATTACGTGAAAACAAACTTTTATTTTTCGCTGATATTTTTGTCTTAAATTCCTTGTCACCCTACTAATCTGTATGTTTGAGGTTACAACCTCTTAAATAATTTAATGGCAATGACAATTTATGAGTAATAACTTGTCATTGTCATTTCCATTACATAAACAAAGTCGTAGAAAATTTCGTAAAATTTTCCGCCAAAGCGATGGCACTTGACGTAGGTACTTCAATCCTTATTTTTAATTATGTTTCGACTTTTAATTAATTAAACAGTGAGGTAATTGTAGTAGAGTTGCCAAGCCGCGAAATTGTGCGCATCGGGTTACAAGCATGAAATTTCTACCACACATAGAACGTTCCACGGTGATTATTTTCAGATGTGGAGGGAAGTCAGATTCGTCCCCTGTGTGGTGGGAGAGCGGGGTGAAGAGGAGCTTTTACTTTTTTTTATTACTGATCAGTTAAGGCTATTAGGGCTTGTGCGACATCGTTTTCGTGTAAAATAGATATCAGCTATTAATTTTTCATGTTATTTAAGAATAGTTTCATATAAAAATTTGGGTTTATTGCCGAAAAGGTAAAAATCACAACAAGTTTTTTTTATTCAGAACGATAAATTAGTTATCTATTCTGAATATTAACTAAACAGCAAATTTAATGTTGTTTTTAAAAATGTATACATATTGGGCACATCTTATACAAAAAGTACCTTGAAAAAAATGTTGATGTTAAGCCTAGCCTGCGTGTTCTAGTACATTTTGCTAAGTCGCGAAATTGTGTACATCGGGATATAACCACCAAATTTCTACCACAGATAGAGTATTCTGCGGTGATTATTTTCAGATGTAGAAGGAAGTCAGATTCGTCCCCTGTGCGGCGGGAAAGCGGGGTGAATAGGACAAAGGAGTCCTCTTTTTCTTTTTATATTACTGATCAGGTAACGCTAGTAGGACTTGTGTCGTATCGTTTTCGTATAAAACAGATATCAAGAATTCATTTTTCGTGTTATTTATTCATAGTACCATATAAAAATATGGTTGTATTTCCGAAATTGTAAAAATCACAACAAGTTTTTTTTTATTCAGGGAGATAAATTCGTTATATTTCCTGAATATATACAACTAAAAAAAATATTTCAAAATAGCAAATTTAATCTTGTTTCTAATAATATATAAATATTGGGCACTCTTCATACAAACAGTAACTTAAATAAATTGTTGATGTTAAGATTAGCCCGCGTGCTCGTGATACATTAGCAAAAAAAAAATTATTTTAATTACATTAATTTGTTTTTCTAGGACGTATATAGTAAATATTATATGTAAAAGCATGTTAATAATCATTATTTAATGTATTTAATGAAGCGAAATAGGATGCGTTCGGAGATTTACGTTGGTTACGCCGACGTAAAGATATATTTTCAGCTACTGTTTGTATGAGAAGTGCCCAACATTAATATATATTTAGAAACCAGATTAAATGAACTTTTTGAAATAATAATAATAATTTAAAATGTTCACGAAATCGAACTAATTTACCTAACTTGTTGTGATTTTTACCTTTTCGGCCATTACACCCATATTTTTATATAGAACTATACGAAAATAACATAAAAAATGAATTTCTGATATTTGTTTTACTCGGAAACGATACCAAACACGTCCTGGTAGACTTAACTGACCAGCAATAAAGAAAGAAAAGAGGGATACTTGGCCGTATTCACTCCGCTCTCCCGCCTCACAGGGGACGAATCTGACTTCCCTCCACATCTGAAAATAATCATCGTGGAACACTCTATCTGTGGTAGAAATTTCATGCTTGTAACCCGATGCGCACAATTATGTTAGAAAACAGCGGACTAACAACTCTACTATTGCGTGAGGCCTCGCCTATTAAGTTAAATTTTAGCTGGATATTAATATTTTTCTACTCCTGATCACCGATTAAGAATCATCGTGTATACACAGTAGAGGTGTTGTATGTTGTATGAAAGATGTCAGATCGAGATGTTTTTACAATCGTAAAAAATGTTAAAACAAAAAAAATACCTGCCATTTCACTTTTATCTAAAACGACTGTTTTTTTTTCTATCCAATCAGTAATTAAAAACACCGTCATCGACATTCATCATCATCCTCATCCTCCTAGCCTTTGTCCCATATCTTTGTAGAGAGTGAATTCTCAATCAGGGTCGGCTACCTAAATCCCAAGATGTGGCGTAGGCACTAGTTTTTACGTCATCGACATTGCACAACTTAAAAAAAAATTGACTAAATTTGACCTACAGTAATATTTGAAATTTCCAATTATAAAAATTGAACTAAACGAAATGGAACAAAACTAAAAAAGAAACACATTTTTATATTGGTTATATTTTAGACTATTGGCAATTTTAATTTGGTTCCTATTCTTATATCCTTATATGTAATATAAGTTATAATATTCGATAAATAATGTTTGTATATTTTTGTCACTACTGTTTATTTCTGAACGTACATATATTGAAAGAGCAAGGCAAGAACTTATAACCTTTGCGCACAAGAGAGCAAAGTAATCTATACTTGTGTATTCAAGTGTATTGTTTACCTTTAGTCTCAAACTCAACAAGTTATATGCGGTTACTATTGTCATACCTCAAATTGTAATATCTCGAACATGTTTCTCTTACCGATTTTTTTTTATTTATATTATTTTTTTTAAAATTTTTTAAAAGATCTAAGCATACATAGAGACAGACAGCAGGAACGACTTTGTTTTATACTACGTAGTGTTCAGTCAAAAAAAAATCGGCCCGCGTGTTGATTTAGTATTTTACCCGCTTATGGACTGAGGAGGTTAATGTTATTCATTGCTTAAAAAAATATTCAATGTTTTTATAATTTTTGTAGAAACAAGTTGCCGGCAACAAAAAGTTGTATAATATTTGGTAATGCCATCGGATCAATATCGTCTTTATGACGTCAAAGTTTGTAAAGTAAATAATCATTATTACTTAAATAACAGTTACTGCCCTTACACCGTTACTGGGATGTTCTGGGACCGAACATGAATTAAATTTTAAATTATGACTGAGATGTATACAAATAAATAAATACAAAATTTAAAGAACTTCCGACCGATCCAACCAAACAGGTCTCGGCTTTCGATTAAAAAAAAACCGTATTGACATCGGACTATCCGTTTAGGAGCTATTATGCGACAGACAGACACACAGATACACATGTTAAAATTATAACACCCCTCTTTTTTGTCGGGGGTTCAAAATTTTATACACAGGTGTGTTGTGTGAGATTGGTGAGGTAAGCGCGAGCATTTTACTATAAAGAAAATTGTTTTTTTTTAATTATCAGCACAGTAAATTTTCACAAGCGCGGCACATTCGTTCCTGTTTACATACAACAACAATTCTAAAGCGTTTCGATTTTTCACATAATGTTTTAGTTATGCAAGAGCGGTATCTCCTGACACAGGCATATATATGTTTCATAGAAGGTCCCAAACCTTAAATTGTTTACATGTAAAACCAAAACAAACATTCAAATTTTATTCCATAAAGCGTATTATGAAACAAACCTTGCTATCGGGATTCTTATCCTGTTTCCCGCACATCTTCACTGCATCCCCATTCCGTCCAACCTGCTCGACACCAAAATCACATTACACACAAAACGATCACACATCACTTCACAGCAACCGTAATATACCTCACTGAGCATCGGTATCATGAATTTTCCGTGGTACCACATTTTGACACTACATGATCACTTGGATATTTTAGCGGCACTGATATTTTGGCTATCGTTATCAGATAGTGTATCACTGACTTACGTTGCGGTGCGTTCGGGCTAGCGTCGAGGGCGCGTGCGTCAACTTCATGTGCGCGAGCGGTTATGAGATGCGCCGAGACTGAGACCGATTGTGGGTCAGAACGTAGTAACGACGCGGCGCTTGTTTTTCTCGTTATTTGGATATTGAGATGTTTACCGAAGGAGTTTTCACGTGTGCGCTAATTCGGACGTGAATTCACGTTTTTATTGGTATGTTAACGTTATTTATGGACGTAAGTGGATGATATAAGAGCGCCTGTGTGGGTTCTTCTGTGTAAATGTTGTATTTTTGCGTTGGGAGAGTCGGGACTTGTAAAACTGTTTATGAATAATATTAACAGAGTAGTATTTCCATCAAAAATTTTGACATTTCCTTAATTATTATTAAGTTTTAATTAAGTGTAACTATAATTGTATTGTAATATTTTAATCTGCGATGGTACATTGAATTGTTTTTTTTTATGTGTAATTTAATTTTTGCTAAACACGTAGCTATATAAATAATGTAAATATAATATACTTAATGTAAATATTGTATGCCGTAAGACGGTAGATTGTGACACTCTCCAACTGTTTTGTTCCAACTGCTTTGTATCGCACAATCAATGATTTCTGATTTCTGATTTGAGAAAACTTTTGAAGTTCAGTAATATATATTTTTTAAGTTAATGCAAATTTAAATAGTAGTTATCGAGTACCTAATTAGTTCAAGCAAAAGAGGGTGAGAAAATGTCATGTAATATTATATTAAGGTAAGCCCATTTTAAACACAGATTACGATACGTATAAAGCAACCCAAGCAAAGTTAGGTACGAGATTTTGTCGAAATAGTCACACATTTTAGGAATGTCAAATTACATCCCAAAATTTCGCCACGAATAGGGCGGCAGTTACCATTATTTGGTGATAATAAAAAATTAGCTGACATCACCACCATTGTTTGGTGATAATAAAAAATAAGCTGACATTACAAAGTCCATACAAGTATATTTGTATATGGGTTATCCAAGTGAAATGAAATAATTTATTCAGTAAGTAGGCCACAAGGGCACTTTTACAAGTCAGATTGTGAATCTACCGGCATTTACAAGGAGGAGACCGCTGTTGAGAAGAAAGCCGAAAGAAACTCAACAGAAGGTAATTTTTTCGTAAATCACTGTTGAGTTTCAAGTCAACTATATTAGATAGACCAGGAACTAGATCTTATTGTATGGACTTTCTACAATATTTTTGAATAACAATATTTTTGATTATATAATATTGTATACAACCAATAAATAATTGATATTATAACATTATAAATAAGGAAAATATACCTATGACATTTCATCAGGGCCGCTGGCATATTAAAACGTTGATTTATTAATATTTATCACATTCTCTCTCAACAAATATATAATATGAATATTTATCACGACCTTATAACTGGACACAATTTAAAAATAAACACAAACAAACCAATTAAGCGTTACCATTCAACTTCAAGTCTTATGGGCGACCGCTTAACGTCGATAACCTCTTATCACGGTTCAAACATTAATAAACTATCAGAACAGTTAACACTGATCCTGCCCTTACACAAAGCGACCCCAGACTCGTAGATAAACTTCAACCCGTTCGGACAACGGCAATAAATATGCCGTAATCAATAAAACAAAACAACATCTATATAATCGACTTACAGTTGAAATTTGAATGTCATCTTAAGAAAGCCTAATCGATAATAGGTTATCGGTTATGTGAAAACAAAAATAAACCTTCCAAGTATAGATATAAGGCTGATGGTGTGCTACGGAGCGTTGACCTGCGACTTATACGCCCATTTCGTATCTGTGGTGATCTGTGACGTAAGCTCGTTAAACAGATACGTGGCTACCACGCAGTCGCTTCACTGTCAAACAATGTATTCCTTCAAGATTTTGTGGATTCCAGTAAAAGGCCTTATGACGAATATATTGATAATTTTAACCAACTGTTTAAAGTGAATAATACTTTTTTCTGAGTTCTAGATAGCAACATAGTTATTTTATGCTTTCACTGCGTGCAGTCGAAGATAAGTTGAAAAAACTAATTTTCCGCGTGAATTTTGTCAATTTCGAGTGGTTTTAACAAATATTATCAATGAAAAATTCACACTGCAGGTTTCAAATATATACCAATAAATCCAAATAGCCCTGTTCTAGGTAGTAACATCAATATTATGTTAAGAAACATGTTTGATCTTAGAGAAAAATGCCTAAATAATCAGCATTTTAAAAGGAATAAGGCCTCTTAACAATAACTCGCGGGTCACAGTTAAATATGCTGTCATAACCGTTAAGCATATCGGCATGAAACGCTTGGCGACGAGGTGATAACGAAGCAGTATTCTACCGCTAATGGCTGACAAACACGTATAGACACGCCCGTGAGCTGGCAACGGGTTTCTTTGGCTAAGAGTAGAAAAAAGATACACTGAAGATTGTTGTTTATATTTGCTGTAAATGTATTAAGTCAATACGGATGTAAATGCACTGTCATTGGCACATTTAGCTGACATATGCTTATATATATATATATATATATATATTATGGTGTTGCGATGATGCGCAGAGAGCCATGTGACCGGAAAAGTGTCAAGCGTGAATGTGGACAGACCTCTCAAACGGGGATTCAATTGCGCTGACACGTCGTCCACATCAGGACACGAATCTTGTACCTCTGAATTATCGGTCCAACGTACGACATAATCTTTCGAACAGAAACGACTAGGTATACGAACGGGGTCTCATTTCTTAGAAAAACAATTAACATATTTTCATATGACCAAACATACGTTTGGTATAATTTCAGATTGTATAACGTTTCTTAGATGTTTACTTCATAAGTATATCGTTATTTCGTAGAAGCGCAATTGACAATAATTTCTTATAACAATCATTTGTTAGTACACGTTTAATAGAATGCACTATTCTTATAGCAATAGTTTGATGTACATACGTTTATTAGAATGTACTTTTCGTATAATATACTCCTGATATAATTTTAAGCACAATATAAAAGATTTTAGGCTGAGAAAGTCGGAATCTAGGGCTCTCGCTGGTTAGGACGCGTGCCGACACAGAGCACCCTAGAGTGTTTTTGTAAAGCCGGAGGCGCAGCCCTCCCGCCAACAACACATACCGAGATGGCGTCTTTGAGGCTCCCAATTGCCCGGCAATAGGCATGTTGACTTATTTTTTTTTGAGGATGTCAATCGATTCTATTTTTTATTGTGATCAAATGTCTATATGGGACTGACTACATTTAAACTGCTCTAAAAGTCAGAAATGACCGTCAACGTTCAACATTCCTACGTAGCGCTAAAAACGCTCCATACAAAACGCGTCAGGCTAGTGACGTCACAGGCCGGTATAGGTACCAATAATTGTACGGAAAAATTAAGAAATTTGTCATTTTCACGGTGAAAAGTGCGTTTAAGTTCATAGTTGTCATACAATTATTGTTTCGTAAAATTATGAGGATTCTGAAAACATTTTCAATATTTATTTTGGATTAAAAAAAATATCATAAAATTTGCGTACCTTTTAAGTCACATATTTCCAAAAAAGATATATGTTTCTGGATTTTTTTCTTTGTTTCGTGAAATATTTAGCTAATTTTATTCATATAACAATAGTACGCTGTAGAATTCAACATTCAGTCAAATAGCCTATTGGGAAGTGCCACGGGCCTCCAACATGCTTTAAGGCATGCCTTAGCCACGCGTACACGTTCCACCTTTGGAGTCCCGCTCTCTCTAGTACGCTTCGTGTTTAACTCACTCCGGGTCACAGACAACCCCCGCTAGACGGAGCATGTAAGGCGACCCGCGCGCACCAACGATATGGTACGGCAAAACATTAAAGTATCAACACAGCGGACAGCGTTTAGTTGCGTCCATGTTTATGAGGTCTCTCTACACCACTTAACACTACAATTTACCATGTTATTTATTTAATTTCATTTTTCGTTGACGTACGCATGGATCATAAACATGGACGCAACTAAACGGTGTCCGCCGTGTTGATACTTTAACGTTCTGCCGTACCATATCGTCGGTGCGCGCGGGGCGCCTTACACGCTCCGTCTAGTGGGGGTTGTCTGTGCTCCGGGTCCTGACTCTATATGTAGTAGAGGGTGGATCCTCGCGCCGCGGGTGACGTACCTGGTAGGCGGTCCACTGCTGCAGCAGGTGCTGGTGGCAGGCGGCGCAGGCGCGCACGGTGCCGAGCGCGTCCTTGGGCCGCGAGCGCGGCGGCCGCGGGTGCTGCTCGCCGAAGATCGGGAAGTAGGGCTGCTTGTTCTGGAACAACATAAGCAATCATTAATTTTTTTTTTATGTCATAGGGGGCAAACGAGCAAACGTATCGCCTGATGGAAAGCGATTACCGTCGCCCATAAACACCTGCAACACCAGAGGAATCACAAGTGCTTGCCTACCCGGAGGACGAAGATAGAATGCCTCTATGCTAGTAATAATATCCTCGTTCGAAGGATAAAAGGCATAACAGTATATTTTAAGACTGCACCGAGCGAAATGTGGAAAAATAGGCAGTTGCCGTTAAGTAGACAATTCGTCAACACTAGTTGTTTAATCCATTTCTAAACTATATATTTAACACTTCGAAGAATGTGTTAACAACTTCTCCGTGGAAAAGTTATAAGATTATTAATATTTTACCCTATGAAACTAAGTGAAGTTGGACGAAAACTGTCAAATCGTAAGGAAGCGTTAAGTCTTTTTTTATACTTTAACAATAGAAACCTATTCTGAGTTACAGTTAAAAAAAAATGTTTACATAACAATTTGTCCGCATCTCATATTTCAATTATTGTTCGGTATTAAAGGTCCAGATTTATCAAAAATAGCTTTTAATTCTCCCTACATTTTTACTATGGCGGCCGCGCGCCGATCTAAATACGCATTCCCCGCGCTCCATAGTTCAGTCGCTAACGCTCGGCGCAGTCTTAACCCCCGATGGAAAAAGAGGGATGCTATAAGGTTTACGTCACTCTAGGCCGTAGGCTTACTGGCCAAGGCAAGACATAAGGGTCGATTACAAAAAAAAAAATAGTTAAGGGCTTTAATTAAAACAAGACTTAATTGATTCCTTTGTGTGACGAAAGTTACCCATACATTTTCGTCACACAAAGGAAGCCATCGTGATTTTTTGTTTACTAAGCTTTCAACTATGTACATTTTTTTTGCAATCGACCCATCAAACATACAAACCACGAGCGGTGATACGTACAGCCGCAGATCGCATATTTATGACCCTCACCTTCAATTTGGGCCGCAAACATCTGCAATTTATTCACGAATTGACCGTCCCAGGTATTTGTGTATCATCGTAATCGTAGCTCACATACGGATGGATCGATTTGATTACGTTTTTTTTACCAAAAGGCCGAGATGGTTCTTAGCTATGTCTAGTAAAACAAAACCGCAGCCGCGATATTTATTTTTTTCCTAATTATATCGAAAGTGCTCGTGATTCTGAGTAGTATATACCTAAAATATTCGAAACCTAAAAATTCGGATGTACAACAAAAAATAGAATAGAGCATTAAAATAATCTATGCGACAATATTAAAATACATGAATAAAATACGAGTCACAACACTAAAACCGCGTCATTGTCAGTTCAAAAAACAAAATTCGTCCCTACGGTTGACAAAAGATAAGAGCTTGTATGGATCTAGGTTATGCTGCTATTACATCGGATTATAGAAGAGGGAACGTTCTTTATTCTCACAGGCATTTCATCAGAAAATTAGGCCCCGGAATCCTTAATTTCGCAAATGTCCACCGGCAAGACTCAAGCCTAAATCTGACAATGACCCAACCCAAGTTTAATGACAACCTAAATCTTCAAGTTTTATAAATCTTATTAAATTAATTAGTTTAATTAGATCGTCGTGCGCAACATGACCTTTGGATAAGGATGTGGGTCAGGCAGCGTGGTTATTGCCTTGTCACGTGACAATGGAATAAGTCTTGATTGTCTTGTAGACCATTTTGTTATACAGGACTGTTTGAGAAAATCATATACTTTAGAGCGCAATCGTATTAACTTTTCGGAAAAAGTAGTTGCAATTAGGACGTTAGTGCACAATTCTAGGTTTAAATTTCACTGGCGAAATAATTGTATTTAGTAAGTGTGTGAACTAAGGTAGGTATCGACATGAGAGTATAGCGCGTGAGCTGACAGAACGTGATTCGAGTTGTATGCCTGTCTCTCTCGCTCTTACGCGATTCAGATAAGAATCTCTTAGTTTTCACACAAATTTTGCGCTGTACGTTGCGATTTTAATACCTTTAAAACAACAGTGAAATTGAACATCGAAATAGTGAGTTAGAAGTACGTATTTTAAATCCCGAATTTTATTTTTTCCTTATTGAAGGTCATACTGTATTTCAGTAGTTTATTATCAGTATGTAAAATTACTTGGCCCTTAAATTCTTTTGAATAGTGTATATGTAGGTATAAGGTATGGAAAGTCTGCTCATGAAGGGCCAGTTGCGGTGGTGTGGACACCTTGTGCGCATGGATTCCATTAGGCTGCCCAAAACCATGTTCTACTCAGAACTAGAGCTTGGAAAGCGCAAGGCTTTAAGGCGCAACCCAGGCCTTCCTACAGCTACACGTACAACGCAGACGGACAGCTTCACTGTCCCACTTGTGATCGTGTGTTCGTGAATAAGCTAGGTTTCACGAGCCACGTGCGCGCGCACGCCAGAAATAACTGACAGGGTGTCGCCGTTGACGGATACGTCAAGGAGGACATCATCATCATCATCATCATGTAGGTATGTATGTTCACATAACTTCAAAACTATTTAGAGTGGAGCAAAAAAAAAAAATAATGGTCCAGGCAGGGTTCGAACCCGCGTCTCCAACGGCTTGCCGAGCCAACACGGTATTTGGTATATTCAAAATATATGTGAAAAGGCGAACTTATCCCTATAAGAGATGTATATAGCAGGTAATAAGTGTGTGTTTTTGAATAAGGAAGTTGCTTTGGAGACGGTGGTTCGAACCCTGTCTGAACCATTAAATTAAAATCTTTCACTTGATTGCAGTGGCGTGCACAGAGTTTTACGACAGGGTAGACAGAAAATTTTGAGAACCTAATAACTTACAGAAATACTGCGGGACAGTTTTTTTTCTTCGTCTTCTCAAATATCAAGCAAATCTCTAAGTAATTTCCTCTATTAACTGACGACCGCAAACAATAAACACCACCACAATTATCACAATTAAAATTATCCAATTTCAGACAACTTTTAAGAATACACTAAAACTTTTATTCGCTTATTTACTAGTCACCACTATCACACACGTAATAATCAAAACAAACAATAATGGCGTCCAATCCAAGTATGCAAAACCAACAAAAATACGACAAACTTAAATAGTACTGTTTTTGCACTAATTAAAGTTACAAAAAAGCGCCTTTTTAAATTCGTTACATACTCAACATCGGAAAATCGAATCTACAAATAATAGCTAACGAGAGAGCGAGACAGGCTACCCGTTCGGAATTGTTCGCTTAACATCGGGCGTCGCGGTATTCGCGCCTCGCTCGCACCGAATGTTGTTCGCCGATCGAGTCGCGGGTCGGAAACATCTTACTTCCGTAAGGAAGTAAAAGACATGAGACAGTGTCTTACTTCTGTATTTGTGTGCGTGAGTTTTGTTATTGTGTGCAATATTTTTATAAGAACGCACACACACGCGGTCCGTGTTACCATGAGGCACACAAATATAAATTTAGACAGAAAATCGCCTGTCTTTACCGCTTTCGGCGCGCAGCGGCGCTAGTGCCGCGGAATGGTTCAAGTCAATCTCCACGGAATCGACCAATACGTACGTAATTTTGGCGCACCGACTCGATAGATGGCGCGGATCGCAAATTGATTATTTTTGTACATTTGTTTTATATAATTTTATAAAAAGGTAATGTTTGTAACAATAAATAATATATTTCGTTCCTGTAATCAACTAGGGTAGGCAGTGTCTTTTTGTCTTTATAAGGTGCACGCCACTGCTTGATTGTGAACACACGGAAGTTATTATCTCGCACCCTGTACATGCGCGTACGCAGTGCCCTCGCGGCCGTGTGTCCGCCAACACTCGGGGCAGAGGTCAGAGGTCAGAGGTCACCGCGGCCGCGCGGGCGGAGGGTGCGTGTGACCGCCTCACACGACACATGTTAACTACAATCGGTACACAACACTATAGAGTGGTAGACAGACTTAAAGAACATCTTTAGCATAACTGTGAAATCATATTTATTATCGCGAGACAAATATCAACTCTCTCCTAAGTCGCTACCCAAGTAGCACAACTGGGTCTAAATAGCTCGTATATCATATCTAATTAGATGCTTAAGTGAAATTTACCACCATGACTAAGTGCTATATAGGTGGCAAGAACCCTTATGCCACCAGTATAGAACCAAAAGGAGAAAAATTGCAGCCTATTTTTGGTGCTAAATAGAATCCATAAGAGATCTCACAATTACCTTAAGTGGTAATTAGAACTATGGGTGAAAGTTATGCGCAGTGAACGAATGAAAACATTTCAGTTCGGTCAATGAGTGATAAATGAGTAGCCAAAATTATCTTTGAGTGGCGAGGCAACTGTCAAATTGTGTTTTATTAAAACATTGAGGTATTATTTATAATAGAGCCACAGACCCGAACAAAATTGTCGAAAAAAGTGGCACTGCTGTCATGTTCAAGTAGATGCCAATAACGCTTATTTATAATTAACAACAACATAATTACTTCGTACAAAATAACTCTTTACTCAAACGTTTAAGTGTCAAATTGGCTTACGTACTTATTATCACAAATATTTTTCGTGTAAATTAACTTTTTTAGCGTATTCTGACTCATGTCTCTTGTCAAACTTGGAACATGGCACGAATGGAGCAGATTTTAATAGTTTTACATACTAAAAATATTTTAATTATTATTTTATTTAGGTATTAAAATATATTTGTTGTTTGAACTAAATAAACTCGTAAATTGTTAATAACAAATTAAGTAACGTTTTTATTTAACAACTGCATAAAAGGGTCCCGACACTGCATAGAAGGGAACAGTAATAATGACATTATGATTTCTCAACTCATCTTGTTCTAGTATGTGAAATGAGAGTAAGGCAAGTGCAAAATATTAACATTTTTAACCCTTTAAAGTTTGATGGCGTGGCGTGAAAGTCGGTGACGTAGTATGCACGGCAGCACACATTGTCTTTAGGTGTTCTTGGCGTTCAAAGGATTAAACTGACAGTGTCTAGACTCTGAGACAAAATAAAACAATGACAACAGAGCAATTTATTTATTAATGTAACCTGTAGGATCTGCCTGTAAAAGGCATATGTTCATAACACTGGCTCACTCTCCGCCGCACACATAGCAATGTCATGCGTCCACTCTCGCCCTCGGCTCGCGTGTAACTAAACGCAGCATCCTATGTGGCGTGCGCCTGAGACAGTGTATATCTATTTATGTATAGATACCTACTATCACAAACACTACATAACCATTTTACGCTTCTTTTGTATACATCGTCATTTTTTTACGTTTTTATAGAGATATTAAAGCTGTGTTGAGTGAAAGACTTTTACGCTTCTTTTGATTAAACATAAAAAAAACATATATGATTATGCCAAACGAACACACGAGAGACGAATTATTTGGCTGCTATTATTCTTGACGTCTGTCTCTTACTAAACGTGACCTCTATTTTTCACGTTGTTTAGGATCGCGTGGGAATCTTTAATAAAAAAAATAGGATAATTATTTATTGCACTCCTTTATTAATTAATAAAATATAAAACTATAGCGACTCCTTAGATTTTTGTTCTGTGATGAGGTGCATTTTGTAGGGACAAAGTTAATAATTCTAATCTAAAATATGCTATGATTTTACATAGGATTCGTTAATTAATCAATAGAATCGGCGTAAAAAAGAATATTCCAACCTTTTTCTTTATTTTATAGCTGTTATTTCTGCAATTTTTCACTGAAAATTAAGTCATTTTTGAGACCCGTCACGTGTCATGGTCTAAACGAGACTGATCGCCCAACTAATGCGATTTGTGATTTTGCATTACTTGGGAGGGTGCCATTTTTTCCGTCGGATTGTGTGTCCATGTAATTAATACGTCAATGTATTAAAAGTAATACGTGATCTGCCATATTCATTTTGGATTTATATGTCTGTTTGATTGTGATTAAAACTTTACGTTATACAAGCATTGAAATAAGCACGAAATTCTTGCGAATTTTTTTTTACTGTGAAACTATAGTATGTTTTCTTTGTAAATTTCGACGCGCCCTTCATTTGATCAGGAATATTAAAAAAGAGAGTGCTAAATTAAATAAGGAATAGATACTGATAAGAAATAAAACTGTTAAAAACCTGACCTAATGATTGTAGGTTACGTACAATGTTAAAGTAACATCGTCACAACTATCAAAAGTCTGTGATTATGCGTGAGTGTGATAAAATTCTGGTTAAAATAATCAATTTTCATAGGCTTCCATTTGTAAACATGGCGAAACAAAAAAGATCCTACAGTGTTTATTTTCACTTATTTGTTCCTTATTTGGAACTATCAAGTCTAATAATCACTTATTTGTACGAGGGGCACACCGAAATGATCGGGAATAGAGTACTTTAAACTGAGTTACATTAAATCCTTTTTTGTCACATGCATACTGGCGACTTACAATCACGATGCCGTTTTTACAATTTAAAAAAAGAACGATATATTTTTTTAATTCCATTTTTAAATTGACAACTCGATGAACAAAATGGAGCTGACGCGTGAAAATTTTCGTGCAATTATTTACCATAACTTTCGTCGTGGCTTATCTCCAGATGAATGTCGCAATGAGCTTGTTACTATATACGAAATTGAAGCACCTAGTCAGACGACAATATATCGGTGGTATGCTGAGTTTCGACGGGGTCGTGCCTCTCTTGGCACCGTACCTTCATCAGGTCGGCCGAAAACGGCGGTTTCGCCTGAAAACATCGCGGCTGTGGAAAAACTACTAAAAGAAGATAGACATGTGACATACGAGCAGATTCGGGCAACCATAGGCATTGGAATGACTGCAATTCACACTATTTTGCATGGTGAATTGGGTGTCAGAAAATTGATTTCCCGATGGGTACCCCATAATTTGTCTGAAGAGCAAAAGGCGGCTCGTGTTGATTGGTGCCGATCTATTCTGAAATGCTACAATGGAGGAAAGTCAAAAGCCGTTTATAATATGGTCTCGGGTGACGAATCCTGGATTTATTCTTATGAGCCTGAAAGAAAGCACCAGTCGGCAGTATGGGTCTTCGATGACGAGGTCAAACCAACGAAAGTTGTGCGTTCTCGAAGCGTGTCGAAGAAGATGGTGGCTTCGTTCGTCTCAAAAAAGGGGCATGTTGCCACAATTCCTCTAGAAGAACAAAGAACCGTTACCGCTGATTGGTATATCACAGTTTGTTTGCCGGAGGTGCTGGCCGAACTTCGCCAAGGGAACCCGAGACGCCGCGTCATCTTACACCACGACAATGCGAGCTCCCACACCGCCCACAAAACAACTAAATTTTTGAACGACGAAAACGTTGAGTTGATGTCCCATCCTCCATACAGCCCTGACCTGAGTCCAAATGATTTTTTTACGTTCCCTAGAATTAAAGATTTATTGCGTGGTCAGCGGTTTGAGAACCCAGAAGCCGCTGTGGAAGCCTATAAATCGGCCATTTTGGCAATGCCTACTTCAAACTGGAATTATTGTTTTAATGACTGGTTTAAAAGAATGCAAAAGTGCATTGAATGTAACGGAGAATACTTCGAAAAACAATAAAATATAATTTATGTATATAGTGCACATAGTTTTTTAAATTCCCGATCATTTCGGTTTGCCCCTCGTATCTTGCGAGTGGCAACGCAGTGAATGATATTACCAATAGTAATTATTTGCTCTTTTGTAGACTATTAAACAAGCAAGACTATTAAATATATTTTGACAAGGCGCAAATAGGAACTATAATAGAACTTTTAGTTCGTTAGTGGTTTGAAATAAGTGAAAATAACTGCTTTTGGTTCCAAGAACCTCCTACTGAGACCTATTTATGCGTTGGAGTGGCAATAAGGTACTTCTTAGGCCTTAAAGTTGCAATATTTTTTGGTTCCAAAAGAGCCGTAAAATTATCCCTTTAGCCACTATTGGTAATATAATTCGCTATTGTACTAGTCATTTGGAACTTTTAGTTCCAAATAAGGGTATGTTCCCACTTATATGTAAAAGTTGCTTATAAGTGATTTTAAGGCCTTATATAGCACTATTGCTTCTTATTGAGTGACAATTTGAACCTGCATGCAACTTTAAGTAGCAAAATCGGCTTTTTCCCACCATGAGTAATAAAGTAGAAACAAAAAACGCTCCTATGCAACTACAAGTGATAGGATGAACTCATATACAGTTTTGAGTTGTGTTTAAAGCTATAAGTTGTATCAAACACTGTTAAACCACTCATTTAGAACTCAAAGCTATAAGATAAGCTGCAAAATTCACTAATGTGCTGCTTGGGTAGTTACCAAACATAGGAAAACGGATGCCGTTGAATCGCAGGACATACGGAATCACATGAAGCTGCGTTAGTACAGCTACATAATATTTGTGTTAAGAAAATTAATTTCGCCGTTTTTATGAAATGTAATGATTTTATTTGAAATTAAATTAAATGATTTCTTTGCATAAAAATGGTTGTTACTATCGTGTGTTTGACTTAACATAATTAGTATGAGCACCACATGTTTAGCCAACATGGCATGCAAAAATTAACATCTTTAATAGTATGAATGTCGAATCTATATATCCAGTAAAATCATCTCTAAATTATGTCTATTCCTTAAAATTAAAAAAATCTGTCAAAGTATAAAAACATTTACCTAACCATCTTCTTAATTTCATTACAAACACTTTGTCAGGCAGTAATCTTATTTCTTAAGGTATGTTATTGTAGACTCGAATACTCATAATGTAACTTTTTTTTTATATATAGTAGTTCTACATGGTGGCATTAGCAGCTTATGTTCGTACCTTGCTCTTAATCTATTGTGAGATTGCGGTTTTTTAAAGTGATGATGCAAGTTTAGAACGAAACATGCTAAATCTAATAATTCTAATACTAATACTATGGTGTAACTGTTGACAACGCACTTATTAACTTGCTTACTGAGCCAGCGGTCCTGTATTCGAAACCCGGCAATCTTTATCTCTATAAGAATGTTTATCAACGTCCGGTGCCCATAACACAAACCTACTATTAGAGCTTATACTGTGGCACTAGGTCATTTTTTCTGAAGTTGTCCGATATTTATTAATTTTTATTAGCTAACGACAATCTTTAATTATTTTTATTAAAGCAGTAACGTCTGCTAACGTAAACTAAATGTTTACAAAATTAAAGGTTCGAATCCTGTCCGAATCATTAAATTTTTCAATTTTCGCTTCATTTGTGAACAAAGACAATCTTTAAGGTAATTATGAGTGATAAACAATTCCTACAATCGTATAAATAACTGTGATACTTCATACAAGAAGCAGTTTTACCCGCCCATAAATCATAATAATAGAATAACAAAATAAAAACTGTTGCTCCACCAAATTTCACCACCATCGTCACTCGCAAATAAGTGATAATGATAATGTGATAATCTGATAACTGAAAATGTCATGTCTGGCTACGTTTGACATCTAAAATGTTTTTGATTATGCTCTTATAGTGCAAACTACTTACGCCAAGTAACATTATCGTAAAGTTTATAATAGTCGTTGAGAGGCCGATCTTAAGAGGCCTTATTACTTTTAAAATGCTTTAGATTGTTTAAGACATTTTTCTCTACGATAAAATATGTTTCATAATATATTATTGATGTTACTACCTAGAATAGGGTTATTGGAATTTATTGGTACATACTTGAAACCTACAGTTAGAATTTTTCATTGATAAATTTTGTCTCAAATGTACTTGAAATCGACATTTGCGACTGCACGCAATGTTATTAAATAGCTACTATCCAGAACTCGGGGAAAAGTATTATTTACTTCAAAATGTTGAAATTATCAATTATATTTGTCCTAATATGAAAAAAAAAATTATACCTAAGGAATAAGGCCTCTTAAAGTATTGAAACGTTTATTTATTCAATTACTTATGAACGATTTTCGACGTACATATCTCGAACGAGATTGCGCAATTAATGTTTGCGTCAAATATTAATATCGGGTCATTAATGTGGTGTTTAACTAACAAAGCTACAAAATTGGGTTATCCGATGCATATTGTAAACAATGAATGTAACCCCGGATTCTAGAAAAATACATAATATTGACCAGTATTAATCTTATTAAAAACTTCCATGAGACATATTTTACTATTATATGAATAGGTGACGTGTAATTGTCAGGAAAATTGTGAAACAAACGGACCGTTCCAGACAATTCACCAGTATTATTTATTGCTTTTAGGTCCGAAAGCCACTGTACGACGTACAGTAGTAGAAAACATCACTTTTTGACCCTTAAATTGTGTCTGTTACTATGATTATGAACGTGGAAACATAATATGAGTGATGACGTGCTCGGGGTCAGATCGGATATCGGTATCGGTCGGGCCTCTCGCGGTAAACACGCCAGCCTTCAGTCGATACACTTGGACACGTCACGGCTTCATTTTCTGCCGGATCAGCTAGAGTTGATAAGGACTCTAAGTCTTTAATAAAGAAGTCCTAAAGGTTGTGGCTGGCAGGCTGGACTGTCCCATACAGGCACATTGGATGCAACTCCATGTGCATGGGACGACTGACTTGTGAGCCACGCTCCCACTCTGTCTTGTATCTTTGGTTTGTTTTAATTTATTTTTAGTTTTTGTATTTTTGTTTTTATATTGCTCTGTCTAACACTAGGGGTAAGTTCTATGTTACTAACACATTATATGGAGCCAAGCTCTGAAATAAATGATATTTATTTTTAATTTTTATGTTTTTTAATGGCCAAGAGTACGCTACTGCCAGCTGCACCAACTGTTTTCTTGTGGATGGGCCGAGGGGATGGAGAGATACAACGTGTGCTTCCGATCGAGTATATTTCGAAAGTGAATACTTAAATCATAATCCATACTAATATTATAAATGCGAAAGTGTGTCTGTCTGTTACCTCTTCACGCTTAAACCGCTGAATCGATTTTGATGAAATTTGGCATGGAGATAATTTAAGATCCGAGGAGGGACATAGGATAGATTTCATCCTGGAAATTATCCCTAAAAAGATTGAAAAGTGAGTAAGTAATTCATGATGATATTGATGACCCTGTAGGAAATGAAATGATTAGACCAAAAGCACAATTGCTCTTACATTTGCTTAGGCGCTTTTAATAATCCCTTTTATTAATTAAGGTGATTAGCGGGATATGGATATCTATCGTGTTGTACGAGGTTGCTTCCATAATTCCAAGTTCCACGCGGACGTAGTCGCGGGCAAAAGCTAGTTCTATATATAAGCTAGCGACCCGCCTCGGCTTCGCACGGGTGTAATGCTGATAAATTACGCATGTATTAAGCCGAACAGTTGTTTGTTATTGTTGCTCACTAGCTAGTATAATTATATCCGTATTACTTAGCTTACTTCAGTTTATTATAGTACATTATTACGTTTTGTTTTCTCATGTAAGTGAATTAATGTTACTCTTTTTGAGAAAAATAAAGATCTTTAAACCGATGTATAATAGGTATATATAAACCTTCCTCTTAAAATCTTCCTCCTCTATATATTAAAAAAAAACCTCATCAAAATCCGTTGCGTAGTTTTAAAGATCTAAGCATACATAGAGACAGACAGACAGACAGTAGGAAGAGAGTTCTTTTTCTACTATGTAGTGATTAATAACAGCGCCCTCTATTGGTTTGGCTGGAAACTATATACTTAGGGTCTATCTCATATTTACTCCAGTAACCAAGCCATTTATGCAGGCCATTTTGGTAACCAGTCGACTGAACGGATTTGAATCAAAGTAGGTAATCAAACTGTTACTTAATTTCGAATCACACTCGTGGTGTTTACAGCAAACACAACCATTGGTTTTTAACAGTTCGTTGAAAAGGTTATATAATGTCTCAATTTAAACCATTAGTACCCACATAAAAAAAAGACATTACATGTTTCATAAATTTATAATGTCTCAATCTGTTCTGATAATATCTTACAGGTTGAAGACCCCGCAGAGTTCACTCTATCTACAACCCCTGAATAAGCATTCTCTAATCAAAATCACACGCTACACTACACCGACCGGATTTACTACGTTCGTCCTCAGTTGTAAAACTGTCCGGTTTCAACCGGTTATACCCATATACCTACTTGTATACTATCGCTAAACAAGTCATCATATTCGGTCAAAGACAGCGCGTACTTGATCGCATAAAGTGCTTCGGTAAAAGGTCGTATCTTTATATTGATTCCATACTAAGATACGACTTTTAAACGTAGTACGGCAGTAGTGGCTCGTGATTTTAAATAAAGGAAACAAGATATCTCTTCCAAGTATTCTTTTATAGTAATCGTGTTTGCGAATGATTTTCGTTTGTCACATATTTGGATTAGCTGATTTGTTGAGTCATATTTATATGTTTCGTCCGCGTAAGTTTTTCTATACCGTATACGGATAAAAAGTATCCTATAACCATCTTTGGATGTCCCTATCCCTGTACTAAAATTTGTCGGGCCGTTTCGGCGTGATGCGAGGACAAAGGAAATTATGAAAACAGATGGCGCCAGGTTGGCACGGCGCCGCGCGCCCATACAAAACAAATGACGATCCTGTATCACGCTATTAAGATTTTTTCTGAAATCATGACCAGGGTTCGGAAATTCGGATCGATATTTACCCAAACTTATGGCAGCGGCTTTGTTATTCAGTCGTAGGTATAGGCGGCTTTGTTTGATGTATGAGTGAGAAAGCAATAGGATTTACATTTGAGCTGTCATCAAATACCGTATTCGAATCGAATCGTAACACACTGCACTGACACGTGGTTCACTTCAAGGTAATATACAACTGTAATAAAACGAAACTATTTCAAAACGTATATCTCTAATTTTCACACTAAGGGTTATTGGTCACAGTACGCACCCTCACACGTTAGCTAACTGTCACAACAACAATAGGGTGCATCTCTTGAAGCCGTACTACTTGCCTCTCGCTCGCACTCGAGTGCAATATGAACTGTGGGTGAACTGAAAAACAGTACAAGTCGCATATAACCCAGGAGCAAAGAAACGCAAGTCTTACAAGTTATGCTCTTTTGACTCTAGTATATCTGTGACTGATACTCCCTTTTGACTAGACTTTTCACATCATGCAAAGAAAGTAACTGACTTGATTTTCAATAAACGTTAAGCCCTTTTGTAATTATTGCGATAGATGCGGCTTACAGCGTTATCAGTAAACCGAAGTACGTGTTAGTGTCAGATCAAGGCGATTTTACCAAGTACTGCCCGCCTAGCACTGTGTGCTAGAGGTATCTACAAGTTCATGGAGGACGTAAATACGTTACTTTAGTAGTACTAGGTGATTAATTATTATGAGGAACGAAATATATAAATACTTTTTTCTACTCCAGTACTTTTTTCTGTCATTTATATAGTTACTAACTCTAATATAAAGACATAAAATATGAAAGTCTGTAAAAGTCTATACTCTACTGCCCAAAAACACACTGCTAACCGATGGTATAATGTTGCCAAAAAAGCATCACTTAGTACCACAGATTACAAGATGAACAGCTGCATTCACACAATTTTCAAATTAAAAAAAAAAGCTTATTGTAAGGCATTGCTGCCAACTTAAAAAAAAGTTTTATCTTCAGTGCATGGATGTTTAGTATAGTGAACGTAACCTTTATGTATAAGTTTAATTTTTTTGACAGATGTTTAGTATGGTGATCGTATACCTTTATGTATAAGTTAATATTTTTTTGACAGATGGATGTCAATAAAAAAAAGTTTATCAGAGACAATTTTTCTTTTTAATTTTGTTGATTCCGAGCGGGAACACATGTAATTATTTTCTTTGTTGTTTATTTGCATTTTATTTATGAAATGTCGAGTCGTAGAAAAAGTATTGTATGCAACGGTGTATAAGTAGGTCAAAAAACACTCGTGGCATCTTTCTTACGATGTTCGCTACGCTCACATCGTAACCCATGCCACTCGCGTTTTTTGGCCCCTCTTATACAACGGTTGCATAAATAGTAGATTGTACGACAAGTGCATAAAACGCATCATTTTACACGAGACGTTTATCCATCCGAGCGAGCCTGCGAGCGAGGATGAATATAAAGTCGAGTGTAAAATGCGTTTTATGGACGAGTTGCACACTCTACTTTTCACTTCGATTGCGAGAAAATGAAACTGTACCATGTAAATAACATATATACACATATCATGTATACCTACTTAAAAACAAATTTAATTAAAATTTAAAGTAATAGTTTAAAAAGTAATAAATGATAGTACATAAAAGTTACAAGTTTATTTCAAGAAATTTTATTGTGTACTTTGGCTGTTGGTATATTTGCCTTGGTCTTAGAATACTAACAAAACGAAATAAAATAAAGAGTTTAAACCCGTTCCAGACCTTCCGATCCGATCTTTTTCTATTCTCCCGATAAATCAGATCGGATCGGAAGGTCTGGAACGGGTTTTATTGTATGAAGTTTTATGTTGTTTTTTTTTTAACTGTCTATTAAGAACCTTTTTCGTGTGGCTGTTGGACCGATCGCCTTGGTCTTCGACGACGATTTTACTTTATGCTCTAGAGCATAAAAAGCGACTTTATGTCGCCTACGCACAGCCTAAAGTCGAACTTTAGAGCGAGAGAAGTGAAAATACTATTATCTATCCAAATATCATAATAAGCCCTCCATGATGCGTTCAAGAACCGCACATGGCACATTATGACCACCATAAAAATGGACTGTTTTGTTACAACCAATTTCTTATCTGTAAAAATGTTATTATTGCTAAATAATAACATCGATTTCGATAATATTTTTCACTGCCCAAAGGTTGTCTGGAAGAGATCGCTCTTTAGCGATAAGATCGCCTGTTGTCTACCGTTATTTATAAATTGTATTTATCTTGTTTCCTTTTGTAAACTTTTATTGGTGGCAATAAAGTATTGTTGTATTGTATTGTATTGTATTGTATTGTAATATTATTTATTCAAATTTCGAACATCTCTGAAAAACAAAGACTTAACTGGCGTTGAAAGTCGATGAATGTCACTGATGTAAACAAAGAGGAAACGGGACTAAATATTCCCCGAATTTCAAGTAATTTGAGCATGATAAAGCCAATCCAGTGATAAAATTAAAATAAAAAATCTCAATACGATTCGATTCTTCTTCTATTCATAGCAGTAAACAATGTTTAGAAATTAGTTGATGACATATCGAGACTGACAGTTTATAATGAACATTTAAGACGTACCTATGCACATTATTTCCATATGAACTATTATCCCAAGGTTAAACTGCAACAATTTAAGCTATACCTCATTCGTATTTAACTAATAATTCCACTTATTTAAGTATACTTGCAGAGTACATTACATACTTGCAATCTAAAGTTGGATAACTTTAATTAAGGAAATATAAACGTTTGAATCATGGTATATATTTTTTTTTTTTTTAAATAGCAACCGGTCACAGTTAAGCGACCATTACTGCCAATGTCTCGTTGCCAATCGCACTAGGCGACTAGATAGAGGATTGATACCACGTTGTACGGTGAGTTGTAAAATCGTGCTTTTTGTAAAGTGATAGCGATTTACAAAAAACCACGCGGACTATCGGGCCTTGACCCAGGAAGGGCTATGAACGCTTCAAGTTGAATTCTTCATTAGCTATTCACTCATACGTTAGATCACTGCACAATACGCTATCAATACTACACATTGAACAACTAAAATGAATAAAATAATGAACAACGAAACTTAAACGCATGCGGCCATCTTGAGACAAGAACCGGAAGTCCGAATCATGGTATAATAATATGGTTTGAATAAAGCGTGTCAAAACAACGCATTCACAACAAATAACCGCGACACCTAGCGCCATCTATTCATATATGGCGGAACTAGGACTAGACCCAGCTAACTTTATATGACAAATACAAATACAAATACAAATACAAATATCTTTATTTTGCTTAAAAATGTGGTACAAAAGCTGGTATACAAATGTTATTTTAGACACACACATTCCACCAGAAACTGGCATGCAAAATTATCATTGACAAATGAGAATCGTGTTTACTAGAATGTCACAATTACTTACACTTATATTAATTTAAAATTGAATACCTAACTAATTCACATTATACACACCACGGAAAAGAAAGTTTAATAAAAACAACAATAAAATTACAGTTACAATTATATGGTCAAGTAAAATGTTTGAAATGTCAATATGATTATTAAATAATAACAATAATAAATACAGTTAAATTAGTCGAATATCTCTTCAATATTTGTGTGATGAACCCGAATATTTGTGCCTGGGTCATGGATGTTATTTGTATTTAAGTATGTATTTATTTATATAAGTATGTTTATCGTCATCTAGTGTCCATAACACAAGCCTACTAGAGCTTACTGTGGGACTAGATTGATTTGTGTGAGGTTCTCCGTTATTTATTTATCATTTTTAGGGTTCCGTAGCCAAATGGCAAAAAACGGAATGATAAGTTGATAAGGCAGAGAAAGAGTATCTTTTCTGATTAATAAAAAAAAAACAGCCAAGTGCGAGTCGGACTCGCGCACCGAGGGTTCCGTACAAACACTTTCCATCCCTAAGTGGTTAAGTTAAGTTTGCACCTGGTATGTATAGCGCCCCATATAAATTAGGTGCAAAGTTAGGTATTAAAATATTAAAAAAAAAATACTTACTAGATCTCGTTCAAAACAATTTTCGTTGGTAGTTTTTATAGTAATGTACATCATATGTTTTTTTTAGATTTTTCATTTTCTTATTTTAGAAGTTAGAGGGGGGGGGGACCAACTTTCTTCCACTTTGGAAGCGTCTGTCACGCAAACTATTCGGTTTAGAAAAAAAATATTTCAGAAACCTCGATATCATTTTTGAAGACCTATCCATAGATACCCCACACGAAGGTGTTTGATGAAAAAAAATTTTTGAGTTTCAGTTCTAAGTATGGGGAGCCCCCAATATTTATTATTATTTTTTTATTTTTGCATCAAAATCTTAATGCGGTTCACAGAATACATCTACCTACCAAGTTTCAACAGTATAGCTCTTATAGTTTCGGAAAAAAATGGCTGTGACATACGGACGGACAGACTGACGGACAGACGGACAGACAGACATGACGAATCTATAAGGGTTCCGTTTTTTGCCATTTGGCTACGGAACCCTAAAAATGATAAATAAATAACGGAGAACCTCACACAAATCAATCTAGTCCCACAGTAAGCTCTAGTAGGCTTGTGTTATGGACACTAGACGACGATAAACATACTTATATAAATAAATACATACTTAAATACAAATAACATCCATGACCCAGGCACAAATATTCGGGTTCATCACACAAATATTGAAGAGATATTCGACTAATTTAACTGTATTTATTATTGTTATTATTTAATAATCATATTGACATTTCAAACATTTTACTTGACCATATAATTGTAATTGTAATTTTATTGTTGTTTTTCTTGATTATATTTTATTTCTTTTCTTAGTATATTAATATATAATGTGATGCTAGAATAGTGGTAGAGATAATATAGCCTTAAGTAAAATCTGACATGTAAGTGTTTCAAATACAATGATTATTGTTATTGAATAAAGAATTGAATTGAATATTTGCCCTTGCCGGGGTTACGTTGCCTACGGATAATACCGCTAGAGTCTGGCTAGCCAAATAATGTTGACAGATATTTCCTCGTTTGTAATCACAAATTGTCTATGGTTTAAGCAATTTAGTAGGTGGGTCCACTATAAATAATGTTGATACTTTGTGTACTAGTTTTAACATTCCGATTGAGTTGAAATTTGGCATAGTACTTATGTATTTTTTGGTGATGTATTAATTATTATCGAGCTAGGTGTTATTTACACTACATTTAATTTTTCGCCTTGTATATGGTTAGAAACTGTAAACATATGTGCTCGTCGTTGACTGTACTGTACATAGTGGTAGAATTTATGTAAGCTGACTAACTTATTTCCTTAGGTACCTTATGTGCGCATAGAAAATCAAAAATATATTCTAGTGTCAACACTATAATTCCAACTACACAAGGTGTGTGACCAACCGCATTATTTTTTTTAATTCCTGCCAAAACTTGGACTAATATTTCAGTAGTATGATGTAACTAATTAACTAGAAAATTGTCAGTCATAAAAGATAAATAATAAAAATAATATGCAAGTGAGGTAGAGATAATTATATCAAAAAAAAGACAAACACTCTGGATGTATGACAGCCGCGCCATTACTAAAATCGTGTCCACTGTCCACCGCATTTCGGTTTGATTTGATTCTATTATAAAACCTTACGTAAACTCCCGTTTTATTTCTGCACCGTATTATGGAAAACGGCCTACCTGGAGCTTTCTTTACGAATCCCTTCGGCCGCGTACGTAACCGAAGTTTCGTAACCAGTTACGATAGAACTTTTTTTCGGCCTTTTTCGAAACCGGTTGCGAACGAAAACTATTTTGTTCCTATACGAAACCAGTTACGAACGAACACTTTTTGTTTTCGTACAAAGCCTTTCGACCATTCAATAAACCAGCAAAGTTTTTCTACTATAAAAGTTTTCTCTACTCTTCACATACTCGTTATATAGGGTTACTGTCTACTAGTAGAACTGATTGAGGAGCTAAAATGCCACTATTTTATCGCCCCATATGTATTGCAAAGAATCTGTAGTTTCCAATATTTCTTTCATTTTTGTTGGAGTATGTCTATGTCATGATTATTTCTTAACAATCGGTTTCGAATCGGCATCGGAAGTTTTCTATCGAAACTGGATACGAAACTTCGGTTACGTACGCGGCCGAAGGGTTACGGAATGACCTGACCGCCCGTGGTTTGCCTAAGGTTTTGCGTCTTCCCTTGTCCAGGAAGCGAGCTTACGGCCTAGGGTGACGTACAGACATACACTCACGCTCTTGTCCTTGGGCTCCTTGGTGTGCAGGTTGCAGAGCGTGCCGCGCCTGTACTCGTCCCCGCACACGTAGCACACCTCCGTCATCGAGTTCTTGTCCGGCATCGACAGGTCCAGGATGTCGCGGTCGGACGACGAGTTCGAGTTGCCGGAGTACACGGACACCGTCGATCTGGAACATATGATGCTGATCAGAATAATCAGTATCTCATAACACGTTCGCCGGTGGTACTACAGCGATGGCCGTACTGTCAAGACACAAGGTTCACAGTCCTACACCAGTACGGCTATAGCCGTATCCCGCCGCAAAACGTGATAAATAATAATAATTTGTTTCAAATCTCGACCGAATTGTCTACATCTAATCATCGAATTATCTAATCTCGGCTACATCGTGAAAAGCTGGCGGCAGCGGCAGAGCGAACGACGCACGCCTGGAGCCGCCTTGCGCGGTAGCCGCCCAATTTGTTCTCACACCTTTGTACAACAGCGGTGCGCGGTACGTGTGTCCGTTCGCCGCGCCGCTGGTCGCGCAAAATCGTGGCGTCTCTGTAAGACCCAAGGTGTGGCCAGGCCCTTGGTCTTCTGGGAAAAAGATTATGTTAACTGAGACGAAGCTATGAGGGTTTGAAAATGAGACGAAACGGTTCGAGAAAAGGTAGGTAGTGCCCGCTTCTTTTTTGTTCGTCTTGGCAGGGGCACTACCGTGGATGGATGGAGTCATGTAGCGATGTTGTCCGAGCTTGATATAGTAGGAATCTTTTTAAAAGCCTAATTCACTTTGTTCTAACAAACAATACGACCCAATGGGTATCGCGTGCATAGGCACAAACTGCAATTATGACACCATTCCTTTCGAAGAAGCAGTCTGGAGCCGCAGTTCTTAAAGCACATAATACTCATTGGGTTCCATTGTATGTTAGAACAACGCGAATTAAATTCAGCCTCGATTAATTATCCCTACTATACACGGCGTCAAAACGTTACCAATGGGTAGCGTTACGGAGATGCTAAGAGTTTGCGCGACAGCGGCAGTGGCGCGCGGTACGTGTGATTCGTTCACTCGTATGGCCAGCGCGCTCCAATCTATCGCTCAACGCCGCTAGTGCAGTCGTGGCATCTGCGTTACATAGTTAGTCGCTCTGCTTGGTAGTTGGTAATGTTATCTATTCATCAATCAATCAATACCAATACAATGCCTTTCAGTCTTTTACATCAGACTATACAAAACAGTGTCATGAAGGAAAACAACGCTTTTCATGGCTATACAGACCAATACGAGAACGACACACAGGCTTGGCAGATGTAAGACTGGCCTGCGCGCGGTGATCGAGGGTCGAGCTGATCATACAGCTTCCTAACTCCATACTCTCAGTCGGGTGTCTCACCGCATAGCGTCGAGGTAGCTGGCAGTCACGGCGGCGTCAAAATGCTGCGACCACACCGAGATAACGAACAGGTCTAACACGCCATCGCACCATGGATAATGTCAGAGGACGCTCGAGTTAAGCTTGCACCGGGACAGGGTGTGCGGCTCTCACGTTAAACAAATGCAATCGATGCAAAAGTCCTGAGTGCATACTGCCCAGAGCTCGTGCGACGTGTGGTCAGCGTCGGTGACCTTGTAATGCCGAATCCTTCGACAAGGCGTTCACGTGAATGCCCTTCCCCACATCGCGCGTCCCGCGCTCGGCCCTCGACACGCACACATAGCCGCGAGTTTTGTTACTGCACACAAGTGCCGCTGTCGTTTCTTTTTACGTTAGTACATATATGTTTGGTGCGGTCACATAGCCCCACAGACCACCCCCACTAGACGGAGCATGTAAGGCACATGTAAGGCGACCCGCGCGCACCAACGATATGGTACGGCAGAACATTAAAGTATCAACACGGCGGCCACCGTTTAGTTGCGTCCATGTTTATGAGGTCTCTCTACACCACTTAACACTACAATTTACCATGTTATTTATTTAATTTCTTTTTTCGTTAACGTACGCATGGATCATAAACAAGGAGGCAACTAAACGGTGTCCGCCGTGTTGATACTTTAACGTTCTGCCGTACCATATCGTTGGTGCGCGCGGGTCGCCTTACATGCTCCGTCTAGTGGGGGTTGTCTGTGCATAGCCCTGTAGTGAGGTGTCTCACCGCACAGCGTCGAGGTAGCCGGCGGTCTCGGAGGCGCCGGAGTGCTGCGAGCCGACCGAGATGACGGAGGGGTCGCGCGCGCGCAGGTCCAGCACGCCCTCCTCCTCCGTCGTGCCGTTGGCCGTGTTCGCCGGAAACCGTTGCTGAAACACACCAGTTGTACGTTTCAATATTGATACAATACTTTATGTCTTACCAAAAAGTGAAGGAGAAAGCCCAAGAAAGAAACGGCTGGCGATTGCAGCATCGACAATAGCGCACAACCACTGAAATGATACCAAATCGTCGACGATATATTTGTCACTTGAAATCAGATAACACAACACACTATATAATAGCGTCCTATATGTATTAGGACGCGCGTTTACGAGTAGGCACATCGCTTTCCTGTAAATGTCAGGACAGCAAAAGGGATACAACTATTACTGGTTGTTTTAAGTTGATTTTGATATATTCATTCAGATTTAATATTATTGTATCCGATATATAATTTATCAAACAATTGTGAGTGTCAGGATGGTGGGCGTACATCAAAAATGGAGCTGCGGCGTGCGGCGAAATTGGAGCAATGTGCTCTTTAAACTCCAGAGATATTTAAGAAATAAAGGACGCTCGCCATCATGCCGTCAGGTTGGCGGGCGCATTTCCAGTTCTAGCTAATAGCTGCCTACTCAAGGGTGAAAGAACTGCCTGAGGTTAGTGCTCGCAATGTGCTTCCACATGTATGAAGCACAATCAAATTCAAAGAGCGGCTAAAGGGTTGGTAACCCTTGAGTTCCGAATTGAAGCTATTCGGAAAGCTTACACTACAGAAGATGATGATGATGATGTCATCCTCGACGTATCCGTCAACGGCGACACCCTGTCATTAGTTTCTGACGTGTGCGCGCACGTGGCTCGTGAAACCCAGTTTGTTCACGAACGCACGATCACAAGAGGGAGAGTGAAGCTGTCCGTCAGCGTTGTACTATAGGAAGGCCTGGGTCGCGCCTTTCGAAGCTCGCGTTTCGCAAGAGAAATACTCACATTGGCATTATTGGTCAACTTGCTGTCTATCTATCTGGTCGAAGCGGTGCGCAGAGTTGCCTTTGAGCACAGAATACTTAATAGTACTACATACAGAATGGATACGCACACCCCCGCACCGAATCGAGTTACCACATCCCGCAAAGGCACAGAGTTGGAAACGAGTTGGCAGCAACGAAAATTTTGAAAGGGTTTTGATCGTGAAATAGTGATGGTGTTGGTGATGGACTGATGGTTATGATGATGATGGTGGTGACTGGCGATGGCGGTGATGATGGTGGTGGTGGTGATGATGATGATGATGAGGACGATGACCACAAAATCACCATCATCACTACAATCATTTAAAATGTTATAAGAGAAGCACTCACATTGACGTTATTGGTGAACTTGGTGTCTATCTGGTCGGCGCGGTGCGCGGGCTTGGGCGGCGGCGGGGGGGCCGCGTCGGGCGGGTGGAGCGCGCGCGACGCCGGCCGCGGGGACGCCGCGGGCTCGTCGCAAAAGGGAGAGTGAAGCTATCCGTCAGCGTTGTACGTGTAGCTGTAGGAAGGCCTGGGACGCGCCTTTCGAAGCTCGCGTTTCGCAAGAGAAATACTCACATTGACATTATTGGTGAACTTGTTGTCTATCTGGTCGGCGCGGTGCGCGGGCTTGGGCGGCGGCGCGGGCGCGGGGTCGGGCGGGTGGAGCGCGCGCGACGCCGGCCGCGGGGACGCCGCGGGCTCGTCGCGCGCCGCCTCCGTGCCCAGCCCGAGCACCGAAGCCGCGTACTCGCCCTGGAAGGACATGTCCGCGCCTGGAATGTCACAAATACGTATTTTTAGACACGTTTTAGTTTTTTGTCCAAGTGAAATGCTTTGCGGCTTCCCCGGCTTGGGGAGGCCGTTTATATAGTTCTCCTTGACGTGTCCGTCAATGGCGAACCTGGCTCCATTCAAAACCAGGTTTTAAAGTTTCTGTTGCACGGCGCGCAATGCAACTCACTCTTGTTGTTGTAGGTATCCGTATAAAGGCTTTGAACGGGTCTTTATGTTAAGGCGTTTTGCGTCGAGGTCTTGCAAGCGACGCTCCCCAAAAACAGCGACCGCCTTATGAACAGAGCTGCGCCATACCCCTCTCTGTCAAGGTCTTCTCAACTATCGCATGGGATGTTGCATGGAGGCCGTTTAGGGTTATGTGGGACTCCCACCTCCCGATCTCTCTCCTAACGAGAGGGAGAGGAGGAGCCTACTAATGATCCTGCAAACAACTGCTAGTTTCTGTTTGGCCCTATGGTTGACTGATAGAGAATGCCTTACGGCATTAAGTCCGCCATTTGTACTCATACTTTTGTATTTTGTGCAGATAAAGTTTATATAAATAAATAATAAATAGGCAATTGAAATATAACAGGAACATTGCTCTTCCAACTGAGCTACAGGACCGCTGTGTCCTACTTGGACTGCAGTGAATTGCATACAATTTCGGCTTCTTATTTATCCTTTGTATCTGATTGTAGCATAAACAAAATAAGAAATGTGCTATCACCACAAAGAATACTTTATTGACACATTGATTTTATTCAAATGATTACCCTAGTTCTACACTACTAGCGAAGTTGACCGAGATTCGGCGAATATTATAGTTTGGTTCTCCACACTTCGCTGCAGTTCTTAATTCTTCGGCCATCTTCCGAGCCGGGGATATAAAGGCTAGGTCACGCATCGAATAAATTAAGTACATCGACGTGTTGATACGAAATCTTAATGCGCTGGTTTAGAGGTCAATACCAATACTGTGGCTCGAGTGAATCGGGGTATAAGTCATTTAACTGAGGCGCAAAGGAGCTTAAGTCTCACAAATAAGCTATGGCTTACGACCTTTTTTCTAGTTAAAATCCGACTTATACCCCTTTTTACTAAGGACACCGTGTAACACTGGAAAGTTATGGCGATGTTGAGAAATTAAAGCTTATTCCTCGATACATTAGTAAATGGCTTGTATTGTAAGCCTTTTTTGTAAACCTCTACAAAAATGGCGTCCTTTAAGATTTTAGAACGCAATCGATCGTGTCTTATTCATTATCAAGCAACTGTGAAGATTCGAAGGAACTAGGATAAACAGACAGACATAGGTCAAACAAAAACAATGGATTGAATAACAATACGACGTTCTCGATCAGAATATGAATGGTTGACAATGTTTAAACTATGCGCATAAAATTTGACTGTAATCATACAAGTATCAACTTGCGTATCTACAATTAGAATCTCGTACAATTTGTGACTGATAGCACCAGTTTCCTTTTCACCGACAAGTTAAGACAGACAGTATTGGGCAGTAAAAAACCGGCCAAGTGCGAGTCGGACTCGCGTACCGAGGGTGCCGTACAAATATAGTTATCCCATCGTAACTAGCCGGATTATGTTTGCACCGGTATGTATGGCGCCGGATACGAAGAGGTGCAAAGTTAACGCAACCGATCACGTATGCTGTATGGGAGCCCCCTTAAATAGTTATTTTATTCTGTTTTTTAGTACTTGTTGTTATAGCAGCAACAGAAATACATCATCAGTGAAAATTTAAACTGTCTAACTGTCACGGTTCATGAGATACAGATATATTTTTTGGTTACGGAACCCTTAAAACCAGTTACGGTTTTGGTGCAATAGTAGCTTTGTGCAGTCAGCTGTTCGGTCACTTTCTCCGGTCGAGGCCACCGGCACGGTGTTTTATAACATCTGACCCCGTGCCCCGGATCAGGAGAACAAATAGTAACAGACAGACAAACCGAAAGCCGACGTCCCATTAATGGCCAAGACAGAGGACAATAATTGCTAATTATAAATTAATAAATATCGAATATGCATCTATGCCTTGAGAAGTTATTCGAATTTAGTACACTTTCGCCACCGGAGAACGCGTAGCTAATATTTCCAACATCTGACCCCATTAATTATTGTATTAAGCGGTTTACACTCACTTGAAATTGTCAAGAACGGCTCGATAATTATGTTTCGAACTCGTATGGAGCTCTTCATCAGTGATAAATTTACCGCACTGGTGTACGGGTAGCAGTCCCTGACATGTCGGGCCGTTGCTGACAATTTCACGTACATTCACGTTACCGCTTAATACAATAATTAAATATGTCTGACGAAACTTTTAATAAGATTATCTGTCCCCATTCCCGAGAGGGCAACCCTAAGCATCTAATTAGATACTAATTAAAAAAAGTCAACGCTCGAGTTACGCATTAACTCTCGGCGCTAACCGTGCGGCATCGGCGTCTAGCCTCCGTCAGCTGTTCGTCCACTTTCGCTGGTCGAGGCCGCATGAATGCGCTTGTGTTATAACATCTGACCCGGTGCCCTCGATCGCTGCGCGGGAGTGCGCGAAACTGACCTAGCGTTGCGTAGGGTTGGCGCTACCAAGTTATTTTTTTTGTAAACTTTTATTGGTGTGCAACAAAGCAATGTTGTATTGTATTTTCTTTAAACTCGGATGATAAGATAATGATTTATTTCAGGCCACCAAAGTTACACAGGGTTGCCTCTGTCGACTCGAAATTTGCCAGATTGCCTAGGGTTGCTAAATTTTGTTCACGAGAGGATGTTGCATTTCTCGCGCAAGCTAAATCGAACTTGACCCGAGTAACGTAACAATTGTGGGAAAAGTTGTTAGTTTTGCAAGTCGACTTTGACCCGCTTTTTGGTTTGAAACACATAAAATTTGCAAGTATAAGAATGAAATATAAAAAAAAACTTGCGTGAAAACGGGCTAATAAGAGAGGATGTCCAGGATCGTGCAAAGTGTAGGAAAGGCAGTATGAAAGCGAAGCCTGGCCAGAGCCGACATAACTAAGAAGAATGAAATTGGAAAGAACACGATGCACCAAATCCTTATCACTTCAACACTGCATCCATCGTAAACATACACTGGTAATATGGTAAACATTGTAAAACTAGCACAAATTGGAATTATATAATAACTAGGTGACCGCAACTTATTTTTATATACCGTAATCGGGCAAGATTATCCTATAACCATCTTTGGATGTCCAGCTATCAATCTACCAAAATTGGTTAAAATTTGTCCAGCCGTTTCGGCGTGATGCGTGCACAAAGTAAATTATGAAAACAGATGGCGCCAGATTGGCATGACGCCGCGCGCCCGTACAAAACAAATGACGATCCTGCATCACGCTATTAAGATTTTTCCAGAAATCATGTCCCCTCTCCACAGAAAACTGATTTAAAATGCAAATCTAGAATTTATAATAGTATAGATAATATAGTCGCTGTAACGGACGATACGTATAATTTATCCGTTATTCTTTCAAAACATAAACAAGCAATCCAATCCCTGCTACAATTTCGGTGAAGTAACGACGAAGGGAAGTCAATAACTGGATTTGTTTGATGATCAACGAATATCCAATTACCTACAACTCGAAAGTCTATCCAGTCGAACGAGATTAACTTATATATCGGAGGTCGACTCGAAGAAGCTTAATTAGGATATTGCCTGTGTACAAAGTTATTCAATATTGTAAACATCGGTAGGAATATTCGAAAGCTGTATCTAATAGAGCGTCTACGAAACAATTAAATTAATATTGAATAGTTATGGTTATATTTAAACTTCGCGGCGCTCATTATTCTTGTTTAGAATATTATGTTTAACGTAGCATAAAAAATCGGACCAAATGCCTTTAATTACAATCAAAGATGTAGATTTGGAGTGCGTGTATTGGTTACTTTACAGGTATATTTTGTTATACTGACATTAGGACCTTATCACACTTGCGATTGTGAGCGAATTTTGTATGAAGGCGAATACGCAGCGAGTTCGCCGCGAAGACGCTTATTTGTAAACTGGCTCGCAAATCGCAAGTGTGTAAGGCCCTTAAGTCATATGTTCACTCAGGCGACAAACACCATGAAGCCACGTAAACCGAAGAGCTGACAGCTTCCTCGCTCACCGCATTAGCATTGTACCTGCGATTTACAAGTGAATTTTGTATGAAGGCGATCACGCAGCGAGTTCGACACGACGTTAATTTGGACAAAAGTGTGTTAAGGCCCTTATTAGGTACAGCTACGTAAAAGTAGCTCACCAAGAACATCCCATCTGAACACCGGCAACATCTAGGAACAGGTGTGGGCCTCGGTACGCGCGGACCTTTCTTTGATGTTATAAATAGCGCAGACGCGTGCTTGGACTTACTTTTGTGTCCTGTTTGTCGTACCGCGTGAAGAGATTTACGAGTATAAGCAGCCTGCTAGACCTTTCTATTACATCTATAGTATCGTATTTTTATACGCGTAGGACACCTGTATATGGAAATACCTTTTAATCGGCTTGAAATGGAGTGCGTTCCGAATTTATCCATTATTCGAAGACGTCTGGACTGGACCGATTTGACATATATTGACGCTCTCCTGTCAGCTCAGCCTTTACAAATGTTCCACCCTGTATATTTTTGTTTTATAGAATATTTTTATCGATTATGTTTTAACGAGGAGATACCATATATTTCAAGACATTTTCATTTATTTTCCCAGTAATCCCCGATAGATGTTTCAAATGGCACTCGCTTTGATGAATCCGCCAAACAGGACGGGAGATACTGAAGTTATTTATGTTGGGCCGATGTACCGACAATGAACTGAAACGGCAATATTGGTTATAAAAAGCAGCCACTTATTGTGTAATTCAAGTTGCAATATTTCCTTCGGTTTCCGCAACTGTCACATACTGTGATACACGTTTGCCAAACGAAGCTCCTAACCTATAAGGTCAATTAAGATTCAAGGTTAACTAGATTCGATGATCTTCTCACTGCTCTATAAACATTAAGATCGTGCCATATACCGTTAGCAGCAAAAACATAGTTGTTATTAACGCTTTCATTAGCTGATTTTATGAGGACGCGGTTGGTACAGTGGGAGAGAAGCTGCCTGCGGTCCCGGGTTCTAATCCCGGCAAGGGCACATATTTGTGCGATGAACTCGAATATTTGTAGTAGTTTACCTACTGTTTACTGGGTCATAGATGTTCTACGTATTTAAGTACCTAGTTAAGTATAAATTTCTCCATATAAGTATGTATATCGTCGTCTATTACCCGCAACACAAGCCTACTAGAGCTTATTGTGGGGCTAGGTCGATTTGTGTGAGGTTTACACGTAATAAAAAAATCCAGGCATGGATTTCTTGTCATACAGTTTATGCCAAGATATTTATGATTATGAATTCTGTTATATGTTTTTTCAGCTAATTGTACCGACAATATATATTCCTAACCCGTTCATTCACATGCGCATAATCGTCGAGACGCCAACTGGGTCGTAGTTGCGTCACGACCACAGCGGCTAACCCGGGGAACTGAGCTCAGAATCGGTGTAATCGACGCAGCTCATAAGCTACGTCGATGTTTACACTGATTCAACATAGTCTATCATAATTTATGAGCTATTGATTGCAATAGTAGAGAACAGCACAGTATAGGGATACAGAGAGGAGCACATGGCGGTAAAGGAACTTTATGTGCAATCTTTGGCGGCGCGGTTCGCTCGGTTTGTAGAGACCTGCCTACTGAGCCGGCTGTCCCGGGCTCGAATCCCGGCCAGGGCAAATATTTGTGTGATGAACTCGAATATTTGTGCTTGGGTCATGGTTGTTAATCTATATAGGTAAGTATGTATATTGTCGTCTAGTAACCATAACACAAGCCTTCTTGAGCTTAATTTGGGACTAGATCGAATTGTGTGAGGTCTGATATTTATTTATTTAATCACAATATTCTATCTGCGAGCTGCTTTGCCAACACCCAGTTGTGGTAAGACTATCACCGGGAGGACTGCCACTAACTAGCTAACTATTTTGGCTCAGTGACCCAAACAGGATCTTAGCCTCCGAAACGAGAGCACGCCACTCGCCCCGATCCTGCGCAGTTTCTCGACAGTTTTCGACTGAAGAAGACTGCCACAGTCCAATAAATAACTAACTGTTGCCTTACCCCACCTTACAGGTGGTTCATTGGCGTTCAATGGCGTCAAGTTATTTCGGATATTGAACTTACCATGGTATAAGTATTTTTATCTACCCAAATATCATAAACCCTCCATGATGCGTTCAAGAACCGCACATTATGACCAACATAAAAATAAACTGTTTTGTTAGAACAAATTTCTTATCTGTGAAAATGTTATTATTGCAAATTAATAACATCGATTTCGATAATATTATATCATTCAAATTTCGAACATCTCTGAAAACCAAAGAAATTTGGTTTGACCTCTATTCTAATATCAGTCGAGATGACGTTTAGTTCGAAATGAATTGTCAATTTGCAGACAAATTGACAAATGTCGCACGCAAGTAAGATATCGAACGATATGGTAGTTCGGGCCCACTCTAGTTTGTCTCTGAATTAATAAAAACTATGACAGCTGCCGGAAAAGAAAAGAAAAGTTTTCATTGCCGCCATTACCGGTTTGAATTGGTTTTAATGCAGAAAATTGATCGATTTGTTGAATATAAACCATAAAATGAGCTATCAAGATGATATAGATATTTCGGCGACGCCTCCTGATATCCGTAACAAAGCACCTAACGTCATTAATTACTTATTACCAGCTAAATCAAAGAAACAGTAGGTATGGTGGTCATAATATGCGGCTCCTGAATGCATCATGGAGGCTTATGATATGTGAGTAGATAAAGTAGTGTATGTAACTATACATAATTAGGCATTAAACACTCGTGTGATGTTATTATGACACTCGCCTTCGGGTCATGTCATAAACCCACACTCGTGATTAATGCCCTTCATTATGTACAGTCACATAAACTACTATAACAAATTAAGCATTGTAACGCTTATGAATTTTTATAACAAAATCTAGGTAGGTATAGAAGCGTCGCGATATAAAATAGACAGAAGATACGGGGAAGCGTCTTCGTCCTACTTCTCTTCTGCTTGCTCCACACTATAGGACAAATGAATAGTACACTGTTCCGACATGTGTACGTCGTGCAGCCAGCTGAGTTGTTACGTCACGATCACCACTATCCCTGCGCGCTGCAACACCGTTGCAGCGAGCTAATGACTCATGCATGCCTTAGAGAAAACTCCTGTATAACATTCAGTGTTTTATCCATACTAATCCATACTAATATTATAAATGCGAAAGTGTGTCTGTCTGTCTGTTACCTCTTCACGCTTAAACCGCTGAACCGACTTAGATGAAATTTGGAATGGAGATAGTTTGAGACCCGGGAAAGGACATAAGAATAGGATACTTTTCATCCCGAATAAATTTAGTGTTCCCGTGGGATGAGCGGGTAACACCGCGGGGCACAGCTGTATTATAAATGCGAAAGTGTGTCTGTCTGTCTGTTACCTCTTCACGCAACCGCTGAATCGATTTTGATGAAATTTGGCATAGATAGTTTAAGATCCGAGGAAGGACATAATATAGTTATAATCCTGGAAATTATACATAAAAAGATTGAAAAGTGAGTGCACATTTCTGTTGGAGTGCGGTGACCCTGTAGCAAAAGTAATTAAATGTAATTAAAATACTTAAACGGGTTTACTCACGTCGTAGAAGTCGAATAACGCTCGACATGTTTCGAATCGGTACACACACACAGGACAGGACGCATGCCCGCAGTGTTCGATTGGCCGCCGCCGCGATTGATCGTCTCTCCTGATGATGAATCGCGTACCGATTCGAAACATGTCGAGCGTCATTCGACTTCTACGACGTGAGTAAACCCGTTTAGGTATTTTAATATGTCTGAGACTCACGATAGTTTTCTATGTAAATGTAATTATTAGACCAAAAGCACAATTGCTCTTACATTTGCTTAGGCGCTTTTAATAATCCCTTTTATCAAGTTCCACGCGTACGTAGTCGCGGGCAAAAGCTAGTTATGCAATAATGAACATGCAATTTTGATTAAGTGACAGTAAAACGTTAGGCAAGGATCATGTTTGACATGATTAAGAAGCCTTTTTTGTTGGATCGTAATCTCACACGTTGCACAGCTGTCTCACTAACTCTACATATTCTCAGAGGCATTTCTTAGCTTGCTACAATCGTCACCACCAATTTATTTTATTTATACTTAAATACTTATCACTATCACTACATAGTATAAAACAAAGTCGCTTCCTGCTGTCTATCTGTCTGTCTGTTCCTATGTATGCTTAGATCTTTAAAACTACGCAACGGATTTTGATGCGGTTTTTAATAGAAAGAGTGATACAAGAGCAAAGTTTATGTGTATAATACATGCATAATTTATCACCATTGCACCCGTGCGAAGCCAGGGCGGGTCGCTAGTTTAGTATAAAGTTTATAACAGACCGTCAAGTTTATAATTAGAAGATGCGAGACTTGGTCAAAAATGCCATACGATTAAATAAATAAAACAGACATCCATAAGTGCAAATTAAATAATCCAAAAGTGTAAATAGTTTTACCCAGTTCTTGTTTAATTATATGATAACTAGCTGTTGCCCGCGACTTCGTCCGCGTGGAATCTTATCTTGAACAGTTTACATCTTTATTATATTATTTTCAGATCTAAACAATGTTGAAATTACTTTTCTTTTTTTGCAAGTTGATGATTTTGATGTTGGTTACTGTAATTCAACAAAAAATAAATAATAATAAATATTGAAGTGCTGCTCCCATACCTACAATAAACGTGTTTTTTTTGCCATTTTATACGTAATGGTACCCAACTTCGTACGCGAGTTCGACTCGCTCTTGGCCTCTTTTTAGTTTTTTTTTAGGCTAAATTGCTCTAATTACGCGGAATCATTATGAACTCAGGTTTCAAGTCCCGCACTCAAAATAAATATTTGATCTTCAAACAAATTTTCAACCCCTTTTTCACCACCTTCTGGGCTGAATTTTCAAAAACGAATTCACTTTTCTTGTATTCTGATAATATGCCCTTAATACAAAGTTTCAAGTCCTGCGCTCAAAAAAATGTTTGATCTCAATACAAACTATCAACCTCCTTTTTACCGCCTCAGGGGTTGAATTTTCAAAAACGCTGAAGTTACTTTTTTTGATTTCTAATTATATGCCTTTATACAAAGTTTCAAGTCCGGCGCTCAAAAAAGATTTGATCTCCATTCCATTCCAAACATTCAACCCCTTTTTAGGGTTCCGTACCCAAAGGGTAAAAACGGGACCCTATTACTGAGACTTCGCTGTCCGTCCGTCCGTCCGTCCGTCTGTCACCAGGCTGTATCTCAAAAACGGTGATATCTAGACAGTTGAAATTTTCACAGATGATGTATTTCTATTGCCGCTATAACAACAAATACTAAAAATAAAATAAAATAATTATTTAAGGGGGGCTCCCATACAACAAACTTGTTATAGATATATATATAGGTACGGAACCTTTCATGCGCGAGTCGGACTCGCACTTGCCCAATTTTTCACCATCTTCAGGGCTACATATATTTTCAAAAACGCTGAATAACTTTTTTTGTATTCTAATAATACGCCTCTATTTAAAGTTTCAAGTCCCACACTCAAAAAATTTTTTAATCTTCATACAAACTTTCAACCCCTTTTCACCACCTTCCGGGGCTGAATTTTCAAAAATGCTGAAATTTCTTTTCTTGTATTCTAATTATATGCACTAATACAAAGATTAAAGTCCCGCGCTCAGAAAAAGGTTTGATCTCCATTCAAAGATTCAACCCCTTATTTACCCAGTTTCAGGGATGAATTTTCAAAAACACTTAAATCAGTTTTCTTTTATTTTATTTTAATACCTATTTACAAAGTTTCAAGTTCCTAGCTTAAAATTAAAATTGAACCCCGAGACAAACTTTCATCCCCCTTTTAACCCTCTTAGAGGTTGAATTTATAATGACGTTAAATTAATGTTATTTTGTTATTATTATATACGCCTTAGTAAAAGAATTTGTAATAGAATCAAACTTTCAACCCTTTTTAACCATATTAGGGGACCAATTATTGAAAACGCTGAAATTACTTTCCTTGTATTTTAATTATATGCCTTTATACAAAGTTTAAAATCCCACGCTCAAGAAAAGGTTTGATCTCCATACAAACTTTCAACCCCCTTTTTACCACCTAAGGGGATGAATTTTCAAAAACCCTGAAATCACTTTTGTTCTATTTTATTTGCATAACTTTTTACGAAGTTTAAAGTTCCTAGCTTGAAATTAAATTTGAACCCCAAGACGAACTTTCATCCCCCTTTTAACCCCCTTAGAGGTTGAATCTTTGATGACGTTAAATTAATGTTATTTTGTTATTATTGTTATTATATTATATGCCTTAATAAGAAGTTTCAAAAGGAATTTGTAATGGATTCACACTTTCAACCCCTTTTTAACCCTTTTAGCGGACGAATTTTTGAAAACGCTGAAATAACTTTTCTTGTATTCTAATAGTATGCCTTTACACAAAGATTCAAGTCCCGCGCTCAAAAAAATACTTGATCTCCATACAAACTTTAAACCCATTTTTTACCCTTTTAGGGGTCGAATTTTTGAAAACGCTGAAATAACTTTTCCTGTATTCTAATTGTATGCTTTTACACAAAGATTCAAGTCCCGCGCTCAAAAAAATACTTGATCTCCATACAAACTTTCAACCCCTTTTTTACCACCTTAGGGGATGAATTTTCAAAAACGCTGAAATTAGTTTTCTTTTATTTTATTTTAATATCTTCTAACAAAGTTTCAAGTTCCTAGCTTTAAAAAAAACTTGTATCCCATACACACTTTGCACCCCTTTTTAACACCCTTAAAGATTGAATTTTTCAAAATCGCTTCTTATCTCTAGCCCACGTTATAAAAGTAACCTACTGTGCAAAAATCAACTCTCTAACATTAGTAGTTTCGGCTGTGCGTTGATGAGTCAGTCAGGACTTCTTCTTTTATATATATAGATTGTTTAAGCATAGAATTCCGAATTCTCGTCTCACAATTGTCAGTAGTATAACTGGTATAGCGTTGGGGGCTTGCCTCCAGTTTGCGATGGCAACGGCTCGGCACCCAACTTGGGTGTGATTGCGTCACGGTGGTTAACCTTCTGAACTCAGAACCGGTATCAGATGTAGTCCATGAATGACTGACGCAGTGCGACTCCGCCCGCTTATCGGAGATGCCACGACCACGACTATGCGCGACCAGCGGGGCGGCGAGCGGTTGAGCAAGCGCGGCGGCCATAAGAGTGAGCGAGACACACCCCAAGATCTCCCAAGAGAGGTTTAGAATTCGGCTTAAGTTTATTTAGGAAATATTTATGAATTCAGGCACATGCTTTCTATTCGAAAATACTTTGGGTAAAAATAACGTTATGTTTTTGGATGAGATTATGAGATGAGATCTTCACGAGATGATAGGTACTAACGGAATGGAAAATAAAGCTATATCTCTGTTACGTCAGGACAACGGACACCACTAGAGTGTTGTAAATGAGTCGAATTCTGGGTTGGAGTCCTAATTTTGTAAGCTCGACTCAGTTAACAGGGAACTCGGTGAACTCGAAGAATCAGAGTCTCGAGTCGAGTAGAGAGTAAATCATTTGTGCAACGACTCAAATTTCTCTCTCAATAAATAAAGTAAAGCTGCGAAAATGTATTGCATTGGAAATGTAGTGAGTCTCATCTTTGAGGCAAGGTGGGCTCATCGACATATGGTTCGAGTACGACTAGTTACACTAAAGGACTCGAACTCAGACAACAGACTCAAATCCAAGGCGACACTCGATTAGTTCTCGAGACTTGCTTGGTTACAAGATACTGTGTCGTAATAATAAAGACTATTAAAACTAGAAAATTGTATCTAAAATAACTATATACAAGTATTATAAGGACTAACCTAACTTAAACTAATCTAACCCAGAGAACCCCGCTCTGCATTATACCTAGCTCAAAGGTACCCGTAATACCAGCAGCGTTGCCCCGCTGCTGAACCAGACAGGAGCCAGAGCGAGGATGGCAGCCCCTGTGCCCTAGGCGTCATCCTAATTCCCTAACCAGATTGCGGGCTTCAAGGTCCATGGGCCTGCTTTTTCCACAGCGACTGGCACAAACTCTATAAAATAATAGGGCGGACTCTAGGGCGGAGTACTTGGTGTGCTTTAACTTCGCAGCATTTTCCGCCGAGAGAAATCTCTAGAAACTCGAGTCCTTTCCAACACTAGACGCCATTGTTAACCTGCGAACTCGCTGAACCAGCATCCATCGATGGAGTCAATGAGCGATCGTTTGTCTCGATTGCAATGTTGCCTGCTTACTATGCAAGAGGTCACGGGTTCGACTTAGATCAATTTAGCAAATTATGTATTCCGATTACGTCTAGTTGCACCCAATCACTGGTGAGCTCAACACAGAACCGGCAGTCTCTTGTTACTGTGCGGGGAACAGGTCACGGCATCGATTTCGGTAGTTCTAGATCTTTCAATATTTTAAATGGGTAAAGGCCTTTTGCCCAGCAGTGGTAAACAATTATAGGCTAGTAAAAAAAAAAGGCTCAGGTGCGTTTCAACTGCTTGTTCCCCCTTGTCTTGTGTAACGAAATTTAGACAAATATAATGTGATTTTTGGATTCGCTCACAATTCGCAACAAGCGCTCACCCAGTTATGAGCTCACCAATTAACGCAAAAATAATGTTATTTATTCTTGAAAACATAACATAATTCAGGGAGCGTTCAAAGCACTCCTAAGCCTTACCCAAATACGGATGATTTCAGATTTCTATGGCATTGTAAATCCTAGTGTATGGAATTGAATGGGTGCCTGATATTTGATATAACGTTTTTTGACTTAATGCAACGTTTCATATAATGTAACGTGTGATACTTAACGCGTTTTTTTCCTTTCCTTTATTGCCTTTCAAATCAATGATGACCAGATCCAACATGTCAATTGTTCGAGGAGTTAGGTTAGTTTACAATGGGTTAGGTTAGAAACTGTAATAGTTTTAAAAAACGTTTTATTTTATATTAAACGTTACATTATATCAACTACGTTGTACTATGGGTACTAGACGACGATATACATAATATACAACTATATTAAACATTACGGACCCGAAAAGAGCGTTTAAAAGAAATTGAGGCTGTTTAAAAAATTGTGGCGCTTATTTTATTCTGTGGAACGTTCCACTAGTCCGTTTACGAACATATATTTCAAAAGGAAAATCAGATGACTTAAGCTTGACTTTCATGGCTAGCGGCCGATGCGACTGTCGCGCGCGGCTGACGCTCAGCGACAGTCGCCTGGCCTCGCGTCAGTAATAGTTACTATGAAACTATATGGGGCCACTTTCGAGGCTAGCGGCTCGAGCCGCGCGCGGCTCGCGTCAGTAGCGACAGTCGCGAGCCGCGCGCGGCCGTGTTCGGTTGGTCTTCTACTGACGCGTGACGCGCGGTAAAAATGGCGAATATTGTAACATTTTCTAGCATAAAAGAAGAAATTCTTATTAATTTTGTTGCGCAGCGCCCTTTTTTATATGATCGTAGTTTACCGGACTATAGAAATTCTTATAAGAGGGACAAAGTGTTGGAAGAATTTGCTTGTAATAATATAGCAATAGCAAATCGTCATCCTCTTCTTCTTCTAGCATTGCTAGCAAAATATATTTTTTAGAAGCCATAGAGATCACACACAACTGCACTGGACGGACACATCAATATGGCGCGCTGTGCCAGCGGCCGCGCGCGACTGTCGCATCGGCCGCGACCCACGAAAGTTGAACCGGACGCGTCAGCCGCGCGCGTCAGTCGCGCGCGGCTGACGCGCGCGGCTCACGCGCGCGACTGTCGCATCGGCCGCTAGCCATGAAAGTCAAGCTTTAGGCTCAACCCACGAACCACTAGATGGCAACTGGGTCGTCTTACATCATAATTAACCCCGTGAACTCGACAGCCAACCGGTATTGCACTGCGAAATTGGAATCTAATGAGTCACCCGCCGATCGGCCTTTGACGGGCTTTCCGTAAAAGGTAATCTCTAATCTCTAATAGGTAGGTATTTATGTTCGTGCAATCCAAGGACTCGATTAATTAAAAAGAATTGACGCCTCATGGTTTGACCCACACACAGTATATCTAGCATAACTACGGACAAATTGAGGAAAGTTTCCAAAAAGTGGAGATTTTTTTCGGGAATTTTAGGAAACTTTTACAAGAATATACGAAGGAGAATATTAAGGCCAAATGTCAAGGCTACAAACTGTACTTTGGCGTTTAAAAAAAATTTTTTTTTTTTTATTGAAGCATCTTTTTTTTAGGTTCATCGTACTCAGAATCGTTTGTATATTAGAACCTCATACAAGGAACAAAAGTCCTAAAAATTTTCATTTCCTCATTTCCCATAAAAAATTAGGAGCTTCCGGAAATTTTCAGAAACGGCACATCTCTACTTATGAAGGTAAATAAGGAATATTGCGCCTTCAGCCAGTGCAGCCGGTGTCTGTGTATGCGCACTCTTGTCCAGATTATGCGCAAGTCAATGAGCGACGCGAGCGTCCCCGTCGTATATATCTGCTACCCCTCGGAGCCGTAAAAAAAAAACAATCTTTTATTTAGTTCTAACGGATGTCTATTCAATATGTTGTGAGCTATCGTTGACATTACGGAGTCTTGCGACCGGGATAGTTAATGTCAACGATAAATAATAGATTGTTTTTTTTTTCACGGCTCTGAGGGTTAGCAGATGTATTTCATATTAATTTCAGCTTGACCTCCACGCGTTCCTTAGCAGACAGACAATAACAAAGTGATCCTATAGAGGTTCCGTTTTTGCCGATTGAGATACGGAACCCTAAAGCAAGTAGGTAACTGTGACTTTACTAGCGTTTCGTCTAAGAGAATAAACACCACAAGTAACCGAACTATCCTAACAATCTGTAACTATAAGGGCTATGTTATGTGCATGGACAATGTTATGTTACTTGCTCCCATTTGTCCTAAAGTGAGCTTCTCTACACGAGTAAGACAATAGCCTTACGGCGTCAGTTTACACTGGTAAGCTATTCATGACCGTTCGACCATCTTAGATTTTTGACGATACCACACGCACGGCACACTGTGTGATTACGCCGCCGCGCCTCAGTAAGATACTGGCCACTACAGTACAGACAGTGCAGACTCGTATCGTACCCCAACCATGAGTTAACGTGACCGTCCTCACTAACGACAGCGTAAACGATTTGTATGAAGAATAGTAGAGCGCCGAGTTACTTTGTAGAAATACAATTATCCATACAAACCGTTTACGTAGTCGGTAGCAAGCTCGCTCACTGTATACTCATAGTAAGGGTACAGAAATGTACAGTTTAGATTGACACGCACCACGTCATCTACGAACAATCAGTTCTTAAGCGCTTTACGCGCGACTTTCGCCAGTTTGGTCGAAAGAGAGTGCTTTCTTAATGTATAATTTGATCTATTCTGTTACTTTAGTTTCAATAACCTCACTGTCAACTGTTTCCGCGTTATTGTCATATTCATATCACCTTAATATGAATATGATGAATATCAACCTCTCTATTGGAAATTCAAAGACACGTCTAGATAAACAAAGGTGACTTCAATGTGAAAATAAAGTCAATGGAAACCTGTCTAGTTCAAATTTAATAAAAACATAATGTTTACGTCTAGGTAGCATTGAGGACAAAAAAGATACAATATTAATATGATACCTACTAGAATTTGTCAGCAATCTTCATTACTGTACGTATATAAATTATTGACACAATAGTAAATTATGAAAGAAAAATATAATATGATTTACCTTTGAGTCAATATTTATAAAAGTAAAAGTTTCTGTCAAAAATGACATTTTAGTGGCAAGCTTTTATAGCCGACTGTACTTTCTTTGGATATCCATCAAATGCTCACTGAGATGATTCTAAAGAGCCCAAGCTCGGTAGGATTGCTTTTTCTGTTATATAGTTCCTATGGCCACCTTCCGGCTCCATCATCAGATCAGCCCCATGGTACCATATTATTGTATTGTCATCAAAGTTAAGTAAGTATGCAAAATTTCAGCTCAATCGGTTGACGATATCTGCCTCAAAATTGAGTTGCAAGATTTCACCCGAACAAACATACTTTAAACATACCATGCAAGTTAAATAAAAGCTTTAAAAAAGCTTGTAAAAATGTGGTATTTCCACATTAAAACAGAATCGATAGATTCTATTAAAAAAACGTTGTAGGTACCTATTTAAATTCATCATCAGCCACAGACGGCCATTGCTGAACATTAAACCTTCCTGCAGACCGCATCCATCACTCCCCGCTACCCTCACAAGGTCATCCGTCCGCCTGATCGAAAACACTCACGATTTAATGCAGGTAACAAAGGAATCGAGGAGTATTATGGTATAACACTGGCAACACAGAAACGGATTGACAGAACCAAAACCAACCAATCATAGCGTGATGACGACGAAAGTCCGCCTGTCATTCCGGTACGTGGTCGCCACTCTAAGACTTCGCTGCCCCAACGGCAATCCGTTATCCGGAAATTATAAATCCATAGCTGCAATCGAATTCGTTTTTGTGTTGTAATTAAAACCTTGACATGCATAGGCACACTTAACCAAAGGTGAGTTTAACGAACATACACCTGGGTTACGTTTACACCGACCCCTATTGTTACAGAGCCTTGGATAAAAACGCATGCAAAATATGACGCACGAAAAAACGCGACATTGTGAATAGAAAATGAGTTGCAAATTCTTTCAGACTTCGCTAATGTATTTTTCCGACATACACGCGTATTGCGAAAGAATATTTTTAGATTTAAATATGAATACCGGTTGTATACAAAATTACCAATGCGGCCATAGAACCCAGTTATTGGCTTGCTTCGTTCAGCGTTCAAATACATAAAATAACAAAACCCTTAGTATATTGAGTTGGCAGCTTCGGTTAAAAAGTAAGCTAATATTGCTCATTCGGAAGATATTGACGCCTTGTGACCGATACTTTACTCGTGGTGTTATATCAATTTATTACCATGGTGACACGGGTTTTATTAATCAGTCCCGAAAATTTTGCGACCATTCTTCATTCTTAAGGCTGCCTGTTGACAGAAGCGGGGCGGAGCGGAAATTTGTAAAAAGGACCACCGAAAGAGAACATTTAAATCTGACAATGTTTTCAGTTTTAAATGCTCGTCTTTCGGGCTTCAAAAAACCCAACCGGACAAGCAGCTTAAGAGCCGTAGCACATTGGCGAATAGCAGGCGAGTTGAAAGCGAGACGAGCGCAGCGAGCTCGCTTCACGTTCGCGGCGAAATCATTGCTCGCTTAGCTTTAAACTCGTCCACAAAACGCCAGTGCGGTAAGGCTGTTAAGGCATTTAATTAGAGCGCTCTCATTGTATGGGACTAGGTTTTCATTTTGACATGCCATCAATATTTTACCCGGATTAAAAGAACAGATTCGGCAGTTGTCGAACATGCTTAACCAAATTTCACGGCCTTTTTTGTCGTTTAGCTTCAAAGCCACGCAAATACTCGACTAAATGCGTAATTGTTAGGTTAGGTTGAGCGTGTATACGATAGGAAAACATTTCGACCCTAATTTGGTTTTAAGTGCAAATTGGAACAGAATTTGGAGCGTGAACAAATATGTTAAAATTTTATGTGAACAGTGATAACGCCCCTGGCTACATCGACACACAGTCTAGTGATGCATGGAGGGCGTGTACATTAACATAAATAACTTAACCATTTATGCATAACCCGTCCCTAATCCACAATCCTTTAAAATAACACCACATAAATATTTACAAGAAAAAAAACTCCAACTGACGATCGCTTGTCATAACAGAACCACAAATCAATCGGGAACACGACACGCCATTTTAGACGTTCCACGATTCAAAACAAGTCTTATTGTTCGGCGAGTGTTCCGCGTACGTTTACGTAAATATTGGGACGCTGGAAAAATGTAAAACGTCGCGAATGACGGACGTGGAGAGCCGCATTTGAAATGCGGAGAGGATGCCCGTGTCAAATCGACGTCCGATTCATAATGGCTGTTAGACGCAGAAGACTGAGTCGGGTCTGAAATAGAATATAATGTAAATAAAACTGTTCCTTCCCATACAGACGACCGAGAACCACTGGAGAAATCGAGCTCGTCGGAAACGAAGTTAACGAAGAAGATATAATGACTTAGTACAGACCTAGACCGGTGGATGGAAGACAGTCATGTTCTTTAGGCAATCCGTAGCGACTAGCGAAAGTAAAGGTCAGTGAGACCTTTGAACACAAGAAAGAAGTACATAATATACCGGTCCGAACTACAAGCCTAGTAAGTGCTTAGGGCTTGTGCACAAATCACGCGAGGTTTTTTCGGCTACTTTTTGACCCCCTGTGAAAATTTTTAACGAAACCGAACAAAGTGTCTACTCACGTGGTATATTTTTTCTTAGTTCGTTCTCTGTAGAAAAGTACACGTGAGGTCTCCTTATAACCCCCAAACGTGATCTATAGGGGTATCGAACCTCACGTGATTTGTGCACAAGCCCTTACCTACTAGGCTCTTAGTTCAAGCCACCATAACATAAAAAGCGGTTAGCACCTAGTAGAGAGCATAGTCCTATTATAATGTAACAATGTCTGTTTCACTCGAGCAGACCCCACCCCTTCATATTTAACAATATTAACGAAAAAGAGTTTCATTCATCGAATAGTTATTTTTAAAATAACTATTCGATGAATGAAAGCAACCCATATTTTTGAAACTAAAACAGAATTGAAAGATGAAGTTTCAGACGAAACAAACCATTTTCAAACAACTCTTCAGCTTTCTACTCAATGATACAATCGGCTCTTGCGAGACTCGTATCAGATACTCAAAGCACTAAGACACTGAGCACACTTGGATCCTATCTATACAACTGGCAATGATTCGAGGAGGTGCTTTAGATATCACAACTAGTGATGTGTCGTGCCTGGGTATATTTTCCAACAATTCCGGCGCAAATCTTTGATTTTATCACACAACTAAAAATGAAGCAAACTTGTCCGTAATCAGGTAAAAAGTATTCTATAAACATCCTTGAATTGATTAAATGTAATTAATTTATTTTCTTCCTACATTTGCACCGTATGCGTGCACGTTTTGTTGTACACCCATCCCTAACCAATAATGTTTCTGTTTGTTCTTGTCTGGTATTGAATGCCACATGGCATTAAGTCCGCCATTTGTACTTATTTGTAATGTGCAATAAACTTTAAACAGATAATTGATCGTTTAGTTGCAGTAGTTCAGTTGAATTGTCCGGGGCCGAACTAATACAACACTTTAAATCTCTGTAATTCGGTTATGACGTCAAACCGAATTGTTGGGAATCTTTTAGCTACAAGCAGAAATAGTGATATTGTGGTTCAGCCATTCGATTTAGTTTTTACACAAAGATTTGTGACGAGGTCAAAAGGATTAAAATATCTCATACATACATTATACCTACGTAACGTCCACTGATTACGACTGGAGTCTTTAATCGTAAAACCACTGATTTAATCATATAATTTCCCTTTCATTATTTATCTCCCCTTTAAAGTTGGTGTTGTCGTTCAAAATGCTTAAAATGAATGTGCACTTCGGTAATATTTCGATCCATTCGTATCCCAGTGCCAGTGCTAACGGAGACGGAGAGGCGCTTAGCGCAAGACGAATGGATGCCGTTTGTCATCCCACACGACACAGAGGAAGGCATTTATCTCTTAAACCCAGCGATTGCTAGATTAAAGGCTTAAATGTATTCGATTTGGTTTTAATCAAATGCTATATGCTGCGGGCGTGTCTAATCCTTTGGGGAATACCGCCTCACAAGTTCACAACATTAGGTCGTAAAACGTCAATTACGCAGAGAAAGACCCAGCCTAGTGTTATAAAGGACTCGAATTCTGGGAGACCTTTTTATTACGAATGAGAACTCAAATAAAGACTTTCGATTTAGTATATAGTATATAGGACTCATTTATTGCGGAATTTGTAACCAAGCAAGTCTCGCGAACTAAGCGAGTATCGCCAAAGAGTTGAGTCTTAAGGTGTAACGAGTCGTACTCGAGTTGTATCTTTTATTGTTCGACCCTACCTTGCCCTCAACGATGAGACTTACATGCACTGTACATTTTCGCAGCTTTACTTTTGCATGGCAAACCTAGCAAGACTAGCTGTAGAGAACACTCGAATCGTTGCACAAATGAAACACGCTCGACTTGACTCGGGATTTGGAGTCTTCGAGTTCACCGAGTTCACCATTAACTGAGTCGAGTCTATTTGCGGCTCCCCACTACTCGCGAAGTTGAAGTTGGGGAGTATGATAATGCGGAGAGGCACTGCGCTGCAGAAACCCACACTTCGGCCAACCTCGCCTCTGCCAGCTCCGGTCAACTTCGGGAGTATTGTATAGCTAGGGAATAAAACGTATCGGTAAGGGCCACAATAAGATAAGATAGGAAATAAAACTAGGACTCCAGAACTCGAGTCTTTGACCACAGTACCCAAGTGTTGCACAACTAACTCAACTGTCACACGTCCAAGAGAGTTAAAAGTAAATTCGGCCTAGTTAGTTATACTGATGTAACTGACTAGGCCGAATTTACATTTAACTCACAATAGACGAAAGTCTATATTGCGAGTCGCTGTCATCGAAAACGATGAAGACTATAATTACGCTTTGCTGTTATAGTACCTTACTGTAATATAACAGATAAACTGTCTACTGCTTTAATAAAATCAGGCGTTACTTTGCGGAGATTCATATTAATCAAAACGATAATATTATCGCTTTGTTAGCAAAGCAATATTATTGTTTTAATGTCTACTATCTGTGTCTATCGTAACGTAAATTGTACGCAATTCAGCCAGCCTAACCTAAACTAACTATTAGATAAGGACCTAACCTCATGATTAGTTTAGGTTTTAAACCTAGTTTTAATTGTAAACAGACAATGTAAGGATATTTCGTTTACCTAAATTAGGTAAACGAAATATCCTTACATTGTCTGTTTACAATTAAAACTCGCTACGTAACAAATACCCACTTAAGAGGCCTTATTCCTTTTAAAATGCTGATTGTTTTAGACATTTTACTCTACGCTTAATATATTTCTCACCATATTATTAATGTTAATACCTATAACCGGGCTATTGAGATTTATTGATATATATTTGAAACCTACAGTTTGAATTTTTCATTGATAATTTTTGTTTAAAAGATTTTAAAGCGGATAATTCGTTTTTTCAACTTATTTTCGAGTGCACGCAATGAAAGCATGAAATAGCTGTGTTACTACCTAGAACCAGGGAAAAAGTATTATTCACTTCAAAAAGTTGGTTGAAATTATCAATGTTTGAAATAATATAAAAAAAAGGAATAAGGCCTCTTAAACAAAGCTCGTATTTCGTTATGTTTTCGTCTACAAGCTAGATACGAGGTATTGATAAGCAGTCACAGTTTAAGTGAGTGTTGGTTGTCATCAGGTAATCTACGGCAGAGTTTCCGTGTTTTCTGAAACAGTCTCGTCGACAGACGTGTCATGTCGCGCGCGTCAGTTCCTGTTGAGATAACGGTCTGATACATGAGTAGGCTCGTAATTATCGCCGATTCGAGTGCTGATTACACCTCGCTAACATTTAGGACGAAACCAAACAAGATAAAGCTACGGAAAAAAACTCTTCAGGTTCCGATATTTCGTGTGTAATTTTTTTTGAGAGATTTGCATACGACGTTTTTAAACCAGCTGAATAAAAGCCCTGAGCGTCACTGTGACACGAAGGTGATGTATTTTTTAGCAGTATTAATTATAAATTTTCTTAGTACCGCAATTAATTAATTTATAATGAACGCGCGTCCGTCTCGGGTCCCGCTTACTTAAATAATAAAGTCTCTTGATCTTATTTATTTTATTCACCAGCTCCGCTTGTTTTTTTAAAACTTGCGCAGGTATGTTTTATTTTCATAAATAAAAATGTATCTCAAGTACCAGGAAAGTCTACCCGTTCTCATGCGTAGTCGTCGGAAAACCCAAATAAATAAAAAACAAGTATACCTACGAGAAATAAAAATCTAAGGTATGTTATGAAATACGTCCGGATAAAAGAGTAAATTCACCGGGGATATGTAGCCGAGCAATTTTTAACACGAAGCTTTGTTAAGGCGAATCCCTTTGAGCGTCCGATCTTTAGAAACATTGGCTCATTGTTATTGTTACTAACGGTACTAACGGCGTGGTCTTCGTGGACCTAACAGCTGCTTACGATACGGTGAACTTACGGCGGTTGCTCTCAAAGGTGGGTAATATGACTGAGGACACCGGTTTTATAAATATCCTTCGTGAACTGCTCCACAACCGCAGATTCCAAGTCCACCTCCAATCGCAAAAAAGCCGCTGGCGCCCACAAAAGAACGGTCTCCCGCAGGGTAGTGTGCTTGCTCCGATCTTATTTAATATATACACTAATGCGCATAAGCATTTCAAAAACATATATGACACAGAGGGCGCTCCAGTAGCGTAAAGAATTAAGGGATGAAAGATTTCGTGCGATTGACGTAGCGGTCGGATAGCTCAGTTGGAAGAGCAATGCGCCGGAAACGCAGAGGTCGCGGGTTCAAATCCCGCTTCGATTGCAGTAGATCGCATTCAATTTTTCTTTCTTAATTTACCTTTGTGTCATTATTTATAATAAAAAAAAAAAAAAAAATGTGGTAGTACCACATAAAAAATATGAATCGATAAAAAGATTCTATACAAATATTTAGAACAGCGCCATCTCTCTCGCAGTCTTCGCACTTGCTGTAAAGCAATGGGGATTGGGGATCGTGCGTGTAAAACGCACATCCTTGGGTATGGCTAATGCGCATAAGCATTTCAAAAACATATATGACACAGAGGGCGCTCCAGTAGCGTAAAGAATTAAGGGATGAAAGATTTCGTGCGATTGACGTAGCGGTCGGATAGCTCAGTTGGAAGAGCAATGCGCCGGAAACGCAGAGGTCGCGGGTTCAAATCCCGCTTCGATTGCAGTAGATCGCATTCAATTTTTCTTTCTTAATTTACCTTTGTGTCATTATTTATAATAAAAAAAAAAAAAAAAAAAAAATGTGGTAGTACCACATAAAAAATATGAATCGATAAAAAGATTCTATACAAATATTTAGAACAGCGCCATCTCTCTCGCAGTCTTCGCACTTGCTGTAAAGCAATGGGGATTGGGGATCGTGCGTGTAAAACGCACATCCTTGGGTATGGCTAATGCGCATAAGCATTTCAAAAACATATATGACACAGAGGGCGCTCCAGTAGCGTAAAGAATTAAGGGATGAAAGATTTCGTGCGATTGACGTAGCGGTCGGATAGCTCAGTTGGAAGAGCAATGCGCCGGAAACGCAGAGGTCGCGGGTTCAAATCCCGCTTCGATTGCAGTAGATCGCATTCAATTTTTCTTTCTTAATTTACCTTTGTGTCATTATTTATAATAAAAAAAAAAAAAAAAATGTGGTAGTACCACATAAAAAATATGAATCGATAAAAAGATTCTATACAAATATTTAGAACAGCGCCATCTCTCTCGCAGTCTTCGCACTTGCTGTAAAGCAATGGGGATTGGGGATCGTGCGTGTAAAACGCACATCCTTGGGTATGGCTAATGCGCATAAGCATTTCAAAAACATATATGACACAGAGGGCGCTCCAGTAGCGTAAAGAATTAAGGGATGAAAGATTTCGTGCGATTGACGTAGCGGTCGGATAGCTCAGTTGGAAGAGCAATGCGCCGGAAACGCAGAGGTCGCGGGTTCAAATCCCGCTTCGATTGCAGTAGATCGCATTCAATTTTTCTTTCTTAATTTACCTTTGTGTCATTATTTATAATAAAAAAAAAAAAAAAAAAAAAAAAAAAAATGTGGTAGTACCACATAAAAAATATGAATCGATAAAAAGATTCTATACAAATATTTAGAACAGCGCCATCTCTCTCGCAGTCTTCGCACTTGCTGTAAAGCAATGGGGATTGGGGATCGTGCGTGTAAAACGCACATCCTTGGGTATGGCTAATGCGCATAAGCATTTCAAAAACATATATGACACAGAGGGCGCTCCAGTAGCGTAAAGAATTAAGGGATGAAAGATTTCGTGCGATTGACGTAGCGGTCGGATAGCTCAGTTGGAAGAGCAATGCGCCGGAAACGCAGAGGTCGCGGGTTCAAATCCCGCTTCGATTGCAGTAGATCGCATTCAATTTTTCTTTCTTAATTTACCTTTGTGTCATTATTTATAATAAAAAAAAAAAAAAAAATGTGGTAGTACCACATAAAAAATATGAATCGATAAAAAGATTCTATACAAATATTTAGAACAGCGCCATCTCTCTCGCAGTCTTCGCACTTGCTGTAAAGCAATGGGGATTGGGGATCGTGCGTGTAAAACGCACATCCTTGGGTATGGCTAATGCGCATAAGCATTTCAAAAACATATATGACACAGAGGGCGCTCCAGTAGCGTAAAGAATTAAGGGATGAAAGATTTCGTGCGATTGACGTAGCGGTCGGATAGCTCAGTTGGAAGAGCAATGCGCCGGAAACGCAGAGGTCGCGGGTTCAAATCCCGCTTCGATTGCAGTAGATCGCATTCAATTTTTCTTTCTTAATTTACCTTTGTGTCATTATTTATAATAAAAAAAAAAAAAAAAAAAAAAATGTGGTAATACCACATAAAAAATATGAATCGATAAAAAGATTCTATACAAATATTTATATACACTAATGATCAGCCTGCTCTGCACAGAACTCAGCGGTTCGCGTACGCAGATGACCTAGCAATAGCGGCGCAAAGTGAAAACTTCGAAGACACTGAAGAAACGCTATCAGCGGCCTTAGAGGATCTCACGACGTACTACGAAACCAACTGCCTGAAACCGAATCCCACAAAAACTCAGTCGTGTGTGTTTCATCTCCGAAACCGGGAAGCAACTAGACCACTCAATGTTAGCTGGAATGGTGTCGCTATCGAGCACTGCCTAACACCGAGGTACCTGGGAATAATCCTAGACAGGACATTATCCTTTAAAAGCCACTGCATAAAGACACGCCAAAAGGTTAACTCACGCAACTGTCTGCTGAGGAAACTTACTTCAACACACTGGGGCTCTTCGGCACACACCCTCCGTACTACAGGCTTGGCGCTGTGCTTTTCGGCGGGAGAATACGCGTGCCCGGTGTGGCACCGTTCCTCCCACGCAGGGCAAGTTACCTCAGCGCTCAACGATACTTGCCGCATAATAACCGGTTGTCTCAAACCCACTCCACTTGACAAACTGTACCCTCTGGCGGGAATAGCACCACCGGAAACCCGCAGAGAGGTGGCATGTAGCGTCGAAAAACTTAAACAGGAAATAGACCTAAGACATCCCCTCTATAGCCACAATTTACCACCCTCCCGTTTAAAGAGTCGACGGAGCTTTGCGAGGTGTACGACGGCTACCAGGGTTTCGCCATCCGAGCATAGACTTACGCACTGGCAGAACAATCGCGCACCACCAGACGTCTATGTTCAGCCCGCCGAGACGCTCCCTGTTGGGCATAAGCAGCCGTGGCCGATCTGGAGAGCTTAAACAGATTGCGTTCCCAGGTTGGCCGGTGCAAAGAGAACATGCTAAAATGGGGCGCCCTTAGCGGCTCGGATGCCAGATGTGCGTGTGGCTCAACCCCCCAAACGATGGCGCACGGCGCACATGTTGTCTTGCCCAGCTAGCCCTTACACGTGTTCCGAGCAGGACCTTCGAGACGCGACAGAGGGCCCTGAACGTCGCCACTTTCTGGTCCCGCACTGTATGATATTATGAAACCATCGACACGAAAAGAAGAAGAAGATTGTTACTAACAATATTTGCTGAGGGAATCAAACGTTTGTTTATAACATCTACAGACCTACACGTACCTTGGAGGGAGTTAAATGTCTGTTTAGGGTTCGATCAGTTCATTCAGACAGAGGACCAATTTTCAATTACATGGAGACCTAGCCATACCATACAAAAAATATTGTGATGCATAAAAATAAAATATAATAATAGACCAATTTCGATTCAGTAAAATGAAAAGGCAATGTGCGCTATAGTATGGTCCGATATAATTTGACATAATTATACTGGCAGTAAAATTGACAGTTTACTTTTGATGCTGACCACATGCAAAAAAAAATATTTTTTTTCTAAAGAAATCGAGTACTACGTACGTTTAGTCAGTATCACGTTTAAGTAATCTGTGGTGGTCATGTCCGAGTTGGTGACTTACTCCGATGTTCGAAGTAGGTACGAACTTTTATCGTGCCGTCCAGCTCGGGTACGTATTACAATGCCGAAGTTCAAAATACCGAATTTCATAAGACCTATGGATGGAAGGCCGAAAATTAAAATGTCGAATGTTTATTTGCCCGAAAGTTTAAAATCCCGAAAGAACGTTTGACCGAAAGGATGAAATCCCGAAGACTGTAATCCCGAAGACTGTAATCCCGAAGACTGTAATCCCGAAGATTGTAATCCCGAAGACTGTAATCCCGAAGACTGTAATCCCGACGGCTAGAATTCCTACAGTTTGCCGAACGATTAAAATAGTACAACAAAAGGAGCGTTTTTTAGGGATATAAAAAAAAAAACTAACCTAACCTAACCCGGCCGAGTCGGATCTGCTCTGAAAGGTGATTGATTCACCTCAACCTATTCTCAAACTTTAAATGATTCACCTTTCAGAGCAGATCCGACTCGGCCGGGTTAGGTTAGGTTAGTTTTTTTTTTTTATATCCCTAAAAAACGCTCCTTTTGTTGTAGTTATGATCATATTTTTAAAAGAAAAAAAATATTTTTTCATTGGCATTTTAATGCCAATGGTTGACTTTCGGGATTATAAAATTTCGAGATTCAAAACTTTCGGGATTATAAAATTTCGAGATTCTAAACTTTCGGTATTATAAAATTCGAGATTTTGAACTTTCGATCTTTTCAAAATAGGTCTTTTGAGCATCGGTATATCGAATGTCGGCTTTTCGTACTTTCGGTATTTTGATTTTCGGTATTTTGACCATCGGTATTTCAACTGTAGGTATTATGAACTTTCGGGATTGTAATACGTACCCGTCCAGCTCATTTAAATATTGACACAAGATGGCGAGGGATGGCGGGACAAGCTTAGAATTTCGATCGTCGGAGTAGCCCTTCTGGGCAGCCGGCAATAGCGAAAGCGGTGATCGTACAATTGCGTTATTTCTGTAAAATCTTCAACACAACAGGAATTGTATCGAGAACATCTTTGATGTGCCCTGAAACGTGAGCTATTAGGGGATTGTGTATATTTTAGGAATAAAAGACACAGTCATTTATTCAATAGGTACACGGACCAAAACACTGCTGATGTGTTCCGTTGGACGGATTTTAACCAATTGTGGTACAGGGATAGCTGAAAGATCCAAAGATGACTTCTCTAAATGTTTACAATGAAGCGAAAAGTTTAATGGTTCAGCCTGGGTTTGAACCAACGGCTTTCCGGGCCAACACGGGCGTCCTACCTATTGGACCACAGAACCTGATGCAAGAGCCATTGAATTTTTCAACCAGTTACTTCTGCATGCCTTAGGATGGCATGGTAGCGCCATCTACCGTAAAGGTCCAGACTTTATATGATCGGCAGATCGGCACCATCGTCTCGATTTATGTTGAGAATCATTAGTAACGACAACGACGTGCTACGCCTAAATTAATCATTTCTTATTTATTATTAATAATAAAACAATGTCGACTTTGTTCAGCGTATTCTTATACCGATTTAGCGTATTCTTGCAAGAAACTCCTACAACAGAATGATTATCCGCTCTTATTGGATTTGGTTACTTAGCTGAATTGCTCGGAAAAGTTACTAAGTTACATGTTACTAGGGTTGCCATCCGTCCGGGTTTACCCGGATTTGTCCTAGTTTAGACGGCGTCCGGTGAGCGTCCGGGCGGGGTTTCATTCGTCCGGGTTTAACATTTTCACGCACTGTACCTACGTCGAGAGACGTAGATTAGATCGCTCGTGATACGGGACCACGTTTGTGAGCGCGATTTCCATCTTCATGAAACTACTAATCCGCCTACAGCAGCACAAGGTTTTAGATTCAATTCAATTCAATTAAATTTATTTAATGAGCACAATAAATTATTACATACTAATTTTTGTGGCTCACACTAGACGGGCGCTGTCCTGTGACACCACACAATCGCTTACACAATTTTGGCATTTGAAAGATGATGAAAGACTCCTTGCTGCCTTCCTTGTATGAAGGTTTATTTTTAATTTTACTCAGTAAGTACAAAAAAATATGACATGTCCGTACGGGTTCTGCGCTCAAAAATCCGGGGTTTTCACGTTCCTTGTCCTGGTAGCCCGGTTTTAGAGATGGCAACCCTACATGTTACATAAAATAGGCCTCGGCGGAATAACGTCTTACTTGCCTTTGTGTTTCAGCCTCATGTTACTTTATTGGATTTTTGAGAAGTTTTGTACAAGCACTATTTAGCGAGAATGGGTGTAAGAACTTCTGCTAGGTTCGGATATCGGACGGGTCGTAAAGATTAGCTTTCATTTGAGTGTTTTCATATACCTAACAGGCATGAGGAACAATTTTGTGTGAGGAATTGAGGATGTCAACGATTCTATTTTTATTGGGATCAAATGTCTATATGGGACTACCTACACTTGCTGCTCTAAAAGTCAGAAATGACCGTCAAAGTTCAACATTCCTACGAAGCGCTAAAAACGCTCTCTACAAAATGGCCACCTAGTCGTGACGTCATTATCATTATTATGTTATGGGTTAACATTGATCATCGGTTTTTAAGCATGAATACGTCTAGTTTTAAAAGCATACCTAATGTATTTCTGTCGAGGTTGCTTACTCTAATCAAAAAATTTTATAAGCGCGTTCATAAACAAGCTTCCTATAGTTAAAACACTAGTGACTAATGTTACCCCGCGGATCAAAGTAGCCCCTAACCACGGTACCAGGGTGATTCTCCTAGCGTTCAAACCGCGCGGTTCTAGCCTCACTCCCTTTTCATGAGTATTACCACAGCGGAAAAGCCAGTTGTTTTAATTATGATCATACTATGGTCGCACTTCCGTCCAGCAGTGGAAGTCTATCGGCTGATATGACGATGAATTCCAGCATTCATATGGGATTGGCAAAAATATTGTCTGTTCAGCCCGTCTAGCACGACTTTGGTTCGCGACTCATGTCGCGCGACATACCATCACCCGTCACTCATCCACAGTACTGAACAGAAAGAGATAGGTAGTATATCTCGCTCGAGAAAGAGTCGCGAGTCACAGAGGTGCTGCTAGCGATGCTGTGTCGCTCAACTAAGACCAGTTATTACCCTGGCAGGCCTCTGTTCGAAGCGAAACACTAGGTTGTTAGCAAAAAAAGTAAACTTGAATACGATTTATAAACTGTCATGCCATAGTGATTGAATATCTCCACCAAAATCAATGTACGTAAACAGTGACAATAAATCCAGCTCCGGACGCAGCGTGGGTTGAGTGTACCGAGATTGCGTCCTACAATGTTGCTGAAATATGCGACGGGACCGATACGCCCCCCATGCTGTCTGCCGCTCCATATGAGACAATGTTGATTGGAAATGTTGCAAGGAAGCGGGCTTGTTATGGCTTAGTGTGTGCTCCTGGTGAGACGCAGTCTTTACACAAATCTATATTTACATATTTATAAATATAAATATAGACACAAAGGTAAGTTATGAAAGAAAAATGTTTTGTGATCCACTGCAATGTAAGCAGGACTTGAACCTGCGACGATACGTTTCCGGCGTATTGCTCTCCCAATTGAGTGTCAATCACACCAAATCTTTGATTCTATAATTCTACGCTACTGGAGCGCCCTCTGCGTCATGAGTTTAAAATGCTTATGCGCATTAGCCATAGCCTAGGATATGCGTTTACACGCACGATCCCCATTGATTTATTTACATTGATTTTGAAATATCAAAATGTAAGAGCAAGTCGATTTATCCCATAAAAGAGCGTGGGATTAAGATTCCTATAAGAAATGCAAATCTTCGGCCCTCTATCAGTCTCGAGATCTGATTAGAAAAACGTTTCATTAAACTATAACTAGACTAGGTATGTGAGTAACAAAATCAAAATAGCATTTCACAGTTATTTTTTTAGAACAGTCAGATTAGTATAGCGACTTCGCTTGTCGTGCTACTCGAAATCACCTTGAACCATCACGATTTTATGCTCCTGACAAAAGGGTCGTGTTCAGATATTTTTGTTCTCGTAAGTGTGTAGATGTAAATGAACTCGACTACGCACAAAACTCGACAGACAGCCATCAGACTCGAATGTCACAGTTGTAATAGAGTCTGGGACGACAGTCACAGCGATTCAAATGTAACACTTCCACACGTATCGATCTAACCGGCGTGTGACTTGGCTAGGGTGGCCAGATCCAGATGCAGGGTTATCAATTCCTGCAGGGATAGTCTGGGCTAATGAAATAATGCCTACTCAAAGTTTTGGCGGGAAATTTAAATAAATTGCGGCTGGTCACAATTTGTGTAGTAGGAATTATAGTTTTGATAATAAAATATTTTTGATTTTCTATGCACTACACTCTCTAACCGTATACAAGGCGAAAAATTAAATATAGTGTAAATAAGACCTAGCTCGATCATACCATATATTAATCCATCACCAAAAAAAATACATAGGTAAGAACTATGCCAAGTTTCAACTCAATCGGAATGTTAGAATTAGTACAAAGAGTATCAAAATTATTTATAGAGGACCCACCTACTAAATTGTTTAAAATCATAGACAATTTCTGTCCGTTGTCCGCCCGCGCTTAATTGCTCCTTTGTAATTATCGTAATTATAAAAAAACTATTCGGGTATTCCGGGACAGTGTAATTACTGGACACGGGACGAGACTCCGGGACTTTCCCGCATTTTCCAGCCATCGGGCAACCCTAATCTCGGATGTGTTTATACTAAAGCCGTCCAAGACACACTGTATTCTAGCGTTTTCTGCAAATATGTATGCGGGCTCGGAGCTGGATTTACGGGCGCAACAATAAAATGCACGCAACAATGTCGCTGACGGGATGAATTCGCCGATTGATTAAGGGGAAACAGCACTGCTCATTTTTCCATACAAACCGAGGTTTCATTCCAGTCTGTTTTCTCCTAAAAATCAACCAATCGACGAAATTTTAGGAACTGAATAGATAGGAAATGTGCCGCGTCAGACTGTAGATTTTTGCGCATATTATTATAGAATTTGTGTACCAGGCGTCCGTTTGCGGCGCAATTTTGGCCAAAAACTGATGGTGATTACACAAATTCTATGATGATTGGCCCAAAAATCGAAAGCGGAGCAGAAATTCTATACTTAGCATGATTTTACAACCAACCTCTCCCTCCGCCCCAACTTTCTCCCCCATCGCCGTCGTCACCCATGTTTGTAAATCTTCTATATTTTAATTCAATAAATCACGAGATCTTTTATTTTTTTTTAACACTATTCTTGAATGTCTACATTCAAGAATCTCGAAGAACAGTTCGGGTGGCAACTAGCTACAGTGGCCATTTGCTTGCCACGGGGGCGTGTTGCCAACCAGTTGGAAATAGAAATATTAAATAAAAGTACATAAGCCACTCCCGTAGCCGTCTATTAAATTATCACGATATAAACCTGCAGATTTAAAAGACCATAGCTTTAGATACTATGATCTCATCAATTGTTCTAAACAACAATTGACCCGAAAAAAGCCTCTAATAAACAGCAAAGAAAATAATCGCGGTCCCGTCAGCGCTGGCGACAATTCAGAAAAGATTATAGGCCAAGGAAATAAGCCTAAACAACGGTTAGAATCAGACAATGGGGGCGGTGACAATAGAACGCAATCAAACACGGGCGTTTTTCGTGTCGTGACACACATGTATTGTGACAGTGCCGACGATGTACCGTTATGACGCCTGAAACGAATTAAATTACTATGATATCCGTGTTCACTTAAGACCTTTTCGTAATTGGATAATCTGACATGTCCTGTGCGAAATGAAATAATTTTTTCAGTAAGTAGGCCACAAAGGGCACTTTTACAAGTCAGATTGTGAGCCTACTGGCATTTCGCAAGAGGAGACCGTTGTTGAAAAGAAAGCAGAAGGAAACTCAACAGTAAGTAATTTTTTCGTAAATTATACTTAAAAACTAATACAATTATATTATAACTATAGGTAAATTTACACTAAAAACTATATAAAATAAAGTGATTTTTTTTATAGATGTAGAAGGTCTCTAGGCGTGCTGACAAGAAATAATGTTTTCTAGTGAAGAGTCAACCACCCGCGATAGTAATAGTTAGATACTCGATGCTAACATTGCTAACGCAAGAAACCTGAAGCCATTTTAAAATATTGCTAAAACTAAATCCAAAAAAGAATAAATACTTATCGAATCTACTCATAAAATAGCATGAGAATCCGTTGAGAAATGCGAGCGTTAGGCCTGAAAGCGTCTGGACATCCGAACATCCTATAACATCCAAACATTAGAAAGATTTGGGGCAAGCTTCAGCTTGAAGACGCTTCGCATGCTCGGTTAATAATTGTCGCAACATTTAAGCCAGCTTTCACGACAATTACTCAAGGAAGTAAATCCGCAGTTCTGGCAATGAGCTCGGTCGTTCATTATCCGGAATTCCCAGATCAGATTCTGATTCCGGTAAACAAGCGCAGTTAAACACGGCTCTGCGCTCCAATAGAGAGAGATCAGAGCGAAATAACAAGAATCGTGTTAGAGGAGTCGTAAATTTTACGATGTAACATTAGTTGCATATATGTCGGTGCGACAATGTGCCAAGTTATGGCGGTAGGTTGAACTGGCGCAGCGATAAATTTATCCGTTTCCGAATGTTTCCATGAATCAGGAGTAGACATCAGAAGTGCTAAATATTAAAAAAAAAAACAGATTTGTATTCAAGTCAGTTTTCGATGGAGAGGGGCGTGATTACGAGAAAAATCTTTATTGCGTGGTGCAGAGGATCGTCTTTTGTTTTGTATGGGCGCGCGTCGCTATGTTAGTCTGGCGCCATCTTCATAATTTCCTTTACCCTCTCATCACGCCGAAACGGCTGGACAAATTTTAACCAATTTTGGTACAGGTGTAGCTGGACATCCAAAGATGATTATAGGATACTTTTTACCCGGCTACGGCAAATAGAGGCGTATCGCGAGGCAGCGTTGCCAGAGGTACGGAAAGATCTGTAGATCTACGGATTTTAGGCCTTGTGCCCAGACCTACGGAAATTATTGGTGAACCTACGGAATTTCTACTTTTATTTATCACCAAAAGATGACGTACACGAATGTACTTTTTCTGCGAATAATGAAATGTAATCCTGGCTGAAGCACTCGCAGACCAATCATACGATCTGCGTTTCCTTACACACAGTTCATGCACTTCACCGAGTGATCCGTTTGGTTAATTTTATTTCTTACTAGCTCAAAACGATGAATAGACTACGGATAAGGTGTGCAAAAATATTAGATTTTTATTGCTTTTTCACCTACGTTTTTGCAGAAGTTCCCTAACGTTTAATATGATTTTTAAGCTTCAGTATAGTCAGATGAAGCATTGGAAAAGGTCTGTAGAACTACGGATTTTTCAAGCGACGATCTACGGAATTTTACAGATTTTTTCGTCTCACGCTACAGATTTTGATAAATGTCACCAGCACCTCTAGCATAACTGTCATACGCGACTATTTCTCGCGCGAGATAATTACCCGTCTCTTTCTGTGCTGTAATGTGAGAGAGTGACGCGCCACAAGAGCCGCGAAGCATAGTTGTGCTAGACGGGCTGGCAACATCATAAATGTCGCTGCTGTCAAGAGTGTACGACTGTGTGAGACAATATACTCACCGATAAACGGTTTCCCGTCGAGCCTCTTCATCCAATAGAACCGCTGGCTGTGCGGCTTGTTCTCTCTGTCGTACTGCTCCCACTGCTGCCGGAGGAACGTGTAGCAGACGCAGCAGCACCGGACGGTGCCCTCCTCGTCGGGGGGCTCGCTCCGGTAGCCGGTCGGCGGCGCGTGCGCACCGAGGAATGGGAAGTACGGCTCCGTGCTCTGTAACAACGACATTCATTCATTCATAATTTAAGAGCTTCGTTCTTGTCCGTGGAGTAATCGCCACTCTTCCCTATTTCTTGATAGTGTTTTGGTCTCCTGATACGACATAGTGCCCGCTTTCTCTATCACTTGACTAAAAAACGTAATTATTGGTTTTCCTCTGCCTCTTTTCCCGTCCACTTTGCCTTCCAGGATGTTCACAAAGAAAGCATCATGTCACATCAGGTGTCCAATCATCCGTCATCTTCTATTTTGGATGGTTTTCAACAACAACAACAACGACATGGTTCAAATAATCTTTATTCATGAAATCATAGTAATAACAATTAGCATAAAAAGTCTTACATCTATAGGTACAGAGCATTTATAATACTGGTGCTTCAAATTATACGCTAAGTACCAAAATAATCATTTACAATTAATACGTTAAATAATAGTAAGTTACGTAACAAGGGTGGTAAACGAAGAATTACAAACGAGTGTCTATTAGAATTTATGACACGAGTTTGGAATTCCTTTACCACCAGACTCGCGTACGACGTTTTTCATCACACTTTGGAGGAAATAAAACAAAAGTAGTAGTAGTCAATACAAAATGCCTTACCGCCCTAGGGAGTAATATACGACTTACCGCCCTAGGGCGTAATTCACGACTTACCGCCCGCTTTTCTAGCATGTAAGCCCTTGTTTACGAGCAAAGTGTGATGAAAATGTTATAACGGAACTATATTTTCGAATGTATATCTCCCGGTTTAGCAAGCAGCAATTTTGTTGCATCCACGAATGTTTTCCATGCATTTGTGTGAACGCCGCGGGTATCGCGCCATACATGTCTAGATGGAATTCCTGCTGTCAGACCGTGAAATAAAACCTCAAGTACCTAATATGGCAATTGAAGTAGAAGGAAAGATGGTAGAAGAAAACCATTAGGAATAACATTAATATGTAATGATTATTGCTAATGGAAAGGGATGTAGGTAAGGTCGTTCGAGGCTATTGCGGTATTGCGACTATCTATTTCAAGATCACCCATACCCTTACTGCCTAAGTGTACTACTAAATATATAAAAAAAGAGAGTGGTGGTAATAACAAGGGTTCTATATCATCAAAAGTCGCATTTGCCTCATAGTCGCAATAGCCTCATTTTATCGGGTGACAGTCAAAATTGACTAAAATTTCTATCACTACTCTTCAAAACGTATCTAGTTTGTAGATTGATACAGAGATATTAGCTTTGTTTTAAGTAGGATTTGTTACTTAGTGAGTTTTGGTAGTCAACAGACGATATACAATAAATAATTAGTTAGTGACAGTGTTCGATTCCGCCTGAAAGGCTACTCTGAAGTCCGAAATTCTACCGTCGTCGAATAGTACCGTCCCACGCACCCACATATAGTTTGTCAGGAGATCGAGCGGGACGGCACTATATGACGATCGAATTTCGATCATCGGAGTAGAGCCGCTGAAACCGCTCCGAGCATTAACCCGCGCGTCTCATAAGCTGATATCAGTCAAACTGTAAGGGTAGCGGTAAAAGTTGGCTAACGGGCCGTGACTCAGAGACAGGTTGCGATTATATCCCAGTCAATAAAGCAGTTTTTTCCGCTAACAGGAAAAGTATTTTTTTTTCCTTTAATTTTTTTTTTCAATAGTCCTTGCTATAAGTAATCTACAAGCCAGATCAAGAGGCAAAGACCCCTTCAGCGACTATTACTGAGAACTGTCAAATTGACAATTTACAAAAAACATTTCGGAAAAAACATGGTAAAAAAACCGGCCAAGTGAGAGTCGGACTTGCGCGCCGAGGGATCCGTATAACGAAATAATTTTAAACTTTTCTTTTTTGTATTTGTATTTGTTGTTATAGCGGCGAAAGACATAACCTGTGAAAATTCAAGAGTCTAGCTATCACGGTTCATGAGATAATGCCTGGTGTCAGACTGGTGTTATAATTTAAAACGTTTTGTAAAGCTACATATATGTATAGGTATGTTTCAATATTCAATTAGCTTCTTAATATCAGCGAGTTGGTTTAGCGGTTTATTTCGCTGAAAATAATTGTACGGTCGCTATCAGATATATCGTAGCAAATAATGCGTTCATAAATATCTGAAGCGGCACTGTAACACCTTGACAGTCATATTCAGATATTTATGACCGCATTAGTTGCTGTACATGCTGCATACATGCTGTACATACGTATTCATTAGCTGATATCAATCAAACTATAAGGGCAGCGGTAAAAGTTGACTAACGGGGCGTGATTCAGAGGCAAGGTATTCCAGTTAATGAATCATTTTTTCCGCTCAGTGTCAAAATACCACATTCCGCTATTTTATAAAAAAATATCGGCGTAGCAGTCTCCTCATAAATATATACTCATTACACAAGACAACTTATTCTGTCCTTGTTTTTGCTTTAGAGACTGCAATATTTTGCAAATATTCAAACACAAAATACTTATTTTGTCCATCTTGATTCTTGACCAACTCCTTACAGAATAAAGCTCTTGAATTGATTATTACTCATCGACACGTATCATAATTATTTCACAGGGAAGTTTATTCAATTTCCTTTACAGTCTTAGTTCCACTCGATTTGACTGAAAAAAAAACTTAAAATTCTCCAGAAAAAAACTGTCAAACAAATTCATCCAGAGCAATGTCTAAATAAGTGTATGGAAGTATGGGATACTCGAAAGTTATAGCAGAAACGACGAAAAAACCCCGACAGACCTAAATAACATAACACGGCCTTTGCTGAAGCACAGGTGGGTGTGGGTGGGAAAAAGTGATGCTCTTTTTGCGTCAGAGATTTAAAACATATAAATACATCGCCAATATAATATGAGTAACCTACCTCCCTAGTTTACTTTTTATTTATTTATTAAAGAGCTTTGATCATGAAAACTACTAAATAAATATATGTCCACGAAACTACTTTAAACATATGAACAAGAAACTTTTTTTATATTTTGGGTCATCACGGTATTCCGTGATAGCGTTCGCTGAGGTATTCCTCAGCGATTGGGCTACGGCATATAACCGAAAAAACTAGCAAAAGCATAAATGCGATCAATTATGGGGTTGTACGCGCAAGTCGCGCAGCGAGCCCATCGCGAAGAAGTAAGGGCGAGGCCATACAGGTACCATTATGTTACAGGTGGTGAATGGAAACGGTTAATTGTTCTGTATAAAAAACCGCGGTTTCGGTTATATCGAGTATGTCCATACTTAAAATAACCGATTGCATTCCCTAGTTACAAGCGACAACGCGCTGGTCCGATATTGAAATTGAAATTTGTAGTGTCATAGTGACACGAAAACAAATTTTAACTGCCTTGAAAATGTAACTTAAAACCCCTTAGCCAGAAACGGCAGTGTGTCAAAAGCGCGGCGGCGATACCCGTTTCTATACTTCCTAAGGATTTCTATGAGTAAAGAATTGAAGATATGCTTCCGTAAATACAAATCAATAGTGTAACAATGAAATAATCAACTTTATTCTGTAAGTAAGCCACAAGGACAATTCAATACGTCTGAGTCTGCCGGCATTTCTCAAGGGGAGACTGTTGAGTAGGGTAGGTTTAGGTATGTAACTATAATCATTTAGATTCTTAATGTCAGCGAGTTAGTTTAGACATTTATTTCGTAGATGACATAATATCGACAAAGGACCCGCATTGAATATATAGTGCGTGAGCTGTCAGAATGCGATTCGTGTTTTATACCTGTCTCGCTCGCTCTTACGCGATACCGATAAGAATCTCTCCGTTTTCACCCAATCTTACAACGAGGTTAGCACAGTTTGTAGTGCACATTTATTTTCTATTGTAGATTTTAATAACTTAATGCGAGGCCGCTCATCCACCTAATATAATTTTAAGTGTGTGAGCGGCTTCCCTGGGACGCTCTGCACCTTCGGTGCTACGTGGATTCGAATCCCAGCCGGTGCAAATATTGGTGTGATGCTCTCGAATATTTGTTCCTGGGTCATGGATGTTATTTATATATGTATGTATTTATAAATCGATAGGTGACAAACGAAGCTCACTAAAATGTCTGTCACTGTTCTTCAAAACCTCGTATCTACTAAGTACATTGACACTGAGATACGAGCTTTGTTTTAAGTAGGTATTTGTTACTTAGTGAGTTTTGATTGTCAACAGACGATATGTATATCGTCGCCTATTACCCACAGTACAAGCTTTGCTTAGTTTGGGACTAGGTCGATTAGTGTAAGATCGTCCCTAAATTTATTGAAGTGAAACTTCTAATGCGACGTCCAACAAGGTTGCGTTAAACGTTTAACGCTACCGTGGAGGGGGTAGGAAAGCACTGTTGCGTTAAACGTTCAACGCAGCAATCCCACGGACAATGCGACGGATTTAAGGTTATGTCAAGGTACGTGTCTTGTGAATATCAATTGATTGTTAGGTTTTCTCTTTTGAAATTACAATTTCTACCCCTTCCTATTTTCATTTCCACATTACGAAGTTTCACTTCTTCCGCGCGGAGGGCCTCCACGCACTATTTTTAGGGTTCCGTAGCCAAATGGCAAAAAACGGAACCCTTATAGATTCGTCATGTCTGTCTGTCCGTCTGTCTGTCCGTCCGTATGTCACAGCCATTTTTTTTCGAAACTATAAGAGCTATACTGTTGAAACTTGGTAGGTAGATGTATTCTGTGAACCGCATTAAGATTTTGATGCAAAAATAAAAAAATTGGGCAAGTGCGAGTCCGACTCGCGCATGAAGGGTTCCGTACCTATATATATGTATATATAGGTATAACAAGTTTGTTGTATGGGAGCCCCCCTTAAATATTTATTTTATTTCATTTTTAGTATTTGTTGTTATAGCGGCAATAGAAATACATCATCTGTGAAAATTTCAAGTGTCTAGCTATCACCGTTCTTGAGATACAGCCTGGTGACAGACGGACGGACGGACGGACGGACAGCGAAGTCTCAGTAATAGGGTCCCGTTTTTACCCTTTGGGTACGGAACCCTAAAAATAATAATAAATATTGGGGGCTCCCCATACTTAGAACTGAAACTCAAAAATTTTTTTTTCATCAATCACATACGTGTGGGGTATCTATGGATAGGTCTTCAAAAATGATATCGAGGTTTCTAAAATATTTTTTTTCTAAACCGAATAGTTTGCGTGACAGACGCTTCCAAAGTGGAAAAAAGTTGCCCCCCCCCTCTAACTTCTAAAATAAGAAAATGAAAAATCTAAAAAAAACATATGATGTACATTACTATAAAAACTACCAACGAAAATTGTTTTGAACGAGATCTAGTAAGTAGTTTTTTTTTAATACCTAACTTTGCACCTAATTTATATGGGGCGCTATACATACCAGGTGCAAACTTAACTTAACCACTTAGGGATGGAAAGTGTTTGTACGGAACCCTCGGTGCGCGAGTCCGACTCGCACTTGGCCGTTTTTTTTTTTTTTTTTTTAATCCTGAATAGCAACCTGAAAGCTCACGGGCTGTACCTTCAAAGCTCTCGCACGTGTGCGCGCAGCCTTACAACAGCAGCCATATAAAACGGCAGTCCAATTTGGGAGCCAAAATGGCGAGTTCTTGTTTTGCCCCGCGGCGGGGCTGCCACGGAACGTGCCGAATTAGGTATCATTTCGAAACTTTCCAGCCGAAACATAATAGCAGGAAAATCGAGAAATTGTAAAGGAAACTTTGTAAATAGATCGCATATTTACTCGGTCCAACGGAGCTGTGAATAATTTAAAGAAAAAACCCACTTCTACGGAAGATATCGTAATTTCGAGGGCAATCGAACGAGTCAGTATAAAAAAGCATCTAAATCGCCACAGATTAGCCTATAATTTTTAGGAACTCTCGATTTCTCATGAAGTCATGATTGTCATTAATGACTATCGTCATCAGATCTTCACCAAAATTGGATGGGACCAACTTTGTCTACTCTCGAGCAAAACGTTTACAAATTTTGGAGTTCTGAGGAAAATTTCAATTGTTCCTATCACGGTTCATGAGCCGTTACGTCGCCTAAATCTAACTAGTTTTAAGTCTTGTCAGAAATACAGACAGACAGCGGAGTCTTAGTAATAGGGTCCCGTTTTTACCCTTTGAGTACGGAACCCTAAAAATAGGTTGTATATCGATCTCAGCGGGGATCTTTGCCACTGGTCACTTAATAGCACTAATTCTAAACTATACTTATGGCGAAATGGTCGCTTATTTAAGGACGTTAAGTCGACAATGTCGCAAACTGCACACGTATTAGTGTCGACGGTGCCAGGAAAGCATAACCTGATCCAATCCTGCTCGCGCATGATCATAATCCAAGGGGGCCATGAGAAAACTTTATGGGAAAATTCCTCGCGTTATTTTAATAGCTTTCTATGAACCGGTGGCGTTATGGCTTTTTTCTTCTGGGAACTATCGTTATTGATACGTTGATCCCACGGTGTCTTTACGTATAAAACAGTTCCGTGAATCGAGTGAACTACTGACAGAAAACGCCGCCCTCTACCAGGGATCGAATACCGGTATTCGACTTCATACAAATGCTGGAAATAAAACATGAAATAAGAAAGATTCGCATTTCTCAACCGATTGTCATAAACTCATTCTGTGACCAGGTTCGAAAAGGAGGTGTATAATTATAGTATATAGAGGAAGTAACTTCGCCGTACCGCGCCGCTGTACAGGTCAGTCCCTGATGAAGAGCTCCATACGAGTTCGAAACATGTCGGGCCATTACTGACAATTTCACGTGAGTGTAAACCGCTTGATGCAATGATTAAATATGTCTCACGACAGTTTTAATAGGAGTGTAGTATAAATTATCAATATACCGCCATTGAGTAAAAAACGTCAAAAATACAAATCTCAACCAGTTCGAAACCAACTCTTACAGAACCTCTAGTATAAATATGTGACCCGTGATTGTCACATATTTATACTATTTAGAAGCGAAGAAAATATTCTATTTAGACGGTATTTTTTAATCCCCGACGAAAAAAGTGTTATTAAGTCTAACACGTGTATCTGTGTGTCTGTCTGTAGCAGCGTAGCTATCGCACGGATGCACCAATTTGAGCGCGGCTTTTTTTAATCGAAATACTTGTCCGTCGAGATGGTTCTTTAGTCTTAGTTTGGTGGAAATAGGACCAATAATTTCAAAGATATTTAGCTTTAATTGGAACAAGTGACGAGATCTCAGTCAATATTGAAGCTAATAATTCCATATTTTGTATACTACGATTTCTAATTCAAGACCAAAAAAGCTACCACAGTGTTACCACTAAAATAAAATATTAGTAAAATCCTTATTATTTTCACTAAGATAATTTATTGATTGATAACTTTAACTCTATGTTTTAACAAAACAATTAGATATATTTATTATTACATAAATACGAGAGGAGATAATAAAAACTTAAACATCGAAGATTTTTGGTAAGAAATCTGGGTATTGTATTTGTAACACTTAAGGTATTCAAAACATTTTTTTTATTTTTATTTATAACAAACATGCTTATAAAAGAACTTAAATTTCACTATTTACATAAATTCAAAAAATACTGGTCCAGACAAGCGTTTAACGACATAGTGTGCGGTAACAGCCCAAAAAGACCGTGGTCTGAGCTAGGGCTAGTTACGTATCTCGTGACACAATTCTGAGAGAGCGGTTCGGATATATGAAGAATTTGTGTATGGCCAACCAATAAGAAGCTAAGTAACATGGGATCATCAAAAAGTAAATGCGATGAGGATGAGATTTGGTGCAATAATTTACTAGCTCAGATGTCATTTAAATTTTGACAACTTTGACAGTGACGTATCTGTCGTAGTTTTTTTGGTCTTGAATTAGAAAACCGAGTTTAGTTGTGTTTAATTTTAGTTGCATTTTCTATATCACTAATTGAATGAAACCTCATGATGACCAGATACTTGTGTCGGGGGGTGTTTTAAATTTTTAATTTAGGTTATCATAAAACAGATAAATGATGTCCGAACAACCGTTGTGTATCGGAATCGTCATACTTGCGACGTGCTACGAGTAGTGTTCCAAAGGACTCGAGCCCTTTAGCTCTTTTATTTAAGGCTGGCCTATATTTTGACGCCTAAGAGGGCTAAAAGCCTAAAAAGCTCTTTAGCCCCCAAGCCACCGGCCTAGACTCTCAGAGCTCGTAACCTTATTAAAAGGCTATAAGTTTAAAGGGCTAAAACTGCCTAAAAGACTTTGTAAAAATAATGAGACTTAAACCTATTTTGGCCTCCGAACTTCAACAGGCTTGGAGGCAAAAATATTTTTGAGCTTATTAAAAAGATTTAATAAACTCGGCGCTCTTTTAGTGGGGTGTTTTAAATAAAACAAAAGACGTGAGTATGTTTTCTCAACAATTATATAATTTTTGTATTTGGAACAGGCAAGAAAGTGCCATTAACATACGTTTTACATAAGGGGGAGCCTGTTTATTTTTTTAAGTTTAATAATTTCTGTAATAGGCAAAAGACAACTGATTTTGACGAAAATGTTACGTAGCATTCACATTAATTTGTACCTTACTAGCTCGGACAACTTTCCTTTCGGGTAAAAACGCATTTGAATCGATTGCAAAAAATTTGTACATAGTTAAAAGCTTGGTTAAATGGCTTGGTTGGGTATACGAGGGGCGTCTGAAAAGTTCTAAGCCTAAGATAGAAAAAAACAATTTACACAAATGAACTCGTGTTTATTTTTCAATATAGTCTCCTCCTAAATCAATGCATTTTTTACATTTTTTATACAGTGCTTTTAGGCCATTAAAAAAATAATCTTCATTTTGCCCTTCAAAATGCTCCTGTACAGCCGCCTTCATCTCTTCGTCACTTCTAAATCGCTTTCCCCTCAACTCTTTCTTCAAATTATTGAATAGAAAATAATCGCTTGGGGCTAGATCTGGGCTGTAGGGTGGGTGGTCAATTTCGTCAAAACCAACTTCCTTCAGAGCACGCCTCGCAACATTAGCGGTGTGAACGGGTGCGTTGTCTTGCAAAAACAAAATGCCTTTCCTTAGTTTACCCCGCCTTTTCTCAACTATGGCTTGTCGCACCTGTCTTATTAGATTTGCATAATAAGTTCCGTTTATCGTAGAGCCTTTTTCTAAATAATCGATTAAAAGAATGCCATCACAATCCCAAAATACCGTAGCCATTAACTTAGAGGCCGACTTTTGCACTTTAAATTTCTTCGGCGGCCTTTCACCCTTTTCAATCCACTGCATCGACTCAGACTTACACTCCGGATCATACTGTCTGATCCATGTTTCATCAACAGTTACTATTCGGGAACAAACTTCATCTAAATCATCTTCGCACAATTCTAAAAACGCCCGAAAAGTTTCCACACGACGTACTTTATCGAAGGCCGTTAGCATTTTCGGTACCCAACGAGCACTGACTTTACTCATGTACAAATGTTCATGTAAAATTTCTCCGACTCTTTCTTTACTAATACCTAAGACCTCAGCTATTTGCCAAACCTTAATTCTTCTATCTTCTAATACCAGCTTTTTGACTTTAGCTACGTTTTCTTCGGTCACTACCGATATTGGCCGCCCTGAGCGGGGGTCGTCTTCGATCGATTCCCGTCCGAGTTTAAATAAGCGACTCCACTTTTTGACTGTGGCATAAGAAGGCCCAGAATCACCGTAAATAATAGCCATTTCCTCAAAAATACACTGCGGTGATTTGTCACTTTTTGTAAGGAATTTAATTACAGCACGGTGCTCAATTTTCGTAATATTCGTTGGTAATTCACACATGATGTACTTTTCCGTTGAATATCTCGAAACAGAATAATAAAAACGTGACATGTTATTTTTAACCGACTTCAAAAAAGGAGGAGGTTCTCAATTCGAACTAATTTAATAATTTGTTTTTAAATGGCCTTTCTAGTGGCCAGTATCATAAACGCATATATAACCTCGAAATACCTTAGGCTTAGAACTTTTCAGACGCCCCTCGTATGCTTGGTTAGTTATATGATAGGCCAAGAAGTGTTTATTCAAGAGTTACTAAGTTTTTACTTTAATGTTTTAAATTCATTTTTAAAGAGAAGTCTAGATAAGTAATTGTTATTATAAAAGTGTATAAATACGTTTTATTGCGTTTTGTAAATTTCAATTTTAATAATTATTTTCTCTATGTTGTGTTTTTTCCGCTCATACACAATATTTTACATTATCTGTGAATAGTCTACAGTAGCTACCTCTGATTGGTCGGCGGTCTGACATGCCAACATGACGGCAGAAATAAATAAAAAATGTACTTATTGATGTGATAGTGACTAGTTTTGAATTTATTTATGGTGAATTTAATCGCATTGTTTATTTCTGTAAAATTAAATTAATTGACTCTGTAATTCATGCCATCAAATCAAATAAAAAAAATCTCCAATGAGGATTCCGCTCGAAAGTATTATCATCAATGCGGCAAACAGCAACTGTCAATTAAAAAAAAAGCGAAGTCATAACTGGTTTTTTCGAAGATGAATATTTAACAAAGAAGGTAACTCGAGAATACTTATAGGTACCTACATAATAAGATTATGTAATTTTTAGGGTTCCGTTCCCAAAGGGTAAAAACGGGACCCTATTACTGAGACTTCGCTGTCCGTCCGTCCGTCCGTCCGTGCGGTGCGTCCGTCCGTCCGCCCGTGCGTCCGTCTGTCACCAGGCTGTATCTCAAGAACGGTCATAGCTAGACAGTTGAAATTTTCACACGAGCGCGAGTGCCATCCGCTAGACACGCGCGCCTGTGAACTATTTTATGCTTGGAGCAACGAGCTTCACTTCTGGCCCGTTATTTTTGAGGTTACGGTATTTAAAATATTTTCTGTGACAAATTTGTAATATACTAATATAACAATGACATAAAAATAAAAATATTGTAGTTATTACTAATTTATATTTTCATTCTTCCCGTTTCATTCTCCACAATAAATCAATCAACTATAAAGGAGCGCCAGTACCACGATATTTTTTCGTTCATAAGCCATATAGTTGACAACCCTAGAGCGACCGCCGACCACCGGTATGAAAAGTGAAGTATACATGTGGTTGATTTCTGTACCTATCTGTTTTGTGGTATAAGTTAACGTACACAAGTAAGTAGCCTTAGCGTAGCCTAGGCCTAAAAAATGGCTACAGCCTTTAAAAAGGCCTAAAGTCCCTTAAAAGGCTAATATAAAAATAAAAACCCATAGGCTTTTTTTAAGACTAAGGCCTTATTATAATCACTAGCTCTTCGAAACTCATTTTATCAAGCCAGCTCTAAAAAGAGCTCGTGAGGCTTCAAATTCGGGCTAAAAGGGCTCGAGTCTTATGGAACACTAGCTACGAGTCACGTAATGAAATACCGATCAACCCGTACCCACATACTCTTGAACGCAGGGCCGACGAATGACACTTCACTGAAAAAAATATTTAACCTAACTACTTCGCTTATTTCATCAATAACCATAATTCGATAAGGCGTAATTAAAGTTAATTTGATTTAACATTTTGGTTTGTCTATATGTAATAAAACAGTTAATGTTATTTTAGGTTGGGCTATTCGCAATCAAATGCTTGTTTGCGTGTAACAATAAAACAGTAAACAAACCCAAGTGGTTATAGGTAAATAAACCCATTGATCTAATTTCAAGCGTAATCATTGAAAATATGTAACAAAATCCAAGTTCAAACTTCGAGCAAATGCGATGGCTAGCAATAACATAAGTCTCTTTTATTATATAACTCAACATTGATTAACTATTTTAGACTATTTTTTGTTACATACAACCTGCTTTGTTTGGTAAGTAGAACCAACCTACGGTTGAGCAACTTTAGCAAAACATTAGCATTATCTAACCACAACTTAATGCAACGTCTAACCAAACGAAGATTAGTGTATAGATAAAACCTTTGCTTACGTGTAACCGAACGCTTACCCCCCGCTCGCAACGGAACCCCTTCCTGCTTCACCGCACTAGGGCTGCCACTTGCCAGATTGTATAATTGGATACAATAAAACGGTGTAATTGAACCGCTGATGTACAGTGCGACACAAAAGAGTAGAAAATGGATGAAAAAGGAATAGGCTAGTTGACTCATGTCAAATTGTAATAAACTAATGTTTATTCCGTATAGTATTTAGCAAAGGAAACCTAAATATATATTTTTCAATTCATAAAAGTGAAAGATGGCTGAAAAAATTGAATTTGAAAATATGGTTTTTAACCTATTGACCGCCAAGCGGTCTAGCAATTTACCGTGCCACTGACGCCAGAGTAAAAAAAAAGATGTGCCCCAAAATCAACAGGGATTGAAAAATACTTATAGCGGTTAGAATTACAAAGTTTTTGATCATTGATCCTGTGGCCGACGTGGCGTCAGGGGCACGATTTTTTGTTGACGGCCACAGCCGACTGTGGCGCTCAAAAGGTTAATCTGTATTTTGAAATGCTTAAAACGCTGTCCGCCATTTTCGCTTATGATAGTCACGTCATCGGTCATGTAAACAAAACTGAAAGTCTACTTTGACGACTTAGAATAGTACCGTCCCTCTCGATCTCCTGTCAAAGTATATTGGAGTGAGCGGAATGGCACTATACGACGGTCGAATTTCGAATATTTACAGGTAATTCTACGTCACGCCACAGATTAGCAAAAGGCAAAAATGGTGGACGGCATTTTTGACTGTTCATGAAATTTCTAATTTTCAATTGATAAAATTAGCTTTCTAGCTTTCACAAAAATACAAGATATTTTTTTAGAGCTAGTAAGATCATTATTAACCATTTGAAATATATTTCAAAACTGGGTCTACTAGCCTCAACTTTTCATACAAAATTGTTACCATGTTCAAGCACTACGTCAAAAATGTGGCAGTTGCGAAGGAAGGGGCGCCCTCATTTTTATTTTCTACTCTTTTATGTAGCACTGTATCCTGGACCATCTCGTATAATTGGATACATGAATTATTTTGATCCAGAAAACTCAATTTTATTCCGAGAATATCCGAGTCTGACCAGTGAAAGTCAGATCACAAAAGAACAGCGATACATTTGAAAATGTTGCAATATTTTTTTGTGGTAACAGTTTATTTACCAATGACTATAAATCTAAAGGCTGTCTGGGAAAGATCACTCCCTAGTGATAAGACGAATTCTCTTGTCAAGTCAGTACGTAAATGTAACCTATTTGGGCTCTGAACATGAAAGCTGTATTTAGCGCCACTATCCCAAGGTCCAATCGCAGCATGTCAGGCTATACTTATAATTTGACAGCTTGCTTATTAGGTAAAATTGTTGCCATATAAAGAATTTGAGTAATGGGCAGATTTTTATTTTGTTGTGTATTTTGTTTTTTACTCAGAAATCAATAAAATTTGCTCAGTTGGTAAAGTTGCGTATGCTGAACAAGGTAGGCCCAATTTCACGATATGTCCTACAAAATTTTCCATTGAGTTACAAAAAATGTATGGATATTTTTTTACTAAATTTCGTATTTTGTACTAAAATTTAGTTGAAAATGAGGAGCTCGAAATGCAAAATAAATAATTCGACAACAAAATAAAAATGGTCCCATAAGTCAATTTCTGTCATACGTTTTGCGTAACTCAATGGAGAAAAATTTGTAGGACATATCGTGAGACCATGGTCAGAAGAAGCCTTTACCAACTCACCAAATTTTAATCTTATTAAAACTTTCGTGAGACATATTTAATTATTGTATTAAGCGGTTTACACTCACGTGAAATTGACAGGAACGGCCCGACATGTTTCGAACTCGTATGGAGCTCTTCATCAGGGACGGCTGCCCGTACACCGCCGCGGCAACCTCGTCACTGATTCTTTGATCGACGCTCCATACGAATTCGAAACATGTCGGACCGTCCGCTTAATACAATCACCAAATTTTATTGAAATCTGAGAAAAAAAAATCGACAACAAAATAAAAATTTGCCCTAACATCCTTGGGGCAGGCTCTAAATTGAGTAGAATTTTAATCTACGCATTTAAAGAAATGTGTGACGTACATTCATGCAATTTAATAATTTTCATCACTTTTTGTATTCTGACAACCAATTTTGTATAATTTGGGACTCGCGGCTGACTAATGGTAAAAAATCTGTTGGCACTGTTGGCAGCCCTGCGCACGCGTCGCCGGCCGGTTTCCCGCTTCGCAAACTCGTTCATTCCTGTTCGGCCGGCCGCGTCCGCGTACAAACGTCAGCAGTTCTACGTTACGTTACGCCTTTTAAATAAGTAATTCAAATATTTCTTACTTAAAGTTAATTGTTAATGAAATTATAGATTCAGTGTCACTATTTTACCTACTTGTATGTATGTAAAACTTTTAAAATTTAGTAAAATGGATGTGGGGAATCCGTCTCCGCCAGACCCTCTCGAAGACCTACGAGAATGGGGCCTAGACATCTACATTAATCAATTTAAAGGTAAGAAACTAAGCACTTATCTAATTCTTTTTTACATTCACCTTCGCGTGAAATTGTGCATGAAATGTAGCTTTTATTTTAATTACTGATTTCTCGCATATTTTTTTAGAACAAGCTATTGACATGGAAACCTTGCAAATGCTTTCCGAGAGCGATTTAAAAGAATTAATACCCATAATTGGCCATACGGCCAAATTAAACGAAGAAATTCAATTGCTAAGAACTTTGACTGCATCCGAAAATGGTGGCGGAACTGGCGGAACTAATATGGCTGTAAGTTAATATATTTTTTACACGTGTTCGTCGTTGTCTTGTTATCAATTACAAAGCAAGCGGATATGTTTATAGAACGACCTCTCAGTAATAGAAATATTGGTGAAAAAACGACTTCAATCTCATAAAAACTCCCCTAATAACAGCAATGTTAATAGCACATTTTTGGACTTTCCCAAAAAACGCGCCATACTAAAGCCTACAAGCATTGGGGAAATTAAGAACTTTGTGCTGAAGCTATATTAAAACTTGCGTTTATCGAATCGGTTTCATAACACTAGGCTTATATTTTATGGGTATTGAATGGTATTATTAGTATTTGATATTTTCATAAAATGGACTTTCCCACCCAACAAATGCTCATAAAATAAGCTACACATAAGTTATCGAACTCAAAATGTTGAACTTAGTTCCTTGTTTTTTCTTGTTTCATCAGTATCTCATATAATTTTTACGTATTTTGAGATTATTCAAATACCGTAAAGTGGTCTATAAATTAATAGGCATTGAAAAACACTTGTAGCGGTTACACCCATACTCAATTCATATTCATAATAACAAAATATTATTCTATGATAAAGAAAGAAATGAAGATCAGGATTAGAAAGTCCCTAATTTCTACTTAAATTTATTTTCCAGATCTCTGATCAACCTTCTACTTCGGCACAGGGCTCAGTGACGACATATGTGCTGCAACCATTTGAATTGGAACCAGATGTACATGATTCAGTGGTACAATTAACTGATACTGAAATAATACCTCCTCCTGACACATTATGTGTAAGTCACTAAATCCTTACCTAGGTATTTTGTGAACAATATTGTTAAGTATCTTCTTAGGGTTCCGTACCCAAAGGGTAAAAACGGGACCCTATTACTGAGACTTCGCTGTCCGTCCGTCCGTCTGTCACCAGGCTGTATCTCAAGAACGGTGATAGCTAGACAGTTGAAATTTTCACAGATGATGTATTTCTATTGCCGCTATAACAACAAATACTAAAAATAAAATAAAATAAATATTTAAGGAGCCTCCCATACAACAAACTTGTTTTATGGTACGGAACCCTTCATGCGCTAGTCGGACTCGCACTTGTGATTTTTTTTTTCTTAATAATATGACATTAGCAGGTACAGTCAGCTGCAAAAGGATATACACGATTAGTCCTTTAAAAAACTCAAATACTAACCTAATTTATTATTTCAGGAATTGTTTAAAATACTACAATCTTCGAATGAAGGTAAAGAGAGATTGACCGAATTAACAACGGAAATGACAGTAGATGACTACTTAAAAAAATATAAGCCCCTAAACCAGCCTGGTGGTGTCTTGTTGGTAAGTTATTTGTTTTGCATTATATTTATTTAAGCTTCCATGCTTACAAAGCTAGCGGTCCCGGGTTCAAATCCTGGTAAGGAAAGATTTTTGTGTTATGAGCATGAGTATTTGTTCCTGAGTCTAGGCTATTTTCTGTGTTTCAAGTTTATGTGTATTTCTCTATATAAGTATGTTTATCATTGTCTCGTACCCATAGTACAAGCCTACCTTAGTATTAGACTAATGGGATAGTATGGGAGGAAGTCAATTTGTGTAAGACTGTCTCCATATGTCCAAAACATTTTATTTGAGTCGGGAACCTTTAGGAATGGGTCCTAGAATAATTAGTTTTAATTATTATTATTAATTTTATGTGAATGTGTATTTACAATTAATTAATTTATTATATTAAAGTTTTTTTTCTTATTAAATATTTTAATTTTTTACACAACTGTCCAGAAATGGTGTATTTAAATATAAAATGCATAATTAAGTATTTCATGTTAATGAACTCCAAGATATTATTAAATATATATAAAATTATTATTTTTCAGCTTTTGAAGGATTTCAAAAGTTTGTATCCTCTGTATGATAACAAGTTGTACGAGAACTGGTTTGTGATTAGACCAAAAATAATAGAATACTGCCGTAAACGATAAGATACAAGTTTAAAAGAAATTTTAAGCTATTTAGAAAACGATGGTAAGTTCACATAAATATACCTATATTTAAAAACACATATACATACTCACTACATGCATACTTACAACATTAATATCAACATCATAAGTTGTTATAGCGATGTTTTGTGTGTGCGTGTGTGGTGTGTCTCTTTGGCTGTCTGTCTGTCTGTATGTGTGTGTGTTCGTGTCTGCGTGTGACTGTGTGTGTGTGTGTGTCTGTGTCTGTGTCTGTCTGTCTGTCTGTCTGTGTGTGTCTTGTGTGTGTGTGTGTCAGTCTGTGTCTTGTGTCTGTGTCTTGTATCTGTGTGCGTGTCTGTGTGTGACTGTGTGTCTGTCTGTGTCTTGTGTGTCTCTCTGTCTGTGTGCGCGTGCGTGTCTGTGTGTGACTGTGTCTGTGTCTGGTGTGTCTCTGTCTGTGTGTGACTGTGTGTCTGTCTGTTTATATGTGTGTTTGCGTGTGTTCGTGTCTGTATGTCTGTGTACCTGTCTGTGTGTCTGTCTGTTTGTGTAAGTGTGTGCGTGCGTGTATGTAATATAACATTATATTGAAAGTCTTCTTACCCTCTCGACAAAGACCGAAATCCTGAGTAGAGAGTGGTCTTAGGAATGCTCTTACAGTAATTACCATGCATTAACCAACAGGATGTTCCGAGGTGTTAAATCGTAAATCTGTTATTTTGCCTTAAATACTTTGTTGCCGTTTGGTACGAGATTAAAAACACGTACTTTTCTTTGTCGAGAGAACACGTGTTATATTAATATTTCAAAATTGTTTATGGCCATCGCTACCTGCGCAGCCATCGCGTCGCAAGTAATTTATAATAAGCACGTACTTCTGTTGCAGATACTGACGAGGTCCTCAACACGGTGGCATTTATGTCATTGCCATTTTTAATGACGACTTCCATGGTTAAAGTCAAAGCTAAGACAAAAAAACAATGGACACCTTCAAAACATGAAGTTCTGGAAGGTTTTATTTGTCATTTGAAGAGTGCAGCTGAGACAGACGAGACCATTCAACGGCGGAAGACAAAGCTGCATGAATTGGGTTTGACGTTACAACCATTTATAATTTTAGTGGGTCCCTCATTAAAGGAGATAACTGCAAGGTACATAATTCTTAACCATTTACGATATGAGATAACAAACATTGTGACATCTGTTGATGCATGTTTCAAAATTATATTCGTATTAAATGCAGAGTATCCTCAAGAATCCAACCACATGTGGCAATTTCTTCAAAAAGCTGTATTTAATTTAAATACTAAATACGACAAAGTATTTACTACTGTTAGAACTCTATTTACTGACCTTGGATTAGAAGTGCAATAGGAAACAATTTTGAACATGATTACATGTTTTTTATGTTTTGAAAAATGTTGTAATGTACGAAACTTGTTCAAGCATTTTGTTGTAGCTCATAACAAACATAATTTTTCAGTTTACCATTGTATAGACGAAGGTTGTGATCGATCATTTTATTTAAAGAATACTTTTGCTAAACATTTGAACAAGTTTCACATCTGTAATTCAGATAATGAAAATCGAGCATTGTTGGTTGATGTTAATATAATAACACAATAGGTAATTTACAATCAGGTAGTGATAATAACAATTCAAGAAATGATTTTGTCACTAATTCTGGTTATACATTGAATCAAATTAGAAATGTGGCCACATATAGTGAATAGTGTACAATTCAAAGGACAAATAAAATTAAAAATCTTTATTGAATATCATAAGGTTACAATAATCTGCACTGGTGCCTCTTTTTAAGTATACGTGAGACTCCGAATCCGAACTCTTGTCGCGATCACTTGATAGTTAGGGTAGTTTGGGGAGAAAATTCTATTGTGTTTATTAATCGCATGAAATAAAAAAAAACCGAAATAAAACAGTTTAACGGAATACAGTATAAGTGAGCATTTACGATACAAATTACCTAGTCAATAAAAATGATTGGGTGTTTATATAAAACACAACATGTCTAAATTTTTTCGCGGATTTGACTTATTGGTACCATAGTGTTAGTTATGTTGTTTTTTAAACATCCCTTCGATTGACTGGGTAAATTATATCGTGAATGTTTGATTATAAATTTTATTCAGTTGAACTACTTTATTTCGGGCTTCGAATTTTATTCGATTAATAAACACCATACCAGTTTCTCCCCAAACTACCCTATTATCACGAGATCGCGACTAGAGTCCGGAGTGATACAAGTATCACACATACTTAAAGAGACAATACGTATTCTTAAAAAGAGGCTAACAATTACATAACTAGTAGGTACTTATAATATATTACATTAACATTGAAGAACTAAAATTAAAAACGTATAGACTGATTATTAATTATGTTAAAAATAAACGGAATATTTTTTTGTTAATTTTCTAAAAGTAGGTACGTAACAACCAGGGGTCGGACTAATCATCGCAAAACAAGAGTTAAGAAAAAAAATAACGGAAATACTCACTAACTTTTGGCCAAAATTGGTTTTAATATATAATTCATATGTAATATTTATAAATGAAACCCAAAATTGGCCAAAAGTTATTGAGTATTTCCGTTATTTTTTTTCTTAAGTCTTGTTTTGCGATGATTAGTCCGACTCCTGTAACAACCTATACTCGGATTTCTAATTCAAGACCAAAAAATCTACGACAGATACGTCACTGTCAAAATTGACAACATTTAAATGACATCTGAGTTTGTTTCTTGGCTTGCACCAAATTCACAATGTTACAAGTACAATAGCAGATTTTGTACCAAAAATCTCCGATGCTTAAGTTTTTATTATCTCCTCCCGTAATTATTTAATAATAAATATTTCTAGTTATTTTGTTAAAACATAGAGTTAAAGTTACTAATAAATAAATTATTTTAGCGTGTTTAAAAAAGAAAAAGGAATTTACTATTGTAAAAATATTTTATTGTAGTGGCAACCTTGTGGTAGATTTTTTGGTCTTGAATTAGAAATCGTAGTTTAACAAAACGTCTACTTAAAATAATAAGAGGCTAAACATTGCAAGAGTAGTTGGTACTTATACTATTTGTAATACATTAACATTCAAGAATTAATATTAAAATTAAAGATAGTAATTATAATGTATAGATAGACTGATTATCACTATAATAAAATTATGTTAAAAATACACGAAATCTTTTTTGTTCATTTTCTTAAAGTAACAACCTCTTTTAACCCTTAGAAGCAAGTATCAAAAATATGCTACTGAACTAACGTACGTCGAAATCAAGTAAACGCCAAATGTAACTTTGAAAATGCCAATTGACACTTGGACTTTTATTTTTTTGGACGGTTTATTTCAAGTTATTTAAATCAATTATTAGTAAGAAATAAATTGTGGTACATTTTCGATACCGTATGCATTTAAGGGTTAAGTACCTAATAGGTAATGGGTCAGTAGGTCTCATCTTCTTTTTTCTTCGATCATAATATGCCAGCCATGACTACAATTATGAAACGTTTAGTTTACGATGAGATCTATTGCGATCCTGTATAGAAATATCTCAGCCTTATTTAGGCTACATAGGCGCTAGGCGGCCAGTGAGATCTATGACAGCAAAACTTTTCAGTTAGGTACTTATAACCAAAACCTTTGTAGGCTAGGCACTAGGCGGCCAGTGAGATCTAGCTGTCGTTCATAAATATTGAATATCGCACGCATCTAACGAAATCAGGGGGTTTACTATATGACATACTGAAGCAGTTCAGTTTGGTTTGAGAGAAAGGGACAAAGACGTATAACTGCTATAGCTCTGTCCCTTTCTGTCAACCTTAACTGAACTGCTTTAGTATGTCATAGAATATAACCCTCCCGATGTCGTTAGGTGCGTGCGATATTCAATATTTATGAACAACAGCTAGATCTCACTGGCCGCCTAGTGCCTAGCCTACAAAGGTTTTGGTTATAAGTAACTGAAAAGTTTAGCTGTATATAGACAAAGTAATTTTACCGCATAACCTATTCGTTTGGTTACATGCAGACAAAGCACATTGTTAAAGCTAATGAAACAATTTGGTTATGAGTAACTGAAAAGTTTAGCTGTATATAGACAAAGTAATTTTACCACATAACCTAATTGTTTGGTTACTCGCAGACAAAGCACTTTGTTAAAGCTAATGAAACTATTTGATTTTAAGTAACTGTACAGTTTTGCTGTATATGAACAACGTAATTTTGCCACATAACCCAATCGTTTGGTTACATGCAGGCAAGCACATTGTTAAAGCTAATGAAACAATTTAGTAATAAGTAACAAACAAGTTTTTCTGTATAGGAACAAAGTAATTATGCCATATAACCTAATTGTTTGGTTACTTGCAGATAAAGCACTTTGTTATAACTTATTGAACGATTCGGGTATAACAACATTTTTATTTGATTACATATAATGAGAAAGCTATTTTAGTCATTACTGAACGGCTTGGTTAGGTACAATACATCAATTCACTAAAGTAAGTTGAAAATACAGTAAGGTTTAGACAAACAGTTAATCTGTTGTCAGCATACGGTATGTCTATATGTTAAAAAAATATTACTTAAAATAAACAAACCTTTTCACAAGATATAGCTAATATTGTGAAACAATATACAACACAATTGATGGGTTAAAAAAATAACTCAACTGATTTTGGTAATATATTACCATAGTTTTGTAGTCACTTTTTTTAAGTTATAGGTAGACGAAAGTGCAGTTACATTTAACAAACCTTTTTTTTCAGTGTTGCATTGATAATAAGTAAGTGGAGAACAGAATATGAATATGTAATAGTATATTATTTTATCGACTACTTAATCTCAATTATTTGTACTGTAGACTTATTGGTGCCGTAGCTACATATTATACCAAATGTAAAATAAGAATACTGAATTTATTTTAGACTAAATATGTAATACGGTAACATGGGGTTACTTTAGGAAAATTTGGGGCTACTTTGTTAGATTTAAAATGGTTATATAAACGCAAATATTCAATAGTTCGATTGAGTAAATTAAGTAACAGGTTAGGTCATTTTTAAAGGTACGTATTTCATTGCCACAGATGGTCAAAAAAAATAAGGACATGGCGTAAAAACACTTTTCCAAAGTAGCCCCTGCATTTTAAAGTAACCCCATTATACTTATTGGCTCTGGCTATGAGTTTCCGTCAAAAACTTCATTTTTGTGACATGCTTTTATAGCCGACTGTACTTTTCATTGAACATTCATTCATTGCTCACTGAGACGATTCTAAAAAGCCCAAACTGATGATTTGGATTAGGAAGGATTGCATCAATCTATTACAGAGGTTCTAGGGCCACCAAATATCATCCTATTGATAAGGTTAGGTTTGTTTCATAAGTCATGTCATAACAATCCCAAATAGTTTACGGTTCCAAAGAACAATGTTTTCTACGAAATGATTTTTCGCCGAAATGAAATATTCGACGTAAAATAATTCTAGCAGTCAATATCGCTCCTAGTGTCCTAGTATAAATTGGACGTAGTTATGCAAAAACGATCCAACCTACAGGTCAACTAAAATAGAATTTTGAACTTATTAACAGTTTGAACTTAGTAACAGTAAGTTTTTATGACATTTTCAGCAACTTGGGGCTTGTGCACAAATCACGCGAGGTAGGGGAGGTCACGAAAAAATCGCGACATATCACGTTGGGGGAAGGAGGGGTATAAGGAGACCTCACGTGTATTTTTCTCAATAAGTAGCCGAAAAAACTTATTATGTTTATTTCAGAGGCCATCTACAGTCTTTATGGTAGTCTCTGGTTGCCAATGATGCCAGTGTCAATTGGCCGGTGCCTAAAGTCAATCGTTTTACGTGTCCGTCTATTAGCCGGCCGGTCGGAACCGGTTTGGCGGCGGCCGATAATTCGCCTCCGATAGAATAACGTTGAATGGTCAAGTGAGTTGATTGAGTGATTGGAATGTTTGAGTGAGTTGATGGATGCGCGGTTTAATATGTTTAGACGTGCGTCGAAATTTGTTAGTATTCAAATAGTAACCAGCTAGCAGTGGCTTGGCGTTCGAACCGGATTGCCACCAGCATGCCCATTTCAGAAAATAATGCATATTGTTTTTTGAAAAGATAAGCTAAATTGGTCCCGACTTGTCCAGAGATTTTGTTTCACCTTTCTCCCTCCACTACCAGCACGTCTAGCATAACTGTGACACGCGACTAATACTAGCTGTCACTTTCCATTCAATACCGTGCGAGCAAGACAGGTGAAGCTGAGTCGCGCGGCAAGCGAAGTCGCGCCAATATGTTTTAGGCAGACTGCATTACGACCGTGCAGCCAGCTCGCAGTCGGTGTGCAATTGACAAGAATTGTAAGCAACTGTAAGCGGACTGCACAGTCGGTTTGCAGTTTCGATGCAGTTACACCAATTGCAGCAAACCTGCAGTCGAACTGCAAAATGGCAGCTAGGGTGCAGTTCAAATGCTGACCGTCTGTATACCGGCCCTAACTAGATCATTATGCTGGACGTGCTCAACTTCTCTTTTTGTTCGTATACTTCATACTGAAGGTCGTGTTCCTGAAAGCTTTTCGTGGTGTTGTGAGCTGTTTCCACTTTGTTCGGTTTTCGGCTCCCTTCAGGGCAGAGGAAACTGGAAGACCAGTAATTTCGGTCACTTGGTCACACCACCGACGGGGTGCTGAACTTAACGGGAGGATATATCTCTGGATGCGTTCCCTGCAGCAAGCATATCTTGCCGCGACTTCGCTTGTCGCGCGGCTCAGTATCTCCTGTCTTGCTCGCACGGTATAGAAAGGAAAGTGACATGTAGTATATGTCGCGCGACAAAGAATCGCGTGTCCAAGTTAAGCTAGACGTACTGAAGTCGCATAATGAGCTCTCACCTGAGGGTCGGGCTTGACGCGCACGGTGTACTGGTCGTTGAAGCCGGCGCCGCCGCAGACGAAGCAGACGCGCGCGTCGTCGGCGGGCGCCGCGGACTTGTCGCGCGGGGACGCCGGCCGCGACGCGCTCAACGAGCTCTTTATATACGCCTTCGCCTTCTCCATCCTCGGTGCTGGAACAAATGAGAATTTGGTTAGACTATCACATGACTCCACTTGCTGGGTCTACATTTTTTTTTTTACCTGGAGAAATCTGTTGAATTTGACCTCCTTAAATATACAAAAATTAATCTGTATTCACTATTTATATTTTTACACTGGCAATTCTCTCGCTACCCATCATTCATGTCAAATGGACGTATAACTTCCTTGTGGTATTAAAACGATTAAATGAAATCGGTTTATTATAAATATCAACTCATTAGTTTAATTTCACAGTCCTCAACTTCCTACAGGTTATGGACCTAGTCACGTTGTGAAATAATTTGTGAATACAGTAAAATCGAATCAGTGAAAAAGTGCCGTTATGAAATCAATTTTTGAATTCCGTTGCTATGGACATCTTCAAGCAAAAACGGAACATTATGCCATTTGACGGTGAAATATACAGCATATGGAAATTTCGAATATGATTCTTACTGAGTAAGTTAGATGTGTTTAATGCTGTTGACGGCGAAATTCCAGAAAATCGAACTGAGGACTGGGAATACAGTAATCGAGTTGCAAAAAATATATATATATTGATAAAATATATTGATGAAGTATTTGTCTGATTCATATATTGGGTTTGTAAATGACTATGTTACTGCTGAGGAAGTGTTTTGAACGAGCGTAAAAGCATAGCTATGCAATTGGTTTTATAAAAAAAAAATAGGATTATAGCTGCAAGTTGACATATCTCAAGTCAAACAATTCACCATTCACCATATTTGATGATTTAATCACGGAATTGTCGGCGGCCGGGACAAGACTGGACGAGACATAAGTTTGCGCATTTTTTGCTAACATTACGAGGTATAAATGCCATAAAAGCATTATCTAAAGACAGTTTAATTTTGGTATTTGTCAAGACGCGATTATTGGGTCATGAAGTTAAATTGAAGAATGAGGGTTGTGATTCTAGCACAAAGTCGAAAATAGTTTAGAATCAAATCACAAACGGACATTCTACGATGGATAAATAAACCAAAACTACCCACATAAAATAATAAGAAGTTGAAAAGCAAATCAAAGACAAATTCCATAAAATGCCGTCATTGCTGCTGCAAAGGACACACTAAAAGGGAATGCTACTATTTCAAGAGGACGAATAGTCAGAAAGATAACCCAGAGAGGATGAGAACAATTCAATCTGTTTACCTGAAAGAAGCATCACCGTCTGACGATTTTTCAGACTATGCATTTATGACCGGCGAGTACCAGCAAGAAAATGACAAAATAAACTCGTTTTATTGAATTGCAGAGCATTGGATCATATAATAAACAGGGAAGATCTTTTCTGTAAATATGAAAACATTATTACACTTTTTAAAATTTCTGTTGCTAAAAATTTAAATTACATTTCAGCTACCAAACGAGTTCACATCAATGTCATCACTTCATCAGCAACACCGGCGTGTTGGAGAACGTGCTGTTCTGCCGCGAGGTGCCATACAAATTGCTGTCGGTTTCTAAGATGCAACAGGCGTGCTTGACGGTCATATTTGATCAGGAAGGAGCTCACGTCATAAGTGAAGGTACAAATATCATGCCAGGTAAATTGTCGCGCAATTTTATTGTTTTAAAAATTGTACTACCCGCAAAAATACGTCAGTCTGTTTCTCAAGTATGTTAAAGCAAAAACATAGATTATGAACTATGGTGTGAACATATAGGCCATATGAGCAAAAGTAAATTCATGGAATTAAAGAGAAATAGCATGATTGCGTTTATACAACAAATTGAGAATGTTGTTTGGAATTATAGCTTATGTGAGGCCTGCATAAAATGGGAAACAGACTCGCCTACTCTTTAATACATCTAAGTATAAAAATGATGTTAAGCGACTGCTACTTATAATGCACTCTGACGTATGTGACCCCATCACACCTACAACAACTGATAACAGAAACTAGTTTGTATTGTTTGTATCAGTTTACACATTATTGTGTTGTGTGTACACTGACGTATAAATCAGACGTATTTTCAATTTTCAAGGTTTTGTCGTAAAAAGTGAAGCTAAATTGAATTTTAAATTAGTAAACTTTATACTGTGTTAACGGTGGATAATATTTGTCTACCGACAGGAAGATTACTGCATACAGAAAGGTATCCCGTATTATTTATCAGTACCTAGGTCTCCACAGTTATATGGTGTATCAAAACACATGGTGTGAACAATAACTGAAAAGGCTCGTACTATGTTGACTAGTACTAAATTGAATAAATGTCTCTGAGGCGAAGCAGTCCAAACTGCTGTATATTTCAATATAACACCAACAAGAGCTTTAAAACACTTTAAACACCATTTGAAATGTGGCACGACGGAAAAACCTATGTATAAAAACTCTTAATTTGGTTCAACTGTGTACATATACATACATGATAAAACCTGTAGAACAAAAATCACGACAAAAAGTCACGGAAAGGTATATTGGTAGGCTACGAGCCAAACGGTTACAAATAAAGTATGGAACACAGAATGCGAAAAAATAAAGCTGTCAGGGATGTCGTCGTTGATGAGACGAATTTTCTTGAATCCAGGCCTTTATCAAAGCCTCAAGGGAGTAATGTGGAATATTCCCAGGATTAAACTGATACTTAGTGCCTGTGGGCCGAAATCAGTACCTGTAAAGTCTCAATGTTTCGAGTATCCCTAAATCAACGAGTTCATAAGTTGATGTACAAGGCAGTGCAAGTAAAATTCGCAAATAAGATTAAAAGAGTAACGTCCGTGTCACCTGACTCTGAAAAATAATCTGATGTATTATCTGTATGTATTGTAAATAGTGATGATTGTAACAAATCCAACCTAGAGGCACCTAGGAGAAGTGATAGGCTAAAGAGGTCTTAACCTTGTGTATAAGAAATATTATGATGCATTACAGTCGATAACTAAGTCTAGCATACCTAAGTTGTGTGACGAAATTAAAACACTAGCAGAGAGGGCTTAGTGGGAGAAAGCAGTAAGGGATGGATAAACTCTCTTAAAACAATAATACCTACATGGACTCTGATTCTTAGATCTAAAAATAAAAATATCGTATGATTTTAAATACGTATGATTTTTATGATAAAAAAAAAATTAGGGGTTTAGAAATCCTTTAATATATACGTATACGTTTATTATTATTAGAAGTTTCAGCCAAGAATATTGTATAAATTATAACTTAACTTTCACACCACCTTTGCATCGATAGCAAGTTTTCGTTTTATTACTAGTTTTGACAGTCAACATAATTTATTAATACATCATATGGATGTTAAAACCGCAAAAGAAATATGTATATACAAGTTCCTGATGGTGTTTTAAATTATGTACGCAAATTAAACAAAGCTTAATACGGGCTAAAACAGATTGCAATATGTTACCTTGATGTCTTTGAACGGTCACTAAAAGAAAAATGTTTCCAAAAGTCGTCGATTGGTCAATGTATGTTTATTTATATTAGACAAAGGATATATAAGCAAAAATATATACATAGTAGATACTAAACATTGATGATTTGGTTATTGCAAGCGCTGACATTAAAACAATGAATGATTTTAAAACATATTTAAAAAGTAAAGGCCGTTTCCGATTAAGGGAAGCAAAAATGCCCTTTAATATTATGACTTGGTTTTTTTTTCTACAGTCAGTTACGTCTAGTAGAGTAACTGTGTCAAGTTTGGTTGAAAAATTCTTTGTGGTTCCGCAGAAAAAAAATAAAAACGGAAATAATGAAATATGGTTTTTCTCCAAAACTATTTAACTTTAATGTACTATTATTTTTTCATTCTGTAAAGCTTAGTCAAGTTCATGTTTTAAGTGAAAATGGTATCTCTATATCTAACGATTAATGTAAAAAATAGGTAAGTCAAAATTTTAATATATATATTTTTTTACTTTTGTGAGAGATACCACTCTAATTGACATTTCTAAATAAGCCTTGGTTAACGTCCTGTAACATATATTAATTTGATGGATAAAATCGGAAAGCAACTATGTCAAAATGAAATAAATAACTGGGTTGGATTTTATTACATTTTATTAGTAAGCTATTCTAACACTTCCAAATAACCAAAACATACATCCTCTTTACAAATGAACAAGATTTGACAGTTAGTGACATTTGCCTTTTATTGTTATTGAAAATGTCATTATTTTTGTAATAACACAAAAACTATGCATATATTAATCATTTTTGCTATTCGGTATATAAGCTTTACTTAACAGTATACCAGATTATCAATTTAAAGGTTTTAATCGGACACTAACTGTAAAATGGAATTTAAAAGACTTTTCGGGTATGACTTCATTATCTTGAAATTGTAATTACAAACTATTCTTTTTTCGCCACGCAATAATCCTCTTTCTATCGAAATTAAAATAAATACATATTATGACAGTAATAAAAATGAATTGTTTTTTTAAATGTAACATGACTTTTCAGGGACATTAGAAAGATAACTCGTCTTTACAAAATGAATTCTAAAGCGAATGTAATCAAAAAAATATTAAGAAAGAAACCTACATCATTATAATCACCTCGCAATGATATAAGTAGCGATTTCGTATCTATCAGAAATACTTAATGAAGATGGTTCGTTGAATTTGGAATATGTGAAGGAAAATTCTAATATACTGAAACTGGAAGTCCAATCTCGCCATATTTCAAAAAAATATTTACAGATGCTTTATCGAATATGTCCCAAAGAGCATTGGTGTTGGATCCATAAGGCGGCATTATTGTGGATGTGCCAACGGAATGCGAACAGTAGTGTGTTGTTCACAGATTGTTGCTATTGTTTATTATTTATCGCAAGCAAGATATTTGTCCAAAATCGTTCGGCCTGCTGAAACTTTAAGCGGACTTTTTTTGAATCACGGAATTCACGTTACTGTCAATGAAGATAGCGATGAGGATTAGAATAAGTGTATTTTTTTTCATTACGTAACTAAAAAGGTGTCATTTTTCTAGCAAATGTCACTGTAACTGTCAAATCTTGGTTATTTGTAAAGAGGATATTATGTTTTGGTTATTTAGCAGTGTTAGAGAAGTTTACTCCTTAAATAGTAATGAATTCCAGCCCAGTTATTTATTTCATTTTGACACAGTTGCTTTCCGATTTTATCCATCAAATTAATATGTGTTACAGGACGTTAATTAAGGTTTATTTAGAAATGTCAATTAGAGTGGTATCTCTCACAAAAGTAAAAAAAAATATATATTAAAATTTTGACTTACCTATTTTTTTACATAATCGTTAGATATAGAGATACCATTTTCACTTAAAACGTGAAGATGACTAAGCTTTACAGAATGAAAAAATAATAGTACATTAAAGTTAAATAGTTTTGGAGAAAAACCATATTTCATTATTTCCGTTTTTATTTTTTTTCTGCGGAACCACAAATAATTTTTTAACCAAACTTGACACAGTTACTCTACTAGACGTAACTGACTGTAGAAAAAAAAATCTGCCCATTATCACGAAAGGGCATATTTTCTTCCCTTAATCGGAAACGGCCTTTGAGATGACAGACCTGAAAGACATGTATCTTGGTATTTGAATTAGTCTAAATATTCAAACAGTATTAAATAAGTTTAATATGAGAGAACGTAACCCTGCGGCTACCCCCACTGAAGCTAGATAAAACTATGAGGCATTAAATTCGATAACAAGTTATGTTATGATGCGCCATGTCGTAACCTCATAGGATGTTTAATGTGTGTTATTTTGTGTACAAGACCTAAGTGCATCTATTAATATTTTAAGTCGTTATACCAACTACAACACTCATGAATTGTAGAAACGTTTAAAGGGAGTAATTCTAAAAGGTACTATGTATTTAAAATTAACCGACAAAGGGGGTAACTATGAAAATCTCCTAAGTAGTTATGCCGATTCTGATTGGGGCGGCCATGATATTTAGTAGTGACAGGAAAAGTACCACTGGTTATCTGGTCAAGCTATTTTACCGATGCACAATCATTTGGTATACAAAGAGGCAAACTTTAGTTGCCGCGACGCCTAACTGAGGCTCAGGCTTTGTATGAAGCCGTTAAATAAGCATTGTGGTTTAAATCTCTAGCACATATATCATCAATCTAAAAATAACTGACCCTATTGTTATATCTGTGGATAAAAACGGATGCATACGCATAGCCAATAATTCAACTTGTCATAAAAGGTAAAAGTACATTGACACACAATATAATTTTACACGGAAACAAGTTTAGAAAAGCGTAGTAAAGTTAAACTATGTTCCCCCAAGCGAACAACGGCTGATGTTTTGACCAAGCCGTTGCCTGCGATAATTTTTCAAGCCGTTGAGAAGCAAGATGGGTCTGAAATAAGTTACGTGCTTATGTATGATTGCACTAAATGTGTTGATGATTGTAACTAGGTATTTGTATAACTATATCTGAGTTAAATGATCTGATTAGGTTTTTCTGGGTTTTCCCTAATCCTTGCAACGAATGTTGGATCATTATTGTATATCTCCCAGCAAACACTTGGAAGTAATATATTGTCCTTGAAATATTATTATTATTTTGATGTATAGAGATGGTGATTAATTTTTGAGGGGGCGTGTTGAATTTGACCTCCTTAAATATACAAAAATTAATCTGTATTCACTATTTATATTTTTACACTGGCAATTCTCTCGCTACCCATCATTCATGTCAAATGGACGTATAACTTCCTTGTGGTATTAAAACGATTAAATGAAATCGGTTTATTATAAATATCAACTCATTAGTTTAATTTCACAGTCCTCAACTTCCTACAAAATCCTCATTTGATCCCCGCTCTACGGGGAATAGCTGGGGTGTTAGTGCACGACACCTTGCACTTTGTGACTATGCGCTGAAACTTGGCACAGTTGATCCTTAGGTGGTCTTGAGTGAATTCAGACCGGTAGACGTCGATAGACACCGCCCGTTTAGTGGGGGGGGAGGGGGGGAAGTTCGACGCTGCCGCGCTTTAATTAATGCAACATTTCTCTAAAACTATACATAATATGGCATGTCATATATCATTTTCGGATAAATTAAGGATGATCAATTTATTTTTTGGACAAAAATAATGCACTTTCTAACTAAAAAAAATTGAAAAAGTAGAAAAACTGAAAAACGTTATATGTGTTTTTTTAAATAGTTGCCAATTATTTTAAAACTATAACAGTAATCTCAAAACAAAAAATATGGTCGTAAAGTTAAACTTATGTAATTTCTAAAAATATATAGTTTATTATATATATCTGTTGATACATGGGAGATAATAAATAATATCAAGCGTAAGTCAGGGCGATCTCAATGCATGATCGTCCGTGAAGTAGGGTTTAGGTACTGTGTTAAGCAACATTTTTCTAAAACTATACATAATATGGCATGTGATTTATAATTTTCGGTTAAATGAAGGATGAGAAATCTATTTTTTTAACAAAAATAATGCACTTTTTAACAAAAAAGGTATTAAAATGTGGGCTAAACTGAAAAATGACATTTGTGTTTTTTACATAATTTCCAATCATTTTAAAAGTATAACAGGAATGTCAAAACAAATAATGTAAACATAAAGCTAAACTTATATAGTTTCTAAAAATATATATTTTATTATATATATCTGTTGATACATGGGAGATAATAGATAATATCAAGCGTAAGTCAGGGCGATCTCAATGCATGATCGTCCGTGAAGTAGGGTTTAGGTACTGTGTTAAGCAACATTTCTCTAAAACTATACATAATAGGGATGTGATTTATAATTTTCGGTTAAATGAAGGATGATGAATCAATTTTTTTAACAAAAATAATGCACTTTTTTAACAAAAAAGATATTAAAAGTGGGCTATACGGCACTCATTCACTGACGTACGCGAAGCTGATCTGAAATAATAATAATGATATACAATATTCTGGTTTAAGTTTTGAGATCCTATTATATTATTTTCAAAAGCAGAAAAACTGACCTATCATATAATGTTACGACATATTTTTTGATAACAGCTATTACCTCCGCAATACGGCCCTCGATTGCTGACTCGAAACCTACAGTTAGTTCTGGAATATATGTATAAGAAAGATAAGATTTTTTTTATTGCACAATTAACAATAAACACATTACATATTTATACCATATGAAGAAATCGCAACAAACACGAAGACACAAAAGACCAGCTCGTTCGGGCACTTGTATTCCCCATATTCTTGTACGCCGCAGAAACGTCGACCCTGCAGGAAGTTAAGGAGAAGAAGATAGACGCCCTAGAGATGTGGTGTTGGACGAGAATGCTTGGAGTATTATGGACTGAATTCCGTACCAACGCTTCTATACTTCGAAAACTTGGCATCAAGCAGCGTTTATTGTCTTTAGTACAGTATCGTACCACCTTCTTTGGCTACGTATGCCGCCGGGGGGCGGAGGCTATTGAGCGCGTCTGGTCCACGGAAAGGTTGAGGGTACCAGGCCACGAAGAAGATCACCTATGTTATGGACAAACTAAATAAAAGCTGCAATAAATGCATCATCGTTACTACACGAATGCACGAAGAAGGCGGCTATCAGGTAAAAATGGCGGCGTGTTGTGAAGCCTATCACCAATATCTGAAATGATGACCACTACCACTCTGCCGAGATTGAAACCAACGAAGAAGAAAGAGGTCATGGAGAAAAGGTTTCCCAAGCTTCAAAAGCACTTCTCTTTCCTTTACCATTGAACCAAGATACCGTATCACATCCTGTGAATGCGTGAAAGAGGGTATCTTAATACTCTTGCTCTCTGTGGCCCTGTAAATAAACAAATACGTATAAAACACCTGTATTTTCTTAATTTACTATGACCAGATATACCATTTTTACCTATCGTGGTGGCGATATCATGATAGCACAGATATTGGTGATGTTATCTTGTTCCTATATGCACCCAAAGTTCCTCAAGCTGAGGTAAAGCTTGCATATTATGTGTAACTGTCAGTACCAACACATCAGTACAGTATCCACAGGATCATGAGTCGTGAAGCCTCGATCATAGTAAATTAAGAAAATACGGGTGTTATATACATATTTGTTTATTTACAGGGCAACAGAGAGCAAGAGTATTAAGATACCCTCTTTCACGCATTCACAGGATGTGATACGGTATCTTGGTTCAATGGTAAAGGAAAGAGAAGTGCTTTTCAAGCATGGAAGCCTTTCCTGACCTACTGTAGGTTTCGAGTTATTGATCAAGCGATGCATTAACGAGGTAATGGCTTCCATCGAAAAATAGGTCTTAACATCATATGATAGGTCAGTTTTTCTGCTTTTAAAACTGATATAATAGAATAATAGGATCTCAAAACTTAAAAAAGAATATTGTATATCATATTTATTATTTCAGATCAGCTTCATGTACTTCAGTGAATGAGCCCCATATATATATTTTTACCAAGATAGACCAGCAGATAGAACACCTCCCACCGACCAAAGCCACTTTGTATCAGCATTTATCAAGAGGAGGGCGTTTGGGTGTCAGTTATCACGCACTCGGGGTAACTACTTGAGGTTGGATGAAGGTCAACAACAACTGGGAGCCTACATGGACAGACTTGCAATAAATTAATTTCAATTGCGTATTTTCATTTAAAATACTTAGAGACATAAACAATACAATATATGCACTTTTTGTGTGTCTAAAACATTAACTAAACCCTACGTCACGGACGATCATGCATTGAGATCACCCTGACCTACGCTCAATATTATTTATTATCTCCCATGTATCAACAGATGTATATAATGAACTATATATTTTTAGAAACGAAATAAGTTTAGCTTTATGTTTATATTTTTTGTTTTGAGATTTCTGTTATACTTTTAAAATGATTGGAGAGTATGTAAAAAACACAAATGTCATTTTTCAGTTTAGCCCACTTTTTAATATATTTTTTTGTTAAAAAAAGCATTATTTTTGTTAAAAAAATAGATTCCTCATCCTTCATTTAATCGAAAATTATAAATCACACGCCCTATTATGTATAGTTTTAGAGAAATGTTGCTTAACACAGTACCTAAACCCTACTTCACGGACGATCATGCATTGAGATCGCCCTGACTTACGCTTGATATTATTTATTATCTCCCATGGATCAACAGATATATATAATAAACTATATATTTTTAAAAACTGCATAAATCTAACTTTACGATCATATTTTTTGTTTTGAGATTACTGTTATATTTTTAAAATAATTGGCAACTATATAAAAAAATACAGATTACGTTTTTCAGTTTTTTCTACTTTTTCAATGTTTTTTGTTAGAAAGTGAATTACTTTTGTCAAAAAAATAAATTGCTCATCCTTAATTTATCCGAAAATGATATATCACATGCCATATTATGTATAGTTTTAGAGAAATTTTGCATTAATTAAAGCGCGGCAGCGTCGAACTTCCCCCCCTCCCCCCCACCAAACGCGCGGTGGTTCTCGACGTCTACCGGTCTGAATTCACTCAAGACTACCTAAGGATCAACTGTGCCAAGTTTCAGCGCATAGTCACAAAGTGCAAGGTTCCCATACAACAGCGTGCATTATCAACCCAGCTAGAAGAGCGTGGGTATATGTCGGACTCTACTGAGAAGCACCAGCCTACCGACTAAAACTCCATGGTATGCCCACTCGCGGCATTGGTAGGGATGACACGGGATCGCGAACATGTCACCGCAAAAAGCTGGGTCTACAGTCTGACCAAAAAGTGTAGTGTCCTCCCTTTATAATCAATCTTAGAAAACGGGGACAGAACTACAGTATTGCCACTTTTTAATTTCTACTCTTTTTGGTCAGACTGTACCTGGGCTTAGCCGAACATTATCAGAGCCCACCATGAACAATGTCCAAATATGTTTGCTTAGCCATAGATCCTATACCGACAACTGCGCCATGAAATGGTCTTATGTATAAGCCCTTTTTATTACAAAGAAAGACCTGTTTACATTGATTTAATATCAGTTGCTTAGACGCATGACAGATAGTGTTGTCACTTCACAATAATGATGTACTTAATCTACATATACAACAAATCATGTTGGTTTGGACTACACCTACAAAACCTTTCTTCTACCACTAAAACTTAGACATTACCCAGCTCGTTTGCCCGCATCCCCCCAAAGCGATGCGTTTAATGAATATTTAATAGAGACCTGAAGCGACGGCGCGATTAGGCTAATGCACCAGTTATCGCGTGCGTCGGGCATTGCCAACTACTCAACAGAATAACGTCGTATGTCACTATTGGTGATAAAGACACAAACGACTGTCTAGTGTCATGTTATTCGGGCATTACCAACTTCTCAGTAGAATAACGTCGTAGGTCACTATTGGTTATAAAGACTAAAACGACTTTCTAGTGTTATGTCGTTCGGGTATTACCAAGATCTCAGTAGCATAATGTCGTAGGACACTATGGACGATAAAAACACAGATGACCATTTCGTGCCACGGATATGAACTATCATCATGCGTTTAGTGTTCTTTGTCAAAATTTGAATCCTTGACGATACACGTCCGAACTCGCGCTATACATATGAAAGTATGAAATAATCACTTTTCGCAAATAGAGCGAAATAGGTAGGTACCTAAATAGTTATTTTGTATTTTGTTGATTTTCTTAAGAAAGCCTAAATCAATTCAATTATCAATATTTTTATGGGACCACCTCTTAAGTATGATGTATCAAAATAGTCGAGGAAAATGAAGTATGTTTATCTGGAAAGTATGTTTTGAATTTGAACGATATGCACGCGTAACTTAATACGAGGTTGGCGAGGTTAGTTACTTGGCTGCGTTGTCGTGTCGGCCCTTATTGAGCGAATGGAAAGGTGCCAGCGTGCTGTTTGCTGGCACATGCGTTTGAAGCCTTTTAGGCTGATGTCATGCTCGAGGCCAATGCATTTTTTTTATAACGACACAACATAGTGGCTCTACTTCGCCTGATGGTAAGCAAAAATGGGAGCCCAAGTCGCAATGGCAACTGACAAGAAACCAACGGTGCCATGTCAGTCGACACTGCCGTGCTGGCCCGAGAGATGTGTCTTCACACTTCGCTTGTACCGGCAAAAAGTTTATGAGAATTGTGTACAGTCATATAAAAAATGCACTATTATTGATTAATCGTTGCGCAGAGAGAGAGATATCGTTATAACCACATAGATATTAAAGAATGCCATATTAATGTCAATTCTCGTGGAATAACAATTATCTCAGTTAAAGGATATTTTAATTATATAATTAAGCCGAAACATTCCAACGAACTCTGTTTCATACATCAATATGCGCAATTTAATGAAGTATATAATCTATCATATCATTACACCAATGCGACAAGAGCTGTGATGGATATGTCTACTTTAACGTAGCTCAATATGTCCGAGTAAGTAAACTATTTCGAAGTGTGCGTATTTTCCATACCATAATTACCTATTTATGTCATGTAAATAACGCCCAACTGTTTAATCAAATCGTCCTACTCGTGTATAATTTCGAACAATTTTGTACATAAAGTTGATTGGGATATATCCGAATATCCCCCGTGTTTGTACGTTTATGGGTTCCGCCTTTTTTGCGCAAAGAGAAAGCTACGCTTTTGTAGTATTGCATATAAATAAAAAAGGTAGGTAATCGGTGTCACGGAAATAGGTACAGTTCCCAAAATAAAGTCCAATCCATACTATACTATATATACTATATACTATAATATTATAAATGCGAAAGTGTGTGTCTGTCTGTCTGTCTGTTACCTCTTCACGCTTAAACCGCTGAATCGATTTTGTTTGGCATGGAGATAGTTTAAGATCCGAGGAAGGACATAGGATAGTTTTCATCCTGGAAATTATCCCTAAAAAGATTGAAAAGTGAGTAAGTAATTCATGATGACATTGATGACCCTGTAGAAAATGTAATGATTAAACCAAAAGCACAATTGCTCTTACATTTGCTTAGGCGCTCTTTTATTAATTAAGGTGATTAGGTGGATATCTATCGTGTCGTACGAGGTTGCTTCCATACTTCCAAGTTCCACGCGGACGTAGTCGCGGGCAAAAGCTAGTAATACATAAAGCCAAGAATTTTCGAAGGATTAAATGACTTGCAATACAGTGTCGGGTTAGTCAGGTAAGTTGATTGAGTATTTGTCATTGAATTACACAACAACAGACAGTATCAGATAACCGCTGTGTATAATTGAGCAATATGATCACCTCAAAGGAATGTTTTTGCAACCCCCATTCAACCCTTCGTCACAGACAAAAAATGAATGCGAAGTCTTATAAAATGCATCATTCACTCGACAAGCACGAACAAATCATAATGCACCCTATGCCGGTACGACCAAATCGAAATTCTCGTGGAAATGGAAACGAAGAGAAACCGTTGCTAACAGAAAGAGGAAAATAAACATTCATTGGACATTAATAACTCAAACCGTTTCGAATCGACATCCCCCATCAAATAATACACAAGCTCACACCCCCTTCGGGTGGGACGACCCCCGAATCGCCCCCTTTATCCAGAACGTTGAGAGGCTTCGCCCAATATTATTTCTGTCAATACCCATTTAATGCTGGAGGTTGTCAAAATTTATGTTGTTTTTAGCCTACGCGGGGAAAAGGGAATATTAACGTGTGGCAGCGAGGAGGATCGTTTTAGGTTCTCCACCTGTTTCACTCGTGCTTGCCCGTTGTTCCGCCGCATTGCGTTGTTTAAACAAGCACCAATTAATGTAGGAAAGATTTTATTAGAATTTTCCCCGAGGCTTCACTTTCGTTTAATCTACAAATTGTCGGAAATGTTTGATGGAATCTCTGAAATGAAATTGTTTTTCATCTGAAAGAATCACGGTTCTTTTAATATTAACTAGAACATGGTTTACTTAATTGTTTCCAAATGGACGGCATGGTTAGAAATAGGAACTGGTCCGGAATATATTTTTTATGAGAAGTTTCTAAAGGTAAAGGCTCCTGGCGTAACCTTTTATGGAAAAGCGTGACCCCAATCAATGGGCCTTTTTCTATAGGTAACTATAG